>VWSI01000002.1:0-609307 GCA_008802775.1 Taphrina betulina
GATGACGGTGATATGAATTAGCTTCAGTCTGACTTCGTAGCATACCGAGACAATCCATTCCAAGCTATAAGGAAAGTCGTATTCAAACAGATTCGTAGAGCTTCGATGCATGTCTTGAGTCCGGCGACCGATTATTGATCGATCGAGCAGCAATCGCTTTATCTCCGTGTCAGTCGACGACAAGTTCATAGTGCGAGAGATCAGAACAAGTTGAGCGAAGATGCAGTGCTCTCCAAGATTATCACAAGCGTACAACCATCCCGTAGAGTGCATTCATCGTCAAGTACTCGTCATCGTACTTGAGAAAACCTCTTAGTCCATGGTGGGGACACTCTGTGGCCATAGTCAACAAGACGTCCGGATCTTGGTTTTCTATAATGACGCGACGCATCGGCCATCTATGCTCAACACCGAATGACAATGTGGATCTTCTACGTGTCGGTGTTGTGAGACTCGAGAGAGCGCGAAGTGTGGGGTAACTAACAAGCGACAGAGCACCTTCGCGAAACGGAACACGTCAACACTTCCTACGCACTCTCTGCATCGCACAGGGACCGTCAAGATATACCCAAGATGCAGCTGCCTTCGATCCTTACTCTTGCGTTGACGATACTTCCTGTTCTTGCAGCAGCAGCAGCAGCGGAAGACAAACTCCAGATTGGCGTGAAGAAAGCGATCCCAGACTCGGAATGTCCACGACGAACTCAGTCGGGCGATAAACTCCAGATGCATTACACTGGATTCCTGAAATCTACAGGAGAGAAGTTCGATAGCTCGCACGATCGGAACCAAGAATTCGAATTCACACTTGGCGCAGGCATGGTCATCAAGGGATGGGATCAGGTGAGTTGAACCAATCGACTTCTTCTCGACTAACTGAGGCACTTTGGGCATCTGAGTTGACTGACGATACATCAGGGATTACTCGACATGTGTATCGGCGAGCAGAGGAAATTGACCATTCCTGCAAGTCTAGGTTATGGAGAACGAGGCGCCGGACAAAAGATTCCAGGCGGTGCAACACTCGTTTTTGACGTCGAATTGGTCGGGATCAAAGGCTACACTCCACCAGAAATGCCAGACCTGGCCGGTAAAGCTGAGTTGTAAAAGATGTCCGATAGACATCGAGACGTGAATGAAAGTTGTCCAGGGGCGGCAAATGCAAGACCTTGTAAGAGACAATCTTCTTTACATATAGATATATACGGCAAATCGTTCCCCTAACGACCTTCATGCTAGTTGTCGTACCATGCTAATCTCACGCCAATATTTTCAAGAACCCAGCTACTCGATTGGCTTCATGCAGATCGAACTCTCTTGGATCCCCATCACTCTGCAGCGCGGCTAACAAAGCGCCCAGCGTCTCGTCAACCTGATCCAAAGGCGAATTCGTGCACAAACTTACGAGTTTCCTACATCTAGCTTCCATGGCTGAAGACTTGTCATTGAGTTTCACAGCCAATACGCCGAGCAAGTCAATGTCTTGTTTGTAAGCCCGGATCCTTGCTTCCAGTACATGGCCAGGAACCGAAGTTTGAGATGTCACGACGAAGGGTGCGTCAGCATCTGAAGTCTCCCCAAATTGAGGCGGGGCGCGGCCCATCTGAGACTCATTATACTCCCGTGTCTCTGTCTTGATTGCGTTGTTGGTGTTTCTGATGCGTTGACTGATCTCGTCCAATTTTGCCAATTGCTGCTTGGAATAATCTACCTGTCGGCGAAGGTCCGCGAGTATTTTGCTAGCTTCACGCAGTTGTGCATTCGTTTCTTCCACGGTCCTGCATTTCTCTGCCATTTCCTCTTCAAAATCTTCCTGCAAGGACGTGACCAGTCCAGTAATCTCGGCTGCAACCTCTCCACTGGCCTGTAATACCGCAGTGTTGTTCCATGCGACACGTTCCGGCTGCACCACGGTACTCACTTGGTCCGAGATCTTGTATATACGCTCGTCTACAGTCCCAGAATCTATAGGACGTATGCCGGCCTTGTTTGCCAGGCATGGGTCAGCATTCACTTCCAGCAGCGATTGGACTATGCCTCGATTGCCAATTCTGGCAGCGATATTCAAGGCAGTGTCGCCGTTGCGATCTTGTACATTCACTACATTGGCTCCAAATGTCGCCAAGGTCGTTCCAGATTGGTTGTCATTATTGACGACCCACTCAAGAAGCGAGGTCAAATAGTATCGGCTCGCAGCATTTCTGCCCTTGATTCCAGCTGTGATGGCAATGTGATGTAGCACGGTCCGCTTAGCAGAATCTCTCATGGCCAAGGAAGATCCAAGGACATCCAGAAGATCCAAGAAACTGTTCGAATCCATGGTATTGGTCGCCATAACGGACCGCATGAGCGCCGTCTCGCCAGCTTCATTTCCGCGACTCGGTTTGGCTCCGTGGGCGATCAAAGCCTGAACGAGGCCCAGTCGAGCCAGAGCAGACGCCCAGTGCAATGCCGAATGACCCAGTTCATCTATAGGGACATCGATGTCGAGTCCTGGTTCGGTGGAGTTGAGTAACGTCTCCGGCAATTTCCCTTGGTCGCTCTCCAGGAAGATGTTCGTCATGACTTCTCTAGAACGCTCAAAATCGCTTGCGGTCAAGGCGTCCAGAGGAGCCAATGGTTTTTGTTCCAGGTTTATCGTCACAGCTGCAGGCGTCGGGATGTCGGGCTTCTTCGACAGTCCATTCACAAAGGCATGGGAACCATTCCACTCTCGCGTCGGAGCCTCGAGTCCTTTGGAAAGCGGTTGCGATAATTCGTGAGAGGTGAAGCTTGAACCTAGATTCTTGACCTGGATATTTCCCGAGGGACGATCCGAATCGGATTCAGGCCGATTCGATTGTAATGCAGCCAGTGCCGCAGCTGACGGACCGCGAGCCTGCAACCTGTGTGGTTCGGACAGCATGCGGCCGTCTCTGCCTGAGCCTACTTTGTTGTGTCCATCTGTAGCTACTGATTGTTGCCTTCTGACAGACGCTTGATGTTGTTCTTTCGTCGGCGTCGCATGCATGGCAGGGGCACTCGCAGTATCGAGCTCGAGCAAAGGCGCCAGTATTTCGCGGACTTGATGTCTCTCACAGAGAGACAGACCGATCTCGTAAGAAATCCAAGTCCCTTGATATTTCCCATATCCGCCCTGCACCTTCTCGTGAGGACCCGGCAGAATTTCGCGTTCCAGAATCTTTGTACGATTGCCCTTCTGGATACCAGCGACCTTGAGGATCTGTGTCGCATTAAGGGCCGAATCCGAGCGGCGCCGCATGACCGAGACACCCCGACAGGTCATCTCAAGGACGGGAACCCCCGAATATACGGCGGTGAACACTTCAGAGCTGATATTATCTTGCAACATCGACGTCCGTGAGGGCGGCGGCGGCGTGCTTGCATCGGAATGCAGATAGCCATTCGAGACTTTCGAACGGCGATGAGGAGTCGTCACCGTACTCGTGGGGGCCGGGGCAGAACCTCCGTCCATCTGGGTCGCGGATCAGATCGAGTATCGAGTATCGAGTACCCCTTCAGACCGGCTTTCAGATCTTTTACAGCGATCTAGAGTACACTTCGGTCAAATCTGTATCGCTTCTGCCAGGCCGAGCGCCGTGCTGGAGCAAGTGTTACTTCAAGACGTTTGTGCGTAGATGGTCGGCGCGTGCCGCGGAGTGAGCAATCCGCGTCTCTCGCCAATTAATTCGGCAGAAGCACTCGTCCTTCAAATTCACTTGACAACAGCAGAGACAATTAATTGACTGTGCTTAGTCTCTCGCCCTAGCGGTTGGCAAAGGACGGTAGTAGAATATACATCTACGTTATGGACACTAATGATACGCGACAATGCAAGTGCAGGTAGGATCTGCCGATCTGCAGGGTGACGGCAAGTTGCTCAAGATACACACTCGTATCACAAGCCCTTGCCATAGTTGCCAGACACGTAGAAGGCTTCCATTCTGCGCACAATCTTCTCCAAAGCCGCCGTGTTGGTCTCCAACTGGGCGTTCACTTTCGTCTGATCAGATCCTAGCTTAGCGTAGAAATCTTTTCTGTACGGGCACGCCTTCATCGCAAGCTGCTTGGCGTTAGTGTGATGCACCAGCGACTCTGTGGGACGCGACTTACGCCGAACAAGGGGCGCACTACGAACGAGTGAAACTTCTTCAAAGTCTCGTTGTAGGCCTTGGTGAAAGAATCCGCCAACTCCTCTGTGGGGTTGTCCAGAGATCGTCGTAGAGCAGCGACGGTGAATGATAGACCCCTGTGCGCGTCAGGTCGCTGTGTTCCCTCGACTTGTGAAGATGAAGGCCCTCACCTCAATAACCACATCAGACCCTCCGTGGCTGTCCTCTTCTTCTCCACAGACTCTCCCTTGATCAGACCCTCCAGCGTGTCGCATTGGGCTGGAAAGGCCAGCTGCCTCGTCCTGATTTTCTCGATGTTGCCTGTCATGTCTTTCTGAACTATAGCAAATGCAGACGATCCCAAGAGGTCGAAGAGTTTGACCAGGGACTCTGCAGTCTGTATAAAGTCTGTCGTGTTGACACCTGCCTCATCGATCTTGACTCTGAGAATGGTCAGTCAGGATACCTCGAGCTGTGACCTTGGGGACGAACTCTGATGCAGGCTTTTTCTGTTGATCGAACCAGGTACTCATGAAGGACTCGTTGGACCTGCCAGAGGAGATAGACGCGCTGAAACTGCACGAATGTGCTTGACTGGCTCTACCTCGTCGCCTATGAGACGTCGCGCGGCGGCAGTCTGTGAGGCTTGGCGTGCCTCCCACCCCTCCTTTAGCTTCCCGCACCGACACCATAATGGAAACCACTCGAAACTGTTATCGACAAGAGTATCGGGCGAATAGGCGTAGCTGGCACGACGCGCATTATGTGCAGCAGTGTCAAGCAGTAGATATGATTGAGCAGATTGTCGCTTGAGTCAACAGCGCGATCGCCGGGTGTGTGCGACTGCTACTGCTGAGAGATGGCAGACGCTGCCAACTTCACGAGCTTCAAACTTGCGCATGCTACTCCTGCTCACCTTCACATCACTAGCCGGTCGAAGTTCGTTGGTCCTATCCCGAAAGGATGGCTGACGACTCACAAGAAGCACTGGCTCAAACTTCGGTCAAACTATCATCGAAGGGATCTGTCTTTCAACGCTGATGATGGGAATCTCAACCTCCCGACAGATCTAGCGAGGTCCGCGGGGTGGGAGGCCGAACCTGCGGCCAACGAACGGACAGGGGACAGGGGAGATTCTCCCCTGGCTGATTATTGTGAGCACTCAAATCCAGATCTCGATCCTGGATCGGTATTCGACGAGACGGCGACGCCGTATCACAAAGCCGAGATGCGTATATCATCAGCAGGAGCTTCTACAGTGGATCCGGGAGATGTCAAGCAAGCTGCTTCTATTCAGCATGATACTTTGGGTCAGGCCACTACGAGATCCTTACAGACCAGCCTTATGCCTAACGGCCCACCTGACGGGAGAACAGCCGCTGGGAGTCTCGATACTTCTCCTAGAACCAGCGTGACCACTCGGCCCTCCGTTAGCATCCTTCCTCCGCATAGTGGACATTCCATACGACAGCCGTCTTCCGTTTCGACAGCCTCATTCGCTACTGCGCCGGAGACTTTGGAGGAGCAAGCTAAGCTCGAAGGTGGTCTGGACCAAACGCCGGTTTTCGATGAGGTTGAGGACTCCGGAGGGGAAAGTTCTGATAACGAGAACGGACTCTCAGATACTCAGTCCGATGCCTCTACCATCCGTATAGATCGAGTGACAACTCAAGTAAGACTTGCAGAGAGCATCATACTTAAACAGCCATCTCAAACCGCTACTAGCTCGCCAGGGTTTAGCCCGGCTTACAACGAGATGAGTGCTATTCATGCAGCTCCATCTTCTTCTGACGAAAATTCGCGCAGATCCTTGCTGAACCATACCAAGAGAGGTCTTGCCTCACCAATTCTACGACCTGCGCCAGTGTCTTCTCGCATGTCTGGTCTCGTGCGCTTCAGAACAGAGACTAGACACGATGACGCCGTGATCGCAGCTGAGATGGACAATCCAGTCTGTATCGAAGGTGCCAAGTTGGACAAAAAGACGAAGGACAAAGCAAGGAGACAAGATCAGGGATACTTCAATCAGCGCATGTTGCGTAACCCATTCAGAAAGCCTAAAGAGCTGGGTGAACTCTTGCGTGCTGAGCGAATGCTGGTACGAATGGAGTTTGCGCGGGATGGTACTGTGCCATCGGACTACTCAGAAACTAATGCTCCTCGAATCCAGCGGAGGACGGAGATGCATTGGCGAGAGTTGATTGTGGCAGCTCGAAACAGCCAGAACGGCAACGTTATTCTCCGATTCCACCGCAACCGTACAATTCCTGCCATTGCCAAGGAATTTACGAATACACGCGCTTCCGAAAAACTCGAGTTGAAACCAGGTATCACTAAGGTCAACCTATACTCGTCTCTGGACAAGACAATTGTTCTGTGGGAGAGAGCTAAAAAAGGCACCCGGATCTGCATTCTGCGACCCAGAACCACTCATTCTTCCATCGAATGGTATGCTTTTTTGCAGACAAGTCTCAAGATCAAACCGAATTCGTTCGCCATGATTAGTGTTCCTCTATTGAATTTGAGGCTTCGCATCGATCTCAGAGGTGATCATACACCTCGAGGCCACTCAGAGTCGGATTTATCTTCAACATCGTCGCATGGTTCTTCCGAGGACACTACAAGCGAGACAGCTTCTGTGGACATCAATGAAGAAGGACAATTAGTAGCGTCTGGGGTCGCCATAACGGGGGAGTATCTTATTGACACATGTTGGCGAATGCTCGCCAAAGAAAAGATGTGGTCCGATGTTTTGGATGAATGGCGAGAAAGCATAAGGATGGGATTTTGTTGGAGGCGATACGATCGCTTAGAATGGATTCATGGTCATAATGCACAGCAACTGGTTGGGCAATGGGCGATGCAGGCTTCTCACGATTTGGAGTTGCGCCCAAAGGAGCACTATGCCACCGAGGTGAAATCACCTTCTGGAGATAAGTTGTGCGAACCCGCTCCTATTGAAGGATTTCTTGTACGTCTGACCAGCAGTGCCGGGCGCCAGGCACGCTTTGGAAAGGTTTTCTACAAAAGATTGTATTTTTCCAGTCACGATAACCTTCTATTCTACTCGAACCCAGCCAAGGCCTCGCCCCCGCCTCCACCGGCTTTTGCCTGTGGTCAAGACGATGCCGAAGAAGTTCTTGCGTCAAGTCCCAAAATCTATGATGTGGATCCGTATCCTCTAGACGAGAACGGATGCATATCTTGGCTAAACACAAGCACCTCTCCCGAGGCCGCAGCTGCCAGAAACCGGGTGGCAATAACCGAGAGCAGTAGAAGAGTGGCCCAGCTACAAGTATCGGAAGGCTATATCGACCTAACACAAGTCATCAAGGTGAGACGTTGTAAGATGTCGCATGAAGATGTCAAGAACAACATCGGCCATCACAGCTCCGACGTACCATATCATCCAGCAGGCGCCGAGGATGATGAAATATTGGTTCAGGAGACCGGCGCGGTCGATTCCTTCGATGACAGTAGGGTCTTTGAGCTGGTTCTGCGGACTGGATTAGTCGTCAGGCTACAAGCCTTTGATGAGGAAACTCGCCAGGCCTGGATGGAACATTTGCAGCAATTGATCAGATACTGGAGGTGGAGACTGGAAGCAGAAGCGTCTGAATTGCGCCGAATGCGCCAAGCGAACCTCAACGTCCTCTCTGTCGATGAAGAAGTCGAAGGCCTCGTTGGACAGTATGCGTCCAAGTGGGAGGTATCACACTGTGTCTCGGAACCTCAGTTTTACAATTTCTGCCCACTCGCATCATGCCGAACGATTGCGCTCAAAGGAATTCTGTATAGAAAACCACGAATACATTCGACCTTCAAGAAGTATGAATGTGTCATCAGTCATGGACAATTGCTAATCTTCAACCACATGTATTGGGATGCCGGCGGGACGCCCACGCATCGCATACACCACTCGAGAAGACAAGTGATCGATCTTAAAGAATGTTATATCTACAGTGGCAATGTCACGGAGGGCGAGCTCATCAGTGCCCGAGAAACAAGCGATCGAGAAGGTCCCGGTCGGCACAGTCTTCCAAGACTATACGACGATGGTTGGACTTCTCAAGATGAACAGGAAACTCTGTGTTTTGTCATCTGGAGCGGACGTCGAAGACAGGCATACAGAGGGGCCGATAAGAACGACAGTAATCAAAACAATAGCGTGAGTCGTCTGGGAGTTGCCGGTCGTAGCACAATTTACATGGCTCGTTGCCGACAGGAACGCGATTTGTGGGTGCAAATCATAGCGAATGAGATTGAGCGAAGCGTATCAGCTTGACAGTTTTCCAGCATAAATTACAAGCAGTAGCGTTGTATTTGATAAAATAACACACGAGCTTTCACTGGCATCACATTTAGCAGTCCTCCTTAGATTCATTATACTCGATCGATATCCTCGTTGCTCGTGTTATAGAAATACTCCTCGGAAATAAGACGTTTCCCTTGGACCGTAGCTTCGCCGATTGGAGATAACATTACTCAGACAAGGACAAGTAATCATCAGCTTCGATTGCTGATACGACGTAGTCGGAATCCAAGTCGGATACTCCGCCGTCGTCCTTAGGACTTTCCGGTCGTCCTTCGATCCTTGCAATCTTCACTCTGCTTCGTTCTCGCGCAATTTTTCTCCTTTGTCTATCAATCTGAGTTTGGTCGGATGTGCTCTTCTTGGCCATGTATCGCTCCAACCAAGCGACATGTTTTCGCAAGTCGTGATTCGTAGTACTACTCATCATCGCAGCCAATTCCAACAAGTCATCGAATGCTGTACCTTGACTGGGCTTTTCGAGTGAGGTCACAGTGTATTCCTGTCCTGGTCTCAAATTCGAGCGTCGTTGTGGTTCCGACGGGTGAGAGTATAGCCATTGCACTGTCTTCAATCGATCTTCGGTCGATGCTTCCGGCATTCCAGAAATGGATTCATCATTGGGTTTCGATACCGGGAACATGTCGAGGATTCCTTGTGGAGTAGTGGTGGTTGCACGCGCTGATGGTACGGATGAACCACTCATCCATGTTTTCGTGTACCAATCTAGATAAGTGTCGATACTCGCGTCCTTCATATTCAGGACGTCGGCCGGCTCTGTCTTTGCAGCGATATCGACTCCCTGCAGCTTAGACAGCAATACTTGAATGACGCGGCGCCATGCTTTCAAATTTGCCGTACGCGATACAGGTTCCGTATTGGTTTCACACTGACGTGGGACCTCGTCTAGACTGTGAAATAATTTCGCACCGACCAAGAGAACACACAAGACTCGCGTTTCGGGGGGTATACTGCCCATAGGCGCTTTTCCCTCGGAACATATATACATATTTAAGGGTAAGTCTTCATCGATTGATTTCACAACGAAATTAAAAGTATCCACTATTTTCAACGTCAGCTGGCTCTCAAGAAAGATATATCCCTCTGCAGCGTCATACATGGCAATAACAATTCCTTGACCATTGTGAAAAGAAGAGGGCGATAATTGAGAGGCGGGAACTCAATCTTGCAATGCAAGGTAAGGAATAAAGCCGTTTGTTGAGTCCACTTCCATATTCGAGAGGCTCGAGGCCGGATCTGAGGCTCTAGCGCTTCATAATACCCAGGCGCCAAATGAGAAAGCAGTTCCGGCGGAACGTGTCGAATAGCTCGCATGTATGGGAATTCCGAAGAAATGATCCAGGTCCTAAAGTCGTGGATGGTGATTGGAATCCGCAGCATAATCAAGCATAGATAGCACAGAGCAATACTGTGTATCAGAATGGGCCGATTCATCGAGTACCGTGAGTTGACGTATCCTAGTGGTTCTCTACTGTTCGAAACCAGATCGTCGTCCGATATAGGCTCCAACAATAATCGGTCATCATCATCGGATTCCTCAGAGTGCTGATCGGTCTCATCTTCTGTCATGTTCACCTCTGGCAACTTGTCTCCGATATCTTGGGCTTCTAGAAACATTTTCCAGAGATCTTTCAGCAGCGTTTCGAATCCCGAGATGTTTAGCTTATTCTCAATGAATTTCGCTTGTTGTCGCATGACTAGTTGAAATGCCTGGAGGAACGCCGCATAGCCTACCTTTCCATAATAAATACGACCTCCTTGTTCTGTCCTATGTATCTCCTCTGGCCCACGTTTCCTTCGCTGACCGAATCCAGATGCCATAGCTTCCTCCTCATCAATCTCATACTCTTGAAAGCCCGCAGACAGGTGATTGTGTTGGCAGTATAGTTGGCCATCGGCTCTGTAGTACCGTGTAGACTTGCATCCAGCGACACCACAGCGAGGTCCCTGATATAGCTTCCTTCGTGACATACGATCCTATTCATGATACATCGTTACGACGATAGCATGCGAAATGAGTGTGATGCTCGATTGAAATTCTGATTGATGCGATTTCTTGTGTTATAACAGGCCTTCAGTGGATCAATTCAATGAGATTTTAATGTAGGTGTAACGATACTCTAAACAAGATCTAGTTTCCTGTGCTAATGAAGCGCTCGATGGCTGGTGCACAGTTGTGCTTGTTCTGACTCTACACACTACCGACTCGGTGTGCACTTTTCCGTGCCCTAATTATTTCACAGGGTTAGATTCGCCAGCGATAGTCAAAGATGTCTTTCTACATTGCAAGGTGGGCAGGGCATGCCGGTGTGATAAGCAAAGCTCAAGCAGGCCATCTGTACATATTCTGAAGTGAAGAGCTCAGATGACATCGCTAGCAGACGTACGTTTGATCGATCGCAAAACGTTCACAGTCTTCCGAACGGGATCAAAAATGAAGAAACGTCCACCCGTCGAAGCCAACAATATCGGCCTATATTCCCACAGAGGCTTCAGGAGCAATCGTCACTCAACCTTGTCTCAGGCCAATACTGCCCCTAATGCGTTCGAAAATTCCGTTGGTCTTCCCTAAATCAGAAATAGTTCCTGTGATCAACCCTCATCTTCTGCACTAGTAATTTCGACCACAAGTGACCCGCTTGGGTAGATGTCCTTGTAACTCTCAATCTTTCCGGAACCGGGTTCCAAAACCTGTCTTGGCATAGGAATGGCCAACGTGAAGCTATATATATGCTGATAATCGTCAGGCACATTGTCAGATTTCTCTTGACTTTCGTCCACGGATATAGGATGTAGTTGAAGGTCAATCCAGGTGTAGATGTCTTCAATGCTTGAATCTGACGAAAATTTGCGAATTTGACGAGAGCCGTCAGGCATTCTAAAACTGATGCGTGAGACATTCTTTGTTGCAACTGGCTCCGCAGGCAGTTCACTAGTCTTGACTTGACGCCATGCCATGACGTTTTGTTCTCGAGTCGCGAGAGTGGCTGCGATATTCTGTGCCTCTTCTCGAGCTTGTCGCTCCCTCGCGGCGCGTTCTCTGTCCTTTCGTAAAGACGATTCATAAGCAGCGTCTTGTTCCTCTCTGATCGTCCTCGACAGATTCTGTTCCTGTTTGTCCGCGCGAAGACTGATGAGTGTCGGTTGAAAGGTATCTATGACTTCTTGTAGACCTGCAAGTAGTTCTGTGAGCACAGTAAGACCTTCGATCTTAGCGACGCAGATCATTTCCGTGGGCAATTCGGGATCGGAGACAATGACTCCCACGAATGGATACCTGCCTACATTCAGGGCAGTACTGACACGAAATGCCTCTAGTTCAGCCACGTTACCTGCCCAAACCAGGATATCGTTTTCGATGACATAGGTCCGAAGCACCTCATCGCACATCAGGGCATGCATTGCCCGTGTGTCTTCATGCACTTCTGACGTTAAGATCACCATCAGGAATCTCGCATCATTCTTGGCCTATACGGTCAAACGTGCCCGAACGACCAGTCAAACGATTATTACCTTCTTGACAGCCTGTGCATATGAAGTACTGCAGAGCGGTATATGTATTGTCCCATGGTCCCGTTCCAAATTCTTTGAATACTAGTCCTTGTGAGCAAGTCTGGGCTTTACGAGAAGGCCCACTTACCAGGGAGGCAGCGTCGTCAGCATTCAGCGACCTCTGTATCTTCGGAGCTACGAAGAGTCTCAGTAGACCATACAGTATACGAAAGGGTAGCGCCAAAAGCCAACGTATCATCTCCGGATGAGTGACACCCGATAAACTTGAATGTCTATGAAGCTAGGACTTCTGTGGCAGGCCTGCAAGTCTAAGACTACGCACAAATCTATACTGACTCAGCAATTCCTTGCTGAATCAGGAGCGCAAGCAGATGAAAACTAATCGATTCAGTGATCCTCGAAGCGTGTGTGTCAACGCGTATCTACGTACATCGTGAGGCGCCCGAGATGTGGGCTAGCGATGCACGTGACCCACAATCGACGGGTGTAAGCGCGGATCGACCCCCGACCTTCTGCAGCTGCGACGTAACGGCAGCTTGTACCGCTTGCGATTGCGTGGACCGTCTAGACTGTTGGAGTCAAGACTGGAGAGGGTTCAATTTATCCGTCACCCTGTACTCGACCGCATCGCTGGACGACAGTGACGATATAGCAACGCGTTCGGTCCTCGTGCGATCGGCTTACGTCGATGGGAGACAATGTCTGGACTAGGAATGGCGATGAGGCCGTCAAGGTGATGGTGCCTCTCTTCTCGACTCTGGGAAGCCTCATCTTCTTCTTCTTCTTGCTCTGCGCGATCTATTATCTACGCTTCTACAGACATGGTCGCATAATGCTTGGGGCCGGTCTGCCTGGTGCGTACGATGATGAACAACAGGCGCTACGCGAAGAGGAGATGTATCTCCACACTCTTGACGAGCCCTCGCGGCAAGCTTATTTCAGGGCTAAAGGTAAGCCTGGTTTACGGCGGCGAAAGACAGTATCTGATGTAGTGCAGCTTTTCAGGAAACGAGCCCTCCGGACGCGGCCAATACGGATATCTCCCTGTCCCAATTCATGTCCATTCAGGAGAAAGGGGTCTCAGCTTGGGAGTTTGAGCCTGATCTAGAGGCGACTAATTGCATTGTCGAGTATCGGACAGAGCTTGCGTTTTACGACATCGAATGCTCAGTACAGACAAATTTGCCAATTCCGAAGCAGAATGATGTCTACTACTGGGAGGCAAAATTATACGACTTCCCTGCAAACACGCTCGCGTCGATCGGAATTGCAACAAAACCGTATCCCACGTTCAGAATGCCTGGATTTAATCGTTATTCTGTTGGGTATTTGACCGATGGCACAAAACGACGAAATCAGCCCTTTTTCGGTAAGGGCTATGGCCCCGTGTGTAGACAGGGAGACGTTATAGGGTGTGGGTATAAGCCTCGTACGGGCACAATCTTCTTTACGCGGAATGGCAAGAAGCTCGAGGAAGCAGCTACGAATATGAAAAGAAATATCTTTCCAAGCATAGGCGCTGATGGCCCGTGTACGATACACATCAACTTCGGTCAAGCCGGTTTCGTCTTCATCGAGGCCAACGTCAAGAAATGGGGTCTCGCCCCGATGAACGGGACACTACAGCCTCCACCTGCGTACGGTTCTTCGGAGCTTGGCAGTAGCGTGCTACTGGCTGCCGGATTCAATGGCGGCCAGGCAGACGCTGAAGGGTCCGAGTCACAGTCCCAAGAGCCCGGTACTGAGCCGTCTCCGGTCATGCCTGGCCCACCTTATCTGCCTTCTGACATATCCCTTACAAATTTATCACATCGGCAAGGCGGTATTACCGCCGCTCAGACTGCACATGCACCGCCAGAGTATTCTAGTGATACCTCGAGCATGCTTGACGACGGAGCGCCCGGTCCCAGTAATGTGCAGTCAATGGAACAGCCATTGCTGAGTCCCGAGCTGGAAAGCCCGTCCAGATTTGAACGGATGTGAACGACCAAAGAGGATGGGAAGCGAATGTGGTTAAGCTGTGTAATCGTCCCAGGCACTGCTGGGTTTCATCATTTAGCTATTGCGTCTGCTATGAGAATTTTGTGTGAATAAATCCCTTCGATACCTAAAAGCAACTTGTTTCTTGCAGCTTTCTACTGATTTCGACTAATCATGCAACTACGAATATAGATGACCATGGCTGCGGCGTATGCCCGTTTACGTTCTACACGCAGAGGGAGGAGGTTGTGCAGAGCAGAGCCGCGGATGTGAGTTCGAACACATTTGCGATCGGCTACGAAATCTTTCTCTAGAACGACGACCAAGTCAGATATATGTCTACATAAGTCCGCAGCCATTTTCCTCAAGTCTTTGTACATCTTCGACCAAGCACCTCAATTCGAGAGTCCTCTTCACAGTATCGTTCACATGGAGAATGATGTCTCGGTGGATGACCCTCCGTATGTCCACGTAAGTTCCACCAATACCATTTTGTAAATTGCCATAGTCATTGACTGACCACGACAGTGCGTTATAGCAGGGACGATAGGTGGATCGACCGGCGATCTATTCATGCACTCTCTCGACACCGTAAAGACCCGACAGCAGGGCGCCCCTTTAGTGCCGAAATATGTCAATATGACATCAGCCTATCGCTCGATCTTCCACGAAGAAGGTTTACTTCGCGGGCTGTACGCAGGCGTTACTCCAGCTATACTTGGATCAATACCAGCGACGGCGATCTTCTTTGGGACGTACGAATTTTCGAAGCGCACTTTGGTCGGCATGGGCACAAATGAGACGATCGCCCCTCTAGTCGCCGGATTTCTTGGCGACTTCTTTGCCAGTGCTATATACGTGCCCTCAGAGGTTCTGAAGACTAGATTGCAATTACAAGGACGATACAGCAATCCACATTTCCAATCGGGTTACAATTACAGAGGAACTATAGATGCCATACGGACGATATACCGTGTTGAAGGTGGCTCGGCACTGTTTCACGGGTACCAGGCTACGATTTGTCGGGATCTACCCTTCTCCGCATTGACTTTCTTCTTTTACGAATATTTCAAAGCACAAGCCAGAGCTTACAAAGGAGGAACCGATATTGGCTTTGGATTGGAGACCTTGACGGGCGCCATGGCAGGAGCTTTGGGAGGTGCCATAACGACTCCTCTCGATGTAGTCAAGACCAGGATACAGACGCAGCATCCTGACGCAGAAGTCAGTCGCGGAAGCTCTTCCACGATTCCAAATCCTTCAGCAGGATCGAATCAGACATCTCACGAAGCGGTCAAAAGAAATCCAAATTTCCACCCAATACAGCAGATCAGGCACATCTCGACATCGTCCCCCAGCACTTCGACGCCAGCGCCGAGTGCATATACTTTGACCACGAGCAACACTTTTCTTGGATTGGGACAGATTTATCGACACGAGGGCCTGATAGGCTTGTTCAGAGGGATAGGACCTCGTACGGCATGGACGGCGGCGCAGAGCAGCATCATGCTGGTCATATATGAAAACATGCTCAAAGGTTTCGCCGCTCTTGAACCCGAGTTGAATCAATTGGCGCAGTAGCATGCGTCTACGTGGCTCAGGAAACAAGACAAGGAGAGGGACATGACAGCATGGATGAACGATTGTAGAAAATATCAGCGAATTAGGCATCTTTTGGCATTTATGATAGGGTTAACGGACACAGGGAGCTGTTGTTGACGATGTACAGGAGAGTCGGCCAAGTTCTGTGGAAGACGAAGGATAGACCCGAGCAGCATAGCATTCATAGCGTCACTCCCATTTCAACCCCATCCCATTTCAAATCATCAGTAAGTAGGCGCTGGAGTAGACTCCTGCCTCGAATCTCCGTGGCCGTGGTCCACTTGGCTGATCATGACAAAAATCCGCCGAGCTCCCACGGTGTGACTACAAATAGGCGCCCTCGCCCTCAGAAATATACCTCTTCCTTTGAAGTTGGTGCGTATTCTGGATCTGGGTGCGAGATTCTCGTCGCTGACAATTGGCAGATCCTTCTAGCAATGTTTTATAACATTATGATGAAAACACGCGTGGCTACGAAAGTAGTATGACAAGTCATCCGCCTCTTCGGAAGCAGGAAGAACACATGAGAAACGCGATTGCCACAACCTTGTTACTATACAATCGCTGCATGGACACTCTGAACCTCTAGCATGGATCAATACTTCGCGTGATATCGTAGATAGATGCCTGATATGTAGCGAGAAGTGTACAAGAAATTATTCACGCGCATGCGTGCACTGCAAAAAAGTGCCTTCCCACACGTTCTCTCTCTCTCTTCTCCCGCCTTTGGACCCTCTCTTCCCACTTTGAGCCCCAGACGACGCAGAGAGCTGTCCATATCAGAGGGTGCCAGTGTCGAGACCGCAGCGAGCCCATCTCGGTCTCTCGCGGTCGTCATGAGTCCAGGTGCGGGTCCTCTCCCTCTGTGAGGGCGCTGCGTAAGCTACATGATTCATCCGCATCCATTGCTGCAGGACACTACAACGACCTGATGGGAGGTCTCCCTATCACAGGGATATGTGTCCACCCTCCCATCGGTCACGGTCTACCTAACCTCCACCCTCTCGTGATCTCATGAGACTGTCAGCGTCTGCTACAATCCCTTTTCATCATTTCATACGCAGTACTAGTACTAGAATTAATTTTGCTCCAATTGCTTGCTTGCTAGCCACCTCCGTCAGCCCGAGACCTCCACCAACGAATCCCTCCGCCCGTCCAATCCGAGCACAACCAGGCTCAATCGTCTTCCGAACCTGCGCAGCACTTTCCCTCGCTCTTCAATCCTCTCGTGGGTGACCGTACTCTCTCATCAGGTCGCTCCATCTTCATGTCCTCTAATAGCGGCTACGAAAAGTCCGTGAAGGGGGGTACAAAGTCGAAACTTGCGGCGCCAAAGTCCAAATATGTCCAACATCTCCTAGATGTCGGTAGTCCTTCATGCGGTACGAGGCATCATCTGACGGGATTAGGCAACACGGTCTGGCGAAGCGGCGATTGGCGAGGTCTTCAGAGCACTTCAGTTGCGTCTCAAAGAGCCTACATGGACGGTAAGGTTACGCTTCGCGAACATCTGATTTTCGTCTCATGCAGGTAGATTGTCTTCAAGTCCCTTGTACTCACGCATATGCTCATCAGAGATGGTCATAAGGATTCTGGTATGCTGCCGACATCTTCTTGGCAGCTGGTCACTGACATACCACAGTTATGGACTATCTCGCCAACTCGCACCAATTCCGAATCACTTCCCTCACGAGTACGGGTTGTTCCCCCATGTCGGAACAGGGCGCCAATATCAACGACTATGGGGCGTATCTGACCGCCAGGATCAAGGCCTTTGCGAGTGTCAAGACCGACTACGTCAAGACAAAGTCCGATCGTGCCGGGCAAGGCCGTCTTCGTAAGTTGTCAGTCGACAAGGGCCTCCTGCGTGAGACCGAGTCCGTACAGAAGCTCATCGGTCCTCTGATCAAGTGCAAATTCCTCGAGAACGAGGTCGACAATGACATTACGTTGACGGCATTCCGTCTCCTCGTTGCCGACTTGTTGATCCTGTTCCAAGTTGCCAACGAAGGCGTCATCAATGTTCTAGAGCACTACTTCGAGATGTCTAAGCCTGATGCGACTCGAGCTCTGGCCATATACAAAACTTTTGTGGATCAGACAGACGGCGTCATAGTGTTTATGTCTCTCGCTCGGTCTCTCGAGTCGGTCACACGCCTGGAGATACCCGATCTGCAGCATGCGCCTACCTCCCTGGGCAATAGTCTCGAAGAGTACGTGAACGACCCCGACTTTGAGCAAAACAGAATACAGTACTTGGCGAAGAAGACAAATGGAGGTGGCAGTGGTGGAGCTGTATCAGAGAACAGGAGTAATGGGAACAATAGTGCTCCACCGCAATCGAATACCGCTCTGAAGTCTGCACTAAAGAAACCAGAGGACACAAATCCTTTTGGTACATCCTCCGCTCCACAGCTTCCCGCACAAATGATCTCGTCGGGGAACGCAGACTTGATCGACTTCTTTGGAACCATTGATACGCAAAGACAGGGAGAAATACCGCAGCCGCAATATAACCAGAATCCTATGCAGAACGGGCCTTACTCGACTCCTCAGATGACTGGACAAAATCGAATGAGCATGAATCCGTACATGAATCAACAGCAACAGCAGGTTCAAGCACAGATGATGGGTACACAGAGCACCGGCAACCCATATCAGCAATTCCAGCCTGTCCAACAACCAATAATGCAGCAGCCTCTACAGCAGTATATGCCACAACAGACCCAACAAGTGACCGGCAATTATTCCTATCAAAATCAGGCGCCATCTAATCAGTTGACTGGGTATGACTCTGGCATTCCTCAACCAACAACCACATCAACCACCCAATTCCAGACGGGTGCGTTGGAAGCGCAACCCACAGGATCGAATCCATTCCGTCGGTCCATGATGCCTATAGCAAATGGTGTACCCACACAGGACCCAATGTCTCCTCAGAGAACCGGAGGAAATCCCTTTTCTCGCGGCGGCCCAAGCACTGTACCACTTTTCTCTCCTCAAACGCAGAACAATTCACCATATATCAATCAACCTCTACAGCAGCAGCAGCAAATGCAGCCTCAAACGACAGGAAATCCATTCGCCAAAAATCGAATTGTCAGTGACCCTCTGTCAGGCACTGTTCAAGGCCAGACAATGCCGATGCAAATGAACATGACGGGAAATTTGATGCCTCAGCAGACTGGCACGAGCAACCCATTCCGGAAGAGTATGATGCCGATCGGTTCCATGCAACAAAGTTTCGGCGGACGTTGAAGAAGTCGCCGTGGAATATGTCTCAATAGCGTGTATTCATCACCATAGCTTAATGCCCCAGAAGTAAAATCACACGAGGTGCAATTCGACCTAAACCATGAATGTTTGTTGTGCTTGTGCGAATAATTATGCGAGGAATACGGATAACGGGTATTGGACCATCTCACGTGCACCCTGATCCCACGCACGTCATTTTCTGGCGGCTTGGCGGCCAAGTTTTTTGGTGCGTCGATCAGGAAAGTGCCGAGTGGTTTGTACTGACGTCCTCGGGGTTTACTTGGTGTGAGTGGTCGGCACAAGTCTCGTCTCCTCGGTCACATAATCCCTCTCTTTTTTTTTTTTCTGGCTGGCCGGTTTGGGGGTTCAATCCATCAGGTCTGTTCTTGGCGATGGATCATATGCGGGCATTGCGTGAGGAGATAAGGGACGATCCGACTCGAAAGTGGTTATACAGCTATGGCTCTGCGACAGTCAAGTCTCTCCCCCGGACTGTGCCGAGATGGTGTCTCAATCGAGTACCGTTCATCCGCTGGATTCCAAGGTACGATTGGCGATGGTCCTTTGGTGACTTCATCTCGGGACTTACAGTCGGCCTCATGTTGGTCCCACAGAGTATTGCCTATGCCAATGTCGCCACCCTGCCCGTCCAGTACGGCCTCTTTTCCTCCTACGTCGCTCCGATCCTCTACACTTTCATCGGGACCTCGAAAGATCTCACCATCGGGCCAACGGCAGTCGTCTCCCTGCTCGCCGGCGAGATCATCAAACAACTTCCCGACCAGGACCCCGTCACCGTGGCAATTGCTACGGCCTTTGTCGTTGGAATCTACTCCCTCGCCCTCGGCGTTCTCAAACTGGGGATCATTCTCGACTTTTTCCCTGGCTCGGTCTTGACTGGATATACCAGCGGTGCTGCCTTGACCATCGCAGTGCAACAGGTACCCAAGCTCCTCGGTGAGTACAATGTCAGCACACGGAACAAGACCGGCACCATCATCCATGATTTCTTCGCGGCACTAAACAATGCCCATTGGCGTGACATCTTGTTCGCTCTCAGCAGTATCGTTGCCCTCGTCGGCTTGCAGACTCTTGGCAAGCGTTACGGGTCGAAGAACAAGCTCATCTGGTTTGTCAGTGTCGCCCGAAATACCGTCGTCGTCATCATCTTTACTGCGATATCCTATGGCATCAACAAGCACAAGACGAAGGAAACCGCTCTCATCAGTATCATAGGTACCGTTCCCTCGGGTCTTTACAAGCCCGCTGTTCCCACGGTCAGTCTCTTCGGGTCCCTCGCGGGCAAATCCATCACAATCTTTCTAGCCGCAGTTCTCGAGCACATGGCGATTGGTAAGGCCTTTGCCCGAAAGGAAAAATATCAATTGGACCAAAACCAGGAATTGTTCTCAATCGGTCTCGTCAATATCGTTGGATGCTTCTTTGGGGCTTACGCTGTGACAGGGTCCTTCTCTAGGACAGCCGTAAACAATGCCTCCGGATCCAGGTCTCCACTGTCCGGGCTCATGTGCGCTGTCGTGGTCATCGTTTCAGTCTGTGCCGTCACGCCTGCCTTCTTCTACATTAGCAATGCGACCCTCGGAGCGGTCATCTTCCTGGCGGTCATACAGCTGGTTGCCGGTCCTCGGGTGTGGTATCAGCTCTGGAGGTTAAGTTTCTGGGACTTTCTCGGAGGTCAGCTCGCCTTCTGGGTCACTTTGTTCTATAGTGTCGAGGTGGGCATCTACACTTCAGTCGGTTATTCCCTCGTGGTACTCCTGTGGCGAGTTGCACGACCGTCCATGCGACTTCTAGCTGAGGTAGTCGAAGATCCGATCACGAACGAGCACCTGAAAGGCGTCTACGTGGATGCCAGCGATCCGCAATTCGAGACGCGCTCGATCCAGCCCCTGCCAGGTGTCCTCATCATGCGTCTCGAAGAATCCTTCACTTTCCCAAACAGCCGATATATCAAGAACCAGACATTGAAGCAGATTTACGCTTATACAAATGGCGGTAACAGTAAGTCCAACACCCGCAATTGGAATTCGAACGAGGCCGAGCGTATAGTGAAGATTCGTGAACGAGCTGGGACCGCCGAAAGAGGACCCGGTCTGCCGAAGCTCAGAGGACTCATCATGGACTTTAGTGCCGTTAATCACCTTGATTCGACAGGTCTGCAAACACTGTTTGATCTCCGCAGCGAGCTGCAGGACTATACTGGCCAGAAGACTGCATTTGAGATGCACTTTGTTTGTGTACATCGATCAGTCTTACGAATAATGGAACTCGCAGACGTTGCTGCCCCTATCGACCGGCCGGAGAGGGCCCCACCAAAGTCGGCAGAGCGAGACCTGCCGCTTGTGAGAGGTGATACACGACAACGGCCTTCCGCAACTCGGAAGTGGAGTAGCTATAGCCACATCGCCGGTTCCCTCAGAAATGCAAGGTCGCACGGAGAGGTTTCAGGTGAAGATCAAGGTCGGTCGAGTGGCCATGCTCTCACCCACCACTACTCTGCCGGGGACAATGTTGTCAGAGCGAACGACCCTGCCCCACTGCAGGCCGAGGGTATGGGACCCATCACGGATCCTGCTCAAGCAAATAAAGCTGGCCACGGCCACGGCCACGCAGCGTTCTTGAACCCGGACAATGATCGTTTCTTCATACATTTGAGTATCGAACAGGCGATCGATGTGTTGAGACAACGTATACACCTGCAGGATCTCCGGGATCTCGAGGAAGCCCGCACGAAAGAGGAGGACGGGGACAGCACGAGCGCCGACTCGGGTGCGACATCCACACTCAACGGGAACCTAGATCTTGCCCCCGGACATACCGCCGACCACACCGGAGAGGTCGTAGCTCCAGGCAGCGCCGGTGACGAACCTCTTTCAAAGATAACAGGCGACGACGGATTGCGATTGGAGGAAGATTAATGTGCTTAAGATTTGATAATTGAATACTGTACAATCACTGCGTGTATAAAAGAGAGAGAGATGAAAACAAAAGGCAGCATTAGCGATTGAAGCATAGGAAATTTTAGTGATTCCGGTTCCTGCCCTCTTTGGCGATACTGGGGAACCCTGCACGGTTCGTGCTGTATATAGCTATAGAATCATCGTAATAGCATATATATATGCTGTAAGGTGTGCATCTCATCCACCTAATCTCGGATCCGTCGCGTTTGGACCCCCACTTTTGTCCACTCGAGGCAATTGTTACTCTTCACCGAGGGAACACAAGGAGGCGGTAGCGTTCTTGTCCTTATATAATACAGGTTATACTGGCCGTGCTGCTGCCTGCTGCCTGCCATGTTGCATCGCTATCGTGTCGCGGGAATATTCGTGATTTTCATGGTCGTCGCAATGTTGTTCAGCTTTGAGCAGAGTCATTCGGGCGTGTCTCGTGCGGCCTCGGATACATGGTCCTCGATCTCGACAGTCTACACGAAGACGCAGTACCTGGATTCACTCGGGGCGAAGATAGGGGAGCGTACTGTGCCGCTATCGGTGAAGAGGTACTACGACCAGGCGTGGGCACCTGGCGAGCTCGCTGTGGAAGAGCCGCTCGATGCGATCACGACGCTCTGCACCCATACGGAATGGCACGACGATGTCTACTTGAAGTGCGCCGGGTTCAATGCCGGACTCACCTCCGTCATGAGCGAATTGAGGACGTGTTTCCGTATGGCGACGGAAGCGGGCGTCAATATGCTCGTACCAATCATGGCATTGAGGGACTCGACTGATCTCAGGGATTTCAGGACATTCGACGAGTCTGCCAATTTGCCGTATGGCGAGTGGTTCGATGAGGAGCATCTCACCCGGAAATTGCAGGCTTCTTGTCCAAAGATGAAGATTGCTCGACTTGATGAGAACAAGCAGCCAAAGCTCCAAATACATCGACAATTCTCCCTGGACATTTCGGAGCTCGTTGGGTATCAGATGTTTACAGGGTGGGCTTATGCGGGTCGGACATGGAAGGATGCGCTACACGGGCCCGACGGGCTCCTGGCTCGAGCTCTCAAGAAGAATATCGAACAATTCCCCGAGCCGTTCAGCCCAGAAGGCGTCTTGGTCGCCGACATGTGGACTCCCTTCTTATTCTTCCGCAGTACCGAAGACGTCACGGGATTCGACCTGCATGTATGGCACGAGTTGAGCCATCTCATCAGGTTCCGCGAGAATTCAAGAAATATCGTCAAGAGTCTCCTCGACTCTCTCGGCGACAAGCCTTTCATTGGAATACACTATCGTGGGGAAAAGGACAACATCTGGGACAGTGCCCAAGTACAGCTCGAACGGGACCTCGATATGGCGGAACGGGCCTGGCAAATGTATGTCACAGACAAGCTCGTCCAAAAGACTGGCATTCCGTGGGAGAAGACCATCTACCTCGCCTGTGGTGACCAAGAGGCGATCACTGAATTTACACAGGCCGCAAAAGCAAAGGGCTTTACGGTTGTGGACAAATGGTCCATTGCGAGGGATATTGATGCACAACAGCAAGCGTCTGAGAAGGTCCTGGAAGCACAAGTGATTGATGGAGGCATCATCACCGGCCGAGACTCGTTGACGGGTCTTGTAGGTCAGATTGACGCTCTCCCCTTCGATCACCAAGGGTCCATCGATCTCGCCATCACCCTTGTATCGACCTTCTTCATCGGCTTCACTGGATCGGCATTCGGTTACACGGTCGGCAATCTGCGTGACCCATCGGGCAAGTACCGCGGGCCCTCGCTGGACCGATATTGGGACGAGGACGCCAAGCTGGCAGCGACATATCTGTACCCAAGTGAATCTTCTACAGCCTACAGCTGCTGTCTGTAAGAGACGTGCAACTTTCACAACAAATTTAACTCGTGGCCTTTTATAATAATTCGGACATTGTACTATATATACTATATACGGCTGTTTTTTTTGCAGAGGGTAATAGTATTCGAAGAGTATCTGCACATACAATTCTGTCCCCAAAACTACTTGCTCCTTGTCACTCCCATATCCTCCATGAGTGTGTTGCATTCTCTCCACGTCGTACGACTTGAAATTGCGCGGGGCCGCACGAAATCTTTCGACAAAAGTGCGCTTCCCACCACAGGCGCTCGACGTGTCGGGGTCAGTTTGACCTTTGATTTGATTGAGTAGTTCTTGCAGGCTCAATTTTGTCAGTTTCAGGGAGAATATGGAAGACGATCTTGGGGAAAGAGCGGATGCGGATAGGACGGAGGAAGAGATATCCGCCGACATTCTCGACCGCCAGAAGTATCGTGACCTCGGTCCGCTGGCAAGTTGGACGGTATCTACGGCCAAGCCGGGTTTTGACATTGACCGCGTGCAGGACGACAGTCTAGAGACTTACTGGCAGTCGGACGGGCCTCAACCTCATTTTATCAACATTCACTTCCCGCGCAAAGTGTCGCTGAAATACGTCTCGATATACCTCAATTTCCAGCTCGACGAGAGTTATACGCCGTCGTCAATCAGGATCATGAGTGGGACAGGGTACCATACCCTGGCCGAGGTGCATCGCGCAGAGTTCAACGAGCCTACGGGGTGGAAACACATCGACTTGACGCTCGCGCTCGGGCTATACAAGGTCGGTCACGCGAGGGAATTGGAGGAACGACGTCTCGGGACGAAACTCTTCGACACGAGACTCTTGCAGGTCCAAATCGTCAGCAATCATCAGAACGGCAAGGACACGCACGTCAGGGCAATCAAGATTCACACGCCCAGAGCCATACACGAGACTTATGGGTCCCCCGAAACCGAGAAGGACCTGTACACCATCCCGCAAATCCTCCGATAGACTAACAATAATCTCGGAGTCCGTACACACGATCGACCAACTTGATGCGGGCAGAAAACGTCAGAATCGCGTCGTTGACGCGAAAAAAAAACACGAAACGCGCGCGCGCGAAATTCGAATTTTCTGCAAAAACTCCCAACTCCACACCCTCCCCTCCGTCTCTACTTTCATCCCCCTCTTTTTCCGCCATTACGTTTCGTCTTCCATCTCAACGACTAGGAATTTTGCGAATAGCCGGTCGGTATTGATGGACTCGATTCACTCGGATTCTAGCTCACTCGACGACCTCTTTGACGACTTGCCGCGACAGACAAGTCGCGTGAAACGCACGTACTCTGGACGACATGCCACACTCACATATTCTACAGGCCTTGTCTCGCCTCCACCTAGCTCATCTCCCGTCGCGTCTCCCATCTTGCGTCCGATTGACGCGTCGTCACAAAAAGTATCTTTAGCGAAAGGGTCCCCGACGACACTTGATTCCGCGAAAAGATCGAGTCGCAGTCTATTTGGCACATCAGTCAAAAAATCAAAGGGAAGTGAGGCAAGGGTCAATGTCAGAGCGAAGCGCTCCAAGACGACCGACTCGAGAGATTCGAAAAAGAAGATGGTTCAGATGCATTTGAACTTATTGCCTGCTCATGTAACGTGCAAGCAATGCGGCATGTCTTATACGAGGACATTGCCCGACGACGTTACACTACACACTGCATTCCACCAGTCTCACATGCACGGCATTCTCCTACCCTTATCACTGTCTTCCACTACTACTAGTCTGTCGACCACAAAAGGTGTGTTGAGGAGATTGACGTATGCGAATCGAAGCGATACACATACGATCGACAAGTGCGTAGAGCTGGTAGATGCAGAGTTGTCTGCGCCCACGGCGCGCAAGAATTCAAACCTGCTTCAACTCTATTGTCGCGTCTCGAATAATCGAATCACGTCATTCGTGCTCGCCCATCCACTCGATACAGCGTTTCCCGTTTCCGATAATGGAGAAATGATCACTTCTCGACCCACCCGGACCATCCTCGGCATCAGTCGTATGTGGACGGCTAAAGCGACACGAGGACAGGGCCACATCAGACTCGTCTTGGATTACATGCTCCAACACGCAATCGTAGGCTACCACGTCAAAAAATCCGAAGTCGCATTCACGCAACTCAGTGGATCCGGACAAATCGTCGTCCAAAAATGGATCGGCCAGCAAGACAATCAATTGTTGGTCTACAACGATTAATCGCCTTGTCCTTACTTTCTCAATGCCAAGTATAATCATGATTCAACGAGTGTAATAATAATTTTAATCAATTCATTGTGAAAACTTTGACTGTCGTGGCCAAAAACGCTTCATAACGGGGCTAAAAATACTAGAGACTATAATGCTGGAAAAGGTGGTCCCGTCGGGATGGAAGGGAAACGCTCGAGGGTAGGACTCGTAGCGTGATGGGGAGAAGTATATCCCCGTTGCTCGAGTCGTTCAATCGCTGCATTCACAGTCCTCTTCGAATGATCCAGAGATTCAGTCGACGCAAACACATTGATGAAAGCTGAAGGGTGTTGGCGATTTGCGGTCGGCGATACCGTCGAATCGAACGAGCCGGTTCTCGAGTGCCGAGTTGAACATTGTCGTCGTCGACTCGTCGTCTGCGTCCGACCGTCGAACCGAGGTGTACTTGACCCACTCTTCATCCGAGTCGGCGCAACGTCACTCGGATCTATCTCCACCGATGTATTGCTCACGATCGAAGACGACCTCCGTCGCAGTCTCGGTACGTGAGGAATGAAATTGTTGGTTGATTGAGAAGATTTCAAAGTCATTGTCGGACGGGATTTGGGAATGAGTGCTAGTCGGAGTTGATAAAGAGATGTGTCGATCGTCGTTTCAATCTGTAAGTGGTTCTTAATCAGACTCATACGTTCCCATGTCGCTTTTTCCCCTTTCGACATGGACGTCAACATGAATTCGGGTGTGGGATTCGTCAATAATTTGTACATTCCTTGAATTGGGTTCGTCCTCGGTAAAATAGTTATATCACCAATGTAATGTTGTGTCAAGATACTTGTGAAGCGTAGCGATAAAGCTGGTAACAATCCCAAAGTCGTGACGACATCTGCTATGTGAAGCACCTCATTGATCACCATTGTAGGCAGCGTACCACTTGCTTTTTGGAGCTCGTGTGATTGTGTCGGTAGGAACAACGTCACATGAGGATTGACTTGTGACACGATGCAATGATTGACATTGAACAACTCACTGAGTCTAGCAGTCGGCAAGTCTCCTTCAATTGATCCATCAATACACTTGTTGCTCCCTGCATTCCACTTGACGCGCTCGCCAGTCTTGGAGTCTTTGGCGAGAAGGGGAGATCCAGCGAAGATGCCCGGAATACTGCAGGAAGCGGCAACGGCAGACCAGATAATGACATTTGGCGCCGTGATGTAGTTCAGAAGCCGTGGCATCTCGTAGATGGAAGAAGAGGATACCGTAATGTTTAAGATCCGGCGTGTTTTGTTGAATGCCTCGCCGAAAGTCATATCTCCCATCCATTCTGCCATCACATCCCGGAGGTATTTGATGTCCATGAAAACTCCATGCTTCAAGAACCTTCCGATCCGAGAGAAGATGTTTTCTGGATATGTCTCATTCTGGAACACTTGTAAATTTCCTCTATGGAAGTTGCTACACAGCTCATCCATCTCTTCATCCTTTCTGGTGCAGACAATGGCAGCCACGATGGCGCCAGCTGAGGACCCACTGATGATTCGCGGCAACAAGTGAGCTTCAAACAGTACTTTGACGACACCTATATGCATCATTCCAAGAGTTCCGCCTCCTGAAAGCAACAAGGCTGTTCGACCGAAGGATTGTCTAATCTTGAGTAGAGAATTCAGTATTTCCTGGGTATCTGTATCAGCAGACATCTTGGCATAGTCCAGTACGAAGGAGAAAGCGTTTTGAACCTCAAGTATATACTCCTCAATAAGATATTTGGTGCCTATGTGTGTCCAGGCGTAGAGATTGGCATTGCCCATATTACCCAAATTCCGGCTGAGTGTGGTGCGCAACAGAAACAGGACTTTACCAAAATCATTATCGAGACGTGCTTCTCGAAGTTGTGTCATCCTCGCAAATATGAGGGAGCTATCATAATCTTCCGAGACGGGTTCTGCTTTGTACGTGTTTCTACCCTCGAGAAAATCAAGCAATAAAGCCGCTTTCTCGTACTCGTCGTAGGATGTAGCATCTTCTAGCGCTTGCTTAGCGGACGACAGT
This sequence comes from Taphrina betulina, assembly GCA_008802775.1. Taxonomy (NCBI): domain Eukaryota; kingdom Fungi; phylum Ascomycota; class Taphrinomycetes; order Taphrinales; family Taphrinaceae; genus Taphrina; species Taphrina betulina. The sequence goes on from VWSI01000002.1 coordinate 27,887, forward strand.
CCATTGTCACCAGTATACCATGCTCTAAGCAGTGACGCGACACCCATATTGGGTTTTCTTGATTGAACGATTGTTCAGCCTGAAACGAGTGCAGAAGGGATAAAGTTCGTTAAAAGCACGCCATGTCGTGTCAGATCCCGTCTGAGGTCGATGTAGAATGATGAAAAGAGCGAATTGACAGTCGACAGCAAAGAGCGACTGGTTGCAGGATGTGTCAGAACTAATGAGGTGTTCGCTACGATGATGACCTCGCAAAATGTTGTCATACCAAGATCCGGATCAGGCGTACTGCGGGGCCGGAACCATCATCTATAGTCAATCTCTCTCACACAATGCCTGACTATTCACGAACGGCGGAACTGGAGATGATGGAGCATCTCCCACATTCATACAGAGGCAATTTCTGTGCAACCGCTGTCCTTGAGTTGAACCAAGGTGAAGTTTCTTTGTTTAAACCACGAGATTCTCACAAAGTATGACCGACTTCTGGCAAATGCGAGCTTATGATTACAGTTGTCAGGGAAAATTCGTACATTGCAGTATGGTTCTATCAACGTTTACTGTACCAGTCGCATCAATCATACAGCTAGTGTCACAAACTCTGTCCCATGCCGCTGTTCGCAGCAACAGCCTGCTCAGGGCTCACAGAGAGGCTGGCCATATGTTGGATCGTCGCCTCCTTGAGTTCTTGCGCACTACGAAGTCAAGGTCAGAGGGCCAGGTTCTGGATCCCACATGGTTGTTATTCGTCTGATTCGTCTGAGAGGTAGCGATCTAGCATTGACTCGAGGAGTCGTTTCTGGTGATCACTGACACCCAAGACCTTATGAAATTGACTCATGTGTGCCATGTCCTTCCACCATACGGCGATGCTAGCACTGTCTACCTGGAGTCTTCCAAGTACAGATTTAGCAAGCGATACAGAAGGGATGCTACCCCCCACTCGAGTATCCGAGGCTGTACTGCTGAAATTCGATGAAGAGCTGTTTCCAAACTCGTAAAACCTTCTTGCACTGTCCGGACGTACTGCTGGCAACAGGTCGTTCTGCTCGGCGTGAATCCTGTCGAGCTCCGCCGGATCTACGTCAGTCTGGAGGCTATGTGCTACACGATCGCTCCGTGTGTGGTATAAGATAACCTCAGCGTCGATCCAGGTAGGATTTGAAAAACCGTGGGGAGAAACTTGGCCTCGCCCTGCATATGCTCGTGCGCCTGGCCATTCGTGTTCCTCACAGGTTCTAACTGGAGCGGCAATGTTGTCAACTACCCATGATAATTCACCGCGAGGGATGTTTGGATCGCCCGTGATTTTGACAGCGTGTAGAGTCGTAGGGCTCGGATAATATATGTACAGCAGCTCCCCTCCATGAGCACTGTAATCACCCATGAACAAACCAGAGAACTTGTCGAACGAGGGCGGAACTGGAAGATCTTGTGGCAGCCTGTAGAAGAACTCTACCTGACGTGGAATATTATCAAAATCATCGAAGAACGGGTCCGCTTCGAATGCAACCTGCAACACAGGCCGAGAAATTGAGATCAAATTGTTGGACGGTGCTGTGCTCGCATGGTCTGATTCCACTATGCAATTCCATTCATCCAGGCGTAGTCTGTTGGGGACCGGAACGTTAACTGGTGGCCAGAAATGCTCCTGTGCAGCTTGAAATTCCGTACGAGCATCACTCGTTCCAGCTAGCTTAACCACTTTGGCCATAAAATCCGACTTCTGTGAAGTTGGACCAAGTTCGAATAATGGTTCCACCCAAGCTTGTAGGATGGGATTTAAATCACGCCATGCCACTTCAGGATCAAGCGAAAAAGATTTTGTGGGTCCTACAATGGCGTCCAGCTGAATTTTTCGACCCTCTATCTTACCTGACCAATGACTGTAGAACACCTCTAGCACAGACCCCGCCCAGCGCGTATTTCCCGCCCACGTTCCAATCAACGCTCCGTGACGCTTAAGAACCTGGAAGTATAGTTCGCGATAGCTTTCATACGGCTGAGGAGACTCTCTTAGAAGAGCAGCGCCACTAGCATCCATGATCATACCAGACTTGGTGGGTCCACAGTCCTGGCTGGTAACCTCGCAGAACTGGAAGCTACTCTTGTTGGCGAATTCGTGGACAACACTCTGTCGCCACAAGCTGTCATCCTTCAATATGAAGTTGAGATGAGGATGAGCAGCGCCCAGGGCAGACAAGGAGTCTGGTGGTAAATAAGAGAAGATCTTGGCAATCAACTCTGCTGGTAGCTCAAAGAGTGATGACCTGTATCCTGTGGTCATGGCGCTATTCAGATTATCTTGCTGCCCCAAAGCTGCAGCGATGGACTTGTGTATCTCAGAATCCAGTCAATGGCCTAGGCTTGCGCAAGATCTGGAGGGTGTTAAGGCGGCACTTGGCACAATTAGCGCGTACGACTCGTAGTACTGCAGCCCGGGTGCGGAGCCTGACACGTGGCGGATCAGTGGCCTCTTGGCTTTGGTTCTGATGTTCAATCGCACAGAGTACAAAGGCATATGCAGGAGCGAGCAAGCACTGACTATGACTAGCTCTCTGAAGTACTTCAAGCTCTATGGGCTCTAGTCGTTGGTGGGCAACTTGTCTGAGAGTGGCCACATGCCCCATCGGAAGAACTCATATTCCCTCCCAATGATCTGACTTCTGGAGTCCTGTGGAAATGGAAACTTGGAGTTGCCAGGCTCTGCGACATCAAGATGTCGCGCATATGCCAACTGGCACGAAAAGCTGGAAGGAAAGTTACCCACGAAGAAAGTGGACGATCTAAGTATCAGGAAATCTATCATAGCTTGTTGGTCCCATGTCAGGCGAGACAGCTCCTTCAGTCCAGCTTCATCAAGGAGGTCATGCTTGCTTATCACCTTGATGTCTTGGACGGCAGCTTCTTTCTTCATACGCTCTAAAGCTCCGACATCGCCACTGGCGACATATATGACTTTAGACTGTCGCTCACCAACCTTAGAGAAGGCTTGATCTCTCTGTGCTTCATAGCTCGGCCACAGAGGACCAAGGCTTGCAATGTCCTTCTCAACTCGAAGGTGGACTCCGAGATAGTTTGGAGCCTCTTGAGAACTATGAGTTAGACCTCTGAGCGCTCCATAGGCTCCGGCAGCCAATTGATAGACATCCTCTCTGAAACGAAGAATTCGTCCGAACGTGTGGAAAAACTCATCAGAATCCCAGCGTGCTGGAAACTCGAATATCTTAGCATGGAGTCGTACGATAGTTGGCGGAAGTATTCTAGCATTTGGATCGTCTTCAATGTCGGCATTGATCGCAGGAGAATCTGCACCCAAGTGCTTCGCCAGATCTTCTTTGAATGTTCTAGGGTGTAGGTTGAAGAGTTGTTTCTCCGAATCTCCATGAATCTCAAGAGGTGAGATGCGATCGGGAAGACGAGCCTTGCTAAAGTGAGGAACACTCTCTATGTCATTATACACTTTGATCTGAGGGCAGCTGAATCTCAAGCTCTCTTGGAACCAGTCCACGTCGTACATATACGACAGGGGCATGTAAAATCCGGTAACTAATACGCTTATGTCTATCTGGCTTCGAGCCTGAATCCGAGGTAGTACGAGACCAGTAGCACCGGCCTGAATTGCATAGCGCACACATTCGAGTATGAAAGCGTTGACATTGCCTAAACCGCCATTGCTAGTCCGGTCAATTGCAATAACCACGAAGATACTTTGCGTTCGTTACTAACACTTCATAGCAGCTGAAAATCAGGTCCTTGTCCCATGCCTTCGATATACAGAGTTTCTTTAGGGCCTTAATAGTGCTAGGCTGAGTGGAGTTGTATTGAAACCTGGGGAGGTTGGTTGTAGTGTCGACTACCGATTTCTGCTCCAATCTTGTTGATTTCAAAAGCGCAAGAGCGAACAGAATGACAACCAGGATGACACTAGAGGCCGCGAGAATGCGATATCGCCAACAGCGCACAATACGAGTACAATTCATCGTCAGAAGTCCAAAACCCTGCCTACATCGGAAGTATGCTTTCGAAGCTTCTGTTAGGAACTGCGCTTGCAAGATCCATGTCAACGCACGATTCGACAAATTTGCAGCCATCAACGGCCGTGTTCTTGCGCTTCTTGGACTTTTAAATTGTTCCTAATTTCTCAAACCCAAGCCACCGGTTGATGCAGTTTGACATAGACAGTGTCCTTCACTTGACAAAGGCTCGTATTCCTGATCGCGTCTCACCTTTTGAGATTCATGGAGAGCCAGATAAACAACTCTTCAATCTGCACCCAGAACATCTGGCGAAGCTATTGGGCGCAGATGCAGGCTCTTTGATACACGGATCGTCCACTTTCCTTGTGGGTGACTTTCCTTCCAGTTTTTCGTGCCAGCTGGCATATGCGCGACATCTTGATGTCGCAGAGCCTGGCAACTCCAAATTTCCATTTCCACAGGACTCCAGAAGTCATATCATTGGGAGGGAATATGAGTTCTTTCGATGGGGCATGTGGCCACTCTCAGACAAGTTGCCCACCGGTGACTAGATGATCTTATCAGACTCCAAAGTACTACAGTGAGCTAGCTTTAGTCATAATTAGTGCTTGCTGGCTCGAGTATGTGCCTCTGTACTTTGTGCTGCTGCGATTACTTGTAGATCCAAGTGGTTCTTTGTGACTTTCAGAGGAGTTGGTCAAGGGGCGAGCTACAGTAAAATGTCATCTTGCTATACTAAGTGTCGATGGCCTCTTATATAGGCTCTACAAGACTACATAATGACTATTGTGTTGACCCTCCTATCAATCCCGGATCTCCAATGATGTTGTCCGTGCAGAGTGCTCTTAGACTCAATTTTGGTCTCAGATTGGGAAAGTGTACCCGTTCATCGGGTGGAATCTGACATCCACCCTGGCTGCCTCGTAACGGAAGGTATATACCTCTAGCATTGATCTACACACTGCAGTACGCGCTAATTATACCAGCTCTGTCATTTTAATTGATACAGGACGATTATCTTCACAGATATCATCGACTTGCTGGTTATGGAGGATAATTGAAGCTAGGGCTCTTCCTTCCTGACTCAAAAGTCTCCTAAGGCCAGATCACCTCGTATCGCAACTTATGATGTTGTGACAAAGGTCGACACTCTGCAAATACATCTAATTTTGTGTGAGGAACAGGTCGTTGCGAGACGTTTGAGCCTCAGGATTGCAACGTCCTTTCATCTATATACAACTTGTCCGAGAGTGGCCACATGCCCCTAGCAAAGAGATCAACCTCCGGCAGCTGCCCGAGGTGACTCAACGTGTCCTCTGGGAACGGACACTTCGATTGACCAAGCTCGGAAATGTCAAGATGACGTGCGTATGCGAGCTGGTAGGAGAAACTGGACTGAACATTGCTTACAAAGTAAGTGGATGATCGCAGGATCAGAAAGTCCACCATAGCTCGCTGATCCCGAGACATTCGACTCAACATGTCAAGATCGGCCGCATTGGACAAAAGATCAGTCTTGCTGATTGCCTTGAAGCCTTGATTGAGAGCCTCCTTTTTAAGACGCTTCAATTTCTCCTCGTCGTCGTCATCACTGGCAATGTACATCAAATTTGGCTGTCTTTTACGAAAGATGGAAAAGGCATAATCCCGTTGATCTTTATATGTGGGCACCACTATACCAAGCTTCTTTTCGTCCGTTGCGACGAGATGAAAGCCTAGGTAATTCAAAGGCTTCTGTGAATCGGTACTCGTACGTCTGAGCGCCACAAACGCTTTTGCAGCCAATTGGTAGACATCTTTCCGGAATCCAACAATGCGACCAATTGAAGCGAAGAGTGCGTCTGGATCAGACCGGGCAGAATATTCAAAAACATTTGCTTGGAGTCGGACAATCGTTGGCGGAACCACTCCCGTGACTGCACCGTTACGAAAATTGAGGTTGATCTTGTGCGGATCAGCCCCTAGATGTCGTTTCAGATCTTTTTTAAAAGTCTCTGGGTGCTTATTGATATAGGTATCGTTTGAATTTTCATGGATCTTCGGGGGAGAAATTTGTTCCGGAATACGAGCCACCCTGAAATTCGGTACGTCAATGATGCTATCATACACTGTAATTTGTGGACAGCTCAAATTCAAGCTCTTTCGAAACCAGTCTCGATCAAACATGACTGACATTGGTTCGAGATTTTCGTGGTTACGAGCTTGAATTCGAGGTAATACCAAACCTGTAGCTCCCGCCTGAATCGCATAACGTACATATTGAATCACTAAAGCGCTCACGTTGCCGAACCCTGCTGCACTACTCCATAATCAGTCCCATCAAAGTGATGAAAGGGGTGTCATTGTGACCAACATTCCGTAGCAGCTGAAAATCAAGTTTTCGTCCCAAGAATTCGACGCGCAGAGTTCCCTCAGTGGATCGATGATGTTAGGTTCGGGAACTCGATATCGATATTCTGGAGACGAAACGAGAATGGTCATTTCAGTAGCGTCTGATCGAAACGTAGCGAAGAGCATCAACATGATCATCGTGATGCCGCATCCCAAGAGTGGCCGCACCGATCGACCGCATTTTGTCAATGTATGATACATCACTACCTTCCACATCTTTTCCCAATTTTGACACACTGTCGATAGACTTTTCGCCTGATCTCGTGACATACTGAATCTCACGATTGAGCAAAATCTGACCTTGACGTCGTCACCAGACGCTTCAGATAGGTCCAAAGTAGGTTCGCATTGCAAACTGGACTCGATTCCCGAGATGTGTTTCATGTAGATTGAAATACCTCTTCTTCAATCAATTCTTGACATGCGTCAGTACGAAAAGAACAAGCTGAGGAAACCGATCGAGGGCATCACCTAGAGTCTTTTCGTAAATCAAGTCGCGCAATCAGCGCCGCTTTGACCGCTCATATTATTATACATCTACACTATTGTAAAGTCTTTTCGTATCGTACAAGACATACAACTCTTTTTCTATTCTTACAGCCATAGTACATTATATTCGTAGTCCGACAACCAATCAGCACCAGGATCCCACTTAGATGAATCTCTGTAGACAGTCTGCTAGAGGCCACATGCCCCAATTAAAGAACTGAAAATCGGGTCCGTTGATCTTACTACGATCGTCTCGAGGATATGGAAAGCGCGTGGACTCAGAAACCTCCAGGTGTCGAGAATACGCTACCTCGTACGAAAAAGAGGACGGCGCCGTGCCGACGAAGAACGTCGAGTTCCGCAGCACCAGGTAGTCTACGATGCCCTGCTGGTCGAATGTCAGTTCCTCCAACTCTGAGAGTGTCTCCCGATCCAACAGATCGTACTTCGTCTTGACCGCAAGACCCCTCTCAGCAGACTCTTCTCGGACCCGGTCGAGTGCTGCAATGTCGCCCGACGCTACGTACATCAACGTCAGGTTCTTCTCCGCCGCAATCGAGAAGAACGAGTCCCGCTGAACCTCATACGTGGGCCACTCATGTGCAAACTTGGTCAGATCCGCTTCCACTCGCAGATGTGCTCCGAGGTACGGGAAATCTGCGTCAGAATTGCCAAGATCCTGGATAGCCACATACACCCGTGCAGCCAAAATTCGCAGCCGTTCTTGCATACGCAGGATCCGACCAAAGGACGCATACAATGCGGGCGAGTCATCGCCGGTGGGATACTCGAAAATGGCCGGGTGTAGCCGCACCACTGTCAGTCTCTCGATCGATGGAGTGTAGCCTAGCCACTCCAAAAAGTCAGAATCGAACTGTGCCGTCTTTGTGTTGAAGTTGGTTTCGGTCGTCAGATCTATGGGTTGCAGCGAATCGGGAAAGTGCGCTTTGTGCAGGTTCGTAATGTCCTCCAGCTCTCTCAGCACGGTCATCCGAGGACAAGAGAGCTGTACACTCTCGATGAACCATCCCTCGTCAAACATGTAAGTGAACGGCTCGTAGAGACCTTCTCGCAGAGTACCAGCCTTCAGATCCGAACCACGGCGCTGTATCATCGGCAGGACCAGACCCGTCGCGCCGGCCTCGATCGCAAACCGCACATAGTCCAAGACGAACGCTTGTACATTGCCGAGACCTCCAGCACTACACGGCGTTAGCATCCTCTCGACCCCGAAAAGATAGGATGACAAACCTGTTGTAGGAAGAAAAGTAAAGCCCCTCGTGCCAAATCTTGCTCGAGCAAAGCTCTTGGAGGGGATGTATCACACTAGGCCGAGGCCAGGTCCGATCTTCCTCGATGTGATGCGAGTAAGCGCCTTGACGGCTCGAGTATTTTGATGTCATGAGCAAAGATGCCCGAATTGCGGAGAAAGTCAGAGCGAGAGTCACCGCGACGACTACGAGAGCAATCATCAGACATGACCAGCCTCGACGCGAGATTGGCTTTGTCCATGTTCTGATACGCTTATTGATGTCGTACCACGTCCGCCTCAATTCTTCAAAAAATCGATCAGCTGTCAAGGACGTATCGCGGCGGATCTCATCCTCTGAATCTCTTTCATAGGTAGAGACTGCATCATACGTCGACATTCTGTATATTCTCGAACTGCAGTGAGCCGCTCAGTGGTCGTGATAGTCTGGAGGTGAATTTTCAGACTGTTATCTCTGGGCACAATGCGTGCAAGAGCCAGAATTGCGGAAACAAGGGTAATAGCTGCTGCACATCTGAGATCACGCGGTGACAAGATCTGTCTTTCGCCATGGTATCCGACCAAGGCCAATGTCGCAGCAATGCATAGCGACGCTTGGCGCTGTCAGACTTGGCACCGCCGAGCCCGCACACAAATCTGAACGCCGCTGCGGCCCGAGAATATTTTAACCTTTCCGAATTCGAACATCGTCAACGCCAAAATGTACAAGTAGGCTATCAGTGCCGAGAGTCCTTTACGCACACAAATATACCTCAATTGCTGTGAACTATTTTGCTGACTACACAAACTGAATAGAGAAGGATAGTAAGGAGTGACTCGTAAGAGTAGCCACTCCTATAATGTCAGTTTCTGATTGAAATCACTCGACTATTCGTTGTCTAGTTCCACATCACTGTATTTGTGCGATAAAGGTCACGAGAAAGGATACCATCATAATGTTCATTGCAAAGTATTTATCAATAGAGAGCTCAGCGAGTCTGCTAAAGGCCACATACCGTGATTGGCAAACACGAAATCCTCCCCGATGATGTGACTGCGTTCGTCGCTTGGCCATGCGAAAAAGTCGGAGGAAATATCGCTGTGCCTGGAGTATGCCAACTCGAATGAGAAGCTGGAAGGGCTCGAGCCGATGAAGAAGGTCGAATTGCGTAGCATTAAGTAGTCCACCAAAGCTTGTTGATCGAATGAAAGTGCTGTCAAGATGTCTTTCGATTCATGGTCGAGCAAGTCAAACTTGGTCACGACAGTGAGGCTGACTTGCTCAGCTTCCTGTCGGATCCTTTCCAGATCGTCTCTGCTTCCAGAAGCTACGTAAATGAGACTGATACCTCTCGTTTTGGCAAAATCGAAAAACACATCGCGCTGAGTCTTGTATGATGCCCAGAGATCGAGCCCAGCTATATCCGCCTCTGTACGTAGATGACCACCGATATACCTTGGCTCAGATTCTTTTCTTATACTTGAGAGTGCGCTGAATGCTTGATACGCTAGATCGTAGGCACGATCGTTGAACTTGAGTATGCGCGCATAAGATGAATATAAATTTTCATTTCTGCGTGCCGGATACTCAAATATTGCCGCATCGAGCCTCACTATGACCGGCATCTGTACGCTTGAGGTACGATTGAGCCATAGCTGTAAGTGGTTGGGAAACAGCTCAACCTCAAAATTGAGCCACGGGTTATCTGTAAAGTCCAGAGGTTTAAGGATAGGCGGCAGATAAGCGTCCGAGAAATCGGGAATATCTGTCAATCTATTCAGCAGAGTCATTTGAGGACAGCTTAGAGCCAGATTTGCACGGAACCAGCCCTCATCAAATAGGTACGAGAATGGTTCAGAGCCAGAGCTTTTGATCTGACTCAGATCTTCGTCCCTTCTGGCTATATCTGGCAAAATGAGTCCTGCCCCTACATCTATAGCAAATTGAAGACAAGCAAGGATGCGTGCAGCAACGTTTCCAATGCCACCGGCGCTCACTCATCAGTCTTCATACACCTCGACAGATCATTCTACTCACTTGTTGGTGCAGACGAAAGTGAGCCCCTCTTGCCACGTAATCCTATGGCACAGTTCTTGCAAAGGCAGGATCGGAGTGACTTCGGGATAATATTGCCGCGACGCTGTGGTCTCGTCTGTCAAATCAACACGTTCCCTGCCAATCCCCAGTTGCCGCCACGCCCCGAACCACAGAAGGCACAAACCGATTGCGAACGAGGTGCCAGAGAGTGCAAAAAACTTCTTCTTCATGAGGCCCCGGGCGACGAATCCAGTCGTCAAGTAGTCCGAGTACCTTCCCTCGGGAGCAGTGCTGTGGTAGTCGCCAGCATCTTGTTCTCTTGTGTGTCCAGCAGCTTCGACTCCCTGACCCATCACGCGGAGACGGGCACCGTGTCCAACTCTGGAACTGAAGGTACTTCAAGATTACGAACTAGCGTTCCCCGATCAAGTCAATAGAAGCTTATGAAACATGGATGAGGTTCGACGTATGCTGCAACGACGACAAATCTGAGCACTTGGACAGTGTGGCTGATAGTAGCTGATGATCGATATTTTTCTGCGTGGGGCTCCCTCTCGTATATGATCGCGCTATTAGCGATCTCGAGAGATGGGATCGGGCCATGTAGTACAGTCTAGACTATTGGACGGCAGTCTGAACTACGTATCAATGCTGCTTGAGGACTTCGCGTAGATTCTCCAAGTCTCGTTCAATGATAGCTCTTGGTCTCCATGCCTGATATGTTTGATATTTGAGACGTCAACGTGTGTAGCAAAGGCACGGCGATGGGACACAGCTAGCAATCCATCACAGCAATGTGTTCCTTTGTTGAGACATATTGGTCGATCGGTGGTCCTTTGTGGCTCTTTCCATAGTGGTTATCTGATCTGCCAGAGCGAAGGACTAAGCCACCACATCCTTCTGTCTCGTAGCATCGAAGATAGTCTAGCCCACTAAGTCTTGCAGCGGCCGGAGCGTTCAAGTTGATGTTGTCAGGGTTGACATGCTCGAGATACCTGACAAGAGATACACAAGGGATGCATCGGTCGAGTAGGTGTCGCCTTCAGCATGAGACCAAACTCCCGCAACATTCCGAGAAGTGATCACGATACAGGCATAGATGGATGCATCGAACTTCCGCCATGTACTGATTTACGTAAGGTCCTCATATGCCAAAAAGAACACGGTATGTTGCGAATCGGGCTAGCGCTGCTCACTGCAAAATAGTGTGGTCATCTTAAGAGCTCAGATCGACCTACAAGTGAGAGCTTGCTTTCATGAGGATCTCCATAGACAGTCTGCCAAAGGCCACATGCCCCACTGACAGAAGTAAAAATCGGCGCCATTGATCTGACTGCGATCGTCTCGAGGATATGGAAAGCGCGTGAGCTCAGAAACCTCCAGGTGTCGAGAATACGCTACCTCGTACGAAAAAGAGGACGGCGCCGTGCCGACGAAGAACGTCGAGTTCCGCAGCACCAGGTAGTCTACGATGCCCTGCTGGTCGAATGTCAGTTCCTCCAACTCTGAGAGTGTCTCCCGATCCAACAGATCGTACTTCGTCTTGACCGCAAGACCCCTCTCAGCAGACTCTTCTCGGACCCGGTCGAGTGCTGCAATGTCGCCCGACGCTACGTACATCAACGTCAGGTTCTTCTCCGCCGCAATCGAGAAGAACGAGTCCCGCTGAACCTCATACGTGGGCCACTCATGTGCAAACTTGGTCAGATCCGCTTCCACTCGCAGATGTGCTCCGAGGTACGGGAAATTCGCAGCAGAATTGCCAAGATCCTGGATAGCCACATACACCCGTGCAGCCAAAATTCGCAGCCGTTCGTGTATACGCAGGATCCGACCAAAGGACGCATACAATGCGGGCGAGTCATTGCCGGTATGGAACTCAAAGATTGCAGGATGAAGCCGCACGACTGTCAGTTGCTCGGCCGATGGAGTGTAGCCTAGCCACTCCAAAAAGTCAGAACCGAATTGAGCCGTTTGCGTGTTGAACCAAGTCTCGGACGTTAAGTCTATAGGTCGTAGCGAATCGGGAAAGTGCGCTTTGTGCAGGTTCGTGATGTCCTCCAGCTCTCTCAGCACGGTCATTTGAGGACACGAAAGCTGTACACTCTCAATGAACCATTCCTCGTCAAACATGTAAGTGAACGGCTCGTAAAGACCTTCTCGCAGAGTGCCAGACTTCAGGTCCACACCACGGCGCTGTATCATCGGCAGGACCAGACCCGTCGCGCCGGCCTCGATCGCAAACCGCACATAGTCCAAAATGTATGCTTGCACGTTGCCGAGACCTCCAGCACTGCCTGGCATCAGCGTCCCCCTCGACCGCGGAAAGATAGAATGACAAACCTGTTGTAGGAAGAAAAGTAGAGGCCCTCATGCCATGTCTTGCCCGAGCAAAGCTCCTGTAGGGGTGGTATCACACTAGGACGTGGCAAGGACCGACTTTCCTCGACGTAGTGTGAGTAAGCGCTTTGGCGGCTCGATTGATTCGAAAGTACAAGTGGACTTGACTGATACCCCGGAGACAGGAAAACGAGAGTCGTCAGAACCACGGCAGCGACCATAAGACCTAAGCGAACGCGCCGGTGCGCTGAGAGAGTCCACCCTCCGATGCATCCAGCAAGTTCATGCCACTCTCTGCGCGGTGTGACCGATCGTTCAGTAGCGACTCCTGAGACTTCGCGAAATTGCTCATCATCCTCGGAAGCAATGTCGAACTCTGCGTCGGTCTTGTATTGGATTCCTGTGTCGTATCGCATTATGCCTCAGGCCTCGTGTCCCGTTCCCGAAGGAAAGTAGGCAATATACAAACTCCGTGATATATATGGCTCTTGTCAGGAGCGCCTGCGGGAGCGCAAGGAATGCAAGGATCCTCGATTGAGTCTTCATCTCGCTTCCACCAGAGCTCGACTCCAGGGGAAAGGGCTTGCGCCGCTGTCCTGTGCCGCTATCCTGCGCCGCTGTCCTGTGCCGCTATCCTGTGCCGCTGTCCTGTGGCGGTGGGGCTCGCAGAGATACGATATGTCTCGGGAGGAGCTCCCGCGACTACGACGGAATCGCAAGATTATCGTTTCCCTACCGGATCAGGCCGGTCAGAGCGTTTCAGTGTGCGGACTGAGGGTCGTGTATACGATCACGGAGTCCGGGTTCAAGGAAAGTCATCAGCCGGATCGCGAAGGAGCGCTCACGGAAGGACCGCACCACCACAAGAGGCTTGATGGCACTATCACACATGCTCTACACGCTTTCAGCGATTCTGATCCTGGTCGGCTCACTCCTGTACTACACTCGTTCTTACTGGTTGCCATACCTACCGACAGGTTACCGCGATCGTCTCGGTCGCTACATGACTTTACCCTCATTCGCGCACGACATCGAGGCAGGGCTGACAAGCGACGACTTTGACCTCACGCAGAATGTGGAGAGTGGGGACGATAGGTACGGCCTGGATGGCACCAGTAGGCGCGAGATCAAGCAAATCATCAAGAGCAAGAAGTGCACATTCGATCAGGCGAGGCTCATTCACTTGCAGGACAAAATGCGGGCCGCCGGTATCGACCCGCAGACAGGACTGCCACGAGACTCGAAGTTCGTCTCGTTCTCATAAGCAGTGACATACATTGGAAACGTCTGTCTCGAGAGCTCTACAGCTGTCCGTGGGATGTTTCCGAGGCCAGAGTTCTTCCCTTGCGGTTGCAGCTCGACATCTTCAGCTCGGCGAAATCCGCAATCGGACACAACCCTATACAGCCAGAAGCGGTATCCAGGCAAGATATACGCGAGAGGTTGCTGTATCGTGCGTGCGCCCTTGGCGCTGTGGCTGCCATCCTCGCTATAAGTGAAGGTGCGGCTTCATCCTGAGAAGCCAGGCAGAGGAGACGCATGAACGGGGTGCGCCAGTGAAGCTAGTCAATGTATAAATATATAGTTAACCCACTCCTGTAATTGAATTGCGAATGTGTCTGCGGACAGTGCTGTCCTCGTCAAGAGTTCACGGGCGCTGCCAACCTCTCGAGTAATCGTGGACCGGCATCGGTTCAGACACGCCATAGGGACCGAGGCGCTACTCCTGGCTTGCAAACCCTGTTCAAGTTGACCATCGCATCGTCGACCATTACTGACAACAGCGTCGTGAGGACGTATAGGCCGTAGGTGTTCCATCCACCTTGCGCCCTCTCAGAGCGTTGCCAATCGACGACGATGCAGTTCCCGGTCATCGCGCGCCCTCGACAGTGTTACACAGCGGCTGCCGTCATCTGTGCTACCCTACTTCTATTGTCTTTCCTGTCTCTGTCCGCCGATGAGCAGGCCATCGCGCCCATCCCTAATAGGAATATACTCGATACTGATCCGGGACTTCTCGTGCCTCTGACTCCGGAGAGGCCGGCAACGAATACCGATCTCGTCCTTTTTGCATATTACGAAACCGACAACACGAAGAAAAATCTTCAATTCTTCGTGGACCATGCACTCCACGGCAAGGCCGATTTCATCTTTGTCGTCAACGGCGACGAGCTGAACGTCGAGATCCCGGTCGCGGACAACATCCAGGTGATTCATCGTCCAAACACCTGCTACGATCTCGGTGCTTTCGGCGAGGTCCTTCAGGCGAACAATGGAACACTGAAGGAGAAGTACAAGCGCTTCATCATGCTGAACGGGTCGATTCGAGGCCCCTTCCTGCCACACTGGAGTCGGAAGTTGGGAGTATGCTGGTCTGACATCTTCTTGGAAGCACTGACGGATGACACTAAGCTCGCCGGTATGTCCGCAAATTGCGACCATGGCTGTCATATACAGAGCATGATCTTATCGACAGATCGCATCGGACTCGACCTGATCATGCCGGGCTTGGCGTGTGCCGAGACCATGAGCGAGGCTGTGTATCAAGGCGAAGTGACCTTACTGCACCGAATATTGGAAGCCGGTTACTATGGAGAACCAATTCATAGTCTAACGAGTGCCGAGAAATTTGAGGGTTGGTCTCATTTCTGGGACACTTGCGACGCTGTCGACGTCTTCTACCCACACGGCTACGACGGGATGGATATCCACCCATTCGACACTGTCTTTGTAAAGAGTCAACGTCTCCTGGGTGACGGCCGAATCATTTCGCCCTACACGGATGATGGTCAAAGGGTCGTGGACAGACTCACAGAATGGGCGGATCGAAACGAATACTCCTCCTACGACTACTGTAAATAGACCTACCGCGACACAAATGCATGTGGTGCAACGGATAGACGGCTCAGCTTTCCTACGTCCGTCGTACTTCCCTATTATATTTTGTGCGAATTTTGTCGTGTTGGGACGTCGTGAAGCCTCATCAGATGCAAAGCGGCACGCCATATGGAGCGCGGTGGACACTCTGATGCGCTCCGAACCTTTGAGCACACTCAAATGCTCGAGTCGTCATCTCATCCTCATGTGAGAACAATAAAGTCATCCGCTTCACTTTGAATTGAATGCTCTTTTTCTGTATCAGGACACTGGCGGAGTGCGGTAACGAATGAGCTTTCAATGCAAGGTAGCCGGAGCGCAAGACAGTTCGCGAAGGCGGGGAATCTGTATAAAAGACGTTCGTTGCCCCCACGACATCTCCATCACATCGAGAATCGACTCTCGTAACGGCACACTACCTCTGCAATACATCAATTACCTATCGAACGTGCCCCTGGCGATCGAGCATCACCAGAGCACCACAGTAGCGAGCTTAGGCCGGCAGAGTCTCCTTTTGCGTATCAGCCACATCGATCGCCCAAGGGCAAGCATCTCATTGGCCAATTGTCGGCAGCCTCTTCCAGAGGCATCCACGGTAAAAACTAATTATGGTCGGCCAAAAAGTGTACTCCGGGTTCCTCGAAGCGATATGTCTGGGCCTTCGTGCCCGGAGCGGAGCAGAGCAGAGCGGTGCTGTGTGGATGGAAATCGCAGAAGCTCAATGTGCTGCACGCGGCGCTCGTAAATTTTGTTTTCGAAAGTGCGCCCACAGATCGCTCATCTGTTCGCGGCCTCGAATCCTTGGCGTCCCCTGCAGCCTGGCATTCCTTTCTTGGTTTCTGGGCTATGCGTTTTCTCCCTTCGACGACGACTGGACTTCTTCACCTGCCTCGACGACTGCTCGAGGCGTCCGCTCTCACCTCTTCGCTGTAGACACTGACCTTCCCCCTCTTAGACGGGGATGCAGATTCCGGTCCCTGTACGATCCCGGCAATGCTACACGGCAGCCGCCGTCATCTGTGCCACAATCCTCTGCTTCTCCATCCTCTCAGTTTCCGACACCGGGAGGGCATCGATAGCCGGCTGGTCGAGCAGCGGCACGGTCGATGCCGTGCTGCCTATAGTGTCTGAGCACGCAGCAGTCGCTCCGAACACCGATCTCGTCCTTTTCGCATATTACGAAACAGACAACACGAAGAAAAACCTCCAATTCTTCGTCGACCATGCCCTCCATGGCAAGGCCGACTTCATCTTTGTCATCAACGGCGACGAGCTGAACGTCGAGATCCCGGTCGCGGACAACATCCAGGTGATTCGTCGCCCGAACACCTGCTTCGACCTCGGCGCGTTCGGCGAGGTGTTGCAGGCGAACAACGGCACGCTGAAGGAGAAGTACAAGCGCTTCATCATGCTTAATGGCTCTATTCGAGGTCCGTTCCTGCCACACTGGAGTCGGAAGTTGGGAGTCTGCTGGTCCGACGTATTCCTGGAGTCCTTGGCAGACGATGTTAAGCTCGCGGGTATGTCTGCAAATTGCAACCATCACGACCCGAATCACATTCAGAGTATGATCTTGTCGACAGATCAAATTGGACTTGACCTGATCATGCCTGGCCTGAAGTGTGCCGAGTCCTGGCACGAGGCGGTCTATGAAGGCGAGGTGTCCTTGCTCAATCGAGTACTGGAAGGCGGCTATACCGGTGCTCCAATCTACGCCATGACAAGCGCGAATAAATTTGAGAATTGGTCCGAGTTCTGGAATGCTTGTGAACACCATGATGTCTTCTTCCCACATAACTACGCCGGCATGGACGTCCATCCGTTCGACACAGTCTTCGTAAAGAGCCAACGCGTCCTCATCGACGGCAGCGTCGTTTCGCCCTACTCGGAAGACGGTCAACGGGTTGTGGACAGACTCACAGAGTGGGCAGATCGAAACGAGTACTCCTCGTACGATTACTGTAAATGAAAAAAAGGGCGCTTTCAAAGGATGTCCAGTCACAATTTGTTTCAATGCTCATGAGTTATATATGATCTTGCTGAAGAGTAGGTCGTGAAGAAAGTGGACCACAAGAGTCCTGGTTAATAGGGGTCAAGCTATCGTGCGAGTATATAGTAGCGGCTTGTTTTCAAATGAGCGTAGATTTTTGTCTGATATCTTGATACATTAGAATCGGAGCGACAACATTTCATCGTGGCGAGCGGGCTGGTTCCGTTAATTATTTCAGCATACATTACTTTACTGTTCCTTCTCCACCATCATCACCACCACCTTGGTTTTGTTCTTGTGGATCTTGTGTCGAGTCCACTTGATCTTGTGCTGCGGCCATCAATTCCTCCTCCTCGGGACTAATCCCAAAACTGTCTTCTGTGATCACGGCGGCAGGCTTTGCAGCATTGACCTGGCCTACTTCATCTTCGAGACCCGGTGTCTTTGGTACCTGTTTTGCACCGGTAGTCTGCTGCTTATTCCTTTGCGTCTTTTGTTCGGGAGAGGTAGCGAGGCAATCCCAGTCAATGACACTTTCGACACCGTATTTCTGCGTGATCCATTCGTTTGCCTTTACGAAATGACGACAATCAAAGAACCCGCGGGCGGCAGAGAGCGGACTCGGGTGAACACTCTCCAATTTCAAATGTTTCTTGACGTCCAGTTTCTTGACCCGTTCTGATGCCGGTTTACCCCACGCCATAAAGACTGCCGCTTTATTGGCCGCCACGACATCTAGAATCTTTTGCGTGAATTGTTCCCATCCCTGTTTCTGGTGTGAATTGGCTTGGTGAGCACGGACGGTGAGACAAGTATTGAGTAATAAGACGCCCTGATCGGCCCAACCGAGAAGTGATCCGTGCTGTGGTATCGTAAAAGTCGGATAGTCCTTTTTCAGTGCTTTGTAGATATTCTTGAGCGACGGGGGTGCCGGACAGGGAGATTGTACCGAGAAACAGAGGCCATGAGCCTGATTCACGTTATGGTACGGGTCCTGTCCTATAATCACCACCTTGACCGTGTCCAACGGCGTGTGTCGTGACCAACTATAGATGTCCTTGTCGGGCGGAAACACCACCTGAGTCTTCCTCTCCTTGGCAAGGTATTCCTTCAGTCTCAAAAAGTAAGGCTTGGTCAATTCCTGGTGTAGAGCAGAAAGCCAACTCTCATGTAACGTGTCGATCTCGAGGGCCAAGAGCTCCTTTTGAGCTGGCTCAAGCTGAGTGACCCACTCTGATTTGTCGAATGGCGTGTCTGGAGTCAGTGAAGGCGCGGCCGTCCTCGGCGTAGAAGAGTGTGAAACGCCGTCCTTCTTGAAGAATGAGGTGATGGCGGCGGATTTCACCTTCTTGGCAGACGTGGACACTGTCTCTGTGGCTGCTCTCTTCGACATGACCCACACGCCAGACTGATCCTCGGCCACGCTTGGGCTGCTAGACTCGTCGATGTTCTCGGACGCGTTCGAGCATCGGTGGTTAAGCGCGTCAAGCGAGATGTCGTAATTGGCTGGCTCTTCGCGTCTGCAGATGGTCTAAGCACGTGGGAAGCATCAAATCCACATCTCGCAAAGAATACCTTCTGAGTATACGGTTACCGGCTGGAAAGTATTCATATCAAGCAAGATTTGTGAAAGGACTTTACAAGAATCTGGAAAAGTCGTGCATGTAAAGAATGCTCGGACGAGGTCAAAACTCATCACAATGATTCGGATCGTCAGGAGCAGCATTGCGAATTGACGAGTAGTATCAACACAGTGGGATTGAAGGACACGCGAGAAGAAAAAAGGCTTGCATTCTATATGGATACGCCAGACGACGCGCGGATGTTTTTCGAAAATGAAGCTCCTTCACAGTAAAACTTCATTGCAGTGACGTGTGATAGGAGAGATTAAAGTATCGAAAGGTCATTCTGACCACTCAATTCAGAGACGAGACAAGTACCGAACAATACGTTCCAAAGTCGTTGTCTCAGTAGTTGTGAGAGGTTTGGTTAGTAGAGTAATTGCACAGCGAAGCCGTGGAAGTAGAGAAAAATCCTGGCCAGAGCTCCTCTGAATAATTCCAAGATCGATGGCTCCAGTCTTTCACGGTCTGCGCGACTGACGCTGCCATCATAGACCTGACGGACAGGTTGTAAACGCCCAGCTACAGTCGACATGGTCATCGCCCGACTCTACCAGCCGGGAGACTGGACTCAGATACATTGTAATGCGTGTAAAGCCAAACTCGAATATCTCAACAAGCCCTCGAAATCGTCGCAATTCTCTTGCCCGGAGTGCGGCAAGACAACTGAGCTAGATCCGGCTGCTGCTACTACTACTCAGACGGCTGAGAAGGACACGACATACTATGAGATTCTTGATGTCCCTGTGGAAGCCACTGCTACTGAGATCAAGAAGGCGTACCATAAGAAAGCCGCAAAGATACATCCTGATAAGACTGGCGGCACGACCACAGCTGCGTTTCTGGAGCTTCAAGAGGCGTACAACATTCTGAGCAACGAGGATTCTAGAGCCCACTATGACAAGAATGGACGTGGTAAAGCGGACGATATTTCAGACATACAAGCTAGATTTGGTGGTCTCTTCGGAGGTGCTCAGGGTCGGTTTGATGAGTTTATAGGAGAGATCTCCATCATTTCGGAAATGGGAAACGCCATTCGAAAGGATGAGAATAGCGACAGTCCGGAGGCCGAACAAGCAAGAAGCCGCGCGAATGAGAAGAAGCGACAGGATAGGGTACAGACTCTCTCTCGCAACCTCATCAGTAAGCTCGATCACTATGACCCTGCAGAGCCCGAAAGATTCGAGAACATGGCCAAGGAGTGGATGGAAGATCTCAAGCACGAGAGTTTCGGTGTTGAATTGCTACATGTCATTGGCGAGGTTTATAGACTGACAAGCTCGGCATCGCCGTATCATCCTAGTACAGCATCATCCTGGACTGGTTCTTGGCTCCCTTCACTCAAGATGAAGGGACTATACATCACCTCGACCTACTCGACTGTCAGAAAGGCCTATCGAGTTAAGAGCGCATTCGCGAAGCTCGACAAAACAGGTGCGAGCGCGGACGGTGAGGGGAAGAAGGCTGGACTCGAAGAAGAAGCCGCAAAAGCAGCGATTGAGGCAATTTGGGAGGGCGTCCGAGCTGAGGTCATCGGCGTCATTGCTGATACAACGAATCTAGTATTAACCCCGAGCCCAGCAGCATCCCAGCCAAGAAACGAAAAGGAAGAAATCGAAGGTTCAGTGCCGCTCGCTGCCGAAGAACGACGCAACTTGCAAATTCGCTCTCAGGCGCTTGAGAAGTTGGGACGTATCTTCGAGGCTGTCAAGAAAGACCCCGGTCAGCAGGACATCTTCGAGCAACTTGCACAAGGAGGTTCCGGGTCGGCAGAGTCCAAAGCCTAAATTATCCATGTATCATAACATTGTATTTCTACGAAGAATGATTGACCAATTGTGGCCAACATGGCTCGAGCTTCACGGTCGAGGTGCGAGTCGGATGCCTCGAACAGCTATATGGCATTTCTAAATATCTCCGCAGGCCAGACCGAAGTCGTCGCACTGAGTGAACGACGACCAGGCGAAATATCGAGACGGCAATTTGATCACACGAGCTGCTGAAAAGTCATCTTGGTGACTTGCTGCGATGCTCCACGCAGGGTTGGAAAAGCCAACGATCGACTTGATTGCGAACATTGCGACGGAATAGGCAGGAAGAGGAATTTCTAGAGTTTCCGCTGCCAGCTCGTGTCACACAGTCGGCAACCACATTCCAGGTCACGATTGACGAAGGCGACGCAAAAGTCAAGATATGTCATCTCGCTAGGACACATACATATGCACGCAGAACGTTTTCGTGTCGACAAGATGCGTGCAATCTTGGCAATTATTGACGTCACACACGAGTCTGTTTCAGCGGGCTCGAACCCTGTCCCACATAAACTTCAAGGATGATCAAAGACTGATGGGGAATAAGGCGCTGGTCGAGGAGACGATTGAAAGATTATAAGATAGAAAGATAAGCTGGTCTGTCATCGGATATTGCCTGCTTGGGCTCGGTATTGGCAGAGGGATTTGCAATAGACCCGCACTATCACACCGGGGTGGCGTCCCAACGGCGGGGTGTACGCGCAGACGGAGTATGGCCGAATTCATAGCAGGTATCCAGCCAAGGTACTCCAAGTATAACCGCGTTGCCAAGTGAAGTCCGAAGAGTTGTGCTGCCTGCCGATCCGATTCGATGGAAAAAGAATGTCGGCTTTTCCGCGAATCTCAGCTGATGCGAACCAACGACGAGTCGGCCGAGTAACGTCTTTCCGGCCCCCCAGCAGATTCCTTTCGGTCGGCCGGTCCACTTGTTCTCTGGACGGGCTTCTCCTAGTAGGCGTCGCATAGACATTGACATTCTTACGAGAAGGGGAATCCACCGGAAGGACATTGACTTTTTCTATCGGACCTCTTTACCCCACTCGAATCCAACCACTATCCCACCGTCCTGCCCCCTCGCAAGCTGTCGTTGGAAGTATCATGGCGGGGCGCGCGTGCGATGCTTGTCGTAGGCGCAAGATCAAGTGCGTCGGGGCCGGTATCGCCTGCAGGAATTGCTCGGCCGCGAGCTTGGCGTGTACGTTCAACACCGTGCCGATGAGGAAGGGCCCGAAGGGTCAGAATGCGAGCGTACTGCAGGGCCTGCGGCAACCCCGACGGCGGCCGCCTCTGGGCCAGGACGCGATGGAGGACTGTATCGAGGCGTTCTACTCCAGGTTGTATCTCGTCATGCCCATCGTCGACCGGGACCAGTTGCTGTCGACCATGGACAACTTTGACGCCATGTCGCCGGAACGGTTCTGCTTGGTCTCGGCACTGTGCGCCCTGACGAATCTACAGGTACTCAACAGACCGGCGGACGAGCTGATCCGCGAGACCTTGCGGACGAGACAGACGTTCGACTACATCGAGGCCCCGACGCTCGACAGCGTACACATCTCCTTCTTCCTCTTTGCCTGCTTCTTCGGCCTCAACATCCACAATACGGCCTGGTTCTACCTGAGGGAGGCCACTACGTTTGCCCAACTGATAGGGCTCGACAATGAGGAGAGCTATGCGAATCTAAAGTCGAGGCATGAGGTGGCCTATCGGCGGCGGACCTTTTGGGTGCTTTTTGTGACTGAGAGGGCGTATGCGATCCAGCGTCACCACTCGCTCTCGATGATGCCGTCGATCGATCTGCCGTCCTCGATCGACCAGGACCTCTCGGAGAACATGAGCGGCTTCAATTTCATGGTGGATCTCTGGTCACAGATCGACTCGAACTTCCTCTCAATGTGGAATGACAAGAGACATCCAATCTCGGCAGAGTGGATGGCTCAGTTGCACGATAAAGTATGCAACGCGCTGCCCGAGAGATTGGATATATCAGAGGTACAAGAGGCCGACATTCTAGTGTCTCAACAATGGCTGAGGACAATCTTGTGGCAATTGAGCACGAGTCGTATGCTACTTTCCTCCAATGCGTCCAATCGGGATTTGAGTTTCAGTCTCCCCATCCAAATCAGTCACGATCTCCTGACCATCACGAAGCGGATGTCTGCAGAGACTTTAGAGGTCCATGGCATCGGTATCTGTGAAAAGGTGTTTGAGGTGACTTCGACATTGGTCGATGTCATGATTTGTGATCCGGCACTGCAGGACCATGAAGTCTATCAACGCGCGACAAACAACTTGGGTGAGCTCATGCACCTGCTCGCTAGTCTACGTAAGGGGACGAGTCCATGGTACTCCATCATTGTGGAAAAAATTAAATCGAGTCTTCCCGATTTTCAAATCATGCCGGTCCTCGATAGACAGGGCAGTCTGCCCATTGACGCACGTAGTCTATCCGCAGGGAATTCCCCGTCTTGTACTAGTTCCGCAGAAGGATCTCGCAGATCTTCCGTCGCAAGTCAACCTTCCATGGCGCAACATTCCTATACTACTACTACTGCTACTTCTTCACAACAACAACAACAACAACAACCTCATCATGGTCCCGGCATGACGTACCTCTAAACCTCCCACCAAGAAGAAAGGTAGGTTGATAGGCGCTGCTGCAATGTAGACGATGGCGGATTTTTAATTATGACATGACTTGTGCTAAATGATGAATTTTTCTTATGCCAATGTATATATACATATACAAATGTAAATGTCATTTTGAAAAAAAAGGTCACAATTGATTTTTTTACTTTTATTACATAAAAACCTCGACAACTCGGGCAGCATCGTCTTTACCACGAGAATCGAGTCATTGTGACGATGCACTTTCTTTATCTCGAAAACTAATCGGTTTTGTCGTTTTTCGAATCGAAGGAGTGTGAGATAGGAGACTCAAACTTTAAATAGGTCCGGCTTCATTTGGAGCTTGCAGAGTCGCCCGATGAGGCCTGCGAGTTGCAACATGCTCTGTACGCCTTCCAAGATGATCATATGCGTCATGCCTATTTCCTTGATATACTCGAGCTTCAAGTACTCTGGCAACGCGTCCATGCTCTTCGTGACCCTAAACAGCGTCGTGATGACATCGATTGCAGAGTATCCTTTGCTCCACACCTCGCGCAACTTCTCCAATGCTGCATCGACATTGCCATTCTTACAGGCCGTCAAGAGTGCTTGAATCGAGACCGGGCTCGGCTGATCGGCCACCTTGAAGACGTTCTCTCCATTGACAAAGGAGAATCCGGCGACGCAAGATTGTAAATTGTTGACTGCCTGTCTCATATCTCCTTCAGCCGTAAAGATGAGTGCGGCGAGTCCGTCTTCCGCGTACTTGACGTCTTCCGCCTTGATAATCTCGAGGAGTCGTTTCACTAGTTGACTTTCAGATAACCTTGCGTACCTCAATATCGCGCATCGAGACTGGATCGGTTCGATAATCTTGTTTGATTGATTACAAGCGAGTGCAAACCGCGTCGTATTGGAATATATCTCCATCGTTCTCCGTAGTGCTTGTTGAGCACCGGATGTCATGCTATCTGCCTCATCCAAGATGATTATTTTGTGTCTACCAGGTTGCAACGTCACCTTTTTCTGCGCAAACGCCTTGATTCGATTACGAACGACGTCGATACCACGTTCGTCGGACGCGTTCAGTTCCAGTACCGCGTCCTTGTAATTCGGACCGAGCAGAGCATGAGCCAAGCAATGGATACTCGTCGTCTTTCCAATTCCAGGCATGCCAGAGATGATGATGTGCGGCATATTTCCGTCCTTCGCAATCACTTTCAGACGGTCTATCGTGTCCTCATTCCCTACGACGTCGTCCAGAGTCAACGGACGGTATTTCTCTACCCTTCGAAAAGGTCATCAGTACACAAAGTCAAGCGCAGATACTTGTAGTTCTCACCAAGGCAGTTCTATAGCCGGCGGCTTTTTCGCCATAGACGCAGACATGACAGAGGAAGATAGCTCCAGATATCTAGCAAGCGTAGACGTCACTGTTGTCAGTCCAGAGTCTACTTGTTGTACGACGAGTGGTGTGCGCGTATACCATATCCAGCCGAGAGACGCGATTTTTTAAAGACGCGACATCGTCCATTCTGTTAGCAAGTGTCCTATTCGTCCAAGCCATGGTGGACTCGCCAGCAGCAACGATTCTCAAGGACCCCGTGACCGTCATCCAATCTCTGTTTGAAGAGGCGACCATCGAGACGAGACCGCAACCTGCTGACGATTATGGCGTTCCACAGTTGTTCGAAGACACTTTCGAGCGAGATTCGGAACTCGCACAGGTTCCTCTGCTACGCGATATACCTCTCGATGAGAGACTCAAGAGCAGTGGTCGCCTTGTCCGGACGGTCTGTTACGTGACGCACTCCGACTCGGAAATCTATGGGGGAGCCTTTCGTTATGGTGGCAAGTGGCACTTTGGAAGATATGGACTGGACGCCGTCATTACACTGCCCGAGTCTGGAGGTGGCGATTCGGAGGATATAGTGTTTGAGGAACGTACCTCTCTACAGTGCAGGATGCTCGACGTCTTGCGCTCAGAAGCCTTGGTCGAATCGATGAGGAGTATCTCGATAGACACCCCGACATCGAGGAACCACGCAGATGCAGTCACGGTCAAACTCTATAATGAGAAAGAAGAGGGTCTCTTGCATGCCTGTCTCGATATCGTCGGAGTCCTAGAGGTCACGGGCACTCAGGTGACGGTCCATTCATTAATCACGCAGAACCAGAGACTTTCGTCCCTCGTTTCCTCCTTATCACCAGTCATATCAACCACCAAGTCAGACGTTCGTGCAGATCTACTACACAAGCTTGAATTGACCTTACAAGGCGACGCTTTTGCCGCCGAATTGACGCTCTTAAATCTCTGTTCAAGCGTAGCTGTGCGCAGCCCCGTGCTTGTTGGACCGATAGTACTGAATATACGCAACGTCGATCCTGCTACTGCCTTGGCAATTTCTACATTCATCAGCGACATCGCCTCAAATATAATGACGTTCGATATGAGCATAGACAGCCTCAACAAGTCCAAATTATATCCCACTCACGATGGAGAAGAGTTTTCAGCCGGTGCATTACAGTTACCGACAGATACTGCCGTCGTTCTGAACGAATCCACCTTATCTGAAGGTGATCTGAACGAGCGTGGTGTGAAAAATCTTCAGTCACTCACGGAGCTCGTCAATACACAAGATCTCATCTTTCACTTTCCTTTCAGCAATTTCAATATTCCAATGGACGTGTCATTATTGATTCTGAGTCATTCTCGGTGTCTACTTCCCAGCACGATATCAATACCACTCAAGACTTCATCAGTATGGACACTCAATTCGACGTCGAGTGTACAAGACATGAGGAGTTATCTCGCACATTGTCGCATTCAGGAAATCGAGATATCCGACCAGGTCAGTTTCGAGATTCAAGAAGATTTTGTGAGTCGTCGGAAACAAGGAGACACTATGGATCAGGAAGATTTGAGCATGTCACTTGCCTTGGGCAAAGAAATTTGCAAGTCGTATGGCCGTCGGCAAATGACGTGGGACGATTACACGCGAGGACAGGTGTTGCGGCGTAAGATTAGAGACAGGTCTAGCTAGTCAAGAGGGAGTTTGTGTCCTCCGCCATAAAATACTTGTCCATAAACACAGTGCACGTCCTCTTTTCGAACATGCCATTCTTGCATGCGAATTTGCAATTGTGTTAGGGCATCTATGACGTCTGACATTTGCGTTGGCGTGAGTTTCAGATCATCTTTGAATCGAATCAAGGTGACGTGCGCAGAGAGAGCGACGTATCTCATTTTGGGAAGTATCTCCGCACGCACTGCGCCGTCAAACAACGCTTGACGCAGACCCAAGTGACTACCGCCGCCGCCACCGGCACTACTACTGCTGGACGGCAAGAATGTCACTGCGAGTGCATTTTTATCCATCATTAGTTTTGGTGATACGAAGCTGACGTCCGTGTCGTTTCGAACGCACGTCATGACTGTCGACACGGAAAAGTCGCGACGTGCAATATCGACTTGACTGGATGACACGCAGGATAAAATGTCGAGTAACGTCATGTGAAGATTACCCCTTGGCGTCTTCCATATCTTCTTGGCCGCGCCCGCGGCAGCATCTACACCACCGACTCTTGTTAGTACTGCGACAATCGCATCTTGCAACGCGACCATTTCGTCTTGCAGGACTAGACTTGGTCGAGTGAGAAAAATCAGGGAATGGCGAGGATCATCTTCGTCCGCTTCGAGCATACCATCTCTATCGAATCCGCAAGCATTTCTTAGTAGTGTGATTTGTTGCGCGAGACGTGCCTCTCGTACCCTCTCATACGCCTCTGCTTCCGGACCCCCTTCCAAATCTTTCAATATCGACGTGAATGGATTCTCCCGCGACGTCATTCATACAAAACATGCTTTTCCGATAGACACATGTTCTGATTTTGCACAATTTACTTGCAGTGCAATTTTGAAATCAAGAGGCGCAAGTGGGTGAAATCCAAAAAAGTGGAGGGGGAGGGGGAATGTGCAAATTATATGTCGTATAGATATTTACTGCGCAACGAAAATCCGTCACTCTCGTGTCAATGCAGACTATTGAGTCCAGAACGATCTTGATCCCACAACTAAGATTGTATTTAGTATCCAATGCAAAATGACTAGAAAGTGGGACTTACTTGACGATAGGACCGAATGAGTCGTTGCACTTGTTTCGACATGGCTGGATCGGCGATTGTGTGAGAGGATAAAGAGTCCATGAGACCGTTGAAGCCATCGAGCTGTTCTTTTTCCTCGTCTGCGATATTCTTGAACCCCATACTCCACGTACCGAAATCCCTGCGGTCGATTTTGCGACGGAGAAGAGGCAAGATGCCCTTATGACGAGCATCCCGCGCTATTCGATCGTACAGAGAATTGATCGAATCTTCCTCACCTTCCAAAAACTGTATAATGTTGCCGTCATGATACAGCAAGAGACCCGTCACGTTGATGGCGGAATTGTTCCGTCGTGAAACGCTCAATATCTCTTTCAAATCTTCCGGCGAGTACTGCCCCGTCGAGGAAGACAGGTATACTAATTGGTACAACTGCCTGTGTTCCTCCCCATTACCTTCCGAAGTCGTCGAAGACATGTCGTCAAAGTGATACAACGATAATACCTCTGTGGACCTAGAAGCGCCTTCGATCCTGTGTAAAGACCACGATGATTGTTTGAGCGGGCCTCGGTGAAAAGAATTGAACACCAGCACAGCAAGTCGAGGATGCAGAATGGAATGGATTGGAAAGGGGAAACAACAAGAGTAGATTAGCACAGGCACGATGTTATCGGTCACGTGCGAGACCGGATCAGTGCTGGGGCGTGGGCGGGAGAAGATGTGGCGTTGACGGTAAATTCCGGTTTCCTTTTCCATCGAATTCTCTTGAGCCTCCTCTCTTCCGATTTAGGCAGTAATGGTTATCTTACTAGCCTCAGGAGCAATCTCGTAGGTGCATCTAGTTTCCATCTCATCTACGCGTTTGATATAAAGCTTGATAGAAATCAGTAACTGTGTCACGTCCGTGAGCGTATAGTTAGTGCGTCCCTCAGGAAAGGCTCTCTCAATTTAAGATGCTTCATAATATGTACACATCCGGAGCGACAACACCAAGCATCGTGCTTTGAACTTTTATACACATCTTCTATGCTGATCCCAGCTTTTGGTGAATCATGTCTTCTTGTTGAGGACTCCTTGAGCCGTCGAGAGCTTGATTGCCAGTCTCTGTTCTAGCTCAGAGTCGCCAAAGTTTCTTGCCTTTTCAAGCCACTGTCTGATCTCTGTGTCTGCGCCCATGCCATCCCTGGCCCAATAGCAGGCTGCGTATTCGTACTGAGCAAATGGTATTGCCCAAGTCTCTGCATATGGAATGGATTTGAATGTATTGCGTGAAACTTGGTTCGTAGATTTGATGGTCTCGAAAGCTGTCCAATCTCGCATGTTGCGCTGCAGCGAACACGCCATGAGTTGACGCGTAAACAAGTCGTCCTTGCTATCTGCTTGGGCCCCTGGCCTCTGCACAAGAATCAGACTACGGAGCCTCAGCTCCTTTGTCATTTTTTTCCACAAATTGAATAGATAACAGAATTCGAGAATAGGAGATACCGTGATGCCCTCCACCAGAAGGCGATCTGACGCTCGAGCCTGCCACTTTGCGACTTTCCGCTTGATGTATACTTCCATCGGGATCTCTTTACCCAGAATCTTCTTCTTACCAGCCTCATCAGGCGCCTTCAATAGGTACTTTTGTGCAGCTTCTGCGTACTTGATATTGCCAGTGTCCCTATAGAGCTCTACGAAACAAGCCCCAATGACGAAGAAGTACAAAGCTTTGGACCAGTCGTTCATGGCTTCCACCGCAATGAAATTCTCTGCTGCTTTTTGCCACTCGAGACTTGTCAGATAGTCGAAGCCTAATTCGTAAAGCTTGAGGGACTCTATCTGCTTCAGTTGTCCATTAGCTTGCACAGCCTCCAAGGTCCGAATCCCACCATAGAGGTCGCCAAGTTGCACTTGCATCCGTGCACTCTGCACTTTCCAGAGGGCACTCTTGGGATAACGAGCTATCGTTGCTTGCAGAGCGGAATCTAACTTCCTCAATGCTTCACCCTCATCCTCCACAATATCACAGAAACTGACTACACCTCCGTAATAGGACAAAAGAGTCAATAAGCTTATGGATCCTTGGATATTCGGCGCTTGCGCAACTGACCATAATATTGTCAGGGCTTCAGCTTTATTTCCTTTGAAACCAATGACAGATAGTATGCGAGCCACGGCGGGAGGCATCAGACTAATGATGAGAGACAACAACCCATGTCCGCATAAAGTTGTACAGGCTATAAAATAATCCGTGACATTGAGAGTTGTCTGACGACCCGTGGCCAGTTCCATGTGCTGCGTATCTATACGAACAAGATGCTGACTGTCTTTGGACATTGTGTTATCGACGGGATTAATATCTCTGCTTACTTGATCCTGCTGTATCGAATCAATGATTGAATGCGAGATCATATGGTTGTGAAGTGAGTAAAATATATTATAAGCGCGCCTCATCTTAAAGACTGCCTTCATTGCTTCCGGGACGGACTCACTCATGAACCCAGCAAGGGCCAGTTGTAAGAGAGTGTTGGCTATGCACACATTGAACTCTGCTCCGACAGGAAATCTCGAGGTCGACTGAGCTTTGGCATGAATTAGCTCGCTTTCACAGCTGGCCAGAGCTTTTTCTAAATGTCCTGCCGAAGCGATGATCTCCTCCTTCTGAAATCCTAACATCGCACGTAAGAACTCCGAGACTCCTATGCCTGAGTGATGAAAAGCATCGTCGTACGAGGCGAGAATTCCTTTGGCTCCGTCCATGTCGTCATTCATAATCATCTCCATGCCTCTCGAAGCATGAAGAAGAGATTGCTCTCTCCCTTCTGGTGTGTTCGAAGCCAAGGAGCCCGGGGGTGCTGCAGACGGACCCCATATTCGCCTGAACATCTCCCAGCACTGATCCTGTCCAATTGGGTAGATGATGGCAGATGAACGGATCGAATGAGTAACTGAGCTCAACGGCTCCACCTTCAGCCACTGCCTCACAATGCATATGCCTGCATTTGCGAGAACCTTGTCAGCACTGGGCTCTATCGGGAAAGGCTGTACTTCAGGCAAAGGAACATGCTAAAATCTCAAATCATCGCACAGCATAAGGGAAGCACGCTGAAGATCCCGGCCTACGCTGATGCGCCTCAGAGTCCTTCGCCATTTGCGCTCGGCAGATCTAGCTTTTGCCAAGCACTCTGATGCGAAAGCTCGTGAGAGAAGCAACAACTTTGCAGTGACCGAATGTACGTCTCGTACTTGACATGGATCGTTGACGATCGGTGAAGCATGTCTATAGCTGATAGTCTGCGCCTCTCGCAACACAAGATCTTTTGCCCGATGCAGCACCAACGGATCTCAGGACCTCACGGTTTTGAGAGTAGAAGCACGCAGTCCATTTTTCCTGACGACTTTTGCGAATTTTACTTCCTTTTGCACTCCGACTGCTGACACATCCTTGCAGACCTTCCAAGAATTGGGTAGAACATGCATGACTGGCGGATGTGGGGCAACAGATCGAATTTTTCGAGAGCTCCTCCCCATTTGACTCATGCGACCGTTGATTTTCTAATCGCATTTATTCTGTGAGTCAGGCTTGAGATCCTTTTATAGTCTTCGAACTCAGCCGGTAGCAACTTTCGTTCCTACTCAGATCTCATACGAAATGAACGGTGTCTCCAACCCTACAAACATCAAGACCAATGGAACAGCTGAGGGCATCGAGGGTTGGACTGTAAAGGCCGGCCTCGCACAGATGCTCAAGGGCGGAGTTATCTGCGACGTCACTAACGCAGAGGAAGCACGGATCGCCGAGGAAGCTGGTGCTTGTGCTGTAATGGCTCTCGAACGAGTCCCTGCGGACATTCGTGCTCAAGGAGGCGTTGCACGTATGTCTGATCCTCAGATGATCAAAGAGATTATCGAGGCCGTCACCATTCCAGTCATGGCCAAGGCGCGAATTGGCCATTTTGTGGAAGCTCAGATCATTGAAGCATGTGGAGTCGACTATATTGACGAGTCCGAGGTTCTGACACCTGCCGATCCAGTACACCACATCTACAAACATCCATTCAAAGTACCATTTGTCTGCGGTGCGAAAAATTTGGGCGAGGCTCTTCGACGAATTAGTGAGGGAGCTGCCATGATCCGTACTAAAGGAGAACCGGGTACCGGTGACGTTATTGAGGCTGTCAAGCACCAAAGAATCATGCAATCTGAGATCAAGAAGTGCCAGAACATGTCCGATGAAGAGCTCTACGTTTTCGCAAAGGAAATACAAGCCCCAATTGATCTCGTACGCAAAGTGAAAGAGCTTGGCCGTCTGCCTGTCGTGAACTTCGCCGCTGGTGGCATTGCTACTCCTGCAGACGCTGCACTTATGATGCAACTTGGCTCGGATGGTGTCTTTGTCGGTTCGGGAGTATTCAAATCTGGCAACCCCGCTCACCGAGCAGCTGCAATCGTCCAGGCTACCACCCACTTCAGAGATGCGAAGAAGCTAGTAGAGGTCTCCACGAACCTGGGCGAGGCCATGGTCGGTATCAACTGCTACAGTCTCAAGGATCAAGATCGAATGCAAGATCGTGTAGACCATGTACCTAACGGAAAAAAGGAGTCCGAGAGCTACGGATCTAGGAAGTAGAGAATGAAGATACAGCATGATATAGAGCTTGTGTTGTTTTCTTGTGTATCAGTAGACAAAACGTTTATCCTGAAAATGCGGACTGAACTTGTGACGACCGGTGGGCACTTGCCACGGGTGATATCAAGACGAGGGATATATTTGTTTTCCCTTATGTCACTCGACGAAAACCTTGTCGTGAATATCGCGGTCCTCTTGTAAATTAGCTCAAATCCCCCGAAACTAATCCTCAGAATCAACTTTGACTTCGAGAAGCATATATATAAGCTCACGATTTGCAAGATTTCCTCGGCAGCCTCCCGACAACCGCTGCGCCACCGAAAAATTGACAATCTCCAAAAAACTATTCAGCCAGACCTGTCTCACTGCGCTCACGAGAACTGTAAGGCGTGGAAGAAGATCCTCGAGTGTGATGGCGACAAGTCTAGCTCAGCAGCTTCAGGGTATCAGGCAGAGTGCTTCCAACGCCAGTTTCCAGAAGCGGAAAAAGGTCGCATCCTTCCTGTTTGATGCCTCAGAGGCGGCAGACCAAGATTACGACCAAGTCTTCGCCGTTGCGATTAATGGCTTCGAAGAATTAACGACCTACAATGCAAAGTTAGCTGTTTTCTCCCGTACAATTTTTTCCGACGACTCCAGAACGATAGATCGCAATACGCAGACAAGAGAGCAGAACGATGCTTTGGATGGCAAGCTCGAAGCGTTTCTTCGCACAGCTGCTCCCCAGTTCTTACTCCGGCCTATGCACAAGTGCCTTGAATGGCTCATCAGACGTTTCGATGTTCAGGTGCATCTGGCAGAGAAGTTGCTCCTAATCTTCATGCCATTCCATGGAACGCCCGCTTTCTCAAAACTCCTTGCTATCATCGAATTGCCTCTGCCGTGGTCATTTCTCGGTGCCGTCAAGAAGTCGGGAGACTCCCCGAGTGTTTTCCTCTTCATCAAATCTTTCGTGAAGGCTCCTGCTACTCTATCCGCATTTCTGGATCACGTCCAATCTATGGCACAAGCTGGCCAAGGTTTCCATGCCCTCATCAGCTTATATGCCGATATCTCAGTGCATACAATTTCAATGATGCGAGACAACAAAGTCTCGGAAGAGGCAATCATCTCAAGATTTTTGCCTTACGTCGCCGAGGCATTGACTATGAAAGAGCACACTGAATATCAAGTCGCTAATTATATGGTACTCACAGTTCTTTCCGCCACTCGCAGCTTATCCAGGTCTGCTAATTCCGCGATTTTACAGGCTCTTATGTTGGGTCTCACAACCACATCACAGAAATCTGGACTCATTTGTCTTGCACAACTATGCCAAGCGCAAGACGGCTATGAAGCGCTGTCTCCTCAAGTATACCAGACGATCAACCACCTGGAAGGGTGCCTTGATCAGATTCTGGGACTTGCAGAGAAATATCGAGCAGACAAGCTACTCACAGCATTTTCGTTGTCTGCTGCACAAGACGGCACGCCAGAATCGCTTGAAGTGATCCAGAAGATTTTGACAACTGGTCGTGCCTCGATCTCACCTATCCTCGACGCCGTTGCGCAAAGGGTCCTCGCTTCGGCCGATCTGCCAGACTTCAGGGTTGCAAGCGCCTCGTTCCTTGAAGATCTCCAAAGGCGACCAAAATTTGGAAAGTCTTTAGCTGCATTCTACGATAGACTGGGGCCTAAGGCAGATGATCTTGAGCTAGCGTTACAGATCAGTCTTGATGTTCCGGCCGCGATTGACGTGCCTCCAAAGATGCGTCGACAATCATCTTCCAGACCGGCTGTAAATCTTGAGGACGACATCGCTGAGCTGCCGAAGCTCGCTCACGAGCAAACCTACCTATCGACTTCTGATGTACGAAGAACGATTAATGTTTTGCAAGCTGCCACGGCCGTCAATAGATTTTCAGAAGTTCTCGAGAGTCCCGTCGTGAACGAGACAGTAAACTTGAAGTTATCGTTCCTCGTTCGCGCGGCGTTATCAAGTAATGACGTCGAGACCCAGGTGAAGGCCATTGATACACTCTCGAAGACCTGCAAGAACTCAGAGGACACCGATTACCAAGCTTTGATTCCCGTTGTGATCAGTCTTCTCAGTTCGAAGAGTCAAGACGTAAGGAGACAGACTTTGGAATTTGCTACTGTTCTACTGCAGCAAGCTGAGGTGAAGTCCAAAAAGACCATATGGGGCCTCGAAGACATTTACGGCTCAGCAAATAGCCGAAGCCTGAAATGGCTCTCTAGCCAGGAGACATATTATTTCCTGGAGAGTATCATTGTCGCTAACAGACACGAATGTCTCTTGGATCACAAGGTCATCTACAGAGCTGTTGCACAGAGCGTCACCACGCATGGGACGAAAGGGAAAGAACTTAGTCACAAGACGGCAGCATTGCACTTCCTGGCATCCCACATCATATCTTCGCCGATTGTTAAAATATCATTGAAGCTCTTATTGTGTTTCGATAAAGTTCGCGAGCCAACAGCAGCCAAGACGAGGGCTGTGCTCCCTCTTCTCGAAAAATGGATTTCGAATCCAGAGCCGCTGCAGTCTCAGAGCCGCGTGGAGTTGATAGATCCTATCGTGGTTGAACGATTGCTGGTACGCCAGGTAGTTCCTGCCGAGCATGGCCCTGCGATTGCAATCTTGATCAAGCTTGTGCACGATCAGAATGACGAATTCGGACCGTTGGCCATCGAATGGTTGGCAAACATCTTTGCTGACCTCAAGAAAGATACCAAGGTGGAATTTATTCGAGCTCTGATCGAGGCAATTATCGATGGACCTTCGCAAGTCTCGCGTCAAGCTCACACAAGTGTCGACAGCATCGATGTTTCGACCGAGACATTTGCTCAAATGATTAACGAGATCAATTTGAGCCCTCAATCGTCTCGCATGTCTACACCCATAAAGAAACAGAAGAAAGACATAGCCCCAGTATCTCCAGATGTTGGTTTACGTCGTTTCACACACCTGCTAGAGATACTCGAACGAGATGACACCAACCATGCCGCGCTTCTGCCCGCACTGTTCAGCAAGCTGGGAGATTTGGTTTTGATCGAGACTGAATCTTCTGTTTCGGTAAGTTACACACAGCAAATACTACTTTCTTGCATGTATCCGATGGTTGATCCTGGCAAATTCGATTCAAGCACTTGCAGAATTGACATTCTGATAAATTGTATCAGAGTATCTTCAAGTCCACAGGTCCATAATCGAGCTTTACTACTGGTAGCAGCTATGGCAGAAGCGGCACCAGAGCAAGTGTTGCACGGTGTTATGCCTATTTTCACATTCATGGGTGCCAATATACTACGACAAGATGATGGCTTTAGTGCCCACGTCATTGAGTCTACAATACAAAGAGTTGTGCCCCCTCTCCTGAAGTCGCTAGGTCAAGAGACCCAAAGTCAGATACTTGGCGCTGCTGGCATCCTTCGCAGCTTTGTGGATGCTTTCCCCCATATTCCGAAGCACAGAAGGAGCAAGCTTTTCCTTGTCCTCATTCAGACTATGGGCGAAACAGTCTTCTTGGCACCTCTTCTCGCGATTTTCACTGAAAAGCGAGTTGAAATTTCACCCAAGGCAAAGTCTGGAGAATCCCAAAAGTCTTATCTGGAGTTCTGCCTCGCGCTCCTGCGTCAGTTCAACGTCTCAGTACAGTTACAGGCGTTATTCAGTCTTGTAGAAATCGCCCGGAGCATCCCTGAAACAGTTGAGGACTTGGGGGACAAAGTCACTTTACTCACTCTGAATCACGCGAGTGATGCTCACCTTGAGAAGCTCAAGGCTTCTGTAATCTCTATTATCGGAGGACATTTTGCTTCAAGAAAAGTGCGCGCAGAATTTGAAATTTATGCTAGCGATGACGACTGGACGGACAAAGGAATTTTTATTAACATTGTCGAAAGTCTTCTGAGAGCATGCGAAGATTTCGATGCAAATCCAGAACCACTGGACAAATCATTGGACGCCTTGGATCGTGCAATTACTCTACTTCCTGTCGCGCTGTTCCGTGCGGTCGTACACGACCTTCTGGACAATAAACAGGACGAATACATGAGAGTTAAGGCTTTAGACATAGTGAGCGGAAGAGTCAGTTCTGTCAATCCGAATGACGAGTCTGCCCGGCTGTCGTTCTTGGGTCTTGTCGAGCAAATATCTGGCCTGCTTCTCGAAAAGGTGTCCGTTTCTTTGTTATGTGCATCCCTCCAAGGCATTAGCACAATCGGTCGTAAATTCGGAAAGGCTGATCCAAGTACTTTTGCTGCTGTCGTAGAGACTGTTATTGGGGAAAACGGTCTCGGACACACCGAGCTCATTGTTCGCGTGTCGGCTATTGAATGCTTGACTACTCTTACTGTTGTATTGGGCCCGCGGATTTTACCTCATTTACAAAAATTCATGCATATTGTGCTCGAAGGATATGCCAAGGTTAGTAAAGACCAAGATGCCGATCTTGTGCCGTTGGCCACGATATCACTTTTAGAAGCTCTGATCAAAACAATACCGGCATTCATGACGCCTTACACGCAGACTATCTTGGAAAGAAGCGCAGATTTTTCCTATGCTACGGAAGAGCTGACTTCTGATAAGCGATCTCTCTTGTCCACTATTGCTCAGAACATGCCCACTAGGAATGTACTGGAAGCTCTCGGAGGCGCGTGGGAGAAGTGTAGCAGATCAGGGAAGAAGCCATTGATGGCTCTGATCGTTGTCATCGAAGAGACCATCGAGACCAGTGAGAGGAAGGTCGTCACTGGTGCTGCCAAGGAAATCCTTGCACTGTTTTTGCAAGCCTTAGACATTCGGCGAAAGTCCAAAGCGTGGGACGCCAAGGGGATTGAGCAGGTAGAAAAACGCGTCATCGCTGCCTTCCTCAAGGTCGTCCTGAAGCTCAACGATTCAACTTTCAGACCAATGTTTGTGAGTTTCCGCAATTGGGCATTGTCCGAGTTCATGGAAAAGGATGCAGCTAGTCTGCAATGCCGACGA
Organism: Taphrina betulina; assembly: GCA_008802775.1. Lineage (NCBI taxonomy): Eukaryota > Fungi > Ascomycota > Taphrinomycetes > Taphrinales > Taphrinaceae > Taphrina > Taphrina betulina. The sequence continues at coordinate 64,990 of VWSI01000002.1, forward strand.
ATCACATTCTTCAATTTCCTAAGTCAATTCACCGGCACCTTCAAATCGATAGTGCTCAACTACTTCAACTACGTGGTAGAAGATATTTTGGAGATTCTTCAGGTCGCCGGTGACCTCACGGTCGTCCCAAGGAGGCTGTGGATCGGCGTCATCAGTTCTCTCGAGCATGGCTTCGCCAGTGACAACGAAGATTTCTGGCGCACTCCTGACAAATTCGACAGGATTGCACCTGTCTTGATCGGACATCTGGACTATGCCGAGACTTATCCGGTCTTGACTAACCTTATACCCGCTATAGTGGAGTTGACAGCCTCTTCACCATCAGAGGATCACTTCAAATTGATCAACACTCAGGTTCTGCAAAAGTTTAGAGCAGAGGTTCCGGCAGTGAGACTCGCTGCTGTCACTGCAGCGAACAAGTTGAGCGCTAAAATGGGCGACGAGTGGCTCTCCATGCTACCGCAGACGATTCCATTCATAGCTGAGGCTCTCGAAGATGAGGACGAACGTGTCGAGAAACAAACCCATTCCTTGGCCATGACTATCGAGAGCTTCTTGGGAGAAAGTCTGGACAGTTATCTGAGATGAGATTAGAAATGGCAATAGGCAACGAGAGAATAATTTTTTGTAGATGAAAGAATTAATTCTATTGAATGTTTGAATAAATTCTGAAAGGAAATTTGATAGCCCGTGCCCGGCAACAGATACGATGACCTGCTGTAGCTTTGATGATTTCTGTACCATCGTTACGTTACGTCTCGTCTGAGCGACCTCTTCGTAGCATGTATTCGGTGTCTGTTTCATCTACGAGAAGGAAATTTGTCAGAGGCCTAATGATCCGATACGAAGTCGCGACTTTACTCAGCAATCCCTGGTAATATCGACTCTGATCCTAACATAAAATACGGCTTGAAGCTGAAGCTGAAGCAAAGAAGTAGCAGGGGGCACAACCCAAGTCGTGGTACCAGAAAGTTGCGTTCCGCGCTGACACCTCGACTCCAGGGAACTTTTCCGTTTTCTTTTGTGTCACTGTCGACTGGCCCCCATTTGGAATTGTGCGCACAGTCGCGTTGCCGCAGGAGCGAGCGACTATTCACACTTCTTTGGAAGCTGATAGAGGATCAGCCTGTGACGGTAGAAGGTGTCCAAGACTCCATCTTGATAGAGGACGGCTGGCCATCTGCTTGATTCCCTCCTTCCTCTAGAGTCCCGCTGCCTTGTCCTACAGAGTCTTCCGACATCTTGGCTGCGTCCCGCATGGCGGCGTAGATATTCGAACGGTCCTGACTATCCCAGATCCAGATTCCCCAGATATCTTCGTCACACCGATGAATCACGTATCCTTCCGTCTCCATGACATCCTCCTCCGCCTTGAGCATCCGCGAGAAACAATCCAGGTTCAAGCGATTCAGTATCCGGTACCCACAGTGTCCCGTAGCAGTCTGGTAGACGAACAGGGTCCCCTCGTAAGGCAGCTTCGACCAGGATCCCTGGTCCACCGAGTACGAATACAGCACGACGTACGGACTCTGCTTCAGTATCTTATCTATGGAAGGATCATGCTGCTTGAGCACCCGCAAATTGATCTCCTCGCGCGTATTCATCTGACTCATGGCTGAAAGAAGCGTGTCTTCTCTCTTATATATATATATATTATATACACTACGTATACGAGTAGTAATAGTTGATTTCACCCGTGTGGGACTCTGGCGGAGCTCAGACTTTTAAGATTGGGGGGGTGAAAATGGCTTGTTGGCGCGACCCCACAAAGTCATCCAATCCACCTCTGTATCTATCGTGTTGCGAATAGTACATCAAAGGATGAGTGGACAGGATCAAAAGGTCAAGGAAATCGCTTCGAACGTGGTGGATTCTCTCGCCAAGATTGAAGAATCCTTTCGGCTCGCGAAATTGGAATTGTTGAAGCAGGAGAGTGCTCTCTTCCGCCCGCTCTATCAGAAGCGGGAGAAGCTGACCTCGGCGATCCCACGGTTCTGGAGTACCGTCTTGTCGATCGAGGATGAACTTGCGCCGTTCATCAAGGAGCCAGAGGCCGATTTGCTGAAAAGTTGTCAGCTCTTGAGGGTCGAAAGACTGGATGATCCGAGAGATTTCAGCCTCACGATGAGGTTCTCCGAGAACGTCTATCTGGAGGACAAAGAGGTTGTGAAGAATTTCAAGTTTGATGGAGGCCGCTTGACCAGCAAGGATATCAAGTTGCAGTGGAAACAAGGTAAAGACTTGGTCTCGAAGGCTGCTGCGGAGGACCGACTTTCCTTCTTCTCCCTCTTTTCATTTGTCGGCACTCGGGAAGATGAGGACACTGATATGGATGACGAGGATGATCCGCAGTTGATCATGGAAGATATGGCAATGTTGCTAGCTGATGAAGTCTACCCACATGCGTTGTCCTACTTCACCGACGCGCTCGCGCCTCCGGACACGCCTGCCGAATCGCCCTTTCTAGGAGCCAGATCGTCCGGCGTCAATACTCCGTACATGGCACTCGAATCAATGACCACTTCGTTCCTGGACCAACAGGAGCTGATGGCCAAATCACCACAGACAGTCGACGTATCGTCTGGCAAGTCTCAGTATTTGAGCAAGAACAAGTCGCAGGTGGAGCAGTACGCGGCAGGGATCTCGTCACCACTGCCTGCATTTTTGAGCAAGCATCGTCAAGAGAGTATCGACGCCTTCAATGAGGTCAAGATGGTGACTGTCAATGAAGCACAATTCTTGATGTTTTTAGTCCGCTCCCTCGGCACAAAGTCAGTTTTGGAGATTGGTTGTTTCACTGGTTTCTCGGCCATGTGTATGGCTCATGCTGGAGCAAGCGAGATTGTGACTCTCGAAATCGACGCCGAGTTGGGTTCTTTTGCAAAATTGGGTATTCATTCGGCTGGTTTGAACGAGTCCATCAGAGTTGTCGTGGGCGACGCGCATACTTCCATCGTCGATCGGAATGTCGTGCAGGGTCCGTTTGATTTGATCTTTATCGATGCCGAAAAGCCAGGGTATATAGCCTACTTGACCACCATCCTGCAAAAGAAATTGCTAGCGCCTCGAGGGATCATTATTGCAGACAACACATTACGACGCGGCTGTGTCGCTGAATCAACCTTGCCCGCGCGTCACTATACTTCCGAAACGACCGAGCAGAAATTACTGAATGATGATTTCGAAGCTGGCGTGATTGCTATCAAAGCATTCAACGAATTTGTCAAGAGTCGAGAAGAATTAGAGCAGGTTCTCGTGCCCGTCTATGATGGTATTACGTTGATGAGATATAAAGCATAAAATACACAAGTCTTTTTTTTTTGAGAAAAAAATCCTTTTTGGAAACTTTTTACTTGGCCTTGTCGCCGCCACTCGAACGACTCTGCTTCTTTTTCTTACTTGACGGCGCCGCTTCTGTCGTCTGATGAGGCGGAGCAGGCGATGAAGTGACGGCTTGATTTTGTTGCATTTGCCATGGATTCATACCAAACATGCCGCCAAACCCTGGAAACATGCCGGGAAACTGTTGTTGTTGTTGTTGTTGTTGTTGCGGGTTGGTAGTGTTTGAACTTGGACTAGACGTTTGATTCGGTGTTGTCCAAAATGGAGGAGGGAAAAATTGAGGGAATGGCGATTGTTGCTGAGTTTCTGAATTTTGTTGATTTTGTTGTTGTGCCGCCATCTGTTGCATCATGAGCGCTTGCGTCTGAGCCTGAGCTTGTTGCCAGAGTTGCATCAATTCAGGTGTGAATCCAGTCGGGTATCCCATGAATGAACCACCAGCAGCAGTCTGATTCACCTGACCCGTCGGCGACGTCACGGTCGGTGTTGTTGTTGTCGCTGGGTTTTCAGATGCTTCAACGTCGACACTTTTCGGTGCTGGTGGTAGCACCTTCTTGGTAGCGGGTGTCTTTATTGGTTGTTGTTGATCCTCTTTCGTCTCTCGACCGACGTCAAGTGCGGCTGTCCGAGCAGACCGTTTCGTGCCCTTGCCGTCCCTGGCCTTTTCTAGCGTGGCAGGTGTCGCTTCTTCTTGCACTGCTTGAGGAGCAGCAGCTTTTTTCTTCTGCGTCGTCTTTGGATCACTGACGCTCAATGGACCAGAGGACAAGATCAATTGCTCTGTTGGAACTTGTACACCAATCAAGTGAGGAGGAAGCTCAACTGCTGCAGGAACCGGTCTACTGATCTTAGCCTTCTTGCCAGACCGTTCTAGCCCACTAATGAAACTCCAAAAGCATGGCCATGTCTGAGTATTGGTTCTCAAATCGATGATGCCCCTAAATCCAAAAATTAACGCTCTTTCCCCCATTCACAACGGGGAAGGTTCTTACACTTGAGAACTTCTTATGTATTTTCGCATTTGAGATATATCATGAATGAGCTCGCCATTCTCCTTCTCATTCAAATACATCTAGATTATCAACATTTTTCATTGAATGAGAAAGATAGTAGATTGGACATACATGAAGCAGGATACCGGTGGCGATGAATTCAATGGGAGAAAACTTCTTCAATCGTTTCGAGTTCCACTCGTTGGAGAATCTGACAGGAAATCAGTAAGCACAATTTCTTTGGGTAAAAATGTTGGAAATGCGTTTACGTTTGCGGACTCTTGTTGTAGAGATCGTTCCAGGTTTTAAAGACGAGACGTACCCGGCCTGCAAATTTCGTAGAAGGTGGTCCAAAGTCCATGGTATTGATCAGCTTGCTGACTGCAGATTGCGAGACCTATACCAATTGAGTCAGGCTCCCAAAGAAAAGAAAAGAATAGATTCCACGAACCCTTAAAGTAAGAGGCTCGCTTTCTGGCTTGGCATCGTAGTAATGCATCATGGCAATGACGTTTGCTACGTTACCGAAATCCTTGCCTCGCTTCAAGTCGACGCATATTTCAGCGACCAACTTGTACGACTTGATGACTTCCTTGATGAGTCTCGTCCACGGAGTATGACTTGCCATCTGCTTCTCAAAATTCGAGAGGGCCATACCCTGCTGTACTCGAGCAAACAAGTCCTCCTCTTGTTTCTGCTTCAGCCCCATATATTCAATACACAAGAGCGACCAATTGTCAAACTTGTCTTTGAGCTCTTGTGTGAGAATCCGTCCTTTTCTATTCTTGGCTTCCTGGACAGGGTACCACCAAGTGACGCCCCGAGGATCTTTATAAGGGATTTGGCCAGCCATGAATTGGAGAATAGAAGATAAGCGTTGTTTTCCATCGATAGCCGTCTGATACAAGGTAGGCCTCGCATTAGGTGTCGAAGGGTTGACCTCTTTCCTACACTGGAAAATCACAGGAGGAATGTAGTAATTATTAAAAATGGAGTTGATGAGCCCGGACTGCCGAGCGGCCGGCCACACGACATCTCGCTGGTAGTATGGGTTCAGATTTATCAGACCATTCCTATATCGTCCTAAAGAGTCAGCTGGCACGCAGACTACGCGTTGAATTTTCGCGATTTTTTGTCTTTTGCTTCTTACGGTATAGTGTAGAGACTTTGATCTGCACGGGTTCAGGTTCAGGAAGAGTCGCGTCTTCCAGGTCGCGCTCATCAATCGATCCAACCTCACTTTCACTATCGCTTCCACCCTCACTCGCTCCAACGCTCCCTTCACGACTCATAGCGACGCCGAACTACCGCCGAGGACTATATTCCTGTCTATTATACGCTTTATGCCTGACTCTATCAACAAGCTTCCAAGTCTAGTAGAAGATGTGGAGGATTATTTTGAGTGAGAAGCCATGTGTGTGTGAAAAAAGCCACTTCTTGAGCTTAGGGATTCAAGTCAGATAACAGATATTCAAAAATGAATAAATCTTCAAGTCCTGGCTTGGGCACCAAAATTACATTGTCACAACCTCGAGTCATCCTCTCGTAGCATCACCTTTAGCTATCCCGAGAAAGAAAAACAGGAATCCAAGCACGCTTGCTGCATGTCCATTCAGCTACATTCTGCGGCACGATCCGAAGCCTATCTGCAAAGCAAATACGACCATTTACGATATTGATCGATCACTAAACTTGTTCATTGCGGGACCCAAAAAGACCAGCCAGTATCATCATATTCATTCATTCCTTTGCACCGTTGACTCATCGCGACTGTATACTCCGTAAAGAGAGAGCTCCCAGTAGATCTTCCAGCCACATGATCTCTCGAAACGGAGTAAACTCTTTCAACACTCGAGACTAGACCTCAAATTGATCAATGCCAGTTCTGTGATCCGATTCCCGGTGTATCAGATACTCTGTAGACCAGTTTCTCGCCTGAAACCTTGTTGAGACGTAGCATTTCAAGACCATCGCAAACGCTAGCTAGGCCAGACGGTAGCAACTTTACAGGGTTACATTTGAATTTCCCCTCAGCGACCCAACCAGCGATAAGATCATAGTATGTCTCGGCAAAGTCAGAGTTCTCTGCATGTGCTGTTCCGACCATTGTCCTGTTGATGCTTACTTTGCCGGAATCGAAGTCGTCGGGTATCAGGAGCACTACAGTGACGATAGAGGATGGCTCTTGTGGCAGCATATCGCAGCACATTTTCATGGATTCCACTGAACTGACGGCGTCGTAGGCATGCTGGAAGACGTAGCCTTCAGCAGCTTCTTGAACGCGCTCAATCAGCTGAGACGCGGATAGGTTTCTGTAGTCAATCACGACATCAGTTCCGACTTGCTTTGCGCTCTCGCCTGCTGCTCCAGCTGTGCCGATGACATACAGACCAGCAAGTTTTGCCAATTGTACAGCATACTGACCCACAGAGGAGCTAACTCCGTTGATGAAGACTGCACGTTTCTCCTTCGACGGGTTTTGTGGGGTAGGGAGACCGAGTTGAACAAAGAGCCCGATAGCTGCAGTCATTGACGCGAGTCCCAGGGTGCTCGCCTGGTCAAGTGGTACACTGTCGGCAATTTTAAAAGTGGTATTTGATGGTACCACGGTATATTCTGCATAGGCACCGTATTTCGAGTCTGTTGCCATCCTGGAGAATCCCGCAACCCTGTCGCCCTTCTTGAACTTAGTCACTTTTGGACCAATGGCTTCAATTGTACCCGCAACGTCATTTCCTTCAATGAAAGACGGAAGATTCATGAACCGCCGATCATGGATTTTCCAGTCCTTGGGATTGGACGCGACGTATTCGTTCTTTATCAAGACCTCATTCTCTCCGGGAGAGCCGACTCCAGCGTGGTCAAAGACATGCACGGTGGACTTTGAATAAGGCGTTTGCACTAAAACAGCTTTCATTCCAGCACCTGTATTTGTAGACATTCCAGCGATGTTGAGTAGTAACAAGAGGACTTGGAAAACTTCTCTGCTGCCACCTGAGATCTTATAGCTCGAATACACGCGCGAAATGTGAGATCATTTGCAGGTCGGAAGATCGCCGCAGCCACAGTTTACACGTGGATAACACATTTGTCATCAGCACAATCATCATTGCTTAGATCTACGCGTTACCTGTGGTCTGCAACGAGGGTTGCATGATTGTAAAGATCTGGCATTGCTGTGATACTCTGTCGTTGACTACCACGATTGAAGGGGATTAGATGAGCGATGAGTAGGATTGATGTATCATGCCTAACTGAGGTGCTCATAATTCTTCAATGATGCATATGCGCATAAGATCATAAACAGAAAGGGAGAATAGCTTTTCTGTCTTTCGGATAATCCTCGAACTTTGATCTATACCACGCATGTCCCGTGAGTGCCCTCGGGGTCATGACTAGGATTTCCATCGCTACGAACCAATATCCTATTAAAGATGTTAGTATTCTCTAGGGGGTCGATGACAGGAGCACTTGGGACACAAACCTGCAGGCTGGTCCAGGCACAAAGCGTACCCTGACCATTCTATCCATTCGCATAGATAATTTGGAAACGAGACCAGCTCGAAGAGACCTCCACGTGGAATGTGATACTTTTTCTGATCTTTAGAATGACTCCGCAGATTTGCCAATATTTTATCGTGATATATGTTGCCCGACATGCCTATGAAGAAGATGACAAGACCTAATGAGCCTCTGATGCTTGATGGATCTGTCATGTTTTTGATAGCTTCCGCCTGTAGATTCCCATTCAAGTATTGCCAAAGCATCGCCGAAAAGATGACCACACTGGCAATATGAGCATCCGGGCAGCGTACAGTGTACAGTGTACTGGAGTCATCTCACAAATGACTCGGAGATATTGACGGCATCATGAATATGGGCCAGATCAGTGATCTATTGATGTAATGACCAAGGAATAGGGTTATGATCATATACTGCCACCTACTGAATTGCATTACGACGGATTCATCATGTTGCAAAAGGCGATATATGAGGATCAAAGGTGCCACAATCTCCTGAACCATCCAAGCCGCTTTCCCATCGAAGACAAACCACGAATCAGAACTGAGACTGTATCGACCAAAGGGAGCCGGAAACCAATATGCAGCTGGTCCTGCAAGGGCAAATGCTTTGAACAAATAGCCTTGGGTCGTATCCATTATGGATAATTCTTTGTTGTCAGCCACATCTACTGCGAGTGGGGAAGGGGACAGATGTTGACACGATCCAATCAAAGCAAGGTGGAGCCGTACACCTCGTTTAGCCCGGCACTGCTCGGTATTCAGTGCTTCAGAAAGATAAACGGAAGTCACTCGCAAGCTAGTAGAAATCTGCTCTGCTAATGACGCTGTTCGAAAAGTCAAGCACTTATGCAATCAAGTAAATTAGCTTTCCACTCGCTCCATAATCATTCACTGCAAAAGCCACCGCGAAAACCTCATGATCAGGACCTGTCTGCCGGTAGGTTACAAATGAATATACAGTACGCTTGATTCAAGCAGAGCCTTGCCCAGAATTGTCATTCGGGGCAGAAACTAACGTGGGCTGTATCCTGCGCTTCTTTTGTCCGGTAGCACTGGTCTCCATAACATCGTCCGCCTCTCTCTTCAAGGCCGATAGTCCAGGTATGACAACTGTGGCTCCGGTCACGGACGACACTGAAGTACTCGGCGTGATTCCTTGATGTGCAGGAGTTTGAGGAGGTGTACTCAGTGCGGCGAATCCGGGAGTTGACGACGTTGTGAGGTGACTTCCTCCAGGCGGCTGAGAAGATACGCTTGTAGCACTGTTGCTCCTCACCGGGGATGAAATCCTTGTTAGTATCGCCGGAGCTGGGCCTGCAAAATCCATCTTTTGCGCCATCTCCTCGCGCTTGGAGCTTTTAGGTAATGGCGCATTGTTGTGAACCTCACCAAGATCAGATTCATCGAAAGTACATATCGAACAAAAGCCATCTGTCGAGGTCATGATGAGTTTATGTCCATCGCTCGACCATGCCAGGTCTGTGAATGTCGCATAGTGTAAATTCGACAGCACAGCCAGGGGGGTAAGTTGCTGCGTGTCGTATATCATCACAGCATCTCCAGTCGCCACTGCGAAGACAATGCGATAAGGCAACTTGAAAGCGTCGCTCGATGCTGTAGAGTCCTGATCCGATTGTGTTGCCCGATTCTCGGGCAGTGCAGTCTCGTCATCCTCTACGATGGTGCTCAAAGAAACATCATGCGCTTCCTTCATCGAGGGAGGCAGATTGGCTAATTCTTCTGTCGGAGGATCTAGTGTTGTGTGTACTGTCTCCCTGTATCCTGCACGCAGCTTGAAAATGACCGGCGCGCATTTTATCACGACGGCTGCCTTGTTTTGGTTGGGTAAGTGGGCCACTGGAGGTTTTGCCAGTCCTGCACGAGTGTATATATAGACGGTGTTTGCAAGCTCATCCTTGGGGAGGCCCTCTCCACCTTGCTTATATTGCCCAGCCGGGGCGAGTAACAAGCTCCCATCTGGAGTAAATGTCAGTCGACGAAAGAAAGTGAGAAGAGATTCGTCATGAAACAAATTATTGGGTCTTGATTTCCCAGGACCGAGAGCTGGAGAACCAAGGGGTTTGATAGCTGGAAGAGGGATTCCTGGCATGGGACTAAGCGATCGGCCGCGATTGGATGCGCTATCATTGAATGAGGATCTTCGAGAAGGAGTAATAGCCGGTGGCCTCATAGGTAATGCAGAGCTCGTTGGAGTGCCAGGCGCGCTCGGAGACGGTGAGGCTAACATTGGCCCATCTGCCATATGACTATGGCTGGACGTTGTCCTCACATCTGGGACTGGCGATTGGCTGTTGACCCGCTTGGCGAGATTGGGTATCACCATCTTGGCTGACGTTTGTGCATTGGAAACCATAAGCTGGCCGTCTTTGGTCTTCAGATTGTATACGTTGAGGGATCTATCACTGCTCTGCGTAGCAACAAATTCATTGAGCGGGTCCCAAGCGACACCCTGAACGTAATGACTGTGTTCTGCTATCTGACGAACACACTGTCCATCTCTCGAATCATATATACGTGCGACATTGTCCATAGACCCAGTGATCAGGTAATTCCCATCGGGTGACCAGGCTATGTCGTATATTTCAGAGCCAGAACTAGACCTGCACATCAGCTTCACTCGCCAATGTTCTTTATCCGGTCCATTGCCTTCTGAATGATCAATAAGAGAGCTTTCCTTCATGTCCGTGGGCACCCAGAGCAGCACATTGCCATCATCACCAGCCGATGCTAGATGCTCTCCCTTGGGACTGAAACGCACCACATTCACCGCATTCGTATGCCGAGCAAGTGTGGATAGGTAGGTGACTTTCGGCACGTCCTCAGCTGCGTCCACTTCGACCTGCCAGATCCTGACCATGTTGTCCCCGCCGGCTGTTGCTAGTCGACCTTTGCCATGAGTCTCGAAGTGGGCCGAATAAATCGGAGAGTTCTCGTGCCAGTGTATCTGAAGGGCTTGCGACTTCATATCCTCTACCCCTCCGATATCTCTGATGGAGTGTGATGAGCAGAAAGCACAGGAATATTAAGAATAAGCGGTGTGGAGATAAAATCCGAGAGTCGCGCTTCCGGTTGTAAGTCGTGCTATAGCCCGTGCGATATATGAGGCTGTACTATACGTCCTCAAGCTATTTGCTATGGACTTGAGCTCACGCCCTGATGTACGTCCGAGACAGATGTCAGAACGTCGCACGTAGGCGTATGGGTCTCCTATGGTCGGGGTGGAGATGTCACGCTGCATCCTCGTTCTTCCCAGTGGCCGCGATATCGATATCGTACGGGCATACAGGCGTTGCCGAACTTTAGTGAAATTGGTGATCGATCCAGTTTCTTCTTTCTGCAATAAACTTCTGTATGTCAAATTGGATTCCATAGCTTCGTGATAGCCACAGAGAGTCCGCCGAATCAAGAAGGAGATCGAGCCTATAGCTTTGACACTCAAGACACAATTGCTACTCATGCGAGTAGAGCTGTTGTTGAACTACCACAAATTTCTCCTAGAAGAGCTGCTTTATATATAGATAGTGTACAACCTTCAATGGTCCTTTGGGAAACTGGCGTGCTTTCAACTATGTTTTCCTCTTTGTGTATTTTGCAATAACTGCATGTCCGTCTGGGACTCCCAGGCCAAATCACCAGCTGCTCTTGCACGTCCAATTGACGAATACGATGTATCCGAATCGGCTTTTTTGAATTTATGATTCACTTCGAGAGAAAGAGCATCCGCAATTGCAGGCTTATTAGAATCGTCCCATGGCCCTAGAATGCGCATCTCCAACGTGTCACAAAGATGCATCAAAAATGGCGTGCCCAATTTGTCTCCGAGACTACGGCCTTTCAGTTCACTTCTGCGATCAACAGTGTTACAAGGACAATTTCGTATGTTTGATGATCGTCCCTATACGTACAGCGCTAAACATCAAGAGGCCGCCCATAAGAAGGAAGCTAGACATAAGCACGATCCATTTTTGAGATCAAAGGTAAATGGTGCCAACTTTGCATACGCCGGGCCATTGAGAGCTGTTTATCCGCTCAGTGAGCGAAGAACTATCCCGGACCATATTCCCAAACCCGATTATGGAGCAGATCCACAAGGTCGGTCTAGGACCGAGGAGAAGATGCGTTCGAAGGGTCCGAGAATATTAAATGAAGCGGAGCGTGAGTCAATGCGAGCCGTATGCAGACTAGCCCGCGAAGTACTCGACATCGCGGCAGCCGCTGTACGTCCAGGCATCACTACGGACGAACTTGACGAAATTGTTCACAACGAGTGTATCAAAAGGGACGCGTATCCTTCTCCTCTGAACTATTACCAGTTTCCCAAAAGTGTATGCACCTCCGTCAACGAGATCATCTGTCATGGCATTCCAGATCTTCGGAAGCTTGAGGACGGGGACATCATCAATCTCGATGTGACTTTATACTACAAGGGATTTCACGGTGATTTGAATGAGACGTACTACGTGGGTGACAAAGCGAAAGCAGATAAAGACTCTGTAAGAGTCGTCGAAACTGCAAGGGAATGCCTCGATTTAGCTCTGGCTACGGTCAAACCTGGAGTTGCCTTCCGTTCTTTCGGTAGGATCGTATCCGACCATGCCAAGAAAAACAAATGCAGCGTCGTCAGGACATATTGTGGACACGGTATAAATGATCTTTTCCATTGTGCTCCAAATATTCCGCATTACGCAGACAACAAGCAACCAGGCATGTGCACCGAGGGCATGACCTTTACAATCGAGCCGATGATCAATCTTGGCTCTTCCAAAGATCAGACTTGGCCAGACAATTGGACCGCAACAACAGTTGATGGTCGAAGATCGGCGCAGTTTGAGCACACTTTATTAATCACAAAAGATGGTTGTGAGGTCCTAACGGCCAGGTTGCCGAGTTCACCGGGCGGGGCGATTCCCCGAGTGAAGGGTCCATCGGAAAATGGCAACTGAAAATTGTCTTTGATTGAGTCTAGCTTGCTGAGAGAACAGATATATACGTGATGAAGTGGGCATTTCAAAAGTCTACGCTCATTTAATCTTGCGGGCAATTTAATGATTAGCCAGAGGGGGGTTGTAACTGCCTAGCTTTGATAGTTCAGTAGCGTGGGAGCAGATGACTTATTGGCCTGTCACAGACTCCAAGGTCGGCGAGTGGGATGTGCGGGGTTCCGTAACATACCCCAGTTTAGGTAGAGCGAAAGGTTGAGCCTCTACTCGTCTTCTCTATCGAATTGTGTTTATTGTTATTGGTCTCATGATAACTAAGACATTATTGATCACAGGTGTAAGCTCAAACGGCATTGGGCTCGAGACGTGCAAACGAATATTACATGTCCAGAAGGTCGCTCGAGTGCCTATTGCATGGAAAATCATCCTTGCGCAGCGTAATCCTGAATCACCTCAAGCTTTGGCGGCCAGGAATTGTCTTCTGTCGATTGCCAATGATTTGAATTGCTCCATCGATACTTATCGCTGCGATCTAGCAGACTTCTCGAGCGTGAGGCAATTCGCGGTCGAGATCCTGAACATCCATCAGTCTCTGGATGTGGTCATACTCAATGCAGCTACAATTGTGAATACGTATACGGAGACCATCGATAGCAATGAAACAGTCTACCAGGTGAATCACCTAAGCCATTTTCTCCTCTTGGGCCTGCTGGAAGATATCGTGCAGGAGCGAGTCATCTTTGTTAGCTCTTCCTTGCACAAAAAGGCGAATTCGAATCTGGCTGTGGAGAGAAACAGGTCTCAGACAGACTTCAATGGCATGAATCAATATAAACAATCAAAATTACTGGATGCGTGCTGCCTGAAGTTATGGCATCGAGTTTTTCAAAAACGGAATGTAAAAGTCATTCTTGCGAGTCCTGGTGAGTGTTTCTGATCTGCGCTGCTCAGTCGTGGCCATGACTGACAATGAAAGGATTTGTTCCATCTACTAACCTTTGTCGGGATAATTCTCCTTTAGCACGTCTTGCCATGGGGTGGGTTATCCACTATTTGCCATTTGCAAAATCTCAAGCTCAAGCTGGGGAAGTGCTAGCTGCCCTCGCAATTGCACAGGAGTATTCTGGCTTTGACAACGAATATATCGGTGCAAATCTCAAGCTCGAAGATATGCATGAAAGCGCTTACAACGAGGATTACTGTCAAACCGTGTGGGATTGGAGCACACAGCGGCTGTCACATAAACCACAATGAGCTCGGCATACACTTCGTAACGGCCCAGGCTATGACGATGTCTCTCAGTGCCTCAATACTCGGGCAATGTGAGCTGTTTAAGCGCCATCGAAACGGGGGAATGTCCTGGTTGGGAGAACAATTGATGGAGATTGGGCAATGCCTAAGGTTCAATCATTAATCGTTCGTGGCATGTATGCATCATTCACGACACGTCTCGACACATCTCGGCACATTGCAAAGATCATTGGGGCCAAATATGATCTCCACAACTCTTGTGCTGATCCTACGATCATTCTTACTGTGCTAAAGAAGGTTTGCAATGGCTTTGATATGGTCGCAATTCTATCCTGTTCTGTTTTGTCTTCTTATGTCAGCTGTAACTCACCCTGATTCAGATAGCAAGGGCTTGATTCGCGTGGAATGTAGTTCCATTGTCAACCTAAGCAAAACTAATGTGTCTTCCGTATGATAGTAGCCCTAGCCCTTCAAGCCCGTGTAAGCGCTTACCCATCTGGAATACGCAGACAATGTATTGATACTTTCAAAGCACGACTGGCGTCCCCAGCGAGTGTCTGCGCGTCGGCCAGTAGCTAGGTATTTCCAGGCAGCACCTGCACTCCACGGTTTTATCATGTGGAATTCGGTGCAAAATTGCCGAGCCGTTCCCGAGGGTCGATCCTCCCATCTCGCACCGAAGCGGGCGTCACAAACGACGTCTACTTTCAACAGACCGCCTACATCCTCAATCCTCAATTACGCGAAGGGCTGATGGCTACAAGCGGTGTTCCGTCAATCTTGTAGGCAGGATCCGAGAAGAGTCACAATGATTGGTGTTCGTGGAGTAGCGACATGCCTTGTGCTTCTCATCAGCACTCTGATCCTGGTCCGCGCTCTGATCAAGCGCTACACCAGGATCAGAATCGGTCGAATCGGCTACTTATCTCTACGACACATTGATTATTCGAATCAGCACGGTCTACGGATCCATGTCGGTCTCGCAGGCATCCGTTTCCATCGGCCGACTATCACGAACCCGACATGGGTCTCATTCCTCATCAAAAACGCGGTCGTCGGCCTGAACATGGATGAATTACAGTCATCGAGGGATCGTGACGATAGACCCGACAAGAAGAAGCGAAAAATGGCTGCCGATGATGTTCTGGAGATATCGCAAAGGGTGCGTGATTTCCTCAACCATGGAATCCTACGCTGGGTCGAGATCAGACTCATCGACACAACATTGGACATAGCGAGCTGTGGCAAGATACAACTGGGACTATTGGAAGCGCGCTTACGAGAACGCGCTAATCATGGCGAGCGACGCATTGGTAAGGACTTCACTGTTGAGCAGGACATATCTGAAATGCTGCGCTCCGAAACATGTGAAAGGAAACGCGTTTTGGATTTCTTCTTATATTGCGCTAATCTACGACTTCAAATACAGGGCGAAGCACCTTCGGAAATACTAGACCACGCATTGATAAACGTTTGGTCTGAATTCGGCGGGCCGTATGTCTTCAAGAATGTCGGTATATCCTGTAAACTCGGCAGACTATATTTAATGTGTGACGACCTCCTTCGCTTTTACAGACTGTGCCGCACTGATCCGCTCAAACAAGCTGCAGCTCCGGTGCCTAAAGCCAGCCATAAAGCCAGTGACGACGAGGTACACCGAGCCCGGATGACGTCTAATGGCGCGAATCCGAAGGATCCTTCAAGTCTTTTCGATGTGTTGACCGAGGCACAACTTCATATAGGGTTTTGCAAGGCGTCGTATCAGGCAGCAAATGTCACACCGGCCGGTAAGCTGCTACTATTGACTGTTAGCTCTAAAGATGTTGTCTTTGATGTGAATCGTCTGCGGGAAGAGTCCCCGGATTATCGCATGCTATTCGAGAATGGCACTATTGCACATCAGGCACTCATTTCTTTAATTTCCTTGTCGATACGCATGCAGAACGATGGCCAGGACAATCCAATATTGTCAGTACCAATGCTCACTATTGCCTCAAAGACCAGTTCTCTCGGATATCTCTTCAGAACGGATCCGGTCGATTGTGATCAGAGAAACACAAACTTAACGACGATCAACACGGTCATCACATCCCCTGCATCTGACATACATTCCTCTCAAATTCCCGTGCTATTAGCCCTTTTAAGACCTTATACTGTCAAGTCTCAACATGCCAAAGACGAGAAAGGTAGTGAAATCGAAAAATTCAAGCTACCAAAGATCAAATTTGGTTTCAGCGTACACGATCCAAGCATACGTGTGGTCTTGGACGGCATTTCTCGACATACGATGCCCCCCATGATCATTGCGCGTCTTTCATCCATCTTCATTGATGTCCAAGCTGAGCACAAAGAGGACGATTATAATACAGTCGCAAGTGCTAGAGTTGCATCTGGTCGGATTTATTATCATTCCCCAGAGAATGATGAATTTGATGTGGTGCAAAATGACAGTGCGGAAGTAAAGTTTTCATGCTCAATTCTTCCTCTAAGGCGCGGCGTTGTTGCCGTTGTTATTGATGGCCTTCGTATTCACCTTTCCAAGCCGGAGATCGTGGAGTGTTTCGCTAGGATAAAGCATTCTTTTTCTGCGCCTAAAGTCCTGCCCACTAAACTGGTCAGTCCTCGAAAGCACAAAAGGAATACTCCACCATTTGAGAGGATACCTGAGTGGCTTGAACTCATAAGTTTGCAATTACAGAGTGGCACTGTCTCGATCAGCGGCGCGGATACTGAGGTTGCCCCAGAACTTCGCGGCATCAAGATTCAGCTGGACAGCCTTATAGGGGACTACGCAAAGCTTCATGCGGACACGAGTGACCAAAGTACTCATGACATGATGAAAGGCTTTCGCAAAGGGCACATCTCCCAGGATTTCATGCATAAAATGTCTCGCTCTGTAAAGAGCCGAGCCAGTCGCAGACTACTTGTAATTCTACAAGGATTGCGAGCTTTCACAGTGGACTCAAGCACAGTCACCGACACAGGAAACCCGATACTGATCCTTCCCGTAGCAGAAGTTGCATTGACTCAGGACAATGCCGAAGCTGTCAAATCACAACATTTGTCCTTCAGATTGGAAGATCTTGTGCTTGGATTCTCTCTATACAAAGTTTACGCCATGTTACAGGCCTTACAAGTCCTAAGGACGTCGTTTGGTAGTAAAGCCAATAAGACAACAGAAGAGACATCGTTGAACGAGGAGTTCGAGGAGCCAAGCTCTCAAGCTCACTCCGGACAGACACACCAAGAGGTCAGAGATCTGACATACGAAGGGAAGATCAATTTACTTCGACTCAAATCTCATTTACCACTGGGCAAAATTCAGATGTTGGATTTGGATCATCTTGTCATAAACAAGAGAACTTCGTGCGAGCCGCAACTGACGCTCCGTTATGTACGAGCGTATATTGATTCACCAGCATATCCAGGTAATTGGGATCGCATCCTCAGTATTAGAGATGTACACTTATCCCGGGAGACCTATCTCGAAAAAACGGCAGGCAAAGAAATCGCCAAGAAGTCGCTTGTGCTCAGAACTGATGCTATTCGACTAAGAATCCCACACCAGTTCATCCTCTACGAGACTATTGAAGCTATACTAAATTCGGTGAAGACTGCCACACAAATTATCCATCGTTATGTCTCCCAGACTAACGACTACGTGATCGCCCAACACCCAAAACAGGCGAAACATGTACCGCGTATACGCATCAAATCACGCATGGTAGCTGTAGAGGCAGAGGACGATCCGTTTGAGGCGCGTCTTGGGCTCATCTTCCGTGTTGGCATGTCAGAACAACGCATGCGCGAAGTCAGAGAAGTGGCCTTCGACCGAAAGGTGAATAAATTGCGTGAAGACATCATGAAGTCAAACCAATTGCGACGCTCATCTACAAGTAACACGCGGAGTACGAACACTCATGGTAACCGTCTCGAGACTAGCAGTGTAAATAGCAGCGTCAGCAGACCCGATAGTCTACACATCAACTCTTTGGATTCGGACTTATCTAGTCAGCATAGCAGCTATCTAAACGAGGCTGATCTTGAGTTCCGGGAAGAGAAGGAGAAATTGCAGCACCACAACTCTCGCGCGTGGATCCTAAGAATGCAATACGCATTCTTATACCGATACCAGAAGATGGACGAGATGCGTCTTCATAAATGGGGTAAAGACGATATCTCGAACGGGGCTGGCATGGAAGAAAAAGTCCTTGAAATCTCGCACCGGCCACCTCTATTTTCTATGCACTTCGTAGGCGTGGATGTCGTAGTCGACAAACCGAGCTTTCCACTTGAACACTTACCTGACTATGTGCATCGGGTCGGTCGAGGATTACCAAAGGATACTCGATACAGTCTACTCATTCCCATAAGCTTAAATTGGAAAATGGACGAGGCTCGTGTACAGATCAGGGATTATCCTTTGCCAGTACTTCACATTCCACCATTGCATGCTTCTCAAAACACGAAATCGCGAGCGTGGGAGTTCTCTACAGATCTAGTTCTAGGAGAAGAGTTTCCAGATGCAGAATCTATTCGGCACATCGACGTTTGCGTGGTACCTCAGGACACAGGTCGCAAAGGCTCCCCGGCCTTCAGTGTTGAAGTTCAGCGGACGGTCAGTTCAGTGAAAACTTATGCAGAGATCTCGATCGACCTGAATTCATCGTTGCCAACTCGTGTACATTGGGGCCCATCTATGCAGCCTGGCATAGCGGATGTGATGAGAATCATGGACACTCTGACAAAGCCTCAACAAGATCCTTCTCCAAAACTTGGATTCTGGGACAAGATCGCGCTTGTCATGCATACAAGCATCAAGCTGTCTTGGAAACATGACGGTGATATGCACATAACCTTGAAGGGCTCTCGTGATCCATATATAGTCATGGCTTCTGGAGCAGGTCTCACCAAAGTCTTTCGCGGAAATGTCCGGTGGAGTATCAATGTAGACCCTGACTCCCGCAAGCTTATGGAAGTAACGTGTGACGAGTACATGTTGGTAATACCTGACTTTAGTCGTCGAAGTCTCAACATGGGTCCCCCACGAGATCGCTCGAGCGATCATGAATTGGACAAAAAGAATACTCTGCACCATTATCACATCTCGAGAAAGGAAATAAGTTTTCAAAAGATCCTCATGAAGTTGACAGGTGACGTCCGATGGACAGCCGGTCTGGCTTTTGAAAGACATTGTGAGACTGGTGCCTGTTCTGGATGCGACGGAGAAGCGTCATGTCGCATTTGGTCGTTTGAGCCTCACTGGAACGTAAAGCTAGTCACTCCTGCTTACTCAATACTACCTGGAGGAAAGGTAAGATATATCCCAAGGCACTTTTTACAATACTGATGCCTTTAGCTGCGTGATGCTTTCAAGGGCTTCCGAAGTCACTTCATTCATGGTCAAATTTCTGTAACATCACGAGCTCGCAAGGATTCTGACAACAGTTACAACACTATGCATCTCACCCCGAAGGTCTTTGCTCACTTCTTTGATTGGATTCATTGCTTTTCTGGCAATCTATCACTTCCGATCCGATCTGGGTCGCTATTCCCCTCGGCCGATGGTCCGAAGCAGAAATTTGGGCAACATCTGATGACCCTTAAATACAACTTACAATTGGAACCTCTGTATCTGAGCCACGTATACAAATCGACTAGCACAGATCAGCCAACAAAAGTTGACGTGACTGGTATCAAGGCCAGAATTGATTCATTTACGTTAGACCTACATCAACGAAAGGAAGAGAGAATTGTCACCAACAAGAAGCTCGAAACGAAGAGAAAAAGTCAGCATATGGCAATCTACCGAGCTCAAGTCGATCTCAAGGTAACTGATCTCAGAGCCTTGACTGCTGTCTTTGAAGAAGATCACTCTGAGGAACTTCATGACGAAACACATACTAAGGACCCTCTGAATCCTGCCGAGGTACCTCGAGGCGTCTTCGCAGCTCACATAGGTGAATTCGATATATCTGAAGACGACCTTTCCTGGATCGATATGGATGATTTTACAGAGCTTGATACGATACTCCCAGAAATATCTCCTACGTGTCGGATTATACCATTGGCATATTCTCCACGATTTATATACGATAGAGACACGACACATCAGGAGGGCAGTACTAGGGACAATGATCACAATAAGGTCGCAATTCCTGGCCAGCGTTTTGGCTTCGAAAGGACTCATTACTGTTCTATGGTTTCGGAAGATGGCAGAACCCCAAACGAGAGTGAGTGGCCACGGAATGGACAAATTATGAAAACTGATTCAGCAGATGCACAGGAGGAATTATGGCATGCTAGAGCTGTGTTTCTTAAGGATGAGCTGAAGCTCAACGAGGAGCGCATGGCGGAAGTCCACGAGTCTCTACGGAAAATCCCAACGAGTCGCGCATTACATGAAGAAGTGATTAGACCCCACAATCCACTCGAGATATACTGACATATTGCAGCATAAAATATTAGCCGATCATCACAACATGCTAATAGAGAAATCGAATTTCGTTAAGTCGTTACTTTCTGGAGCTAACAACTTTCTGGGAGAAAATTCGAAAGACGTGTCTAACTCGTCTTACAAGATACTTGACACTGATGGACAGACTGTTGCAGAATCTTTGCAACATCTGAAAGAAGAGTTTGCGAGTTTCAACAATGGCTTTGTGGTTCATGATATACAGATGAAGTGGAATAACACCTTGCGGAATGTCTTAAGTCGATATATCCAACAAGTCAACCAGCGTAGGGGATTCAGTTACTATATGTCGCAGAAAGCTGTTCGATTCTTGTCAGATCTAGTCGAGGAACAGCTACAAGCCAGAAAAGCTCAAAAGAGCCACGAATCCCAAAGCCAGGAAGCTTCTGCAGACATGGAGAATTCCGATTCTCGAAATGGTAAACTTGATGACGAAGTCGAGAAATTGATTAAGCAACTTCTTGATGATCGTGAGCATCATTTTGTCGTTGCAGATGAGAATTCGACATCGAATCTCGAAGATGGCAAAGATAATCAAGAAAGAGAACACAATGACTACGAAAGTATGAATGAATTGTCCAAAGACTACCAGGCTGTGAACAACTATATCATACGTCTTGTAGCTCCACAAATTCAACTACAAAGTGATAAGAACGAAGCTTCAGCGGTAGTATTGACGGCACAGAGCATGCAGATGAAGATTCTGGCAATCGAGGACAAGACAATCGCAGCCGATGATGTCAGCTCCTTAGTTCACCGCAAATTCTCGCTTGCAATGAGCGGTGCTCAGTTCTTTTATGCTCATCAGAGTGGCTTCCACGGAGCGATAGCAAATCTCCTCACTCAAAACAGCTACGGAGCCTCGGGAAACTCTTATTGGCCTCCATGGGTACCGATCGAGTCGGTCTACGACTTTGAGCACAGCCCTCGAGCATTTGAACGAATCGTCGACCGTACGTCAGCCCACTGTGTCTACATAAAGCAAAATAACTTGAGGATCAAGCAGAATGATCATGTGGGGTCTGGGCAACTCAACGACAACACTATGTCAGATCGGACCGATTGTATCTCGGTGAATTTCCCAAAGTTTAATCTGAGAGCGAATTCGGCACAGTACTACGCAATGTTCACCATCGCTTTAGACTTGCTAATGTATTCCGAGCCACTACAAAAGGAAAGGAATGAGCAAATTGAGAAGATTTTGCTCGCTGCAGATTTCAGTGATCTCTCCGGTGCACCAGAAATGGTTAGCACTCTGCAGAGACGCATTCGAAATCTGAATGACTTCAAGACTCAATTCAAACTACATTCCCAACGACAGGATCCGCAATTTAAAAGCGACGAAGTTCGAGTCGAGAAGGAATTAGAGCAGTGTGAAGATGAACTATTCTTCCTCATGAAGTCGATAGCCACCGCTCAGCAAAAACGTGAAGATCGCGACAGCGAGGTCATTCCAGCAATGCAATGGCACCTCAAAGCTGACGAGATCCTGTGGCATCTCATGGAAGGCGATCAAGCGTTCATCGATTTTGGTCTGTCCAAAGCTTCCTTTCAGCGAACAGACAATAGTGATTCATCGAATTTCAACACACTGGAAGTTGAGATGATGCAAGGGATCAATTTGTCCCCTGATCCTGTCTTCACTCAACTTTTTGCACCATACTTTGGCAAGGATCGAACAGTCGTCGATGCAAGAAGGAGCAAAATGGTCCGTATCTACTGGTACATGTTAGAGGCCATCGGAGGAATCTCAGTGTGTGATCATTTCGAGGTGAATCTCTTCCCACTACATCTACAAATGGAGCACGATGTTGGAAAGAAGTTGTTTGCCTATGTCTTTCCTGATAAGCAGAAGAAATCTGATAATGCTTCAGACTCGGATACGGATGAGGATAACCAGCAAGATTCTAGTTCATCTTCCGAGTCTGATGACGATAGCGGCGAAGATCAGAGCGTCCGGTCAGACAGTCATGGTAAATTCAGATTGTCTGGCGCCCTTGGTCGTCTTCGACACTCGGCTAGCTTATCTCGCATATCCCACAAGTCTTCATCGAGTCGCTTGCGAGAGGACAATTCTTCCCTGCAGTCTCAGGAATTGGAAGTACCGAGCAATTCTCACAGACTCAGTCGAACGAGTTCAGCCAGTTCCCTTTCCAGAACAACCACAAATAAGTCCAGTACTAATCGGCGTTCTGCCATTCGACCCAAGGGCAAGGCACAAAACAGCTCTGATGATTTGACAGCAATGATGAATCGGGCAAGCAAGAATATGAGTCTTGTGTATATCAAGGTTCCGAGTGTTGTATTGGCACTATCCTATAAGGGAGCGAAAGTCAAGAACTTTGTCGATGTGACTGACTTTGTGTTCAAGATGCCGACGATCGAGTATCGGAACAAGACATGGTCCTATTTGGATCTCGCAGAACATCTGAAGCGCGAAGTCATCAAGGCTGTACTCGCGCACACTGGCTCGTTGTTGAAGGACAAAATGACTCATTACAGGAAATCAAAGGATCGCCATCGTACAATGCAGATGCAATTAACATCGTACCGGGCCCTTGGTATCACTGAAGATCCTGAGCATGATATTCCGGAGAACGACTCTATTCGACATAGTTCGGCAGAACAGTCCAGAACCTTCGCTTCGCACGATGCAGCAAGTTCCGCTGAGAGTCTCCATGCGAATGGTGGAAGTTCCGGACATGGACTGTTCAACAATGCGATCGGTCGACACATTCAGCATCTGTCACATCTGGCACGTCATAAGGACGGTTTGGGTGAAGACAATGCGGAGAGCACCGTAAAGAAGACGCGAATGCTCTTGGGCAAGTTCATCGACAAGGCCAAGTGATTTTGCAAGCATCACAACATATGTAATCAATCTCCGCGTGGATGTAGATCAGAGGATGTATTGTAATAATCAAATAATGTCCCCACAAGCGATTTTTTTCCCCGCGCGTAATGAAAAACGCCATTCATCCACCCCCACAATGTTGATGTCATTCTTCTGACAGTTACTTGTGCGCACTCAAAACATGGTGTCTACCAGAAGTCATCAGACTAAATTGGAGGATTTTGCAAAAGATCACGACGATGAAAGTAATGCGAAAAAGAGACCGCGAGAAAAGTCGGATGTAGAAGAGGATCATCCTTCAATCAAGAAGAAGTCGGGTGATACCGCGCCGTCAGAACCCTCGAGTGCTCAATCGAGTACGACGACGACAGAGACGAAAACGGAAAAAGATGTCAAGGAAGAATCCAAGGACGACGAGGCTACGGAAGATGTGAAAGTGTTGAAAAAGAGTGATGATACAGATCGGCATTCTACGCCCATCAAAATCAATCGTGCTCCGGTCCTTGATCTATTCGCTTCGTGTTCCGCACACTTTCAACACCCGGACTTATCGTGGGAGTCTTGTCTCTCCCTCGGTTCTGCCATTGCATCAATCTGTGCCGTATCGAAGGGGCGCTCGATCGGTGTCATTCCAGAATCCGAATCTGAATCCTCAAACAAACAGACCAAGAGTGATGATGACTCTATTTCAGTCTTGGGATTCCACGTCCCTTTGCGTGACGGAATCGCATATGTGGGTAACCAGAAGAAACCCGCAAATGAATCTTACTTGAAATACAAATTTGGTGAGCGATACGATGAGGTCAAGTCTGTGATGAATGACGCTCTGAGTACTTGGAAAGGCCATGAGGATGAATTCGCAGGCAAGGGATTCCATATGTACGAGAAATTTAGACCCGGAAATGGCCAGTGGGGACAAGCGGGTGGATTGGACGTGGAAGAAGTCAAACGAGTCATCACTAAGTAATCTCTCTTAGCCTTTCCGTTTTCTACAATGGTACAACTACGCCGAGAGTTTGCCATCGTGGAAACTGACGACTGCGAATTTCCCATTTGTTCGCCAAGTCAATCTGCCGTGTTCGGCATTCAATTTCTCTTCTTGGCCCTCAGATAAACCGAGACATACATCTGCTTTGCACGTTCGCAGAGCCAATATCCGTACATTCTTGTTGGCAAAATCACCAATGGCTTTCGTAAAAGTCGTGGTCGCTGGCCATTCTGCATCACCAACTAACTTGCGATAATTCAAATCACCCTTGAAAATGACCAAATCCGAGTCTTGCAATGTCTGCAAAAGTGTTGGAGACATGGTCGGAAGTCGCGCGAATGGATGAGCCGTCGTCCAAAATTGATTCGGCCTAATGATGATCCGACCTTCAATGTAATGCTCCATCCAACGCTGTGTCATGAACTGAAGTGCTTCTCGATTCTTCAGATCTGGAAAGTAGCTGTCGCTGGACATTGACGAGAACAAATGTGCTACGTCGGCAGGAGTAACATCCGAAACGAACCATGCAAAGTCTTTGGGATGTAGGACGATTGTCTCGCAGTGTTTAGTCTCGAGAAGATAAGTGGCAAAGACGAGGTCTGCGAATAATTCAAATCCAGCGTTGTCTAGCACAATGTCAACCCGTCCCAATTTCAAGTCCTTGACCACATCCCAGACGGAATCAATGTCATTAGCCAAAATGTTCTTTTGTGAAGCCTTGATGGCTTCCGCTCCTTGTAGTTTTTGGAGATCCTCATAGGAGAGATTGGTCAGGAGACTCAGATCAGTTGCATTTCCCCAAAGTGATATCTGACTCATTTCGACAAAGAGCAGTTTCTTCGCTTCAGCATCCGTTTCCGAGTAGGCACGAGTCTCAAAGTCCTTTACCAGTTTCTCATAGCGCACGGCGAGTTCTTCAACGGCAGTTCCAGAGGATTTAAATGTCGAATCTTTGGATCTGAAGAATGGGTCATATGATTTCCAGTGGACCGACATGGTGAACAGTATGCGCATACGTCGATACAGGTAGCACTCGGAGAAGAGCCATGGCACGTTGAACCAAGATGGGTCCTTCAACGTAGCCAATTCCTGGTTGTATGCCTCGACATCAGCCCCACCATCATGTTCAAGAGGCTCTAAGGGTCTGTCATGGGTCTCATCGTACTTCAATTTGGCGATGGCCTCGATGATCTTTTTGCCCTCCCCAATCTTCTCCTTGTCTGAGTCTGAAAGGGCATTCACAGTCCTGTACATATCATCAATTACTTGTGTAATGATGACTGGCCATCTCTCGAGAGCAGACTTGTATGCAAAGCTAGATTTGTCTGCATTATTATAAAATGGTACGGACGGATCAAGGGATTGTAGGAGATCCTTGGTGACCTCGACCATGCCAGGCCTCTACTAATCAGGTTACTGCCTGTCTACTACTCTATAGCATCATTGTAATCCGCTATCCAGGCTTATTGCCGACTGAGCTCCACATCCAAGTGTCAGCGGCTTGCGCCCGCGACTTCAGCATAAAACTATAATTCGCCGCCATATTAGACGGACCAACACCTTGAGGCTCACAGCGATGAAGGATTCGTTCTTGACTGGAACATAATACGGCGCATGCGAGTCGAAATTGCTGCGGGTTTAATACTTCATACTGTCTAAGCTCCAGAGAATGGCAACATCTTGGACAGCTCTTGATCCCTTATCGCGCGAACTCAACCGCCAGCCAGAGGATCCCAGACAGAATTCTGGTCAATTCGAGAATGCCGAAAAGAGACGAGACGGTGGAGATGCTGCATCGGCAGAATTCGCTGTCCGCCCGGAAAGGCCCTGGAAGGTCAAAACTGGTAGCGGTGAAGATACAAGGAGCACGCAGACTCGGAACGCTTCTGCTACAAAGGCTCGACAGAGCGGTATAGATATCGCTCACCACTGGGCATGGATCACAATTTTCTCGATTCTGGGGACACTCACCAGACTTGGTCTACAATCTTTGAATGACTACAGCGGGCATCTGATTCCCCCACTAGTCTGGGCGCAATTTGTCGGATGTGTAGTTATGGGATTCCTCACGGAAGACAGCAAATTATTTCCTAAGAAGGGCGAGAAATACGATGCTCTGTATATAGGTCTCACAGTAGGGTATTGTGGGTCGGTGACCTCTTTCTCAGCTTGGATACTGCAAATATATGAAGATCTGGCCAATACGGACGGTTACCATCGTCCGAGAGGTTACAACGTCATTTCTATCCTGACACAAGTCATGGTAACATTGGGCGCGTCGATCGCGGCCTTCAGACTAGGCAATCACCTCGCGATCTTTGCAGATCATGTCTTCTTTCTCCGAGCAATACCAAGAGTCAAGAGCACGTCCAAAATCATGGTTGTCATTCTGATCGCCATCGGTTTCCAAGCAGGATCAATCATCACCGCGGCTCTGCGTCGCGAATGGCGAGGCATCGTTGCATTCGCCATGGTGTTTAGTCCAGCAGGCGCACTGACGCGTTGGTATCTATCTCGCAATCTCAACGGTATCGCACCTTCTTTCCCACTCGGTACATTCGCAGCCAACATGCTCGGATCGTTACTGGAAAGTATTTTCCACTTGTTACAATATCACGTTTCTGGCGGGAATGCCTGCGCTGTCTTGCAAGGTTTACAAGACGGCTATTGCGGGGCGCTGAGTACAATATCGACATTCATGGTCGAATTATGTACCTTGAAGCGAGGCCATGCGTACCGATACGCCATCACCTCGATCGTCCTCGCCAGTGTTCTCTACATTCTCATTGATGGGCTTGACTATTGGATACACGGATCTGCTTCCGGGTATTACCCAATGTGTACATATTAGAAATACACTGTAAACCGCTTATAGCTTACGAAAGTCGTCATCTTTTTCTCATAGTGCTGATGAATTTTGACAAAGAGAAAAAGACAATAAATACTCCATCTAGATAACCTAAAATCTTTCATGATGCCTATCACTCCCCAGAAATCGCTATGCATCGCCGTTGCTAGTCCTTCTGCCCGTACAAATCGCTCTAATACATCACTTCCGTCCCTTCCGTTCCACCTTTTCTCGTAAATATTTCTTCTCGTCGTGTTTCAACTTTTTAGGGAGTTTGATTCCGAGTCTGGCCATGTACCCGCCATCAAACAGATCGTCGGTGAGGTCAGCCTTGTATGGTAACTTTCGACCACGCAGTGAGTGGTCCACCAACCAGGTACCCACGACAAATTCGTCCCGAGACAGCCGACCTCGTTGTTCTCTATCCACGAGATCATAAATTTCCGATAATATATCAGATTGTAACCGCGATCGCTGCCATATATCCTTTACCACCACATTGGCGACATCATCCTTACAGGATGCTCTATCTTCTAAAAGTATTCCCTTGTTCGCAGCCCACAGGCCGTCGTATTTCTTCCTGTCAAAGCTAGACATCGGTTGTACTCGGCCATGTTTCCAAAACTTGCCCAGTTCCTCTTTGTGTACCTTTCTCAGGGTTGCTTGAGGCTTATGCGTTATGTAATGATATGGCTCCATAGCTGGGGTGATAGGCCTCGGATTGTCATGCTCGTGGCTGGCCCATGTCAAGGACGCCGCAGACAGTGCTGCCCGATGTGTATCGGTACTCTTCCTCAAGGGTGGCGGAGAGCTATTATGTCTGTCTGTCCAGGGCAGGTTGACTGCGGACATGTTCTGTCTCTCTACTCTGTCAAGCGGATGTGGTACAGGTAAAGTGCTTGTAGGGCGAGACGGTGGCTTAAGATCGTTGGCGTGCGCTTCACGATCTTGCGCGAAGCTCAGGCGAGCAGCCTGTAAAGGCCCCTGGTGAGTCACCTCAGCGTTCACGTAATTGTTGATTTCTTGTACCATCAGATCGGAGTTGTGCGACTTAGAACGACCGCCAGAACGTACTGGAAGGATGAATTCTGTCTGTAGAGGAGGGACAAACTCCGAGCTCTTCCTGTCGCCTGACTCATATCCGGTTTGCCAGAGGGTGCTAGGAATCTCTGCTCTCACGATGCTCCTGCTGTCGTTCGTTTTTTCCTTGGCAGCAGAATTCGACCATGCTTTGCTGGCAGCAGCCAGGTATGGGCTGACTTTTTGAGTATGCCCGGTGACCAATGTTCTGTGTTCCTGCATAGTGTGTGCATTTGCAGACATCTGCGCTGCCTTCAACGCAGCGATACTCCCCCCGGCGGCAGCGGCAGTCTGTAAATGTCGTGCTTGCGAATCTGTGGACTTGGCCCGAGCATATGTCGTTTTTCGTAAGGACGGTCCATCCACCCCAACATGCAAGGAAGACGACTTGACGTGGCGGCTCTGCCTCATATGTTCCTCTGCTGCCCTCTGAGAACCTTGCTCTATGACGTGAATAGAATCCCCAACTCGTTTCGTCGCAAATCTTGGCTCCGGCTTGTGTATCTGCGGTTGTATTCGATGCGCAGGGACAGATGCCATGCACAAAGGCAAAGCCTGCTGACTGAGACGAGGTCTGTGCTGAGATCACAGCGCTTCAGATAGTCAGAATGTTAGAGACAAAGGGACAACAGCGTGCTGCAGAGTCTGAAAATGGTGCACTAGGCCACGGCGCACGGCCTCGACGGGAGCCGAAAATGGGAAAGTACAAGTAAGGGAAAGAAGAGCCGTGCGCTGACCTGCCGCCGGGTGTGCTAAGCTCTTGTGACAACTATTCCCAAGCCTGCTCAGGTCTCTTGGCAACTGGCACCACGGATCCATAGCTCCGAGAGGCAACAATTGCTGCTCGCTCGTTGTGAAGTTGTCTCAAGGCGGATCTGCCTTACCGGCCTCCGTTCCCTCAAGTGGACTAGAATTAGAGACAACTGCCTTGCAGCCTTTAGGAGCGTGGCGGTAGTGCCATTCTGGCATGGTATCCTCCCTCTGCTCCCGTCTGAACAGATGTTGCTATCACTGTTCGGTCGTCATCCCTCTCGGAGC
The DNA here is from genome assembly GCA_008802775.1 of Taphrina betulina. Lineage (NCBI taxonomy): Eukaryota > Fungi > Ascomycota > Taphrinomycetes > Taphrinales > Taphrinaceae > Taphrina > Taphrina betulina. Next base: position 94,343 of record VWSI01000002.1, read on the forward strand.
TGTGTATTCGTTGATCACATGGTATGCTCTCTCTATGACTGGTCTCCATACATTCTGTTGATCCTCCCCAAGGGCTTGGGTCACCTTTTCCGGGTCAATCTGTCTCTACTCCATAGGAGGACCCGGAGGTTTCTTGCTCGCGGTCTGGTCCACTGTGCACTACGGCTTGACGTGCTGGAGCTATACGAGTGCTTGTCTCACAGATCCCGGTTCCCCCTCGGCTCTCTCGGGGATGGAAGATGGCTCGTACAGTGTCTTGCCACAGTATAGAGCAGCGCAGCCATCTTTTACTGCCGTCACCGTCAAGGATGATGGAACCGAGAGGTTCTGTCAAAAGTGCTCTTACAAGAAACCGGACCGGACGCATCACTGCCGGAGTTGCCAGCGTTGTATACTTAGTGAGTGGGCAGTGGTTCTGCTTGAAAATTGTCAGACTAACATTCTAGAAATGGAGTACGGCATATTTCGATTGACCTGATAGGCCTGACTAACCAGTCTAGCCATCACTGCCCCTGGCTGGCGACCTGTGTTGGCTTTCACAACTACAAGCAGTTCATACTGTTCCTGTGCTACGTCTCGACCTGGTGTCTGTTTATGTGCGCTACCACCGGGATCTTCCTTTGGAACTTCTTCACACTCAATCCACCAGAGACAATCGACGCGCAGTTTCTGCCAATAAATTGGATCATTCTCTTGATTTTGTCCGGTGTCGTCGGTCTCGTCGTCGGATTCTTTGCTGCCTGGCACGTCTCCCTGGTGTTACGCAACTACACTACCATCGAATACATGGAAGAGACTCGCTTCAAAGGGGATCAGAAACGTTATCTGACCGCTAGATCACCGAAGGATAAGTTCAACATATTTGACCTCGGATACAAGCAAAATTGGACTCAGGTTATGGGCAAATCGGCCCTGTCTTGGTTCTTACCGTTGCGAAGCGAGCTTAAGGGAGACGGGTTCCGATTTGAAATCTCCGAAAGAGCCAGGCAGCGCTTGCAAGAGCAGCAAAGTCTGCATAGCTTTGAAAGAAACCAATTTGCAGCAAACAGGTATGATGGACATTACGAGCTGCAAGACTATAGAGAAAGCGAAGAATCTGATAGAGGGGCGCCTCATTAGCGATCGCATTGATGGGGCTACGACTTAGGAAGAAAGCATGAAAATATGTACAGAGTGCCTGCAAAACCCGCCATTGCTATGAAGAACTCGACATTTCGTGCTCGCGTTCATATACAAGACTCCATCATACCGCTCAGGACACTCATAAGCTGCTCGTTCTCGCATGCAGCAGCGACACGTTCTTTATCGGCCAATTGCCTATTGACGGCTTTCTCAGACTGATGCGTACCTTCTTTGACCTTGATATCAACTCTGTATCGAGCTGGCAAGCTCCTATTCAATCGTACCCGGACACATAGGCCAATAAGAGTCGCCATAGAACAATGAGGGATTGTGGGCGTGAGATCCACATGAACCGTCTCGAGCCCATTTCGAGCAGTAGTGATCGAGATGTCTTGCAGATTGACCACAGCCAACTGGGCAAGTGTCAATGGGTGCTCTGGATCATTGATATTTGCGAGAAGATCGAAGACCTCCTGTGTGTCTATCGCCTCGTAGCTCCCATCGTCAGAGTCATCATCGTCGCTCGAGTATGATCGTCGCATCCGAGCAGCTTGTGGAACGTGGTGAATCGTCGGATTCGCATTGAGAGGCTCGTTACTCGACATATCTGAGTAACTGAACGTTAGTGATGAAGAGAGGCCGAATTGGTGTATATGTTCTGCGCTTGACCCAAGGATTGGTCATGCCACGCTTCATCTCGGGCCGTGGTGGCGACCGGGCATCTGGAGCTCCTCAGTCAGGCTCATGCGCGTTGTTTTGACGGGCGCTTGGTCGTTGAGTGGGTCGCAGCGGAGTCAGAATGTGGTCTTGGCAAATCTCCTGAGCCTCGTTCCTCCCTTTTTTGCATTCTCTACAAGACAGGAGGAATCCAGTTTCACGGACATGCTGAAACGATAGCGTCTTCTTGCACTATATATGTACTCGAACGACCTGCAAGATCGGGACGGCCACGGGGATGTCTCGCGGAAAGACTACTTACATGCCCCTAAGCTGCCAAAGACTTATGCACGGTCAGTGAACTCTGATCGCAGTGCCGACGACCGCAGCCTATATGAGGGGTATGACTACACACCTCGGGAGACTGATGATCCTTGGGAAGGCATCGAATATGGTAAATACAACTCTCACGCTGGCACACAACACCCTACGTACCCGCCGACATACGATGTGAACGATTCTCGAGCCACCCATACTCCGGATCCGCCGTTGAGTGCATATGCGTATCCTATGCATGCGGCCAATGGACAGGCAGGATACCAGACACAGTTGAATGAACGACCATCGAGATGGAAGAAACCATGGTTCATATGGATCGTCAGTTTGGCTCAAGTGGCAGTCTTCCTTGGGCAGTGTGGCCATGCCTGGGTACTCACGGGGTCACCGATCGAGATCAAGCCGAGCTTTAATGTGATGATTGGTCCATCCGTGTACAATTCTATCAGTATGGGGGCACGCTTCCAACCGTGCATGAAATATATCAACAACGTCACAGATGTGGTCACAGGTTGGCCTTGTCCGAATGCGACTACGACAGCAGAACTCACGATTTGCACCCTTGATGAATTATGCGGCAATGGCGTCAAGGACGGGGCGCAACCGCAACAATGGTGGAGGTTTATCGTGCCTATCTTCCTTCACGCCGGTGTTCTTCACATCCTCTTCAATCTGATCGTACAGTTGAAACTCGGATCACTTGTTGAACTAAGGATTGGTGCTCACTTGTTGATTCCAATCTACTTTGCTGCCGGGATCGGCGGCTTTCTGTTCGGTGGCAACTTCGCAGGTCAGGCCATTACATCTGTCGGTGCATCCGGTTCAATATTCAGTCTGATCAGCCTTGAGCTGCTGGACCTCGCGTACCATTGGAAACAAGTCGAGAAGCCTGGCCTCGTATTGTTCAAGCTTCTTGTTGATGTTGTGATATCGCTCGCCATCGGTCTACTTCCAGGAGTGGACAATTTCTCTCATATCGGTGGTCTCATTGTTGGTTTGCTTTTGGGTGTTGCCCTCCTGCGAAGTCCTGATGCTATCGATCGGCGTATCAGTCCTTATACAAAAGTCGATGAGATGCAGATGTCCCGGCTTGGCCGAAACGAACAGAAGCCTGATTTCTCAGGAGGTTCCAGTCGGCAATACAGAAACTTCTTCGAGGGGCGCAAGCCTTGGTGGTGGGCATTTGTCCTTTTGAGACTCTTGTGTCTAGTTCTCACGTTGGTCTGCTTCATCTTACTTATAAAGGTATTTGTGCCGTCTGTAAACTTGAGCCGTGTGCTGACAACAACAGAACTTTTACAATGCGGACGCCACTACTTGTCATTGGTGCAGATATCTATCCTGTCTGCCAGTTTTCAGCTCCTGTAAGGCGGCTTATTCTTTGACCAGCACGACCACATCTTCTACATAGGCGTCCTCGCGAAAGCGTACTGGCTTTCTATGTATGCATCGGACTTGCACAAACTTTTCCATCTCATGATGACTGAGGTAGTCTTTATAATGTATTCTATTCCAATTGATGATCTTTCTTCCAACTGCGTGAACCCAATTTTGATGGCACGTGCAGACCGCCTTTCCTGGAGACACATCGGCGTCAAGATAAAAACGATGTTTCCGGGAGGATTACACGAGGCACGACCTTTGTAGATATGTTCTGTGCTCGTAAGCTCTCATACCAGATGTGAGGATAAGTACGATCGCTGACATACAAGTATCGGGAGAGGCCCCTGAGCTTCCCGTCCTGTCGCGAGTCAGTGGAAACATATTCGAGAAGCGATTGCTGGATGCATATGTGGCCGAACACGGCAAGGATCCGGTCAACGGCGAAGAGCTTAGCCAAGATGATATAGTCGAGATCAAGACATCGAGGTCCGTCAAGCCGAGGCCCCCCACTGCGACGTCGATCCCATCTCTTCTGTCGATATTCCAGAACGAGTGGGACGCTCTGGCGCTCGAGTCATATCAGATCAAGCAACTGCTGCATCAGACGCGGCAAGAGCTCAGTACGGCGCTATACCAGCACGACGCCGCCTGCCGCGTCATTGCGCGGATAATGAAGGAGAGGGACGAAGCACGAGAAGCCTTGAGCAAAGTATCCGAAAACATCAATGGCTCCGGTGATCAACCAATGCAGACTGACGCACAGGAAGCCGTGATTCCTCAGAAAGTGCAAGATATCGCGAATGCGACGATGGAGCAAGAGTCAGCAGGGCGAAAGAAGAGAAAAGTGCCAGAAGGATGGACAACTGCCGAGGACCTGAGCGGACTAAAACATGCCAGGAATCGCAAAGCTGATGTAGAGCTGTTGGATTCCTCTGAAACTCCGGAAGAAGGTAAAAGCCTTGCACTACACCCCTCGGGGCTTCTTGTCGCCGCTTCAAACAATTCTTCCTCTTGGACTCTCAGCAATGCCGAGGGAAGCGAAGTACTAGCAACAGTCACGAACGACGCGGGTAAGACAAAAGGTCTTCCAAAGTATCATGATATAAACTCTCTAATACATTTTAGCAATCAGGACAATGGCCTTCCATCCGGACGGTCATCTCTTAGCTCTCGGATGCGACGATGGCAAGGTCTACATCTTCCACCTGCTGACGGCGAAAGTGGAGGCTGTCTTTGGCCCTGCGGACGGCGCGATCAGCTCCGTTGCATTCTCTGAAAACGGTTTCTGGCTCGCTGTCGCGGACGAAACTAGTCCCATCGTCAAGATCTGGCATCTGGGCAAAGGCACCGTGGCTGCAGAGTTGGAGGTCCCATCTGGCACGAGAAACGTCGCTTGGGACTACAGCGGCCAGTTCCTGGCATGTGTCGGGGCAGGAGGCCTGAAGGTATGGGCGTACGCGAAAGCAGGCAAGAAGTGGAGCGCAGCGTTCGAGTCGGAGGGTGACTTCAAACGTGTGGCATGGAGGCCCGAGGCTAAGGGTGTCATCCTCGAGGGTCCCTCTGGACGAAGCGTCCTGACGCTCTAGACTAGATACACATCTCTAATGAAAAAGCTGCTGTAGAACCATGAGACCTGTAAGGGAGAAGCAAGTTGGCAGGCGTGAAAGTGAAAGTGAAAGTGAAAGCCGGTGAATTGGATGGAAATTGCGTATTGCGCCGTGTTTTGCCTCCTTCTTGCTCGACGCTACATTACGCTGCTCGCTGCACACCGCTGCTGCTGCTGCCGCTGTCCTTGCGGCGAGATCCACACGAGCATGGCCGATCCGTGGCGCGGTCTTCCTGTCGGCAGTAACGTCGAAGATGTCAATACTCACCGCGAAGGGTACCGGGACGACCGTCCTTACGAATCACTTGTACTTCCTGACCCCTTCATGACGGGCCAGGCACGTCGCAGTCGGGACCCGACGACGACGACGACGATGCCTGCTTCAAGGCACGATGTCATAGATCTGACGACCTCTCCACCCCTTGCCCCGAATCGACCCCGCCAGCAGGAGGTGATTGATCTGGATGATGTGCCGGATACCGAGCGTGCAGGGACGTTAGAACCGCCGTTGTCTGAGGATGCGCTCAGGAGGCGGCGGGTATGGTTGCTGGCGATGGAGCGAGGTCGTGAAGCACAGCGTCATGGGCATATGCTGCTGGAAAGAGAGCAGCGTCGTCTCCCGGTACTCAACACCCCAAACTTTGTGGACACGCGGAACTTGCTGGGCGAGGGACTCGCCAGCCTCGGGGCACGGTACAGGACGTTCGTTCGTGGACCCAATGGTGGTGGTCCCATCCGGGGCAACGCTGTGCCCCAGCACTTTCTACACCACGGCGGCGGTCTTGCCTTTGTACCGCAACTGGCAAACTTCCAACCACCCGATCTCGACTACGGCCTGTTTGACGAGGCCTTTGCCGTCTTTGGCGACATCGCCGCACCGAGTGCTCCACCGACATCAAAGTACGAGGCTCCTGATCCCTGCAAAGAACCCTTCACGAGGACTTTTACGGAATCGGACGTCCTTGTCTGTCCAGGCTGCAATTCCGAGCTCGGCGGTGTCGGTGATGATTTGAAGCGCAAGATCTTCATAAGCAAGTGCAGTCATGTCTACTGCGGCGAATGCGGTCACGGCATCCAAAGTGCCGCGAAAAGGCAAGGAATCGTCTGCAAGGCGCCCATGTGTAATAAAAGGATCACGAAGACACGAATCTTCGAGGCCTATGTCTGATGAAGCAAGGAAGGGGTTGGATTTACAAGAAGAGAGCGAGCGCGTCATTCGTCATTCGTCATTGTTGGTTCAGAGCGAGGCAGGTAGACAGATGGAACAATTATGGACTTGGGGGGGTAAATAGAATTAGCACTGTATAGGTTACAATATGTATATATTTGTAAAGAAGTGTACATGACGCTGCTCGTGCACGTCGCGCTGTAACAATATTGTGGACGAGAGGAAGCAATACATGCTGAAAAGAGCTGGGGTACTTGAGTAAGTGACTGAGTTGCGTTTCGCAGGAGCGCCTGATTTCACTCGTTCCCTCGTTCCCGAATCTCACGAATCTCACGAACCGACACTCACGCAACTTTGCGCGCCTCCCCCCAAGTGCCCTTTCGCGACGCTCGCAGGCGCTTCTCTCTCTTTGACCGAGTCAGTAACACACCCACACACACACACGAAAAAAGGGAAAGAAGGGATCGTAGTGTTTCCGGGCTCGCGTCATGAGTGAAGTGATTGAACGGACCATCAAATTTGTGACGACGATTCGAACGCTTCTCGAGCGCCCGCTCGTCGATGGCGTCTACCCTATGCGCGAGTGGACGTGTCAGGTCCTCATGGACGACGATCAAGGCAACGAAATCACGCCTCCGTTTATCGAAAAGGTTATTTTCAAGTTACATCCGACGTTTGCCAACCCGAATAAAAGTAAGTCTCTACCACCATCTCGGGTTTTTCTCTCCTCTCCGATTAACCTGGTTAGCTGTAAAGAAGCCGCCATTCAAGATTATCGAGGAAGGTTGGGGAGAGTTTGAGATGCACATTGCGTTACATTACACTGACGGCGGCGGGTCACAGACGCTCGCCCACGATTTGAATTTCCAATCTGGTGAACGGTACGAGAAACCACAGACACTTACTTTCAGACACCCGAAACCCAATCTCCTTCGCGCACTGCAAGGCGGTGCCGCGCAACCCATCAGGACAGACTACGAGAATGGCAGCGGCACACCAAAGACTAAACGTCCCTACGACGGCTCTGAGAAAAAATCCAAGAAGCGACGCGTCGTATGTCACTCAAAAAAAACAAAGAAACCAACAATTTTTCTAATGAGATGATTATAGGTGGATATAGATAGACTTGCGGATGGACTACAAAAACTCGGAGAAGATGATTTAGTGAAAATCGTCCAGATTGTGAACGACGGCAAGACGGACGACATGTATGTCCGGAACGATCTCGAAGGCAAGTCTTGTTACTTACACCCACACTGCTTTTCCTTGCTAACACGTCGAGTAGAGGGAGAATTTCATATCGACTTGCACACATTGAGTGATCAGCTATTGCTTGACATGCAGCGATTCGTGGATAGCGTTCGATAATTATATACATATCTATGACTGATCGATCCGGTACTTGTCTTGAAGGATGCCGAGTTGGAGCAAGACTGTTTCGACGTTACGATGCGTGACGTCTTGTTCCGATGGTATTTCCTCGTCGACTCTGAGACACGTCTTGATGAGTTCTCCATCTTGGTAGAGTAATAGTGCAGGACACGCAATATCGTCCATCTCAGCTTCTTTGTAATGCAACTTGATTGATCGCACGCCCTTGTACCGTCGAAACACGACTTTTAATAAATTTGTAAACTCTTCGTCGTCCTTGTCGTCGTCGTCGTCAGGGTTATGAATCAAGACGCAGACGAGTGGAGTAGCGTCTACGATGGCGAGATAGTCGGACGCATCAACATTCTCAAACAATGTCGAATTGACACCTCCCGATGAGATTGACGACTTGCTGAGTTCTTTCAGGCGCGCCTCGACCCACCTCTCATGCGCATCACGCTCTGCTTCTTCCTCACCAAACGTCAAACCGGCGCCTCGCTCGTCATCGTAGGCCATCGCGGAGAGTGCAGCTTGACGAGACTGTTTTTGCGCAGTCATCGATGCTTGAAACGCGCGAGCATCAGATCGCACTCCTTTTGGACCAGTATTGCGTGCCGAACCACCACCACCAGGTAACGCAGTAGACGACGCACCACCACCACCAACCGCGACGGGGGTCGTCAACGTGTCGTCGTCGCTGAGACTAGAGTCGTCGTCGGAATCGGAATCGCCATCCAAGTGACGCCCTATCACCGTATCGTTCTGAAATATCGATCTCATCGTCGCGTCCGTCATTGCGCTCTCAAGTTGTCAAAGTGAAAAGAGACCGAAAGAGCGCTCACAAAGCAGCGCGCGCGCCAGTCGTCAGTCGTCAGATCCTTCCTACAAGACAAGCTTGACCCCTGTAAGGCAAGCTTTTTTTAAAAGGGAGGGGGCCAAGATCAAGGTTAAGAAAAAGTGGAGACTACAGAGTTCGAAAAAAGTGAATTAAGCGGTGCTACTTTTCTTTTTCTTTTCAAATAAAGGGGATCGGGAGTTATCGAAAGAAATCCCTTTCTGTCGCCCGCGCAGGTACCCCCTTTCAACTCCCCGTGGCGCTTGCCCCCAAGACAAAAAGATTACTATGTCTGATTTCAGACGCACACACAGCACGCGCTCCCGACCTTCTTCTCCACCTCGGCGGCTTTTTTCCCCACTTTCTTTTTTTGGTTTGTGCTCTTTTATATGTTTTTATTAAGTTTTCTTGCGTAAAAAAGTCGATCGTCACTGTAGAAGTTGTCTAAGTATCATTTGCCATCAGATGCGTATTAGGAGCAGAATAGTGGAGGGTGGGTTCGCAAATCTCGGGTTCATACAATCTTGGACTACAATCAGACCCAAACCTTGAGCAGGGCGTCCCATGATCCCGTACACAGGGACAGGCCATCGTTGGAAACGCCGAGGCACGAGACACGATTGTCGTGGCCCTGCAGGACTCCTACCCTCTCTCCCTTCAGAACATCCCAAACGTTACAGTTGAAGTCGTCGTATCCGGCGAAGAGCAGACGACCCGAGGCGCTGAAGGCGATACTCGTGATACCACAGAGAATACTGTCGGAGGTGTACTGGTTCAGCTCCCTGTCGGCCCTGAGGTCGAAGAGTCGGGCGGACGCATCGTCCGAGCCCGTGCCGAAAGCCTCGCCATTGGGGAAGAATTGGACGGCATTGATGTCGCTCTCGTGTCCCGCAAATGTCTGCACGGCCTTGCCCGTCCTGACGTCCCAAACCTTGGCAAAGGAGTCGCAAGCGCCGGAGACGAAGATATTTTGATTCGTGGGGTTGATGGAGAGGGACATGACATCGCCGAGATGGTCCGTGAATTCGGTAACCTTGGCCCCGCTCTCGACATCCCAGAGCATACAGGTCATGTCACCACTGGACGTGAGGATCTTTCGGTCGTTGATGAAGCGGCAGCAGGAGAGGTAACCCGCGTGGCCAGACAGTTCACGGCTGACACGACTGGGACCTTCCCTGGAGGCGAGATTGTAGATGGAACATATGTTGTCGAGACCACCGCAAGCGACCATGTTGCCCGAGGGCGCATAGGCACAGGTCATGACCCACGACGATCGTAGAGGTATCGCGTGAATCTTATTCGTTGTGTAGGCGTCCCAGATGATGAGCTTGCCGTCCTGAGAGGCAGAGACAAGATGCCTGCGATCCGTAGCCCAATGCATAGCGTAGATTTTTGCGAGATGACCCTTCAGCGTCCTCTTGACCTTCATTCCTATCTTCGGAACGCTCTGTATCGAATTTGCCATGGTGCGCACTAAGAGAAAGTCAGTTCAGGGGTCGGGAGGGCATGTCCGTCCGCAAGACACATCAGTACCGTTGGAATGGCCAGGGGCAGAGCACGCATTGATTGATGCGTGCCCAGCCTAGCTCAGACGAGCGACGGTAGGATGCGTCAGCGGATAGGGATATTACGCACGGTCAGTGTCAGCGAGCGACTCCTTCTTGCGCTTGATCTTCTCCTTGAGGCCTTCTGCCTCCTTGCGGGCGGCAGCGATCCTGTCCTGTATGTCGATGGGCGAGTTCATCGATGTAGTTCTATTAGGGCGCCTGGTCCTTCAGAGAAACTGCTGTGAATGCAGAGAGCAGAAGAAAGTGGATCGAGATCTGTGCTTCAGGCGAGCCTCGTCAATCGGTGAACGTATATGAGACGCTGTAGAAAGCCTATAGCTCTGGCGTCAATTGCCAATTGTCGAATGCACACAGTCGGTAGCAGCAGACGGCAAAGGAGAGGATGCCGGCGAGCAGAGGAGAGGGAGGGAGAACACCTGAGTGTAGGCTGGAGGAGGGAGAAGGGTGATAAGACGAGAGCCTGCGGTGTGAGGAGTCAGTCGAGTTGGCAAGCAGGCAGGCAGGCAGGCAAGCAAGCAACAGGCAGTTTAAGCGGGAGGAGCCGCGGGGCGGGAGAGGCGACGCAGCAGAATCAGCGACGGAAATTGTCGAACGATGGCTGGACTCACCCTGGTGGCTGGCTGGCTGGGCTCTTTCCCCCCTGGCTCGACCCTTCCCTCCTCCCCGTTCTCTGCTTCTCTCGGACTTGTACCCTACTTGCCTTCTGCCTCCCAATTTCTACCTCCGTCTCGCTTATGCTTGCCAATCCGTGCTTGCCCTGTCTTGTATCACCGTCTGTGACTTCCGCACGCAGGTCTGCTACAGGAACTTGACGATCTGTGCAGGATTGACGTCCTCCGCCTCCCGGTGACCGACGCAAATGGAAGAACAACGATTCGCCCTGCCACTCCCCCGTACCTCCCACTCTATTCCGACTTTGCGCTTGCCTGCACAGCGCATGGCCGCCACAACCGGCTCTCGTCATCCTTTTTTGTGTGAATGTCTTTTGTCGTCGAAGCGTTCGGCCGAGCGGTGGACAATCCGCATCGGCCTCGCTTCTCCACGGACGGCGCTACGTGCGAGGGATGGAGATCTACATGGATAATCTGCGGGCTGGCTGATCTGGTCTACCTACTTACTATCCTAATGAGCCAGTGGCAGGGAATGCGGCACCTGTCACTGTTCCGACCTCTCTTTCCGGAAGCGCCAAACGCAGAAGAAGGTTGGATGACTTGCAGCCCTCTTCTGCCGCTCCTTGACCATTGACCCGTCCCGGCTTGCCGAATTGGTTGTCATTCCTTTGGTCTACCACACTTCTTCTGTTCTGCACCGAGCAAGCTCCCATCACCTGCTTCACCAGTTCCTGAGGCGCAGGAAATTGTGACATTAGTGCGATAGTGCAGGCAGTCTCCAGGTTGGATACGGAGACGCAGAACGCAAGGACTGCAGTTCCCCGCAGGAAAGCTCCAGTGATTTATACAATGAAAGGATACATAGGCTCCATATATATGTACAAAGGTCGTTTCGTCATGTGGTGCGAATGCGCAGAACTCTACTTCCTGGATCGTGCAATGCTGCCAATAAGGATCGAGCCCAACGCAATCGCGCTTCCGACGATGGCGATGCCGATGTAGCCATCCTTTGCCACCCGATCATCTATCAAACTCTTCAAGCTCATGGCCTGCATGTTTCTCGGTTCGTGTTCCAACAGAACGTTGTTGTACTTCCTGGCATCGGTATAGTTTCCAAGTTTGAACTGACCGAGAGCGAGGTAGTAAATACATTCGCGCCGTCGCTCCGGCGAGTCCTTGTACATCTCCGTCATCAGTTTCACGCCTTCGAGTTGCTCTGAACGCTTCTGCGACTTGATGAGGCCCCAGGCGTAGTTGAATTTAGTCTGAGCGCCGACCATGATGCCCTCCGACTCGAACTGTTTCTTGAGCACTTCGAGCTGCGCTGGTTTGAGAGGTGCTTCGACGTCTGCGGCGTACGGCAGTTCCTTCATCTTTCGAGTGTCAATCTACGTTGAAGTGCAGGGAGAATGAACCTAATTATTGCGTGTCCTTTGATGTGAGGCGGCGGCGGCTGAGCAGGACGGCATCGGTGAGCAACTAGCCGATTCGCACGGATTCAATTCTCCCGTGGCGCGTGCGATTGCATGAGGCAACGTAGAGCAAGATGCTAGCCTCCAGTCTCGGACAGGTATCGTCCAGCTTGGCACGCAGTTTAAACCGTAGAGCTATGCATATTCAATCCATACCCATGTGGAAGGGTAGGTCCTTAGGCATGTCGTCCTCGCACTGACTGACCAATACCAGGCTCAGGCAATAACTATGGTATGACCAGACTGACGTAACGCGGGGTTACCACTTGATGACCAACAAGCTAATTCTCTTCCACAGCCTACATCTTGAAGGACGATAAGACCAAGATTGCTGCGATTGTCGACCCTGCTGAGCCAAAGTCGGTCTTGCCAGTACTGGAAAAGGGCATCAAGTCTGGCGAGTTCGACCTCAAGTACTTGATCACAACGCACCATCATGGGGACCATGCTGGGGGGAACAAGGAGATTTTGTCTCACTATCCAGACCTGAAGGTCATTGCTGGGAAAGACTGTTCCTGTGTCCAGACGACGCCTGCAGATGGAGAGTCGTTCAAAATCGGAGAGCTTTCGGTAAAGGCGATCCACACACCTTGTCACACGCAAGATAGCATCTGCTTTTACGCAGAACAGGATTCGAAGAAGGCGGTCTTCACGGGCGACACACTCTTCATTGCTGGTTGTGGACGGTTCTTTGAGGGAACTGCCACTGAAATGAACACTGCACTCAACAAGAAACTTGCTGCATTACCTTCTGATACGCTGGTATATCCAGGTCACGAGTATACATCGGCCAACGCCAAATTTGCGACGAAAGTCTTGCCTGACTCTGCAGAGTTGAAGAAATTGGTCGACTACTGTAACAAGAATGAGGAAACGTGTGGTGTTTTCACAATCGCCGATGAGAAATCATATAATCCATTTATGAGGCTATCTGATCCCGCCATTCTGAAGGCGACGGGAAAACAAGAACAAGTTGAAGTGATGGCGCAATTACGAGAAATGAAGAACAATAGTTGAGAAGAGAAATGACATGCTTTTTTTTATTTACGACGTACTCATACGTTCTTTCGTGCGTTGTATCTCCTCGTCCACGACCTGAATTTGCTCATCGAGTGATTGAATCTTCTGGGTCATCAAGCCCTCGAATTCTTGATTGGATAACGGTCGCAGGGGGCTCGACTCTTTGAGTTTTCGCCAGACGCTCTTCTCACTTTCACTGACGTTTGCACTCGGAGCCGCCGCACTGTCCGTCTGCTGCTTCCGACGCTGCGGAGGAGACAGGATCGACTGGTACGCGAATTCACCTACTCCAGCACCACCTCCATAAAACAACAAGGCCATCGTCAAGCCTCGACTGCCTCTTACGAAAGCGTTAAAGACACTGCCGGTGACTGCACCAGATACAGCACTGATCCAAACGCGACCGAGCTTTGTCCGTTTCGTCTCTTCATCGAGGATTGGCGCTACCTGACCCAACTTCCGCAGCCCAGTAAAACAGCCGCCGAGAATCGTAAAGTTGAGACCGGTCGAGACTGCGTACCGTGGAATCGGACGGGCTTTAGAGACCGCTAGTACTGCACCGACCGTTGCGCCCAAAGCTCCTTTCCCCAATGAACATATTCCCTTCAAAACAGGTGGAAAAACGTACCGAATGAAATTGTAGGTACCAGTAATTCGTAAATCACATTGTCCATTCTTCTTCCAACCTTTTTTTTCTCCGATATGGTTGTTGACGGAAGGTGAGTGTGGGGTTCCACCAAAAAAAAAAAGGATGTTGGTGGTGCCGCCGCGCATATGACGAAATGTGATATAATTTGATATTACACAAGTATGGACACTCTGTACTAGTATATGATTGTTTTGTTATGAGTTATATTTACATCGACCGTCTATGGCGAGTCATCTAGCTAGACCAGTAGAAAGCTGCATCTTGCGTACAAAGGCGGAACTTTGTCCGACATGAGCTTCCCTCGCTCTTGCTGTCTGCTCGATCGCCCTCTGCTCCTGATCTCGCAGCTTCGCTTCCTCCAATCTCTCATTCCTCACTTTATCGAGATCCGATGCAGCGCTCATCATTTCTGCCAACTTGCGCGCACGCTCGTCACCATCGTCTCTGTCAGATTTCGATGTCGAAGTTCTGGATGTCTCGGTTTCTTTCACAGGTTGCGTCCTTGAGGCCGAGTGGGACAAACTTCGATTGGGAGATCTGGAGCGTTTGCGGGGAGGCGCCGATGTACGCCGATCATCGTGAGTATGAGTCCTTGATCGTGAATGCTGGCGACGTTCTCCATAGTGGGAGACCTTAGACGGAGAACGATGCCGAGGGCTTCTGTGACTTCGCTCTGGACTCCTCTCTCTGTCGCGTCGAGACGATCTATGCCTGTCGTAATCTCTTTCCCTGCTATAAGACCGACGCCTGCGGGAACTATGGTCATGGCGCCTCGATCTATCTTGATCATCATCGTCATCCCTTCTCGATGATCGATGACTGTCTGAATGACGGGATGTCCGATATTTGTCGTTGTCTGTCGCACGCCGAGCCTCTCTTCTGGCAGCTTTTCGAGCTTCCGCCTCCATCTCTGCCTTTTTCTTATTGACCAATGCCTGGTACTGCGATGCCTCTTGTCTCTTGATGGCGAGCAGAGGGTCGAGGGCGACCTTGTTTGCGACATCTCGTAAATTTGGGCCTCCATCCTCGAGTCGCGGAGCGGCCGCATTGACTTGTCCGACTTCCTGGCCCATAGAATCCTTTCCCAAGACATCGTCTATGCGTTTCCTTCCCAAGAGATACGCTTCACGATCTTCGGCCATGCCGGAGCCAGCGCCAGGACCTGCATAAAGAAAGTCCACTCGCTCTTGACGCTTCGTCCCGCCATTCGCCTCGTTCAACTTCTGAAGCTCATTCGCAGCACGTTCTTCTTCAATTTCTTTCTTCAGAGCCTCTATCCGTTTCCGTTCCTGGAGCGCTGCGTGTTGATCTTCCCACACTTGTGCACGATTCTTGATAAGTCCCGGATGCCAGGACTTTTTCATGTTGAGATCGCCACCGCCCATTTTGAGTAGGATCGACTTCCTCTAGATGTTGCGAGTGGCTATAATAGCTGTAAACAAGGGCGCACAACGACAAAGCCACACGAATCAGAAACTCAGGTAATAGCCAGAGGAAGTGTGTCGCGCATTACGACGGCAAAAGATCTGGGCGGAGCTCATTGATCTAATGGCCCCACAATTCGTTTTCGTGAAAGCAAATCGATCTTCCACACAAAGGCATTCTCACCTGCGCTGATGGATCTCTTCCTTCAGCAGCTCAAGCTCAGGGACGAGAAGGAAAAGCCGAGTAGTCAAGCGGAGCAGACTGAGCTGCAAGAATTGCGGACCACTCTCGAAGCACAGGTCGAAAGTTCTCGACATCTGGCACAGCAGTAAGCATTACAACGGCATCCACACCGTCTTTACTGATCTACTGCGTCAGGCTCGCTCAATGCCGAAATCAAGTCTCAACTTTAGAGCGCCAGAGCGAGGAGAAAGGTCAGATAGCGAAAGAGAAGAACAAAAACATTGAAGTCTTACAGGATGAACTATTCACAGTCCAGGTAGGGTTTGTGTATGTGATAGAGGGTCCACGATCTAATGCTTGCTAGCTCGAACTGAGTCAGGCTGAAAAGACGATACTTCAGCTACAGGCAGAAAACAAGAGTCTGATCGAGCGGTGGATCAATCGAATAAATTCTGAGGCTGCTCTACATGTATAGCTTGCGCTTTCAGCCAACACTCTGCAAGCGAAGGTCAATGTGTCACGAGTCATACTCAAAGATTGTCCTACTCAGTCATAGTCGAGCGACCATTTGGTTACTGAGGCAATGCTGGTGAGGTGTCTCATCGTGGGTCGGCCATGTGGACAATTCCACGGGGCATCCATTTCGCCGAGATGCCATACAACAGCTTGCATCTTCTCCTTGGACAAAGCAGTACCAATCATGATGCTGCTGCGACACGCTCTTGATGCAAACATTCTTTTGGCCTTCGTACAACGGACGGCAGTTTCCGGAACTCCGTCTATCAATGAATCTAGAATTTCCTGCAGATCAGACATATCGAAGGTAATGTTCTTAGAGACTGGTACAGACATCAGAACATATTGTGCCGTCTCATCTGCATCAGAACAGCGGAGTTCGATTTCGAATCCGTTCTTCTTCAAAGTGTCCAAATGTTCTTCGAGGCTTATCTTTTCGACTGCGGACAGGTCGAGTGATTTAGGGCGAGCAAGACGCTGGCCTTGAATGACTGTGTCTCGTATCAGTCTTTCGTAATTACTCTTCTCGTCTGATGCGTGCTGATCAATGATGAAGAGCTCAGAGTTGCGAGAAACGATGATGAAACCAAGATTGAATTGGCCAATCACTGTCATTCCAAAGAAGTCACTCTTCGACACATTTAGCGTCAAGACCTGCTCCGCAACGTCCGATGCATCATTTATGCCCGCCTTGAGCAGGTCTTTGTTACCTGGCGCTTCACATCCTTCAGTCTGCACGGGAGGTAGTTTGCGTACAAGTGCTGCCTCACTATTCAGTACTATGCTATGTCCCCGAACATGATTTGCAGGATTGGACTGATCAAGATTTTTCAAGCGGGGTACAAAACGCTGTAGTGGCTTGACAGACGACACAAGTGGCTCCGGACTTTCCTGCAATGCCCGACTGTCTTGGGTGGCCTCTTGCTTGAGATTTTGCACGTCATCGTCCATGTCCTCAAAAGCTGTGTCGTCTTCTGGGGCAGGTTGTCCTTCTTCATCTGACCCATCATCTTGTACAGGAGTCCTTGCGTCTAGACGCTTTGACGGCGTAGGAGTGAAATCGAGTCGACTCTGACGAGTTGAGTCGAACTGTTGAACAGGACGTTTCCGCTTGAGTGACGAAAGCTGTGGACTTACAGCAGAAGTCGAGGGGATTTGCGTTGCATATCTATGGAATGAAGTCAGATCAGACACTACTCGAGAAACTTCTCTAGACTCCTTCGCACAGTCAGAGACTTGGGAATGATTGTCATTATCATCGTCATGGACCAACTCAGCCGTATTGTTGTCAGCGTCGCCGGCTTCGACCCGATCTGAGCTCTCTGAATCTGGCAGATTCATCTGGTCTGTTTCGGTAGTCTCTTGACCATCATCAGACTCGAGCTCCATGACTTTTTCGGTCGCTTGGATTGCACTGTTGGCTGTCGTCTCGTTAGCTGGCGCTGCGCTATCCAAGAGAAAGCGAGCTCTCAGTCTTTCGGCAGGCTTGAGATTGCTCGATTGCGTCTCTTTGATCGATACTGTGCTCGAAGGTATATCGCGCCTGTCATTAGAAAAAAGAAGATAAATCTCGTCCCTGAGATGATCAACAATCAGCTGTTCGTCATGGAGAAAGATTGTGCGCTTATCAGGTGAAACATTGACATCATAAGCGTCCGTCGGCATGGTCAAGTTCAAAAAGATGAAAGGATTTCGGTTGGCTCCGAGAGAGGAATAGACTTCATTGACAGTCTTGATGACGCGTGGTAAATGGCATGGTCGAGCATTGATATAAGTCAATTGTCGATCAGATTGGCCTCCATATTCTTTCTGAGGACTAGACAGGTACCCTTCAAAGTGAACGATTGTGATGTCTCTTTTCCGTTGATGTGCACTTTTGAAGGATAAATCAGTACTCGTATGTACCAAGATTTTCGACATATTAGTCCCAAAGACCTGTCACAGACAAATTAGTTTTTTTTGCCAAAAAGAGTAGAACTTTATCAACAAAGATCTTACCTCGCTCAGAGTACGCTTGGTTGTATGACTTCCTGTTGTGTTTACGAGACGAGTTTTACTGGTATTGACGAGACTCGTAGCATCGAATCGGATACCTGGTTGGATGGCAGCGTAGGCTTGTACCACCTTGACAGTCTTGACGAAATCCCTCTTTGCATTCCTTTCAAACTCTTTTCTACGCACAGGGAGCGTGGAGAATAATTGGTTTACGCGGATCGTGGTCCCGATTTGCGCAGAGACGCGCTTCTTGTCTTGTAAGTGCCCGTCGTGGGTGAATGAGACGGTATGACCCATCGGATACGTCTCCTCCGTGCACGTCGTGATGACGAGGGTACTCGTCGCGCACAACGCACTCAACGCTTCCCCGCGAAACCCCAGCGTCGTAAGCCCCTCTATATCCCCAAACGACACGATCTTACTCGTCGCATGAGCCGCTACGAGACTCTCAAACTCACTCTCTGGGATCCCAGGGCCGTCGTCACTCACCTCGAGTGAATCCACGCCGTACCCTGTAAACTTGATGGTGATTTTACTGGCCCCAGCATCGATCGCATTCTCCACCAGTTCCTTTGTAGCGCTAGAAAGTGATGTGATGACTTGCGCCGATTGGATCCGATTCACATCCGGTCTGGAAATTGCTTGTAACATTCTACACCCACCGCGGGTCGGGATATCATAGATTCAAACAAGACATGGAAAATTACCTGAATGGAATTAGAATTACAAAATCTGGTCGGTGCGTCGGCGTATAATTTGGATACACAATCATCAACAGATGGGCACATGTTTTTGACAAATCTCAAAAATGACAATGCTATTAACCTGCGCTAAAATGATAGAGCATCAAAACTCTCAAAACGTGCTAAATCTGCCGCGACTTCCTTCATATCCTTTCCTGCCTTTTTTCTCATGTAAAATATCGGACAATCCTTACTAGTGCATATCACGTCTTGATGAAGTGAACCCTGACAACGCTGACACTGCGTCCACAATCTCGCAAACCTAATCTCAACTTCAGACATGATATTGACGTGCTTTGTCCACAACTCCGGGCCTCGCGAGACGCAGTTCTTGCAGACTGGTGAATTGGTTCCCTTTGGCACGGGTGCCCTGCAACCAAGGCAAGTCACAGTCTTTACTGCAAACTTCATCAGTCCTCCGACAGTTGGCGCAGACTTGGAAATGGTCCTTGTGTGATCACCCGTGAGAAGTTGGCCCGCTTTGTCTCCAAGAATAGGCTCGAATATACGCATCAATGGCTTTGATAGTTGATTATCCAGATAGTACTTGGCATCGATGGGCAAATTGTTCTCAAGAACATATATCGGATCTTCTGTCTTCTCGTACAATTTGTCGTTTTTGGCTCCTTGTATGATGACATACGCCACTCGATCACCGAGGGCCGGAGCGGAACCAGCATCACGTTTTCGCATTCGTTCTGCAAGCTCGACGTGAGGCTGTTTGTTGGTGTAATCCGCTTTCGACAGTGCTTTCGTAATGACCAAATTGGACAGATCGACCTTGTTTTGCAGCAGATCTGAGATTGTCTTGTTGACATATATGGTGGCGGCTTCAGGATCGCGATCGATCAACATCTTCCTCAAAGCCGTTTCAATCAGGTTGGAGACAAGTCGACAATTATCTCGTCTTACTGTCTCGATACCCTTGGAGTCCATTTTATCGTGCTTCTCCGGACGCGTCCAATACAGACCAGCATAACGTTTCTTGTTGATTAGCAAGTACGGGAAATACACCTTCTCGAACTCTAATTTGATCGGCTTTGTGAACTTGGTCGATACAAATTCAGCAGCTTCATTACCCAAGTCCATACAGGCCTTGACATCTGGAGGTCCGAATTTTACCATGACGGAATCTGTGTCACCATAGATGACCTTGGCGTCGTATTGATAGCCATTAGCAATCGTGTATTTGGATTCAACTTCGGCTTTGGTCCTCTCAATCATCTCACGGCCATAGGCTGTTGTTGATGACGAGATTGGCAAGCAGGGCAGTTTGCCGTTCGTGGCACCTGTGAATCCGTATACGGAATTGGCAGATATCTTGAGAGCCAGTTGCCTTCCATCGAGAACACCACGTCTGAAAGGATCCGTTTCTTTCTTCAGATCAGCCTTAGCTCGTTTACGAGCACCCAAAAGATCAGTGAAGATATTGGGCAGTAGACCCTTCCTATGATGCGGCATTACGAAGCAATCGCCATTAGGAGTCTGCACGTAGTCGACATTGATCTTGAAATTCAGCTTCTCGATCATTCGAGTATTCAACAAGGTTGTGTAACATAGATTGTGCGCCTGCATGATTGATGGATACAGAGAACTGAAATCGAGAGTTGCAATCGGAACATCATAGTATCCTCTCTCTGGTTCAATGACAGTGGCACCTTCATACATCTCTCCATCTGAGCTTTCGGATTTGATATTGGGAATCACAAGCTGTTCGGACATACTCTTCCTAAACAACTGGGAGATGACTTTGATTTGCTGCCCACGACTGAGCAGATAGTTGAAGGGGATACCTGTCACTCTGGCCATTTCAGTGTAATTCACAAAAGTCATAAGTTTGTCCATCAAGCGCTGCGGAAGCATGGCATCCTTTAAACAGTAGACTGCGAGACGTCTTCGTGATTCTGCATTTCCGTTCTGGAGATCTGTAATGATGGAGTGATGAATATCTTCTTTCTGATCATTCAAGAAGTGTGCCGATACAGCATTGAGCGTGTAAGATCTGAGTTTGTAATCTCGCTGCATGACTTGCAGCATATCCAGTTGCAATCTTCCGTCAATATTGATAGCTTTAGATTCTCGTGTGCCGTATGCTTTACTCGAGAAACTTGTGTCTTTGGCGACTGACTGCTGGCGAGTGATGCGTCCCAGATATGGAAAATCTGTACAATTCAAGGCCTTTGCTCTATCGAGCAGGTACGGCAAATCGAAGTTCGCAGTATTGTAACCAATGATCACATCAGGGTCAACATCTCGCACGAACTGCGCCCAAGCTGATAGCAGTTTTTTGCCATCATCGTGCTCTATGACTTGACAGCCCACGATTGGAGCACAAGTATCGATCGTGAATACATTGCGCACGAACGGCTTCGTCTCTCCAAATCGAGTGACAGCATTGGCGATTTGTATCACCGGGTCGATTTCGGCTTCTGGAAAGATACCTTTGCGTCCGGCGCACTCGATATCGAAAGATAGAATACGAAGCGGAGCCATCTTGGCCCAGTCCCCCACAGGCTCGTGAGCTCTCATCTTCCTATAGTTTGCTTTGATCTCGATCTGACAGTTCGAGACGCGAGAGTGTACGGGAATCAGCTCGTAGGCACCGGCAGCCATTTCTACCCACGACATCCCAAACAAACCTGTATCAATCATGAAGCGGAGTTCGTATGCCAATGTGGATTCGAACGTCATGACTTGTCCCGGAAACATGCCATTAAAAGTGAAATCGCCTCTCTCAAAACTACCTCGGAGTTTGGGCAGCCATTTCGGATCAGTCATAACAATTTTGATAAAAGGAGACTTCTGATTGCCCTGATAACCATAAAGAGATTCTCGCATGACTAGAGCAGTTTCATTACTGAGACATCCACCGATACCCACAGCTGTCTCTAGGGCACGCATGAAAGGCTGTACATGTTTCGTGGTGAAGCCATTTGGGGCTGGGACGAAAAAGTATGGCAGAAATCCAGTAATATGTGCCAGGATGCTATGACCCTGCTCAGTCACGCCGTAGAGACGTAGTGTCGGTCCATTGCTGTCCATGCTTTCCTCAATGTCGATTTGCTGAAAGCTGATAGCTTCAGATTGAGCGTCGAGATGTGGAAGAGGAGGCCTTGCCCATTGTTGATCTTTCTCGAGTGAAGGACCGGATTCCTTGATCTCTTGTGTCAACCTCTCGAGATCCTGCTCGAAATTCGTCTTCTCAGTCTTGCCATTGACAGCGCGCCTCTTACTAGCTCGATTTGGTTCTGATTCGTGCAAGACCTCCTTTCTTTTGATGACAGACAGCTTAGGAGGCTCCGCAGCCACAGGACTAACAAGCATCGTCCCGAGTATCGTCAGTCACGACTCCTGATAGATGATCACGATCTATTGCTTCAGTCCCAATGTAGTGAGTGCAGCAGTGCAAGCTCTTTGAACAAGAACGCGACCGGAACGCGCGCGAGTGGCTGCGCTTCCATCAGCGAAATGCATTTCTGCCACGGGTCACATCTCCAGAATAGGACGTTTCGCAGAACCTTCACACCAGACGTAAAAATTAGTGTATTGTACTGTTGTTCCTGTCTTGTTCGTGTACGTTATGGAGCTCGACTCTTCCTTGCAGTTGGAAGATTCCTATTACCAATCGGGTTTTGAAGAGGGAGTGAGAGACGGTCAGGTGCATGGGCTTATTGAGGGTCGTATATATGGATCTGAAGTCTCTTATGAGCGGTTCATGTCGCTTGGTCTGTTGTACGGCCGAATGTCTGTCTGGCGAGTGCAACACGCCTCCAATCCTCGTGTCGTCAAGCATCTCGAACGCGTGGAGGACTTGCTCAAGCGCGTGCCTATGGATAATTCAGAGACGAAAGAAGGCGAGGACTTTGAATCTCTCATGGCCTCGATACAAGGGAAGATGAAGGTCGTCGCAAGCCTCAGTGGCGAGGAAAATTTGATCAGACAAGGCATCATACCAGAGGCGGTCAATAGCAAAGGCAATGCAGACCTCGAGGATGGTGCTGAATTTGCCGTGAAGTTACGCGGTGGAAAGTCTCAAGGTTGTGGCGATGCGTGAGACGCGCGAGCAGGTGCCTCAAACGCAACAATGTGATGCTAAAAATGCTGTATACTGCTAACTTTAGTGTATTTCAGTGACTTTGCATTGCCAGCCGCCGGTGCCCGGGTCGAGGAGAGGAAGGGAAGCACCAAGGCACCAACCAAGCTCGTTGTCCTTGAGCTTCTTCGCGGTCCTCAATCGTCTGCCCATTGGCATCTCATATCCATGGAAGAGCAAGGAGGTAATAAAAGATAGGTCCAGGCAATATTCGGCGCGATCTTCAAGTTCTGCCATCGCGCCTTCGATAGCAGAAAACTTGTTGGGCCAGTACTCTGGACCAGCACAGACGGAATCTGTCAGGGCACTAACCTCCTCGAGAGTGAATGAAGAAGGTGTTCCAAGTGGTGTAAGGCGGTCGTAGAAGTAGGAGAATATGAATACATCGCCGCTCTCAAAAGTCTTCGCCAATGGGGGTTGGTAGATGCCATTGAAGGAACAAGGTGCGCTTTTACAAAGACCCTCTTTGTTCAGTATCTTTTCTGACAGGTGCCTGCATTGGGCAGCACCATTCGACTGTGGTCCAACCATGGTGATCTTCTGTAAGGAATTACCTATCTCCATTTCAACCTCCTTTGTGACACCTGGTGGTATGCACGGATTGACGACTGGTCCATCGAGAGTTTGTACGTTCTTCAGAACCTCTTTATGTATAGATTTTCGAGCTTCCATGAGACCATAACCTAGATGGGATTGCTGGTAAAGGGTAAATTTCCGACCTGCATAATCTAATTGGTATTTGTGTTCGCCCTCGCTCATCTCACCGTTAATTTCGAATTCGGGCTCGAAGACAATTTGTGTTGAGCCACCACCGAGATCGAAGATTGCTGCAGTAGGCTTCTTTTCTGCACTGCCGATATTCCCCAAGAGGTAGTTTGTTGTGATCCAAGCATACACACCTTCGTCCTTGCCGTCCATAATTATCACACCATTCTCTTTGACAACGGGGAAGGTATACTTCGTCTCCAAGTGGATCTTCACTGTGCTCAGTACCTTTTCAGATTTCTCAAGACCAAGCAATCTAAGTCCAGCAGTCGCTTTCAGTGCGACTGGTGAACATCCCTGGAGATGCTTGGGAACCGTCGCAACCGCCAGGTCCATCAGCTCATTCAAGCTATCAGCAGCTCCCTGCCAATCATCTCGTCTTCCGTAGTCGGATAGACCACCCTGTATCATCTTAAATGCAGCTTCCTTCTCGAGTTCCGGCACAGCACCACAATTGTTGAACTTGTACACGTGTATCCTAGAGCCAGTCGAACCAGCGTCGATCATGAGGACGTACTGTACAAGAGGCTTGGTAGGATCGAGGGGTTTAGAACACTGTGTTGTATCCTGTGCAAGACTTGAATGAGAATGGACAAACTCTGAGACGCGACTCGAGCCAGACGGATACAAGAAATATAGTGCTGTGACCAAGAAGCCGAATAGACCTACCAGCTTGTATAGACGCGATCGTGATCTCTTTGATCCAGTTGCCATAGAAATTGTCTCGAATCCATCGACACTGCGGCCATCTCTGGAGTTTTTGCGCATGAGACTGTCGCGTCTCCGACGAGAGGTTGGTAGATAGGACATATAAGGTACCACAGTCTCTGCTTCAAGCCCGTACAATTGAAATTTGAAAGTTCCAGAGGTGCTGCAGGAGGGAGTAGGTCAGGCTGCAGTCCGTTGCTGCCTGGGAATTCTGCGAGATGACCAGAGCACAAGTCGCGTTGCTTGTGGAGGCTCAACTTCTCTAGCGCATCACGTGTTTTATCTTCCAGGATCAGATGGCCTCTGGAGATGAGGGGACCGGGGAACCAGACCACACGGTCCATACCCCGATTGAGGCAATCTGTGTTCTGTCCTTCTTCAGGGAAGGAGCTACACATAAGCAATCAATCAATCCAGCATATCTTCTGGACTTTGGCGTTGAAAGTGCTTCTGGCCGGCACAAAAGATTCTCCCGGTCTATGGGTGCTCCCGATATGGGGAGGATTAGCTCGCGGAAGCACAATGTCCGAGCTGGCGCGCTCATTAATCAGGCCAAGACACACTCGGCGTCTCGAGTACTTCCGGCTCGTCCGAAGTCCTCGAATGGTCGAGATCATGGATCCAATTTGCGCAGCAGAAGGGGCACGAAGGGGATATCATCTCTACGACCTTTGTCATACTCGAGAGTTTCAGAGACTTTTCCAGGCAAGACTTTGCCCGATCAATCTCAACATCTAAGCAGGTTAGATGGTGGTTCATCGAACTCTGACTTGTCAGAAATAGAATACGATCGTGGCTTGATCTGGACTCCGAATACTGAGGACGAAAATGTGGTCAACATGACCACGCCAGCATCAAATGATTATCATTACTCGAGAAATTTTGACGAAACGATTGCACCTGAATCATTTGACTCTGATATGTTTGAATCAGTGCAACTCCAGGCTGCTCCGATATATCACGAGGACATTGCGCAGTGTCCGGGCTCACCCGTGCCGTTGCAATCAGCCGTCCGTTGCTTCATTCGCGTTTCCGAAGTTGATGTAGACAGCACACACTGGCAGTGTCCTATGACTAATTGTCATTTTTACAAAGTTGCAACGAACGTCGATCACGATCGGAAGGCTATTCTGGATCATCTCGTTGATCATACCGACTCGATAAATGAGCAGTTCCAATTGATCAAAGAAGCCACGAACATTGGTGTCCTGACTAGCGCCTTGACACGAAGATTACAGGCAGAAGCAAAGCTCTGCGATGTGACTATGAAGGTAGAGAGTCTGAGACAGCGAAATCGTCAAAACGAGTATTGAGTAGTTCTCGTACGAGTTGTACAACAGATTAGTGTACATATGTTCGATATTACGCTTTAATTCATGTAAATTACGCTACCATCAGAACGCTCAATAGTACAAATTCTACAAAGCTGTCATGTCATTATATGTTCATAGCAAATTGTCTTTGTCTCAACAAGCGCAACTCGATGAACTGGAATCGGCATTTCCCAGATCTACTCCATCAACTTGGTTGCCTTCCGGGTGTAGTGTCGATTGCTTCGCCAGCACTTCTTGTGTCAATTTCAGGAAGAGTTCTCTGACTCCAGTCCCGTCCTTGGCACTTGCCTCGAAATATGCACTGGCTCCGACTTTCTGAGCGATTGCTTCGCCTTCTTCCTGAGTCACTACACGTCCGGGTCTATCAGTCTTGTTCCCAACCACGTACGCGACAATCTCAGACGATGAAATGTGTGAAGTCAGCTCGTCGAACCATTTAGGAATCTGATCGAATGATGACCGTGTCGTGACGTCAAAAACAATCAGGACACCCTGACAGCCCCGGTAGTAACTGCTGGTCAATGTACGGAAGCGCTCTTGACCGGCCGTGTCCCAGATCGTCAGTTTTACCTTCTGGTTATTGATATTGAGCAGCTTTGTTTTGAAATCGACCCCAATAGTAGCCTGCGTATCCTCTGGTACCCAGATTGAGTCGGTGAAGCGTAACAGGAGAGAAGATTTCCCAGAACTCGAATTGCCAATCAGCAAGAGCTTGAGAGTAGTGAAATCGGTCATTGTGTCTCCGTCAGCGCAAGCAGGAGTCTTTGTGAAATTGGCGTGAATTGGATGTAATCACATTGCAATTGCGTACTGTGGAGGTCGAAAGGCTCGGATTGGCACACGGGCCGCAACTCTGGTGGCGGACGAATTGGGACTCGGGTAAACAAGGATGTGTCGAGATGGACTGGGAGATCAGAGGATGGGAATATGTTTTATCATGATTCAGAATGCCGTTTTTTGAGTGCTATAGAAACGCGAAAGACAGGGACGTGAACTCTAGATGCAAACTCAAACCTCAGCAAGCACAGGTGGCTCGTTGGTGGCACGGTCGACCTTGGTCGAGCTCTCCTCAGCACCTCCGTGCAACTCCAACAGCTTCTGGACATCGAGTGTAGGTCTCTTGAGAATCTTGGCCTTGTGTGTGTATACATTTGCGAGAGGGTAGATTCCTTGAGTAGATTTCTCGATTTCCCGTCCGATTGCCTCTGGGATGAGCTTGGCGACAAGCTCCTTCAGAGAACAGGCGGAAGCCTCCTTCTGGATGACCTCAAACATCTTTTGTCGAATCTGTCGGATCTGTGCAGTCTGTGCGTACGAGGTCTTCTTGATCTGGTTTGGTCTACGACGGGTGGTGGCCATGACGAAAAGTCGGACAAGGTATCCGTCGGTGGTTCGGACATCGTAGTGTGCCTCGATGAGAGTCTGCCATTTTCGCACAAGAGATCGGAGCTTGTCCTGGGTGAAGGACATGCCGTGGAAGTTGGTAAGACAAGATTTGCCCTGAACCTCGTCGACTCTGAGCTTGATCTTTCGGAAAGCGTGTTCCTCGTCTTTCTGCAGATCACCGAGGGAGGTCTCGATGATTCGGCCCTTGAGCGCATCCGTAGCGTTCTTGAGACCGGAAGATCGGTTTGTGAGGGTCTTGCCTACGGCCTTGTTCTCGAACATGGAAGGAGCCTTAACATCGAACCAATCCTTTCGGGTGAAAGGGTCGACAACCTTTCTCTTGATACCCTTCTTTCCCTTGGATAATCTCTTGTTCTTTCCGACAGCCATGATTGCGACGATGGAGGTAGAGAAATTTCGACAAGTTTTGGTGTTGAAATGAGACAGCAGTCTGCAGGGTCGGCTAAAGTATCGGAGCTCCTCGAAACTTCTCCCTGTCAATTTGCTCCGCCAAACTCAAAGCGGCACGGCAGCCGCTCGGCAGTAGCTATAGCAACATTATCGATTAGACTGTAGGCTCTCGTACTCTTCAGGGTCGTGGTAGCTGGGGTCTTGGGACTCCTTTATGGGAGCAAGAATAACCCCTTGGAAGGATCAAGCGGAATGGCTTCATGTAAAATCATGCTTCTATCCCAGTGAGCCTTCCTCAGTCGAGGAAGTGCGTCTGAGGTCTGTAAGCCGTGTGAACGCCTGGTCGGTGCGAGGTCGGGTTCCACACGCGGTGGTGTCGACTTCCATGCTGACGACCGCTTTGCTGAGGGATCAGGCTTCTGTGCTCACCTATCTGGAATCACGGATGATGCTCGCCATGGCACTGACTCGTTTTGTGAATGGTCTTCTAGATCCGGCTCAGCAGGCCGCATACGCTATTTCCATGAGCGCTCTTGCAAAGACCATAGCGCTACCCGAGTCTTTTGTAGAGATTAGACATAGTGCCACACATGACTCTCTGCCGTCACTTCCTGTTCTACGTACTGCTCTGGTGCAAGCACTAGATTGGCTTTGGCACAACTACTGGAACGTGTCTCCGAAAAACATGAAAAGTCGGCACAATGCTTCAGAAAACGAAGCAAATATACATTCCAAGGTCCATGATCTGCTGAAGCGATGGCGTAAAGTCCGCAGAACTGAACCTGAGCGACCCATAAAGACTGGTGATCCAGAACTTATCACTAAAGAATCCCTACAGATTCTCAAAGAGCTTGTCAGCATGAAAGACAATTTGCAGACCATACAAGCTCTCGCGGAAGGATTAATCTGTCCAAAGAACTTACTCTCATCCCGCCCAAAAACTGCACAACTTTGGAGCCCTCTTCTGGAAACGGTCTGTAAAGCGATCCCAGACTTGAGAGGCCATCTAGTATTACACGGCATACAAGTACTGGGCGAAGATGCTAAGGCTAGCGACATAGAGATCGATCTGAGTCTGATTGGTGAGGAATCTTTAGTCGGTATGCAGGCAAATATTCCGAATGTTGATGGATCGTACGAGAGGCTACAATCGTGGCTCCTTTGGCTATTGAGGAACGATCCTGACACGAGGCTAGACTATTTAAGCGTGTTCAAAGCGCTAAGTTTGGAGAGAGACGTGTATACACTCGAAGTCATGGAAAAGCTAAAGGATACGAAGGGTTTCGAAGAACTCGAACGATTCATCCTTCTGCGCAAGGGTGCAGTGCCAATTGTGCACAACAGTACTGGCAATGAAGCCGTGTCGTTACCAATAACGAAAGTCGAAAGGACTTCACCAGTTTCTGATCAAAACTCAATGAACCTCGTAGCAAGGTCGGGCAAGTGGCAGAAAATCAGGCAATCTCAGGCTCAGCCGATTGGCTTCCTCGTAACCTAATTTCGACATCTTCTTTTAACTGTCAGCGCCCCAGGCCTGTTAGCAGTATCGAACGCGTCAGCCATAGCCTGGTAGTGCTATATGCTCGACTTCCAGTCAAGCGAACCTGACCTGCATTCTTATCCCCACACCGGTTACCACCTGGTACGCAGCTTGTCTCAGCTATGACTGACGCCTCTGTCGCTGGTTCACATCAGTCTCTGTGCTGATCACAGAAAGAGAACGAAGCATAGACACAAAGCCTTGACTGCCTAGTAGCTTTACTCCGCACTCTTTAGAAATTTGCAGCTCAGGCACGGTTTCGGCAGAGTCTTGTCATGACAGAGATGAGATCACCGGCTACAAGAATGATGTAGATAGTTGAGCGGCAATTTGTGCTTCGATCAAAGCGTGATCACTCGAATAGGAAATACTTAGTCATACTTCAAAAAGACTTCCACGATAGATATCCGATACAACAGTAGCCAGAACTCTTGCTTTGTCCTATCCCGAAGGAAGAAACGCTCGATGTTTTGTAAGCTACATGACATGAGATGGTCATTCCATCGTTGATTGACTATTTCCAAGCCGACCCAAGTTTGACCACTCCACAAACGCCACAATTGACATCTTTGCTGCTCTTTGCTTCACCCATGCTATTGACTACAAGTCTGATGTCGCCACAGGAGATCTCATGTCGGCTAAGAGTATAACTGGAGTCGCGCCAAAGTTGAACAGATGCAATGATGGAAGATGATGATGATGACTACGGCTATGATGAGGACTTTGACAATTATGAAAGTTCTCCAGAAGATGCGCACATCTTGTCTCAAGTGCTCGAGGAGCCGTCTAGCAAGCGCATCAAGCTGGACAGCTCCCAGAAAGCTGATCTCGCTGCCTTTAAAAAGCAGGAAATTGATATAGATACCTTGAGAAAGCGGCTTGCTGGTCCGTCTGTGGCGAAGCCTGGGCAGGAAGGCGTTGATCAAGATCAGGTGAATGAGATCATATACAAGGCGAGCGAGGGTAGTAAATATTTTGCGAACGAGAAGAAGAAGGATATCGAGTTGACCGAAAAGATTGCACGTACTCAAGATAAAGCCAACAAAATCCTGCAGCAGGCAAAAGACCTTGTAGTGGACGAGCGCAAGATCGATGCCCAAATTGCCGCGATAGAGGCCAATATTGATCTATCTCAATACATTATGCACATCGATTGTGATGCATTCTATGCCAGTGTCGAGGAGCTGGATCGTCCGGACCTGAAAGAGGTTCCAATGGGAGTGGGTATTGGCGTCTTGACGACGGCAAATTACGCTGCACGGAAATTTGGAGTACGGAGTGCGATGCCTACGTATATCGCCAAGAAACTTTGTCCTGAGCTGGTCTGTGTACCGCTCAATTTCCCCAAGTATATACAAAAGGCGAATGAGATACGAGCGATCTTAGCCAAGGCGGACCCCGACTATCAAGCAGCTTCTCTCGACGAGGCGTATCTAAACATCACTACATACGTTGATTCTCTCAATATGTCTCCTGACCAAGCGGTGGCAGAACTTCGGGCAGAGATTCAGAGAGAGACTGGTCTGACCGTGTCTGCTGGAATCGCCGCGAATTCGAGGTTGGCAAAGATTGGATCCAACCAGAACAAGCCTAACGGGCAGTTTCGATTAGCGAATGATCGGCGGGCAATTCTCGAATTCATGTCGGAACTGCCAGTCAGAAAGGTGAATGGTATCGGGAAAGTGTTTGAGCGCCAATTAGACGCTATCGGGGTCAAAAAGTGCAGGGACATATACATCAAAAGAGCACTACTGTCTCGACTTTTTGGACAGAAAAGTTTCGATTTCCTTCTCGGGGTCTATCTAGGTACCGGTAGCACTGACATCCGACCTTCTGAGGACCATGAACGTAAAAGCATTGGTACCGAATCTACATTTAGGCAACTTTCTGATCCTGAGGAACTGAAAGCGAAGCTGAAACACATTGCCGAAGAGCTCGAAAAGGATTGTCAGAGGAGTAATTGGGCAGGCAGAACTCTTCATCTAAAGATCAAGAAGAATACATACGAAGTATACACTCGTCAACGGTCATTGCCTCGTGCTGTACATCTGGCTAAAGATCTGTACGAATTCGCGCTACCTCTACTGGAAAAAGAATTTCCTCTTACGCTTCGTTTGATGGGTATTCGTTTGACTCATCTGTCGCACATCAATAAAAAGTCAGCGGCCAATTTCTTTGAGAACTTTGGCCTGTCTGTGGCAAGTTCTTCTAATGCTGATACGTCCACGCGAAATGCACTATTCACAGCAGAACACGAGGAACTCTTGGAAGGAGATGAAGTTGACAGAGTCGTGGATACTCGTTCGGTAGAGTGGAAGCCAGGGGATGATTCTGTGTTTAAGCAGAAAAAGAAGCACGAGCAAGCACGAATACTGCAGAATGGCAGGTCTGAGGTAGCAGCCAGTGAATTCCCGCAGTGTCCGATATGCAATCGTAAGATCGCCGGAGGAGATATGGCAGTGAGTGTGCACGTCGATTCATGCTTGAACAATCAAGCTATTCGGGATGTACTGAACGAGAGCCGGTCAGAGACTAGTACTGTACCACCACAGACCGGGACTTTAAAGCATACGACAAGGCCGTCGTCATTGAAGAATTGGTTATCTAAGAAGTAAATAGTAAGCACCTACATTATTTGATTCATAGCGAGCGCTAAAGGCAGAAATAAGAATAGACTTACGAGGCTGATTTGCGTATTTAAGAAGGAAGTGATCTCATAAATGTTTATGCCGCACAATCGTTCTGGGAACACTCACTAGATGAAGTGGGACCGATCGACCACACCAACAACAACAATTTCCTGAACATCATTTGATGGGATTCGACAGGAAGGCAATCTTGTTGTTTGTTCCTGGTAATCCCGGCATAATCAGTTACTATACCTCGTTTTTCGAAACGTTGCGCAAGGAGGTACCGGGACTAGACATCATTTCAAGCAATTACGTTGGCTTTAATGTTTCTGATGCACGTAAATCGAGTCACTCGATTGCTTTACCGGCGCAGATTGCAGCTACAATCGGACAATTGGATAATCTTTTAAAGACGGCCAAGTCAGGAAAACTTCCGATCTATCTTGCTGGAC
The DNA here is from genome assembly GCA_008802775.1 of Taphrina betulina. Taxonomy (NCBI): domain Eukaryota; kingdom Fungi; phylum Ascomycota; class Taphrinomycetes; order Taphrinales; family Taphrinaceae; genus Taphrina; species Taphrina betulina. Next base: position 126,322 of record VWSI01000002.1, read on the forward strand.
ATTCGGTGGGCGCGTACATCTGTTTACAAGTTCTCAAGGCTCGATCGGAATGTATCCATAGAGTGTACTTGCTCACGCCGACAATCAACGATATTGCTGAATCGCCACAAGGAAGGATTCTGACGCCGTTATATCGCCTTCCGGGATTCGTCACATTCGTCGCGTCTCTCGTCTGGTGCGTCACTCACGTCATGCCAAAGTCATTGTTGCTGGCAGTGATTCAAAAGGTGACTAGACTGCCTCGAGAAGCAGCACTTGTTACAATGGAGGAAGTGGTCAGGGATAACATCATCTACACTGTCTTGACACTAGCACAATCTGAGATGGAATCAATTAGGGCTCCGGACCGCGCGTTCTGGAAGATATTCGCGGCACGATGTTCTGCGTACTGGGCCGAGGATGATCATTGGGTCTCGCTCCATCATCGAGCTGAATTGTTGGGCATCGCAGAAGGTATGGAAAGTTATCATTGTCAGTCTGCTCCACATGCCTTTTGTATCAGACATGGCGACGTCGTGGCTGCAAGAGTCGCGGAATGGATAATTAGGGATATTCAAAGATTCTCCAGCACCGAAATGATTACGAATTGAGTCGAGTGTATCCATTTTTTATATATAAAAATTGATCGTCATGCTACTGTACTTGTGTTTATCGCCAATCGACAAACGTGATCACGTACAGAAAGAAATCAATAATTGATCAAGCAGATGACATACTTTTCCCTTCGGCGTGAGCATGCATGTCTGTGTTTTAATGATCCCAAGTACTCCTACGACAGGTCCTAAGTCGTGTATGCCTTCAGCAGAAATCCTGCGTGCCTTGCTCAAATAAAGACCTTAGACTGACAACTCCTCAGTGACCGATCCGTATTGCACGGCTTCGTATAATTTACCACGAACGCCAAATACACCCCAGTTGTTCTGGATGACGTCCCTAGGGTTGAGGTCGGAGACATCCCACTTGCGACTGGCAAATTCATTCAGACCTGGACGTAAGAGAAGGTCGTGCTCATTTTTGCAGGTCTCGGCGATGAACTTGATGTCACGGTGCATGTCCTCATCGGAGTAGCCAGTGATGAAGATGCCACATTTAGACTCCAGTAGAGCAGGCATTGTGCTTGCCCATTGGCCTTGCGTCATAGGATGCCCCAGACCCGGACAAGGAAGGAAAAAGACATCCAGATAGGGATCGAATGGACCGAAGGTCTGCGATTGGTGCAGAGTGTGGTACAGCTCCTGATGAGTGCTGAAAGTCAGTCTTGGATGATAGTACTCCGTCAATCCTCCATCTACAGTGCGCACAACATTGCGGCCCTTTGGAACAGTTGCCTCTGGCCCGATGAAATGCACATGGAATGAAATGTCAGGAAAAATGAATGGTAATCCTTGCATCCAGACATCTCCTGGTAAAGTCGACTCCGCTCTGGCACCAAGCACAAAGATCCTGAATGGCCGGCCTTCCGCTAGCAGATTCTCATTGGTCGCACCGGCCGAGATCGGCGGGTGAAGTGTTGCTCGGAGGGCAGAAATACTTCGAAGCCCCTCTTTTGTTAGGCGTTTACGATACGGCGATCCTTGATGAAGCACAGAGGCAACGGTCATTGGGTATGTGAGCAGTTTAGAAACATGGCGGATACTTCTTTCAGAGTTGACCGCATTGAATTGACGAGTGTACAGGAAACTATCCCAGCTCGTCATATTAATTCCCTCCTCAATATCTTGCTTGCCGGGAAAGACGAATTCGTCCAATGCACGACCGCTTCTGAGGTCGTGCTCATCCTCGTTGGACTGCCGCAAGATAGGTACGTACTTTTCGTGCTCTGTGTCGGCCTGATATTCCACGATGTCATGATGCGTCGGCCAGCCAGACTTGGGACAGTCGTAATTGATCGACTTGCCGGTCGGACTCTTGCCGATCCTCTTTATACTCTCTGCCCTCTGCCTCAGAGCCGGGACCGGCGAAGTAGATAGAGGATGGAAAAGGTTGTCCTGAGTCAGAAGAGGATTAGTATTGTCCTCCGATTTCAGCCCATTCGCCTTCTTCGACCCGAAACCAAAGAAAGTCCTCCTAGAGCATCTCTGGCACTGGTAGAGCGACTTTGGCAGCTGCCTCCTCAGAGAAGGTGTCAGCATACGGGTGGATACCTACCAACACCATCCAAAGAGAGAACTCACGTAAGGACAAAGTAAATGCGCGGGAGCTCACCTGAAGTTGCCTCACTCCACAAACTCAATTCAGCCAGCACGGTGCTCGCTGCTTCCTCAGTTCTCTTGCATCGTCAGGGGACGCGAAGGGTCACACTGGTGTAGGCGTCTGGAGCAACATGGAGTCTGACATCAGGATCAAGTCTCCGACGTACCCGATCTCCGCGGAGCTCGTGATAAAGCATATGTCCGACGACACCATATTACAGCTCAAGACGAAGATCAAGGACAGCCTGGGCAACGATCAGCTTGTGGAGGCTTCTCAGAAGCTCATATACGCCGGGCATGTCCTGGAGGACGGCAAGACTCTGGCCCAACTGAACGTACCTTCGCCTGATCTGGACCACAAGAGTTACGGAACTAATTGTGCAGATACCTCAATCTGCCACCTTCCATCTGGTAACTGCGCCCAACATCAAGCCTGTCGCGAGCGCTTCGGCGAACACCTCGAGTCAGCGGACGACAGAAAATGACGATACCTCCTCGATACCAGTCAGCGTCAGTCCCAGCATCGAGACGAGTAGGCCAGTTCCAGCTCCCACCCCTGAAGTTCAATATTCAGAAGCTACGCAAGCTACGCAAGCTACCATACCGCCATCAAACCTGTCAGCAAGTGTAGAAACAGCCACTTCCATACATGACGGGCCTCACGCGGCCCTTCTCGAGGCCAACCCAGAGTCTGCTCCCGTACAGCGAGGCACAGGCTTGCCTCATGCTGGGGGTTCCCATCCAGATGTCCTTCAGCTCCTGAATCGATCACAGAATGTGCAAAGAACTAATATCAAGTACGAGCTGTGTTACGTCGATGGCTTCCCATATCTCACCCAATTACCGGATCGCCTGCGACGAACATCTCGTCGAGCAAGGACCACAAATACTTCCTCCGCAACAGCTTCTGATGGCCCGGTGACCACAGGTGGGTTTGTGCGACAAGCCACAGATACAACATCACAGGGGGTTGGGCCGACAGCCACTCGGTATCAGCAAGTAGACCTGCCTACCACCGCTGCGATTCCTGTCCGTACCGCGGATGGACGACGTGCTTTGATTTTGAGCCCAGAAGGCGTCAGGGCGATGGCAGCTCGAGGAATCAACGTTGAATCAAACCTGATTGCTAGAGATAGAACGTTCTTGGGCATCAGGGCGGCCTCGATTCGCAATTTCTTGAGAACTGGCATACCGCATGGCTGGCTATTCCTGAAGCTGGTCTTCTTGGTCGCTATGCTTGGCTCAGACAGTTCGTGGAATCGTTTCATTCTAATCAATTGCATCGCTGCAGGCATCTTCTTCTGGCAAACAGGCCTTCTGCGCAACTTGATCAATCGCACACCAGCACTGAATCCTCAGGCTCCGGTCGGGGTTGACTCCGGTCCTGCCCAGAATACCGGAACGGAACCGAGAACGGGAAATGCTGATTCTCCAGCTGTCGCACCCATCGAGACTGCTCGCGCGAATCCGACAGAGGCCCCATTATTACACAACCTCGGCCGAGCATTTCTTTCGAGTATCGTTCCAACTGTGACACGGCCGGCTGAAAGAGTGCCGCCTGTAGCTGTTGCCAGACCACCGTCACCGGCGCGGGATCCCATCACGACTGAGGCTGCGCCTGTGACGGATGAGCCGACAGAGACGATTCAAAATGTGGAGGACACAAGTGACGAGGGGCGACAAGTGGAGCGCAATAGGGAAGCGCTAGCGGAGAGCGAACGCGAACTAGAGACGCTCCAACACGAACGTGAAGATTTAGAGCGGGAGCGAGAGGCATTGCAGCAACAATTGCAGGATTGGTAGGAAAATTAAGCATTTGTAAAAGACGCAAGAGATTCACGGCCCGAAATGACATTTTGTGCGTTTGTGCGTATTTACACTATTTTACGCAAATTACAACAAACAATTTCCATCGCCCCGTTTCCTTTTTGTTGAACTGCATGTCGATGGCGACAATGGCGACGACGACGCCGCCTCAGACGCCCTTGGAGATATCTCAACACGCCGAGATATTGGAATTGGAATCTCAGATACGGAACTTGAACACCAAGATAAGTGCCGCCGTAGACCACGCGGCAGATTTACAGGATGAGATTCGCAGGATGCGGGTTCGACAGAGGGAGGAAGAAGCAGTAGCGGCGGCAGCGGCACAGGACGCACTCGCGAATGAGTCTTCTGGGTTACGTCGCATGTCGACTTATTTCTCCCGACGTACCGCTACTCCACCACCGCCTTCTTCTTCTTCCACCACCATGCCCGTCTCGTTCCCTCGATCACTCAGTATGAGTCCGACAAAGCCATCATCTTCACCACGAAAAGATCACGAGGAAGGCGGCGGCGGCGGTGGGGACGACTTGTTTGCTCAATTGGCTAAAGAGCGACGCTTGCGGAAGGATTTCGAGGTGCGGTATCGTGCGTTACAACAGGAAAGTGAAGAGTTGAGTCAAAGTCTCTTTGAAGAGGCAAACAAGATGGTCTCTGTCGAGAAACGACTGACGCATGCCGCGGAATCCAAATTGACCGTCTTTCAAGAACGAGAAGTCCAGCGACGTCAAAGGGTGGATGAATTGGAAGCTGCACTAGGCACTATTCACAGAGTCAGAGCCGTCCTTGCTACTCCCCTCACTCTGTCCATGACCTAAACCGTCTTTTTTTTAAAGCGATGGCGAGTGTCTTTTCTTCCCTTTGTATGTAGTCTTGATTATACATTATTTTTACATTTTCCCCCATACTTGTTCATAGTCATTCTTGTCATTCTTGTTCTTTTTATGGTGACTAAGATTCCCTCCAGCGGCTGTCCTTGTTGACTTTTTCCTCAATGATATTCTTCATGACGAGATATACGGCATCACACTCTTGCTCCGCCATCGTCATGGCCGTTGCGAGTTCTTGTCTGGTACAAGGCCCCACAGATTCCACCATCAAGAGTTCCTTTCCTGGGAACGAAAAACATGCGACATGAGTAGACCCACCCGGTGCCGTGACGACAGCGGCCGCAAGCATGACGCGCATCGAGATGCCCGCATCGACACACGCCAGTGCGATGCTATTGACAGTCGCTGCAATCACATCGAGACTACTACTACTACTATTCCTCCTCCCAACCTCGGCAGAAGAAACAATCTGCGTCGTGATTTGTACGAGAGAACGAGGATGAAGGCCCAGCAAGAGTGACGATTTCACAAGACTGCGTATCAGCCGCTCAATGTATCGCTCCTGCGTCCCCGCCAAACCTGAAGCCGGCAAAATCTTCAACTCCAACGTCGCCTCACCGAGAACTTCATCACGGATCCGTACCTCGATAGGACCATTCACCGACGTGACGACGGATGCGCCAATCTTAGAGCGCCATGAAGCGGAACCGTCCGATTTATTCAGTATAGACATTTCCCCAGCGAACGGTCCAGTCCCCGCTGCCGAAACTTGAAGGATGGAATTCACCATCGGTACGACAGAAGCAAGTCTCTGCAAACAAGACAAACGCGAGCGAGACACGATAAAACCAAGACTTTACCATACTCATCTTCAAGCCATGGCCGCAAGACACAAAATTTGAGAGGAGCTCGACTTACGAAAGTTATTTTTCCTTAACACGGCATCATGAGTATAACAAGATGGGAAATTCAGCTGGAGCTGGACTCTTACAAGGTAGTGGAATTGTGAACGTCTGTGATTGACATACACGTTGTTTGGGATGTAGACTACTTCTGTGTTGATCTGCTTACATGTCATTCACTGCCTGTAGATGTAGAAAGACAGGCTGAAGAAATGGAGTCTGCCACTGCCAAGTTCTGATAACTCTCTGAGATGCTATCCTCATCGGGATGGTACCAGTCTCCGATCGGCAAGGTCTCCTCTTCCAGAGGTAGATCCCAATCACCTGAAACGGTGCTGATTGACTCTTGATCTTCCTCACGATTGCGAGAGAATGAGGATATATCATAGACAAACTCTATGCACGTTCGCCAGTCGTCAGCTTTAATGACCCGTGCTGACTTCAGCCTCGCTCTGGGCACATAGTCACTCGCATATTGCCAGTCGTCTGCATCTTGTACATCGGTGGAAGTCTCGGACGATCCGATAGGCAGCAGGATTTGATCCACCAGAAGTGGTAAGCTTTCCAAGAATTTTGCGAAATCGAATCTTGCCACTCTTTGTATGTCAAAGCACGTCTCATAAAATTCTTTGCAATCAACCAGGACCAGTTCTTCCTCTCGAGCCTTGTAGTCCTTGCTACTCTTGAAAGTGGGACGGAAGAAGGACTCGCACTTTAGGACGATGCTTGCAGTAGTATCAGCAGAGGGCGGGTACTTATCCTCGTTGGACCACGGGTACGTGTGTGTAATGATATGTTGCAGGCCAAGTGTTGATGCACTACTGCGACGCTGCCCCGAACGGGTTGGGCATGTCCTGCTTTCATCGCTAGTCGAGAAAATGGCTGCTTGTGTACTTTGGCCGAATGCACGGTCTAAATCACCTTCAGGAAACATATTCTGCCATTTTTTCTGGCCTGAGAAGGCGTTCTCGACACTTCCGACTCCAGTGAATCGGACCGTGTAAGCAAATCTGCCACACTGCTGGTACGCCCAAGCTCGAAATTCGGATCTGGAGAATTCGAATCGGTGGTCATCGTGTCTCATCCGATAGTCGACCCCCTCGCGAGTCTATCCCGATCAGTCCTTGTCACGAGAGATGATGTCGGGTCAAATTGTACATAAGTATGTCTTGGATCATCGTCAATCCTCTTGAACACTTCATTGAAGTCTCTATTCGGTGTCGTAACAATCCAACAACGTGGTCTCAATTGTCCAAGGCAGACCTCTGACAATATCTCAACATCTGGAGGGTCCAAATGTTCTATGACCTCGATTGCCGTAATACAATCGTACGTTTGAGCCTCAGCCTGCATGTCCGCTACCCCACCAAGCAGAAGGGTGATCTCCAGAGGGCGCCAGCGAAGCTGCTCTTGATGGATCTCGGAGGGCTTTGTGTTGTTGACCGCATCTTCCAGTGCCTCTGGGTCAGGATCGACGCCAACGAGTTGCTCAATTGGTACATCATCATCGCAATTGACGAGATAGGAGAGCAGACCGCCCTCACCGGTGCCGATGTCCAACAGGGATCTACACTTGGGTACTAGAGAGCGCAAGGTCTTGAGCACCAGTGCGCGTCTTTGGATAAAAGCAGGAGGTTGAAACCTTATCAGAAGCGGGTGCACATAGGAATCCGTAAGCGAGCCCGTGGCGCTGGAAGATGCGTCCTCGCAGCTCGTAGCGATCATGTCTGACGGTGCGCTTCGTAATAGGAGCAGACCTGCATAGGCCTGGTCTGCCCACCGGATTATGAACCAAGTAAGATTGGCTGCGAGTGGTGAGGGAAGGAGCGAACTGGCAGAAGATTGGAGCCGGGCTTGAGCGCTGGCTGTCAGAAGACGTGGCGTCCCACCACGGTGGGGAATTTTATAAAATTTCGCCAAATTTCAAGGTGGAAGATGTCCCAGGACTTCGAGAGTGGTAGAACGGATGGCATTGGTCGCAATACTACAGATATCGGGGATTCATTTACAAGCTTACAACTCCTCCTTTTTCTTTCCGAGGAATGCCTGAAGAATGTTGACCTTTCGGCGCATCTCGTCAACCAGCTCCTGCGCCATCGTGCTCTTGTTCTTCTTCAAGATGCCACTAAGTCTTGCGTATTCACTCTTGACCCAGCCTTCGTTGGTGGCGAGCTTTTCTAGTACCCTGTAATAATACTTGTAACCCTCGCCGGAAGCCGTCTGAGCATACTCATCGATCGCCTTTTTGCCCTGGTCGAGTAGCGTGATAAGCTTCTCACCGCCCGAGCTGCCGATCTTCTTCGCCAGTGTGTCAAAGGAAGAGATTCTCCCAGCCAAGGCGCTGAGACCACCTCCGGGGACACGGAAAGTTCCGGCCTGCTCATTAATGAACTTGATGAACGAATCCTCATCCCGACCAGAATTATAGTCTATGGGCTCTTTAGAGCCAGCTGCAAAGTACTTCAGCGTTGGGTAGCCTTGAATGCCATATTTCTTTGCAGCTTTCGGGTGCTCCGTGGCATCCAACTTTGCGATGACGACGTCCTCATCTTCAGCAAAGTCCTTTCCGACCTCGTCGTAAATAGGCTCCAGCTTCTTGCAATGTCCACACCAGGGAGCGTAGAAATCGACAAGAACATTCTTTGAAGGGTCCAGTACGATCGAGTCGAACGACGCGTCCGTCAGCACAGTGACGGAGGCATTGACCGCAGCAGCAAGAAGTAAAAGAAATCTCATTGTCAGGTATTGACCGAGAACAGAATCAAGAAACAATGTACAGCATTAGCCATTGACACGTTGACAATATGTGTGATCTGAGCTCCTCCAAGCCGATCGCCTCCACTGCACGGGGTCGGCAGATCTGGAGGCTGCGCTTGCAACCACTATCAGGCGTTACCTCACGGGAGAAGTCTCCATATGGTATTCTCGAGACACTCATCCGAGACGTATTCGCGGGATCTCCAGCACAGTAGAGCTACAATTCTCGTGAGCGTGTGTGCAAAGGCATGGTGATTTGCTTTACGATAATAATTGGGCGACAGGAGATACGCCACCTTTGTAAGGCCTGCTGATCATGATTGAGCAATTGCAAGAGGAGAGGCTTCAGATTTAAATTTGTTCTGTGTGGTGGATTTGCGGCGCCCCTTGGGGCTGAAACTGATGGTGTGTATATAGTCGCCCTGCGCTCTTGTGCTGTAGAACTCTTGCCAGGTCTCATCGCAGTGATAGAGAGTAGGCTGTCCGTAGATTTATGCCTAATATTGTCATTGTCGGGGGAGGTGCAGCAGGTATCGCTGTTGCACAGAATCTTGAGAAAGCCAGACCAGCGCTGCCCAAGGACTGGAAGGTCGTGGTCGTAGACAGACGCAATTACTATTGGCATCTGCCTGCCGGACTCAGGGCGCCGCTTGATGACGAGACTAGAACTCAGGCTACCATACCTTTCGACAAGGTCTTCAAGGCCGAGTCGCCAGCTAGCATCACAATGGCGGAAGTCACAAAGATCGATGAGTCGTCCGTCTACCTTAACGCAGATGGTCGAGAGTCCACACTGGATTATGCCTTCTTGGTCATTGCGACCGGACAGACCTGGTCGAAAGAGTTGAACCTTCCGGAAGCACGGGGAGAAGCGCTACAGAAGCTGAAGAAACAAGGAGAGCAGATTGAAGCCGCGAAGGACATCATCGTCGTTGGAGGAGGCTCTGCGGGCATTGAGCTAGCAGGAGAGATAGCCCAAAAGTATGGACGCAGCAAGCATATCACCTTGGTACATCGTGGACGAAAGCTATTAAACGATATCTATCCTGATAAGCTCCGAGACAGACTACAATCTCAGCTCGTTCAGCTTGGTCTCACTATTAAGACTGGTGTGTCTATTGAACTCGGAACTGATGCTGGCGAGATTACACTTTCAGACGGATCGAAGATCAATACCGACCTCGTTTTCGAGACCATCGGAGGCAGTCCCAATTGTGAGCTTATCGAGGCATTTGATCCATCCGCGCTCTCGTCAAAAGGATACATCACTGTCACCAAGACATTTCAATTCCCGCAACATCCAAGACTCTTCGCGTTGGGTGATATAGCAGATTTGAACGAGCAGAAACAAGTGGCGAAGGTTCCAGGTCACGCTTCCATTGTCGCGGCAAATCTTCTGTCTCTCAGTCGTGGTAGTAAATCCGCCAAGGAATACAAGGGTCAGCGCGAGCTGATCATCGTCACGGTGGGCAAGATTGGTGGAGCAGGCTGGCTGTTTGGTCTGAACGTTGGCGCCCGAGTCTCCAGTATGATCAAGAGCAAAGGTCTTTTCATCTCTCAAGTTCGGTCTCAGCTTGGCTATTGAGACTGTCTCGGCTACCTATAGATCGTACCAGTACAAGGTTACGCTATTCTCGTCGTAGCGGAATGATTTGAAAGCGCACCAGACAAGAAGACCCTTACAGTGGCAATAGTTAGTATTCAATATTTTCAATTCGCATCGTTCCAGACTCAGCCCGAAAGCCTATCTGCTATTTTCACACAGGCTCCCAAGATGAAGATATACTGTCCTAAGATACGCTACATTGACAATGATTGACACAATCAGAAGCGAAACTCGTTCTACGGATTGAATTTCATGCGAGATTGAATCAGCACACGTGCCGAGTGCTTGGATGGAGCCGCAACTCCAATCTACCAATACGTATAAGAGGCTATCTATCCACTGAGCTATCTCAGCGTTCGCCAAATTGTCCATCCCTGACACATTTGAGAGCTAGTGAAAGTTACTTCAGCTCAGACTCAGCTGCTGTCAAAATTTTTGCTTCGTGGAGCTTAAGCAGAAGCGAGTGTAGGGCATCATCCAGACCGGCCTGATGGCGTCAACGGCTCAGCAGACTTTCGAAATAGAGAACAACGTCCGAAAGCTGGACAGCAATGATGCTATATACAAATACGATGCTGAGCAGCAGAAAGCACTGCAAAATGACGCTCCCTGGCGGAAGGATCCACATTTCTTCAAGAAAGCGCGGATATCGGCGGTCGCCCTCGTGAAGATGGTGACGCATGCTAGGTCCGGTGGGGCCATAGAAGTGATGGGTCTTATGCAAGGCAAAGTCACTGCTGATGGCGAGATCATAGTGATGGATGCCTTTGCGCTGCCAGTCGAAGGCACGGAAACGAGGGTGAATGCTGGCGTGGAGGCTTACGAATACATGATCCAGTTCGGGGAGAGTTCGAAGCGCGTGGCGAGACCGGAGAACGTGGTGGGCTGGTATCATTCTCATCCTGGATATGGGTGCTGGTTGTCTGGTATTGACGTTGGCACGCAGAAGGAGAATCAGAGATACCAAGATCCTTTCTTGGCTGTGGTCATTGATCCAAACCGGACAATCTCCGCGGGTGCAGTGGAGATTGGGGCCTTCAGGACACTTCCCGAGGACTATAAAGCACCCGTGGCTCCACCTTCAGAGTATCAGAACATTCCCCTCAACAAAATTGAAGACTTTGGAGTGCATGCAAGCTCCTATTATCCCCTCGAGGTATCTCACTTCAAGTCCTCCTTCGACGCCAGCATCCTTGAAGCTTTGTGGAACAAATATTGGGTAGCCACACTTTCGTCTTCGCCTTTGGTCACGAATCGGGCTTATACCACCGAGCGAATGCTCGACCTCACCAGAAAGATAAAAAAGGTGACGGAGGACACTCGCCTGCAACGCGGATTTGGAACTTCGAATATAGGAAGCTATAATCGTGCATTATCTCCATCTCGATCCTCGGGAGAGTCGAGCAAGAAGGAACCGAAACGGGTGACGGAGTTGGATCAGGTGTGCCGTGATATGGATACCATTCAAGCTGAGGAACAGCACGGACTGATCACGCAGACACTCAAGGCAAAATTGTTCAATTGCAGCGTGACGCATGAATCATCGGACATGATGACCTGAAGAATTAGGTATTTTGGATGGATAACTATGAACACAACATTGCTGTGTCGTAGAATATGATATGATGAGTTCCCAACCAATCCATTTGTGAATAATACTACGCCTATACGCTACTTGCTATGCCACTATGCACCGGATGTCGCTAATCTTTGATACACTTGGTATCGAGAGTGTCATTGTTGATGATGACAATCAGAATTTCGTCCGACTACCAGACTTCAATAATCTCTCCTCGTCCTCTTTCGTCGCAAAGCTCTCTTCACAGCCGCAAGTACTGACCACATTGGGATTCTTGAAAGTGAATCTCGAAGCCAGAACGTCGTCTGTGAAGTCCATTTCAGATCCGATAATTTTCATCAATGATTTAGAGTCGACCAAAACTTGCACGTTGTCCTGCTCCACGACTTCATCAAATCGTTCGGCTTTGTCGACATATTCGAGTTTATAGGCACCTCCAGCGCATCCTTTGGCGACGACAGATATCTTGATTAATTTGCCCTCGTTCGATTGAATTTCCTGTAGGCGCGCAATGGCTTGTTGCGTCAACGTCAAAACTTGCTTCCTTGGTCGCCGCGCCCTCTTTGGCGTCGTCGTCGTTCCCGCCGCTAAGGGAGAAGAAGAAGAAGCATCAGGCTTGATCGTTGGCGGAGACTGCTTCGGCATCGAGGTCGATGATGCCGGTGTCGCGGTGGAAGGTGTCGAAGGGTGCGGGTAATTGGGGATCTTGGGGTATGCCTCGCGAGCAGGCGATGGATGGGACGGAATCGATTGCGGCTGGTACGCCGTGGCCGTCGACAGAGCACGTCGACTGCATGCGCTCCGTAGACACGAATATCGCGCAAGGATCATGACTCCAGCAAATTCCGATGACTTCGTGTGCCTTGTTGTTGGAAATATAGAATGTTGTAGCCTCTGTCGCGGTCCGGCCTGGATCTGAGAGGTTAGAAGTAGCTGTGGTGGTAATAGAGCACTGGTGGTGTGACGGAGAATGAGATGCGGCGGCGGTGAAGCTGAGTAATTTTGTAGGAGCTCCGCCCTGGTGATGGTCAGCAAGAATCCGCTTTCTCCACAAGTTGCGAATTAAGCTTCCGTTCTGCATTCTGCCTACTCTACGTTTTGCCTCATCATCATGGTAGATAGCAACCAGGTATGTCCTGTCACAGGCAGCACAATCACATCACTGCCACCTTCCCACCCCGACACGACTGGCAGCACCAAGCCGTGTCCACTCACAAACGCCACAATGACACACCATCAAGATGTCGTTCGCGCGCACCCTAGCGTGTCGGCGACTGCGACCGAGAAGGACTGTCCAGTCTTGCAGAAGGCGGCACAGCAGAATGTCTGTCCGGTGGTGGGCAGCTCTGCTACATCTCTGCCACCGAGCCATCCAACGACGATGTCTGGAGACGTGTGCCCGAGAACCAACGCCAAGCTCTCCGACCACAAATCCGTGGTATCCGGCCATCCAATCATCTCTGCCAACACTTCAATTCAGAGCTGCCCTGTCATGTCTACTGCATCTGTCAGTGCTGGGCAGGGTACCTCTGCAGTCAAGCCAGACCAGTGTCCAGTTTCTGGCAGTAAAGTCAATGCGCTTCCTCCCGATCATCCACCCACTACCAACGGCGAGGTGTGTCCAGTCACTAAAGCGACTATGACTCATCACGAGGGTATCGTGAAAGAACACCCTCCTGTCTCCGCGGACGCAAGTGCCAAAGATTGTCCAGTGATGCAGCAGGCTCAGGATGCTAAGGTATGTCCTGTCGTCGGCACTTCGACGAACACACTTCCTCCAGCTCATCCCGAGTTTAAAGAGGGTGGGGTCTGTCCCGTCACAGCTGCCACTGCAGAACATCACAATGGGTTCGCCGCCCATCCTTCTGTGAAAGATGCAGAGGGTAGTGCCAAGTGTCCAGTCACTGGCGCGGTGGCAGAGCACCACAAAGGTGCCGTCAATCCAGCAACTGCCAATGAGGCGATGGCGCAGTGTCCGGTCACTGGCCAGTTCGCAGATGGTTCGAGGCCCGCCGTAGAGATACCGGCAGAGCTCGCAGCTGAACCGATCAAATTCACGCTGATGGGAATTCCTTTCAGCACTTTCACTCGAACTGTTGCAATGGGACTCCATGAGCTCCAAGTGCCTTTTACACAAGTTCCTGTACCGCCGCACTCGAAGGAAATTCTGGAATACAATCCCTTCGGACGACTGCCAGTACTTCTGATCGAGCACTCGGGCAAGAAGATGCCCATGTATGAAACTGATAGCATTGTCAGATATCTTGACTCCGCCGAGGACAGGCTCTTGCGTTTCTCTGCGAAGGATCTTATCAGAAACCAGATGATAGAAGAATGGATTGGAATCATTTCGAACTACGTTTTCGAGGCTGTCGAGAAAGGAGTGGTCAAGCCGTACCTCGCTGATCCCAAGGCAGATCTGAAACAGGGCGTTGCTGAGATGAACAGAATCCTCGCTATCGTCGAGAAGAAAATGCAGGGACCCTACTTATTGGGATTCAACACGACATGGGGAGATCTCTTCCTATACCCTATCTTGGCTGATCTGGTTGCGACACCGTATGGTAGAGAATTGGAATCATATCAGAAGCTCAATGCATGGACCAAGAGGATGCAGAAGAGATCGACCGCGAAGCTCACTGTAGAGGGGACTCTGGAAGGAGGCGCGAGCCCTCCATAACTGAAAATAGGATGGGTAGAGTGTTGGTTCCGAGCGCGTCGCAGTAGCGATTCTTAGTTTCATAACTGAAGCAGTTTCACGTCATTCCATTCCCTAGTCGGTGCCACTGATTCTTTACAATAGTGGCAAAATCTAAACTTCGTTACATCAATGTATTTTTCGATGCATACTTTCAATGCTGCGATGGTTCTGGAGCGTTTTGCAGCTTCATTTATCTTCAAGTCGACGTTGAGGCACATGTATCATGAGATGTGAAACTGGACGAGACAACAAAGTGCGTTGAAACAGCACAGACCGTTTCTCGATGTATGTAAAGGACAATAGCCCGCTCAGAATCATCAAGATCTGAGCGTATCTGACATTTCAGGAGCGTATATGAAGCATGGAATAAGCTAGACTTGCGAATCGGCAGGCAATCATGGCTGCCGCAACGCATTCTGACGAATCTATGGCTGAGGCGATATCGAAACTTGATCTCAAGATACTGGCCATCACCGTTGCCACATTCTACGGGCTTCTCGGAGCTTTGAATGCTTGGAGACGGATCAGTCAATGGAGTCGATCTCGAACATCAGCAATGCAAAGAGTTGGTTTAGTACGACGTCAGGTAAACCACAAGCGATCTGGCCTCAAAGCGTTGTACCGCCAGCATATCGCTCTGCCAGCATTGACTGGCGACACCCATATGCGTGCTACGAGCGTGCTGGGTTTGCCACCCGTGTCTCTCCCAACACGTCTAGAAGCGATTTGTATGTCCTTTTATCTCTTCCTCAACATATTACTTGGTATCATCCAGTATGATTATGCCAATCCTTCAGCTCTCACACTGGCTGCACACAGACAAGGCATATTTGCGCTGCTCAATTTACTGTTCCTGGCGCTTCATGCTGGTCGAAATTCGGCCATTATCCTGATCACAGGGTTGCCGTTCAGTACAATCTTGTTTGTTCATAGGTGGCTCGGACGACTCGTCGTTGCGCAGGTAGCTGCTCATGGTCTCATGATCATGTATCGAACCGCATCGGCAGGCGGCGCTGCGGCCTTGAAGGCGGGATTGTCAGTTCCGTATATTCAGTGGGGAGTAGTCTCATTCGCGGTCGGGATAGCGATCTTCGTGCAGACATGGGGACCATTTCGACGAGCCTTCTACGAGGCATTTCATGTAAGACGATCTCTTGTACATTTGTTCTTTGCTCATCAGAACGAGTTTCTTCATGTAGCCTTGGCAATCGTCTTTTTCGTCGGTGCATGGCTACACCGGAAAGCCTTCATGGATCAGCCAGACCTTTACTCACTTCTTCGCTGTGCCATGATTACATTCATTGTTGAACTTGCGATCAGAATCCTCAGTATGATTGCAACCAATGTGCCGTTCGGAAAACTATATGGCGACAAGAAGAGGTTGACATACGCCAAATTGCAGGCAGTAGCAGGCGCTACGAGGGTCAAGATCAGTGTACCGAAACTTTGGCATGTTTCTGCTGGTCAGCACATCTATTTGCACGTACCCTCGCTGGGTTTATTTCAAGCACATCCCTTTTCCATCGCTTGGATCGAGAGCTCGCCAGCTCGAGGTTTGAGGACGCAAAGGACGCTTGACCTTGTTAATTTCGACACGGACGAGGATGAAAATCAAAAGATTGAAGTGATAGTCAAGGCGAATGATGGATTCACAAGAACTTTATTTCAAAAAGCTCAAGATTCGCCAAACTGTACCATTCGGTGTCTGGTCGAAGGTCCGTATGGAACTGCGAGTAGAACGAATTTCGACCAATTCGACGAAGTCACACTGATCTGTGGCGGAATTGGCATCACTTTCGCTCTACTCGTCATGAGGCATCACTTGAAACAGCAACGACAGGCTCGCAGAATAAATCAACGCATGTCTTTGATTTGGATCGTTCGATATGACGCCGAGATTGCATGGGCACAAAGTCACCTTGATTACCTGATTGAACGATCCCATGGATCACTCAAAATTTCAGTCTACGTCACCCGTCCATCCGTTCATGAAGGCAAGAGGTACCCGGACTTGACGCTCAGAACGACCTTTATCATACCTGTGAAACCAGATTTGGCAGAATTGGTGAGACTTGCCGTCTTGGACCGTACTGGAACGTTAGCTATTGCCAGCTGTGGTCCAGGCGCGTTCAGTGACACCATTAGAAAAGTCATGGTAAATGAATCGGAAGACGGTGTCACGTATATAGAAGAAGCATTTGCCTGGTGAATATCTATACTGTTCAACCTCTCTGTCCCGTTTTTCCCCCCTTATTTATAGTGTCGTTTCCCCCGACCTCCAGGTTTTTCCCTTCTCGAGTGAAGATAGTGAAACTTTAATTGCCCGAGATGGCATTCAAGTTTTTGATAATGTGGATATTGACATCCAAGTACCGTCCGACGCAGTTCCCGAGGCACCGTTCATCGGGCGTCGACAGTTTATCCTTCATACCGGTATTCGACAGACACTTCGTGAAACATTGGGAAGTAAAGTCGGAAATCGCAGATTGCATCTTTAATCGACCAGTCTCCTGCTCCACAAACTTTTGCATCTCTTTTTGTTCATTGCTCGATAATTGATCCATCCTCAGTCGTCGTCGTAACAATAGTAAAGATGACAATATTATGTGTGAGGCGCAACGTCACTTGAAACTCGACTCGGATTCGATGGCACGTGTTTGAATCGATACACTTACTGTACAAAGTACAAGTAGAAATAATACTACTACGAGTACAACTAAAACTCCCAACTCTCTTCATTCAACAAGATGCAGCCGTGATCGGTCCCGCGTGACGTGAGACGTCCGATCTTGTATACCTCTAAATCAGCACCCGCCAAAGATTGCTCTACCTCCCCAACAAGAGACGCTTCAACCACCATCACCATGCCGATTCCCATATTCAACGTCTTTGAGATGTCAGAGGTTGCGACCCCACCTGCCTTCTTCATCCACTTGAACATGGCCGGCACGTCCCATGACTTCAAGTCGATCTCGGCAGAGAGGTGTTTTGGAAGCATACGGGGCACGTTCTCGACGAGACCTCCTCCCGTGATATGAGACATTCCTTTGATTAAACCTGCCTTGCATAGCGGTAGTAATGGCTTCACGTAGATTCGCGTCGGCGTCAGTAACGTGTTGCCGAGGATGAGAGAAGAGTCCCATGGTGCAGCATCATGATACGAAAGACCGGCTCGTTGCACAATCTTACGTACCAAGGAGAATCCATTCGA
The DNA here is from genome assembly GCA_008802775.1 of Taphrina betulina. Lineage (NCBI taxonomy): Eukaryota > Fungi > Ascomycota > Taphrinomycetes > Taphrinales > Taphrinaceae > Taphrina > Taphrina betulina. Next base: position 143,924 of record VWSI01000002.1, read on the forward strand.
GTGCGTTCCACTTGAAGACAGTCCAATGAGGACATCACCCTCCTTCATCGAAGCGAGATTAGGCAGGATCTGATCCTTTTCCACGGCACCCACTGCAGTTCCAGCAGCATCGTAATCTTGACCATGGTAAATATCGGGCATCTCCGCCGTTTCACCCCCAACCAATGCGCAACCCGATTCTATACACCCCGCGGCAACTCCTTTGACAAAGTCGGCAGCAATATCGACATTCAAGCTCGAGGTCGCAAAGTAGTCGAGGAAGAATAGCGGTTCTGCTCCCTGTACCACCAGATCGTTCACATTCATAGCCACGAGGTCAATCCCGACAGTGTCATGTTTATTCATTGCATTTGCAATGAGGAGTTTGGTACCAACACCATCAGTAGCACTCACGATTATCGGCCGCTTGAAGTTGCATGGCTCTAGATCGAATGTGCCTCCGAAGCCGCCAATCTCAGAGTCTGCTCCTATACGCTTGGTTGCACGGACAGCAGGCTTTATACGCTCCACGAGAGCGTTTCCAGCATCGATATTGACACCACTTGCGGCGTACGTCAGACCTGCCTCCTGAACTTCTTTGACGTTAAGAGCTCTGTGAGCGATATCTTTCCGATAGAAGGCTTTCTCGAAAGATATTTCCTGGATACCAGCATAAGATGCGTTGACAGCAGATTTTAGGGAGCTAGCGACAGATGTGACAGCAAGGACACGACCACCATTGGTCACTGTCCGTGAGCCTTCCTTGCTAGTACCAGCGTGGAAGACCTCGGTACCCTCGACTGGCGTTCCTATGGTGATCGCATCACCTTTGGCATATTTGTCAGGATAACCACCAGCGACCATGACCACGGTAGCAGCATACTCGGATTTAATCTTGATTTGTACTGCGTCGAGACGACGCTCAACACAAGACAATATCAGTTCAGCAAGATCGCTGTCTAATAAGGGCAGAACTGTCTGAGTTTCGGGATCACCGAATCTCACATTGTACTCGAGCACTTTAGGCCCTTCTTTGGTCATCATAATTCCCGTGAAGAGCATACCGAGGAAGGGGAAGCCCTCCTTTCGCATACCGTCTATCGTTGGCTGCAAAATTGTTTCTTGTACTATTTTTTTAAGTGCAGGTGTGCCCAGAGGTATCGGAGAATAGCATCCCATGCCACCAGTATTCGGACCTTGATCGCCGTCGAAAATGCGTTTGTGATCCTGAGCTGCCGGTAGTGCTTTGATCGTGTAGCCATCACTGAAGGCTAGTATACTGAGTTCTTCTCCTTCCAGAAGTTCCTCAATCACAACCTCGTTTCCAGCTGAGCCGAACTCCTTGTCATCCATAATCTTCTTGAGGGCATCTCGAGCTTCCGCCTTGGACGCAGGAATGATCACTCCTTTGCCAGCCGCCAGACCAGAAGCTTTGATCACAACATCATGATCTATTGTGTCTAGATAAGCGCACGCCTGCTTGTAGTCCGTGAAGTTCTCATAGGCAGCCGTGGGAATTCGATTGCGTTTCATGAAATCCTTTGAAAACGTTTTGGATCCCTCCATACGCGCAGCAGCTTCTGTCGGACCGAAGCAAGGTATGCCGACCTTTCTGAAGTGACCTTCGATGCCCTCGACCAAGGGAACCTCAGGTCCAGGGATCACAAGGTTGACATTGTTCTTGGTCGCAAATTTGACAAGTTCTCCAAAGTCGGAGACTCCTATAGAGACATTGGTCGTCTTCTCTACCAGATCCGTACCTCCGTTGCCTAGTTACGTTAGTTTATCGACGGCCGAGTTACAAGTGGGACTAGAGAGCTGACCTGGCGCAACAAAGATCTGGGCTACAAGTGCTGACTGAGCGAGCTTCCAAGCCAAGGCATGCTCACGTCCCCCATTGCCGACGAGGAGGATGTTGAGCGACATACTGGACCTTGAGAAGGGACGAACAGAAGAGCCTGATATGTATGTCTCTGGTGGTGGGACTCAAAAATTTGGGAGACTCGGATCGATAGCGCGGCTAGTGATGAAGCCGGTCCCGGCCCACCTCTGCCTCTGCTCAAATATATATGTAGACGTCGTGCTTTCGGATAGCACATTCTGAGTTTGAACGATTCAGAAGATATCGTCATGGCCAAGGGGAGAGGACAGATAAAGGTCCCTTGCTCTAGTGCGAACATTGGTCCGGGATTTGATGTAGTCGGTATCAGTCTCTCAATATACCTCATCCTCGACGTCCGAGTCGGTGTGGATTCCGAGCCAGTTTGCCAACTGTCCTATGAGGGCGAAGGCGCCGACGAGGTGCCACTCGACCCCGAGCACAATCTCATCACCCGCACGGCAATTTATGTCTTGAAATGTCATGGCATCAAGAGCATACCTGCAGGCACCAAGATACACATCAACAATGGGATACCACTGGGCCGCGGGCTCGGGTCTTCCGGGGCCGCCGTTGTCGCGGGCGTCATGCTTGGAAGCCTTCTAGGTGGTCTCGATCTGACAAAGGATCGAATGATGGACTATTGTCTCATGATTGAAAGACATCCTGACAATGTCATGGCAGCCATGATGGGCGGCTTTGTCGGGTCTTATTTGAGGGAACTCGACGAGAAGGACACGGAGAGGAAGGAGATTCCGCTGAGTGAGGTTCTGCCTGAACCGGCCGGCGGAGTGGATACAGGACTCGCGCCGCCTGAACCACCTATAGGGATAGGCAACTATATTCGATTCGGCTGGGCCAAAGAACTCAGGGCGATCGCCATCATTCCACAATTCGAAGTCTCTACGGCGAAAGCTCGAAGTGTGCTCCCCGAGACTTACTCGAAGAAGGACCTCGTCTTCAACCTGCAACGTCTGGCAGTACTCACGACGGCGCTGACCAGATCACCTCCGGATTCAGATCTCATCTACCAGGCAATGCAGGATCGTGTACACCAACCTTACAGGAAGACCTTGATCCCAGGTCTCCCCGATGTTCTCGCCTCAGTCACACCCAAAACCCACCCAGGTTTATGCGGTATCTGTCTTTCCGGAGCCGGTCCCACGATACTGGCTCTCGCCACGGCAAACTTTGAGCACATTGCGCAAACTATCATGGACAAATTCAAGGCTGAAAATATTACTTGTAAGTATGAAGTCTTGGAGCCGGCATACGACGGAGCTACAGCCACGTTCACACCGTCATAGATTACAATCTCTGCATAGCACAACCAATATACCTACTTATACAATCAATGGAGAAATGTCCGCGACTAAGACAACACTCGTAATCGAAGCACTGTAGTCTTGATTTGATTTTCAAGGTAACTGCTCTTGTAATCCCTTGCACCACCGTCACTCTTTGTGGCAGATATACTGCCGACGACTTGGTAAAGTTTCGTGTGCCGGTTTTACAATAGCAAAACGAGAACCGACAAGCCATGTCGCTGACATCCTCTGTCTGACATTAGCAATATCTGCCACCCTGACGAGCATCATTCATGTTTGTACTCGTCATATCCTCGTGCCACGCCGCTCCTTCCAGTCGTCAGGACGGCAGAATCTTCATCTTGATCTTGTTCTTCGGAATGATCTGTGCCTAGCCCGGCCCAGTGTTGTCGCTTATTCAAGTGCTGAGCAGCGGGACTGAACAGACCGCCTAGCATACCCAAGGTGGTTTCTGAATTTCTGACAGTCAAGGCAGAATCTGCGTCCGTTGCAGTTTGCAAGGAAGAAAACATAGGTTTTGAGGAAGACGAATACTTGCCGGTGACAAGACTGAAATGGGGCGCCTCTTCGTCATCGTCCGATCTCTCCTCATCGGACGCTGCCACAGGTTCTGGCATGGTCAAGACACGCTCGAAGTCTGTTATCCAGTTTCCGTTCCAGGGCACTGCTTCGTGTGGCCTTGTCCGCAGAGCCAGACTGAGCTCGAAGGGAGTGACCACTGGTTTATAAAAGTCTCGACTCTCTATCAGACTGTTTTCGCCACAAGCGACCAGAACGAAAGCATCAATTTCGGAAAAGTTCGCCATCTTGCTAGGATTTAGTTTGCCCATGGCAAAAAGATAAGATTTTTTCCCATTGCGACTGATCATAGTCCTCAGGTGCGAAATAAGATCTAAGTAGCGGCTGACACCCAGAGTACCAACGACTATGCCGATAACTCCTGCGTCACGCGCCTTTTGTACGGTAGCATAACGTCTTCGTAGAGCGACATTTTGATTCGTTTCTAGTGATAGTAATAGCTTCAGAGGATTATATGAATAGATCTTGGACACGATGGACGTATGGGTCATGAGTGTCGTGGTAAGCGTCGGACTGGGGGGTCCTACATACAGAAGAATGATATCCGACAGATTTAAAGATTCCGGCAGGTGATAGGTGCGTCCGGGTAGAGTCGTCATAGCTGAAGGATCTGTGTCCCGAGCAGCTCCCTCTACTGTCGAATTGAGCTTTGATGATATGACGTTCCTGTATCCACTTTGAGACAATTGCTCAACAAGTGTGCTTTGCGAAGAGATGTATGTAGTGTCACTGACCACCAATATGGGCACACTATGGTCATCCAGAGCGTTGCTGACTTCTGCGATTATCGTCTCGACTCGCAGAGGCAGTCGACCGAAGACGTAAATCACGGGCAACCTGCTCGTGGGAGATAGGCAAGATCTACCATAGTGAACTAAAGCATCTGCATTTACGTGCTCGGCGGCGACCTCATCTACGCAGCAACTTCCGTAACTCGTATCGCCGAGTATATAGAACGCTATACTGTCGCCGCATAGATCTGATAACCGCCCAGTAACGGAAGCCGCGTCTAATAGAAGCTCGTCAGGAAATTGCAAAGCGATTCGTTTATAACCATTTTTCTTGATTGTCTCTACAGTTGACTGAATCTCGTAGACATCGTCAAGAACATCTCCTGGTGTTCTACTATTGGAGTTCTGAGTCGGCAAGGACTTCAGTATCACAGCTTCGTCATCGTTCGAGAGAGGTATCGCCGAGGTCGTCGTCATGCAGCTAGCGACACAGGTGGAGATGTCCAAAATTTTGGAATCATTTGCGGCTGAAGAAGCATGGCTCCAACAATGAGAAATTGTGCTCACACGAGGAGGTACCGAGAAAAAATATCACTGTCTCGAATATCAGAACAAAATTGACCTGCAGGATCACATAAATGCGTCAGTCATGGAGAATGCAAGAGATGGAAGAAAGAATTTTTTCTTTTGATTGGGCATCGATTGTACAAAAAGTGTAGTATGTAGAAAGCTGATTTCGCGAAGGAAATCGACCATGTACCGATCGAATACCGTTCTCATCCGAAATTTTGGTGCTCAAGAGCCATGTGCGCTTATTTTGGAGCCTCCCTAGAATTCGTTAGCAAGAGATTCGGTCATGCGATACAGGCGACGTACTTGACGGCCATAGCCATCTCCTCGCCCATAGCGGCGACGATGGAGACCAAGAGGTCCTTTCCATCATCGAATTCGGCCTGGATCTTGTCTCCGAGCTCGCCTTCTGGAACCTTGACATCGTCCTTTGATGCACCGTCGTTGGTCATCAAGTTGAGGAATCCGTCGTCGATGTTCACGAGCTGGTATTCAGTTCGGGCGACGTTTGGAACATCCATGTTGTGGGTAGATGGAGAGAGATCCTCGAGCTTCTTTCCGGTGAAGATGTCGGTAGCGATCAAGTGGACCTTGGCGTGTCCGTGCTTTCCAGTCTTCGAGGTGGACATGTCGATAATCTTACATGGTCGTCCCTTGATGACAACGTGCCCGTTCTTTCGGAGTGCAGAACATTGCATTGGGAAGGTTGCTGCACTACCGGCATTACCGGAACCGAAATCGGCATCAAGTTCAGCTTGTTGTGCGGCGTCAGACATCTACAGACCAGGTTAGCTAAACTTGTCCTGTCGATATCCCACAGAAATGCCTCCATGCAAAGTTCTCACCTTTAGATTCGGGGGAGGGGAGAGGAGAAAGACTGAGGGGTGAGTCTAGGGAGTCGAGTGATCCTTTTCTTTCAGAGGTCAGAGATCGCTCGTCCTCCTCCAAAAATTGTTTTTCGCTTTCTGGCAGACAACCCCAACCAGGGTTCTGCCGCCAAAAGTCACGTCTGGCCGATTTTTGGCGATCATGGGATTCGAAGAGCCACGGGTAGCAACGCAGGGGAGGCTGCCGTGGTGCTGCTACTGGTGGGGTGCACAAGCAGTGAGCCTCTCGTCATCACGGTACCAGCTCCAGCACAGAACGCAGCCAGTCTATAGCTGCTGATCTTCTTATAGTTGTGAGGTCGTACCTGCCGTGCCCACGTTGGTAGCTTTCCTCTTGGCAGCGTTTGCACCTCAACACGAGTGTCAAGCTTCTGGAGAAAGGAGCATCTCAGACATGCAGACCCTCTCTCTGCTCGATGATATTCTCTCGGGCGGTTATGAACATCCCGTTCTCAGCAAGGACGCGTCAGCACCTGCAGAGGGTTCAGAAGTAGCTTTGGAGGCGGGCCAAGATCCAGCTGCACAAGCTGCAGTCACTAGATTGCTTGAATTGAAACAATCCATCGCTTCCTGCGACGATGTGCTGGAACGGATTCAGAAATCCATGACTACTTTCCGAACTGATCTCTTAGCAGTGAGTTCTGATGTTGAATCCTTGCAAGAACGGTCCGACGAGATGTCTAAACGTCTGCAGAACAGAAAAGATCTAGAGGCAGCACTCGGTCCAGCCATTGAGGAGAGTGTACTGTCTCCACAACTGATCCTACGTATCATAGAGGCTCCTGTAGACAAGAATTGGCTTTCCGCATTGGAGTCCCTCGAGCAATTTAGCGAGAACGAGAAGAAGGATCGAGCCATCAACGTGGAGTTCCCAGCACAAGAAGTGGAGAAGCTTCGGAGCATTGCTGTCGCTCGAATACGAGACTACTTGGTTACCAAGATCAAATCGTTGCGCCTGCCCAAATCAAACATACAAGTGATTCAGCAATCGAGTCTCTTGAGGCTTCGAAAGCTGTTTTCGTTCTTGTGCAAGTATCACGAGGTTTTGAGCTCTGAAATCATGCAAGCCTACTGTCTGACTATGCGATGGTATTATCAGTTCTCTTTCGACAAGTATCAGAAGTCGCTGTCACGCATCCAAGTGCGCAATATCGCTAGATCGGAACTTCTAGGTGCTGAAGACGTGCCCAGAAGCCTTGGTAGCATGTTCTCATCTTCACAAAAACCTTCCACACGCAAGGATCCGACTGTCGCGTCTGTCATGACCTTGGGTACGCGCGCCAAGTATCTCCACGACGACACTTCAGGAATAATTTTGGCGTACCTGGCGGAGACAGAGAAGGAGACGTACTTTCTGGAACGAGTTTTCCGCTCATACATCATAGCCTTGGTGGAGAATGCTGCGGTCGAGTATCTTTTCATGAACGAATTCTTCAAACCTAAAGGCTCCAGATCCATCAGCGAACATTACGCAGAAACCTTCGGGCCCCTCTTTCAAGCTGCTCAGAACTATGTCAGAGCCATGATCTCGGAAAGCTTGGATGTCTTGGGTCTATTGACTTGTATCAGAGTATGTCAGAAATTGTCATTCGACATTCAGAAAAGAAAAGTTGCCGGACTAGAAGGATTTCTGGACGGTCTTCAGATCATACTATGGCCAAAATTGCAAAGTGTCATGGACGCGCATAGTCAAGCTCTCAAAACGGCCGCCGTGTCAGTATCCTTGGTCAATGAGTCTGCGAGATCCAAGGTTCCGCTAGCTCTCACCAAGAAGTTTGGTGACTTGGCTTTTGGAATCTTGGTCTTGTCTAAGAGCTCGAGAGAAGAAGAACCAGTATTTCACTCGCTTGATCGATTAGTGCACGATTTCGAAAGCTGCCTGGTACGCATGGCTGCAACTTGTGACCCGAAGTTGCGCAATCAGTTCTTGTACAGGAATTACCTCAGTGTGTCCGAGCAGATCGAGAACACGGCTGGTGTGATGGCTGACAAACACAAGAAGGCCTTCCGAGTATTTGTCGAGAGTCTGCGGTCATAAGCGCAACTCAGCATTATTCTTTTATTTTTACTATTAAAGCGAGAAAAGCAAATTTACAGGCAGAAATACACTACATCCCTAACATACCAAGGTCCTGCACAAAAGAGACTCTAGTTGCTCTCCACGTACAATGTCTCTTTGATTCGACGACACATGTAATTCGGACTACAAGATAGCCTCATACAGCGAATAGACGAGAGTGATCGCGGTACCGATGAAGAAGGTCTCGCCGCCTACGATGCGCTGCACAAGTGCTAGCTCCTTCGGCACAAATGATGAGCCAAGAGATGTGCTGAATGCGAGGTAGACCATGAGCAATTTGGCAATCGCATATGTGACGGGATCATAGACTGGTCCCGAGCTCGTCTTTCGAGAACCTGCTGAGGTTGAAGATGCCCTCATGTTGAAGATCGTGGCAAGGAAGAATGGAATCAATTGGAACGACATCCATGTCAGTATGGGCTTCCAATACTCGTTCACCGAAAGGAAGACGAGGATGTCAGGCACGGTTATGGAACGCAGTCCACCGAGCTTGACCTCCCATGAAATTGGCACAAGCGCCTTAGTCATGAACGCGCCCTCGACGATGACAGACAGGGCCGCGATTGTGGATACCTGGCTCATCTGCTTTCTTACATCGCCGACAAAGGATGAGATGCTCTTCGTTGTAGCCTTGGACAAGCGTTTGGGGTCGAAATATTGAGCCTTCTTGTCGTTGGCCCACTGTGCGACTTTCGATGGCGAGACCTCGAAATCGTGGGATTTCACGTCCTCAGCCGCGCGTGAAAGTCGTTTACTCCAAGGTCTGAGCATCTCACTAGTCTTGCCACTCAGATCGAAATCTTCCTCATCGCTAGCATGTCAATTACCATAGCATCGAAGCACCTTTGTGAGGCGCCTTCTTACCCTGTGATCATGGCCATTGATTTGCGCGCAGCTTTTCGCGCAGTGGAGGGCGAGATTGGCAGGTCGATGAAGTGGTCTTGAAGCTCTGGGACGTCCTCGATAGACAAGTCGCGCGCATCGAGATAGTCCTGGAGTCTATCTTCCAGGTCGACCTTCAATCCATCCTCATCGAGATTGAGCTTCTGGCACATCTCCTTGAGCTCATTCTTCTTGTACGACCTGAGACTCATTCTCGTGAGCCGGCTTGTTTGCCTTGTGCGGAGCGAGAGATGCGCGAAATTGTGGGAGTCGCGTTGCGGCTTGCGGTCTGACACTCAGGCCGTGGGGGAGAAGAAGAGGTGGGCGGCGAGTTCACGTCCAGCGACGCGATGAAAACAAAAACATCGCCCACGAGATTAAACGATCAATACGAGTGCATCTTCCCTCGCGCGAGACTGTCTCGTGGGTAGGGTATAATGTGTATAGAAACGTACTTGTCTTGACACGCATCATGTCGTCGTTGTCGTCGTGACTCGATGCAGCCTGTATTTGAATCTTTACTCTAACTCGTAGCAATATATCTGGATAGGACCTCTGTGTATCACGTTCTGAGACTACATAAAAGGAGACTCATAGACAAGCATAGTTCCTGCAGGAAAGTGTCTTTGGGACGAACTTTTAGTCAATTTCGTTCTCCGCGATTCATCGGAGGCGTACGCTGGTAGACTTTTCAATTCATCACCAATCCCAATCGATTGACGTTGGCTCATAAAAGTGGGTGTTGTCGAATACCACATACTTCCGCAATCAAGATCGATCGCTGGAGTACAGATGTTTCGGCACAGGTTCGCAAGACTGGATTTCAGTCGTCCTCGCATGAAGGAATTCGGTAAAGCTGTATTTCGTCAATCGTGCATTGCCCTTACGTAAGTTCCCTTTCAACAGAATATTGCTGTATTGTGCAAAAGACTGATTCGTTTTCGTCAAGTTGGCTTCCCGTAGCTATCTTTGTGGAAAATCATGTTGTGAGCGTAGCCATTATCGATGGCATTTCCATGAAACCGACATTCAATCCGGAATCCAATTTACTATGGCGCGATTGGGTCATTGAGAATAAATGGTTCTGGTGGAAGGACACTAAACAGGAACATTTCAGACGAGGTGATGTCGTTACGCTGCAATCTCCTGAGACTACGCGGATGATTACGAAACGGGTGGTTGCGGTTGCGGGAGATATTGTCTCTACCAGACAACCTCGGGAAGGTCGCGTGGTGACAATTCCCGAGGGGCACGTCTGGGTCGAAGGAGACGAACGGTTCCATTCAATCGACTCTAATGATTACGGACCGATAGCCATCAATCTCATCGAATCCAAGATTGAGACCATCATATTCCCGCCTAGTCGTTTTGGAGACGTGCCCCAGGGTGGACGAGACCCGAGGATCACTAAGCGACAAATGAATGTGGCCGGAAATGCTGGAGATTGGGCTGACTATGGATACCACTAGGCTGTCCTCGTCGATGCCGATCGACCCTAAAAAACAAGAATTTTATCGACCCTTGCCAAGGGTCGCATCATGTACGATGCATGGTACTAGAGATGAAGGTTGAAATTTTCGAATGGCACAATTAGACTCTGTGCCAAACTTACACGACCCGAAAAAAAAGTGCTCGAGTTCTCGCTTAACTACAAGACAAGTCTAAAGAAATGTCAAATAGAGGTGAGCATGCTCTACTGGATCAATCATCTGTGCGATTCGGCATTTGATGAACAATGAATTACTGAGTTTGTACTACAACGAGCGAGGGGAGCATACAAGACAAAAAAGATTAGTGTTTGGGATATCAGCTAATATTCTATTGTGGAATGGTCTTTGGCTTCTAGTATCCAGCAAGATATAACAACAGCTGCTTTACAGGTAATTTATCCCCTATAAATCAAGGACATCCGTATCTGATATTACTTTACTTTTTTTTGAATCTTTGGTGACGAGTTCCAATAATAGATCATTTGAGCCACCAAAATGGCATTGAGACCGGTGCTCAGCAGGAACCCCCAGAAAATGAGAGGATCGTCTACTTCAGTCACCGTCGTGTAGATACGGGCGAGACTTCCAATCAGGTAATTGAACACTGCAAACGCGGAAAGTTGCCCGGTACTCTTGTTTTTGGCAATGGTCAGGATTTGTGGGATTTTAGAGCCGAGTGCGATTGGAATCGTCAGAGTCTGCAGGTACTGCAAGGTCTGGAACGTTATGCCGTCGGGACTGAAAATTGCATAGAGTCCAGCGGCCAACGCGACAATAGTCAATGCAGCCAGACCGTTCTGTCGCGAGTAGTGGAGAACCAACAAGGTGATGATGACGTTCTGAGCCGCGATGAAGACTGTCTCGCCGTACGTGCTGAATGGGAATTGCTGTCGAACGTTGTACCCGAGAGTGATCAGGAATGCAGTCGTCTCCAGAAAGTAGCTTGTGACGGAGATGCCCGCCGCGGAGCCAGAGCTGAGCAGCTTCAAGATCTGAGGAACTTTTACAATACTGCCGCCAGCGACAATGCCGACTCCCAGTCCCTTGGAGACGCCGAGTTTCAAACAATCGATGTCATTGTAGTTGAGATCCTCAACGAGTGACTTGTAGCATTTCTGAGACCCCAGAACTGCTATCGCGGGATCTTTGATGAATGAGGGAAGCGCGCGAGTATAAGATTGAAGAATGTCCATTGTCACGACTATACCAATTCGAGTGGTGGTGTTGTATTATTGTGTATTCATGTTGGTGGTGGAGTCGATATCGCAAGCAATACGAAATCTCCGATGCTGCCACAACCAAAACTACCTCCATACATTCATACATACGTACACGCAGACAGATACGTAACGGCAGACGGGTATCGCAGAAATGGTTGTGTTTGAGAGGGAGATTGATACGTTCTTCTTCAAGTCTTCCCAACTGTTGGAAGCGTTTCCAAATGTGTGTGCAGTGCAATCTCTGGTCACGTACAGTGGGCTGATGTGAAGTAGGCACGGTTGACAACGAAATACAGAAAGGTCAGTGACACGCAGGCTTTCATCACGGCGAAAACATACGACGCATCGAGCGGGGCGATAGTCAAGTTCAAGACGAACAAGACGGTCGATCTTGGTCGTCTAATGGTCGGCAGCGCTACTTTGAGCGCAAAGTTTGCCGGCAAGTCTCTCGAGGAGATTTCAAAGTCCAACAATGTCGCAGACTCTGACATGGTCGATGTGATCGGACATTCAGAGACCGTCAAGCTCAACGAAAGCAAGACGCTGGCCGCTGGAACTGTCGCACCCGAGGACCCAAAGACAACGACGAGTAGCAAGAAAAAGAAGAAGAAGGGAAAGAAGTGAAGCACGTTTTAACCAAGTGCATCACAGATATACGTGCTATTTGGGCACTTTCAGAGAGCTTGCACGGCAGGGCTCACACAGACTTTTTCTTTACAGACCATCATCTGGGTCTGGCCCGTTCATACGCTGAACGACAGACCGCACATGGCATTGTCACGAAAAACGAACTTGTCCACTGGTGGCACGCGTGCTGCAGTTTTTGGAACACTGTTTCGTTGTCAATTTGAGCTGACTCTGGCTCACGTATTGGCGAGTACAGTCGTTGACTCGACTACAGTAGACTCTGCTTTTGACGTTTTAGTCTTTATCTTCCATATTGTGATTAATTACTCAAATTTAAGCTCTAATATAAGAAAGTTCGGAGCTCTGATACTTACGGGCGACATCTCCAAAAAAAAAGTGATGTTAGCTCCATAATTCAAGCAGTCTACGTTAGTTTGGGAAGCAAAAGATGGCAAAGTCTTCGAATCCCATCACGTCGGGCAACAAGTTCGATCCATACCAGTTCTATCGATCCCCGATGTTTCGTACCATGGCAGGCTACAAATTCCTATCTGGCACCTTTTTACTATGTGGCTCTTTCGCCGTGCCAGCGTTGCTTTGGACGGGCGAACAAGGCATCAACGGAGCTATTGCGGTCGGTCTCGCTAGTATCGTGCCCGTAACGCTGCAGACAATCTTTGTACCTCGCTACGTCGCACGAATGAGTTTGGAAGAGGTAACTCCAGCTGAATTACAGTCCACACTACCGAAAAACAAATCCAAGAGAGTAGAGAAAGGAAGTTCCGCACCGCTGGATATTCTCGACGCCTTGGTGCCGCAATCAAGTATTCGGATCGACTATTTCACATTACTCGGTCCACTTCGTACGCGGATCGAGAAGATTGGCGATATCCGGCCACATCATGGATGGCGTTGGATGAATTGGAAAACCAAGACTGGAAGGGGCTATTATGTCGATGCACAAGTCGCTGGACCTATCTTGAGAAAAGTGATGAAGATGATTGAGCAGCCGGATAAGCCGGAAACTTGGCGAACGTATTGATATTTTGATCTAAACATGTTGTGGCGAAAGCATTCGGTAGCGTGGGCATCAATCATTCTTTTGTATATTCCAGAAAAGCCAGAATAGAGTCTCGTAGACGCCTCATAGATTGCTCACTGCGCCAAAAGTGATCCGCATCGGGAATCGCTATTCCTCTTGGCCAAGCTGCCTTGAGTCTCCTCGAGGACGTAAATGTGTCCTCTTCACCCCAAATAGCCAAGTGTGAGCCATTGCGAACATGCTCATATCTGTCCTTTCCAGACAACGTTAGCAGCGTACTAACGGGAAACAATAGGGGCGATAGGACTATATAGTGGACTTTCAACTCAATTTCTAAAATGTTTTTGATTTCCTCTGGCGTGGGAAGACAGAGACTTCCGTATGAGTAGCCGCACAGATAGATGGTGTCCGCTTGACGCGCCTGCTTCAAAATGTGTTCTACAGCGGCGAGGTAATCGTCTCGTTCGACCAGTCCTCGAAATGTACTCGGCGATCTGAAATTGAATGTCAGTGCAGAGATCTCACACGCTCTGAAAAGATTGGCCGTGGCGACTACGACGTGATCGTCTTGAGTCCCGCCGAGACGACCATAAGGATGAGCAATGACCGCTACGGACTTTGAAGAACCTGTACTTGAATTGACGTAGAACCGACCAGATACAGTCTTGCCTTCTACCGAAGCTGGCAAATTGACCGGAATATAGTCGCCCATATCACAATCAGAGACTCCAATGTGTTCTGGAGGTACTTGGTAGAGACCCTTATCTTCTGATCATGTCACAGCCACAAAAGTGTATTCAGGTGGAGTTGTAGACTTTGAACGAGCACATATACAAATGTGTATAAATTTTGAAAAGGGTTAATTACAGGCTTCGCCGCTTGGACATCAAATTATTGTTGGACACGAAAAGGAAATATGGTCTATTATTTCAAATTGTCATAAGCCGAGTCTAGTATCATTAAAATGCTCTCATGTCGTTGTACTGAATGCTTTCTCAGAGTCCGCAGACTTGCCAGGACGAGATTTGTCCTTTTTCGTCTTCTTCTTTTGCTGACTCTTTGCCATCAGAGTCTCAAAGACACGCCCTTCGTCGCCAGGATCAGCCTGTGTCGCGTGGAATATTGTACCCATCATCATCATAGCTTGTGCACGCTGCAAACGTTTCTCTTTCGGCACTGACTTGGCGAGTACACGGTCGCATACTTCTCGAAGGACACCACCGATCTCGTACTTTGTGCCGACCCAGGACGCAGCGAGGACTTTTCCAGTCATCTGCTCCTCCATCTCTGCCTTGACTTCAGGTGTCCATTCCTCGCCGCCCTTCTCTTCCATCTTTGCCATTCTATCTGCCGTCATCTGGGCATCGACAGCTACGGAAATTGTCTCCCAAGTGTCCTTGATCACAGTACCCTTTTCCTTCATCTTGCCAAAAAATGAGCCCATAAACTTCTGTGATTTCAAGGTCAGTGTCGCCTTCTGCACGTAGGTCGCCCCGATTGCCTGCAGAAGCTCGACCCCGAAAGACTCCATCTTGAGGTTCTCGGCTTCGTATTTGCACTTCATCTCAAAAGCATGGGTCGTCTCCTTCGACCGGTCCGATTCAGTCCAAACGGAGATACGCTCTTCGAGCTTCTTCGCCAGCGTCGAGATACGCTCTTCTCGAACTTTCATACGCTCGAGCTCATACGCTTGTAGCTCAGCTCTTTGCTCTTTCGTGAGTCCGCCTTTCTTCTTCTCTTTAGTCCTCAAGTCTTTCTCTGCCGCAGACATGCCGACCGCCTCCATCTGAGCCTCCTCTCCCGCCGTTATCTGCAACTGTTCCAGTCGCTTCTGGGGCACATCGCTTCCGAGCCCACCTTCAGATTTCTCATACACTTCAGATTTGGTGAAACCTGGCGAGGTGTGCACGCTAGCGGAGCCTGCATGCAATTTAGCAGCTGCCTCCTCCTCCTCCTCGATGGCTTGCTCTTTCTCAGCCTTTTCTTGTAGTTCCATTGCTTTTGACATGTCCTTCAACAGTGAAATCTCACCAATCCTAGAGTATCAGCGTCAGATCAGATATCTCCGAAAGCGCTTGTACAAATCCGCAAATGCCTCTCCACCGAAAAGCTGAGTGAAGAATTCGGAAGGATCCTGGAATCCTTGATCCGGTTTCGCCTTTTCCTTGCCATACTTGTCATACGCCGCTCGCAATTGTGGGTCGGACAAAACTTGAAACGCTTCGCCGATGGACTGGAACTTCTGCGACGCAGAGTCCGGATCATCTGGATTCTTATCGGGATGGAACTAGGCGTTGTTAGCAAAGTCTACACCTTCAAAGGGACCTCAATTCACCTTTATTGCAGCCTTCCGATAGGCCTTTTTGATTTCGAGGGGATCTGCATCAGTTTTAATCTCTAAGAGATCATAGTACTGTCAGAGTCAGCAAGATTCCAAGCAGCTTTTCACTCCGCTGACCTCTGTTTCTTTGACCATCCGCGTGTCTGAGATATCGACTTAATGTACGCTCGCAAGGTTATTTAGTTATGCTCGGTTGCGCCGAGTATCACTTCGCAGCTGAACACGTGTGAACCTCAATTCCTCAATTGTGGTTGAATGTGGGCAGAAATCCACAATTGTGTGCCATATATACTGCTCGAACGAAGGCACCTAGGGTTGGTTGAAATTCGAAGCTGTTGATTTAGGTAGCTAGTACAAGTCAGACCATAATTGAGAAAAAATATGCGCACACGATTGGACATTTGATAATATTAACTGAGGGTCTTTTCCCATCACACTCTTTGCGCTGCATTAACAGATACGACCTGAGAATTCTATAAAATATTGGTCATTACATTATAAGGAATTGCTGGTGGACGATTGTTGAAACATAAGAGCGCATCAGATGCTTACGAAGATAGTGACTGCGACTACCGGTGCAGGAGTAAGAGAATATACGACGGAGCGCATATCGGTGGACGTCTGTTGAGAAGGCTGTGTCGTCTTTGTTTGGTTGACCTTCGTCAAGATCGAACGACTCGCAGCCGAGATCATTCTTCCTTCCAGATTCACATAGACGGTCATTGTCTCGCAGGAGGTTGTAGTGATTGTGCAGCGGGAGGCTGAAGCAAGTATCGAGGGACTACTTGCTGTTCGTAGTAATGACGCGGATGAGCGGTCTCCGACGGACGAACGCACCGCATTCGTCACAGACCCTGACACCGAGAAAGCTACCTCAGATGCAGTCTTGCGCGCTGTCGCCCCCGATGTGGCTGCTCCTGCCTGATTACAGCCTGCGTTGAGCCCCAGGATGCCAGATTCGACTTCGGAGGCAAGCAGGTCACAGACGACTGGCTCGATGACAGGAAGCAACACCGAAGTAGCAGCGCCTAGAATACCAGATATTGCTGGGGTAGCCACAGGATAAACAACAGAAGTGATGAGACCGATAGCGTCTGACAGAAGTGATCCGGCTGGTTTGAGAAGACCTGTTTCGATCGGTCGAAGCCCTGATAATACTGGTGTGATCGGCAAAAGGATGTCAGATAGGACCGGACTGAGAACGCCAGATTCCAATGGCACGAGCGCATTAGTGGCAAGTGTATCGATCCCAGACAATACCGGACTGAGAATGGATCCAGCCAAGGAAGCCGCTGGTTCAAGGATGGATGGAATCGGTGTGATTGCGGGAAGCAACGCAGAGATCACGCCTGATGCTGCCGGGTTGAGGACGCTGACTAGAGGTGTGGCTTCGTTGAGGACTCCGTCAACGATCGAAGCGACAGGTGAAAGGAGTGGTGCTACTCCCGAGATGACAGGTGAGAGCAACGATGCCACATTAGAGACTACTGGAATGAGAGCACTCGTGACAGGCTCGATGGCTGGTGCCAGAGCCGATGTGACAGGGTCTGCAATGGGATTGAGATCGGAGAGCAGTGGGTCGAGAAAAGCAACTGCATCAGAGACTGGTAAAGCGCTTGTAAGGGGCGCTAAGACTGACCCGAGAAGACCATCAACGACGTTATGTCGTTTAGCAAGTCCAGTTGGTCGAGCGCCGAGAGTGGAAGTTACGGTTGGACAAGTGACCGATGCTTGCATTCCTGGACATCGATCATAAAAGCCGGCCTTGCGCTCGTTTATTTCAGCAGCAACGAAGACAAGAGCACTAAGACTCGATTTGAACAATTTGCACTCCTGTTGTCCATGAGACATTGCTAGGCATAACGAATGCGATAAACACCGAGAAGTACACTGTTGCAAAGTTGTTTCAGTGTGAATGGACAAAATAGCCCAAAGAGACGTTGTTTTGCCTAGATATACTGGCGGCAAATTACATTCCGAATTGAAGCATGGCAGTGTCTGAGTCACCACAGGTGCTTGTGGAAGATCTGACCTTGACATGGTTTGTGATACTGTAGTTGCGATGACTCCTGTGCTAATGATATCAGATAGTGGATCAGTGATAGTCTGAGTGACAGTGGTATATTCAGCGACAGTAATGCAACTGGCAGCACCAAATCCTGTCAGAACCCCTGCAGACGATCCATCGTTAGATACAGCTGAAGAAGTGCTGCGAAGTGATGGTTGCGGAAGTTGATTTACATGGCTTGAGGTTGAAGAATCCCCAGCAAAGTATGATGAAGACCAAGCATGGGGAGTAACAGATTTTAGACCACTTGTGAAGTGACCTGGGCCCTGATCGACGCTGAGTGACGTAGCTACTGAGGACCAATCGATGATATCTGTCTTCGAAAGACTCGGCACTTTCTGAGTGATGTTATTGGCAAAGCTGACTTTAGAAGCTGTATATAGGGGGACATGATCACTATTGGGACCTTGTGTCACGGTCTCAGTCTTGGTGACAAACTTGTTGTCCCCGTTGCTAGCAGTCGGGTAGATGGTTTCTGTAATCGTGATAGGAGGCAGTTGGGAACTGTATGAATTGGCTGTCAGTGTAATTGTTTCAGTCATTGGAACCTGGACGTTTGTGGACCAACCATCTGTAGTGTAGTTCGTCTGAGGAATCTGTACCGAGACTAAGGAGGTCAGATAAGCTCTGGTCTAAGAGGCAGCTCATTGGGAGCCATAATCGAGTTAGTACCTGTCACGATTTCTGGCGGTCCTGGTTCAGGGCAGACTTTGTCCCTACTGAAGAGGGTGAGTGCTGATGCTAAGGATGGCGAAAGAATGAGTGAGTATCGCATTGAGACAGATGAACGAGTGTTGTGGTCGAATTGAGATCCCTAGCGATGAAGGAAAGTGTACGAAGGTTGTGGGAAGTGAATAGGACTAGTCGTCAAGCTTTATAGTGTGGGTCGTGCATGCTCGGACTGATCAATTAGAGTTGCGATCAGAAAGCTGTTGATCGATCCATTGCAATTTCGGAACATGTTGGAAGACTTCCGAGTCCGTATGTCCAATGTGCTCTCGTAGCTCGCTGTGCATGTTTTAGGATTGTGATACCAAGCCTCGAATGACCGATCGAGCTCTGACAACTCTATCGTTTTCGTTGAGTATGCAACTCCACACCATTAAGACAATGAGGAGCAATCAGTCATCAATAGCATGTGATATGCGTTCAACTGCCGAGTGCTGCGAGTAGCCCAGGCTGCTAAAGCTGCATAACTTAAGTCTCCATCGTCTTCTACTTTCACTCTTCCTCGTAGAATGAGATATTGCTGTCTGAAGAACTTCTAATGCTGGCATTTAGTCTATTTAAGGAATTTCCTGTAGCAGAAGGTCGTGTACCTAGTCCAGGATCAAGTCTCTTTACGCTGCAATGACTCTGAGCGCGACAAGCCCGAACACGCCGCGTCTGCAGATGCTTCCTGTACGGACTCTTCACTGTGATTGTTCTACGAGAAGTAAAACCTGACGACATCTCACTGAAGAATGACAACGAATCATCCTTCGATGGTCCTGACCAACTTGTCACGGCAGAACGTGCATTACAGTTTAACGTGGTCAACGGTGGGACGGCCCGAGGCGCCGGATTTTTTGACATTTTTGGATTGCCTCCACTGAAAACGCCACACTTGTTCAAGAGCCTAGGAGTTGTGCATTCTGAAGAGGTATAGACGTGTCTGTCTCTAGGCTTCGTAGCTTGCGGGGTCAGGTCTGAGTCCAACTTAGTCCTGTTCGATTGCAAATGCTTAAGCGAGTGGCTGAAGGGCGATGCTACGGTCCGAACTCTTTGAATGTGCTTTCGGCACAGTAACGCCTTTTGGGCAATTCGCACATGCTCTTTCGTGGTGTCAGGCGACTCATCGGTAGGACTAGAGGATGTCACCGAATTGGACTGAATTGGAATACTACCTGAGCTGATGGAAGACTCATCATCAGAGCCAGAAACAAAGGAAGATGAATTTTCCTTGGAAATAGGTTTTGAGAAGTTTAGAGCATGTCTGATTCCGAAGAGGATTTGTATGAAGTCCAAAAGGCTTTTCTTATGCCCCACACGCAGAAGCTCGATATCAATACCAACAATCTCGAATCTGAAGATATTGTCGTGGATCGCAGCGAACAAGGTCTTCAGATTCTGAACTTGGCTGCCATGAGAACGGTCTCTGCGATCGGCTATGGGCAGTCTAGTCTCTGTGATACTCTCATATACCGCCACAAGCAGCCCCGGAGACACTTCGTTTGTATGTCGAACTCGTGGCAGATTGAAAGCAGTAAGCAAATTGGCAAAGTCAGTCAGAACACGCCTCTCTTCATGGAGCATCAGTCTCCTAGTGGAACTGTCCAGGACGCGCTCACGTGGACAGTCGAAGGAGCAAGAGTACAGGCACTCCCCGGATATGACGGATGAATCATGGGAAAGTGGAGGTCAAGGGGTAAAGTCTACTCGGGCTACTGATCGCTGCTGAGCCGCAGCACGATGCTCCCCGCCCGTCGGTGCGTGGTGCAGCGAGATGAATGCAGTAAGCGTCTCGATTGCCAAGCTGCAGAAAGACTCTCCGCAATTCTCCCCCGCTGCATCATGTGGCTGATCATTATTCGTAGAGCACTCACACATCAGACGCCAGACCTTGTATTCACAGCGGGCGACCACTGAGTTCATGGATGCTGGAGAGGGTATCCTGGCGGTTCATCAAGCTTATGAACGAGGGATCTAGCCATCCGACTCAGCCGGACGCCAGATTGCTGTTCACCTGTGGCTGAGATTGTGGAACACTTCAATGCGGGGAAGTGGGTCATGTGAACTGCACGTCTAGATTGCAGTCAAGTGTATAAAGAGCCTATCACGACCTTCCTTTGTCGTTCCAACAGAGAACCGAGATTGTCTTTGGAAACAACAACATGGCACCTTCAATACAAGTCGATCAACCACCAGCGGTCGCAAAGCAGTTCCGTAAGGCCCCTGTTCCTAGCAAGAGTCGACATAGAGGCTGACTTTAAGCTTAGCCCCAGCCTACTTCCCGAGTGAGCTTTCGTTCACTCAGAAGATTGGTGAAAGAGAGGTGAAGAACATTGCTACAAAGTTTTTGGATGATCTCAACAAACTTTGTACCACTCACGACTATGCACATATCGAAAACCTATTCCACAAAGAGTGTTGGTGGCGAGACTTGCTCTCCATGAAGATGGATCATCAATTGCTCCACACGTCAACTGAGATTCGCTCTGCTCTGGAGGAATGTGGGAACAAAGTTCAATTGTCGAATTTCAAATTGACCCCTCATCTGGAACCCACTCTTCAGACGCCTCTGGAGGGCGTCAGCTGGATTCAAGCATTCTTCGAATACGAGACCAAGATCGCGCGTGGCAAAGGTCTTTTCAGATTATTACCCAACACGGCCGGTGCTCAGGCCCAGTGGAAGTGGTTCGTTGTCCAGCCATGACACAGAAAGCTATACTGATAGAGGCAGTTTCACGATGTTCACAACTGTTGAGGAATTGAAAGGATACGAGGAGAAACACGGCGCTAACCGCCCGGCTGGAGTCAATCATGGCGAGAATGTCGGACGCGAATCATGGGCAGATAAGAGACATCGGGAGAAGAACTACATTGATTCGGAACCAACCGTTCTGATTGTTGGTGCTGGCCAGGCAGGTCTCAATCTAGCAGCCCGTCTTGGACAATTGAATGTAAATACTCTGATCGTGGACAAGAACGACAGGATCGGAGACAACTGGCGAAAGAGATATAGATTTTTGGTACTCCACGATCCCGTCTGGTATGATCACATGGCGTATATCCCTTTCCCGAAGCACTGGCCAGTCTTTGTAAGTTCCTAAAGCCCATCGACTCTGAAATTTTGATCTGACCGACTAGACGCCAAAGGACAAGCTGGGTGATTGGTTCGAGAGTTATGCTGCAAGCATGGAATTGAACGTCTGGATGAAAACTGAAGTCAAGGGCGCTACTTGGGACAAAGAATCTGGTAGCTGGACTGTTCCAGTAAAGCAACCAGACGGCACGCTGCGTGAGATGCATCCTAAGCACGTCGTTCTCGCCACAGGTCATTCAGGCGAACCCAACATTCCTCGATTCCCTGGCCAAGAAGACTTTGCCGGAAAGGTTGTACACTCATCACAACATACTACTGGAGGCGACTTCAAAGGTATGAATGCCGTGGTCGTTGGATGCTGCAACTCGGGTCACGATATTGCTCACGACTTTTACGAACAAGGTGCAAATACGACTATAGTTCAACGGAGCTCGACTTACATTATGTCCTCGGAAAACGGTTTGCGTATCTTGTTCGAGGGTCTTTACGAAGAAAATGGTCCAAGTGTCGAGGATGCAGATATCCTCTTCCATTCTATTCCAAACCCACTCCACTGTGTCTTGCAAAAGGCGACCACAGACAAGATTGCCGAGGCCGACAAACCGTTACTTGATCGACTCCAGAAGGCTGGCTTCAAATTGGACTTTGGCGATGACGGCTCAGGCTTTTTGATGAAGGTACAGATCAGTGCATCTATCACGCGAAATCGATCAACTAATTGCTGTAGTATTTCAAACGTGGAGGAGGATACTATCTGGACGTCGGTGCCAGCTCGATCATTGCTGACGGCAAGATCGCAGTAAAACAAGGCCAAGAGATTCAGCGATTCCACAAGGACAGCATTGAATTCGCTGATGGCGAAATCGTCAAGGCTGATGTCGTGGTACTCGCAACTGGATACCAGAACATGAGGACGACGGTAGCCAAGTTGATTTCGAAAGACGTCGCAGATAAATGCAAGGACGTCTGGGGACTAGATGAGCAGGGTGAACTGGCCACGATCTGGAGAAACTCGGGACACGAAAATTTCTGGTTCATGGGCGGTAATCTCGCCTTGTGCAGGTACATGTCCAAGCGCCTGGCCCTATCGATCAAGATGATTGAAGAAGGCCTCGCCGAACACCCTGAACACAACAAGTGATCCCGAGCAATGATAAACGACAAAAGTGAAATATTTATGTAGTCTTGACAATTGAACATATTCGATGAAATTTGATTTGACCGTTTACACAATTTTTTGCGAAGCAACTGACACCGTCCATCATTTTGTTTCTAGAGTGAGATAACTTTTGCTCTTATATGAAATGTTATGGAACTTGTCGACTATCTCAA
Source organism: Taphrina betulina (assembly GCA_008802775.1). Lineage (NCBI taxonomy): Eukaryota > Fungi > Ascomycota > Taphrinomycetes > Taphrinales > Taphrinaceae > Taphrina > Taphrina betulina. Next base: position 166,764 of record VWSI01000002.1, read on the forward strand.
GGAGGCTCTCAATTTTGACTCAACGATCATCTGCGAGTGCTTTCGTCCTTGGTGTCGTAGGACGAGTCGATGGATCCCAATAAGAGCTTCATCAGATAGACGCTCGGACTGAAATTTTGCACTCCGAGTTTCATCATCTCATCGGCCTCCATCTCGTATGAAGAAGTGCAATCGATGAATCTGCCGATGGAGGGATCACTATCTAATTGAGCCAAGAATTCTCTGGCCTTCATATCAGTCTACTTCAATTAGTACGTTGCGTATGGTGTAGATGAAAGTGATATGAAAACTTACTCCGACTTGTACAAATTGGAAAGAAATTGAATCAGGACCGTATTTGGTGTTGCCCAACTCGCGCTTGGCTCGCTCGATCACAGAGTGAATCTTATTCTTGTCTTCTCCTTGCGGAGCGCCGTCGGTGATGGCGATGACCAAGACAGGCTTGGCGAGTCTTTGCTGTCTGGCAGGTCCAAGTACCAAGGGTTCCAAAATCTTCTGTTCCAGGGACGTTCCAAGAGGCGTCAGGCCGCTAAATCGGACTTGCTGAACTAAATGGATGACATCTTGCTCGTTTCTGATGTTATCGCCATTGATCTGGCTGTTGAGGAATCGGACCTGAATTCCGTCCTGGTCGAAAAGACTCGTCGCGTGGGCTACCTTCGCAAGAATGGATTTCATATCGCTATGCAATGTGAGCTTCATCCTGATACATCCCTTAGAGCAGGCTTACTCAATACGTTCACCGTTCTCTTCAAATGACATGGATCCGGAGTCATCGACAAGGATGATCGTGTCAAATAAGGCGATTTTAATGGCGTCCATGGCAACCTCCATCGGCATCTGCCAATCGTGTGCAAGACTTTGCAATTTTGGCATCACGTCTGGACGAGAGGCAATCTGCTGCAAAGAAGAAGGCGAGTGGAATGCTCCAATACCTTGATCACGAACACATGCTGTCATTATCAGAATCAAACCCGGTGAGCTCCTTAGATTACTCACCTTCAAGTAGACCGAAGACTGGTGATCCGTGAGACTGATTGGGCATTTGGTTCTGAGGAGGTTGTCCGTACTGGCCCTGAGGAGGCTGACCATACTGACCTTGGGGCGCCTGACCGTACTGCCCCTGAGGAGGCTGACCATACTGTCCTTGAGGAGCTTGACCATATTGACCCTGGGGCGGTTGGCCATATTGACTCTGAGGAGCCTGTCCATACTGGCTTTGGGGAGCTTGTCCATACTGACTCTGAGCCTGTTGTCCATATTGACCTTGGGTTCCGTAAGAGCCCTGCTGCGGGGCACCATAGCCACCTGCTTGAGGTGGACCCTGGCCGTACCCTGCCGGAGCTTGGCCGTATTGACTCTGCTGACCCGGTCGTTGCTGAGCAGCACCTGGCTGAGAATATTGTCCTGCAGAAGAGCCTTGTCCATACGAGCTCTGACCCTGTCCATAGGAACTCGGTTGGGTCTGCTGGCCATACGAACTCTGTGTCTGTGGCTGGGAGCCCTGGCCGCTGTACTGGCTGGGGGTTGGCGCATACGACGTCTGTGGGAGACTCGAACTATCAGTAACGAGTCAGCTCAGCCTGCTACAGCAAGATTTGTCCAATAGAGGCTGGACATGACCAGTTTCGAAGTGCCTTACCTTGGTACATTGTAGTTCTGCCCTCCACTGATGCCGGTGGACGCCCCGTAACCCGCACCAGCCGTTCCAGCTTGTTGCAATTTACTCGCTAGACCCATCGGACCTGCCTATGACAGATACAGTTGGATCTAATTCAACGCCTACTCGGGGAGATGTGTCGATTGACTGGACCCTGACGTTGTCCGAAGGTGGAGGCTGTGTCGCGGGGCCTCGATTTCAATCGGTACCGTGCCAATCAAAGCTTATTTTCCAGCCGCTCCAATCGATTTCCTGCCACAGAAGAGCTGCACTAAGGTTTGGCTACAAGGAGAAGAGATACCGCGCGAAGGGCGATACGTCTTGTCTAACAATCAATGATATTCGTCACGTAGCGTCAATTTCTAGCTGTTAAATCTATTGGAATATAGGCCATCATTCCCTTCTTTCGCCACCAGGCTAGCTCTCTATTCGTCTGCACTTGGAAATCCTTACTGGAAAGTGACGAATTGGGCCCTAAAACCTCCATGAAGATCATTTTCTTGCGGATTGATACCATGCTGGATTCGAACCAGACTCTGGCAGTCTCGTGACCACAATCCTTCCCTGAAACTGCCTTGTATACGACGTCATCCTTGCTAGCTCTTTTTTTTGAAGTTGTTTCGTTTTAGCTCGAGACTGGGTCCACGGATTTTGGGTCTTCGAGCTCTGAGCCTTTTGAGATACTCTGAAGACACTTCGCGAACGAGCATTTGTATCTGACAACGAAGTGTATCTGTTACTGGTTTACTCTCGAGTATGCGTCATTGATCGACTGTACAGAAAGTAATTCAATGGTTAGCAGTAATCGGAACAAGTAATGTCTAGCTCGAGGGGAGATGTAAACCATCTTTAGCGCAAGAATACTAGACTTGTAGAGAGGTATTGGACTGTTAGTCAATCGTGATCCGCTGCCCCTCCTAGCATCGAAGAGTTTTACTACGTAGCTTTCTTTGCAGCTTCATTCGCAGCAAGTTGTCTCATGTACTAATATTGTTAGCTTCAGCTTATGGTACTGATGAATCCACATACGAGTTCATCTGCCTTCTCCAAGAGCGCCTGATTCTGAGCCTTTGAATTGCTGGCCTCGCCGTAGCCAAGAATATTCAATGCTTTCTTATTTCCTTCCAGACAGCCCCAGAAGGCACCTTTCTGCACTTCACAGAGCTGACTTTTGTCCCACCAAGATCCAGTCAGGAAGCACTGATTCAGCTCGAACTCAGCAAGAGCACAGTTGAACAGAGCCCCAGCGTTCACCTGCGCCTTGCGAGACTTGGTTTTCAAAATCATTTCTTCAAGCTCGTCTTTCAGCTCAGGCTCTGGACTCTGCGCCGCGGCAATGAGAGGTGCGTCTTGCATAGATACAGGGCTTGGTGACTCCGTCGCAGCGCCGGTCGAAGTGCTGTCGGCTTTTACATCTGCTCTCGCAAAGGCACGAAGTTCCGGATCGAGCCCAGCATAAACGTCATCATTCAAAGGTTTGGATGGCCTGTCGGCCTTGTCAGAAGAAGACCAAAACCAAGACATCAGGACTGTCTGAGGCAGAGTAGTTATTCGATTCCTCAGAAAGTAGCGTGATCTTGTACTTCAGAGCGTGGCTGAAGACGGGCCGAGCGCGCTACTCCATCTTCATCGCTCGGCATATATGCACCAAGAAAGCTCCTGATCTAGCACTGGCGGTACAGGAGGTACAAGTAGGCACGCAGTGTGCAGCTGTCGCACCCATCGTGCTAGCAGTCTTCGCATGCTTCCCCTAGGCATCCTCTGCTGTGCTGTATCCTTTGTAGCCTCATATTCGACCTACTCTGATGATCACTTCAAGGCATTCATAAAGACCCTGCCGGATGTTTCTCAGCTTGACAAGTACGAGGGCACATTGCTTGCACCATTACTAGTGCCCAGAGTCAGTGGTACTCAGGGAGCTACTGATGCTCGTGACTGGATGAAGACGTTTCTGACCCGAAACCTGAGTGGCTGGGTTGTCGAAGAGGATCGTTTTAGTGCACAGACTCCACTAGCAGAGACTGAATTCGTGAATCTGATCGCTACCATGGATCCTCCAGGCTTCGAAGAGAGTTCGATCGGTAGGCTGGTCTTTGCTGCACACTACGATTCTAAGATGCTTCCTCCTGGCTTTATTGGTGCCACTGATTCGTCCGTTCCATGCTCAATTTTATTGTATATTGCTCAGATGCTGAGTCAAAGGCTACCTCTGTACTGGGAGGAAGAGTATTGGGCGGACCCCGACGGACTGGAAGAGTCCACACCTCAAGGCATACAATTGATCTTTTTCGATGGGGAAGAGGCTGTCAAAGAGTGGACAGACGAGGATTCTATCTACGGAGCCAGACATCTCGCTGAAAGATGGGAGTCCGAGATGCTTCTTCCTTCAGCGACTTCGTCTCGAAAGAGTCGCCTGAGCTCGATCGATCTGTTCGTCCTGCTTGACCTACTAGGTGCAAAGGATACCGTGATACCAAGTTTCTTCAGTACGACTCACTGGGCATACAATCACTTGGCATGGATAGAGGAATTGATGAGAAGTCACAAAATTGCGCAGAGCCAACACGGCGACCATATTTTCGCTGGAAGTAGACAGCAATTTCAGCTGGCTGGCCAAATTGGTGATGATCATATCCCTTTCTTAGAAAAAGGTGTACAAATTCTACATGCTATCGCACTGCCCTTTCCGCGCGTTTGGCATACCATGGAAGACGATGCGGACCACTTGGACCAAGATTCGATAAACGACTTAGCCATGATTTTTAGTACATTCGCTGCTCAGTGGCTAGAATTGCCAACAACTCCAGGCTCTGTTGCTGATCCTTCGGACTCTTTGCGGACAGGCCGTGCTATACAAGAGCTGTAGGTCAATAAGTGTGATTTGGGTTCTGAAACTAATTTATAAGTCCTGCGTTCGAGCCGTAATACTTTGGCCCGCTTGCGAGGAGAAGAAGTCTACATAGGTCATTGCTAGTCTAAGGGTTCAGATGAATGGTGGGGGAAAGACACGACTCGACGGTCGATCCCTCATCTCTCGACTCACTTCTCGGCCGTGATGGCCAGCACGCATGGCTTTCAAAGTGCCATCAAAGCTCTGGCTAGCCGTACGTTGTATCGAATTCGAATTCCGCGAAGTTTTCGCGCGAAGTATGTGCTGGCCTATCGATGTAGCATTGTCATCAGTCGCTCTTGCGACCAAGTCGGTGAATGTCCTCAAGGTTGAGCAGACATCCTCGATGCGGCTACCTTGTAGATCTTCTCCAAGATAGTGCAAAACTTCCGAAATCTGGCGTTGGACCTCTTCTACTCTCTTGTCAAGATCGTTGACAACAGGGATTGCTTCCTCAATAAAAGCCGATATACGACAAATGAAATAATCATCCGGAGTATTTGATGATGATGATGATGATGATGATACAGATATAGCGAGCTCAAGCTGCGTCTTGCGCAAGTCTTCAGAGAGAAGTGCGGCATTGTCAAGAAGGATTTGACTATTTACTTTGCATGTGAGTATAAGTCGGAAATCGACTCAGGATACTTACTTCTTGCTGCCATAGCGCAATTTGGAAGTTCTTCAGATAAGATGAGCTTCTGATGCCATTTCTTTTCGAGTACAGCGACCAAGTAGTGTACAAGAGTGGTGCCAGACTTTGATTGGACTGAGCTTCGAACGTCACCCAACTTGATAAGTCCTTCTAGTCGAAAGCCTTCTGCATTGCCCCTGAAGGTTGTAGCATTCAGGATGTTGCCGGCTGTCAAAGCCAGTGCCAGTATCTCCTGTAGACTTTTACATGACATGATCTCCTGACAAGATTTGCTAAGTATCTCCAGCTCTGGCCTTATTTCAGCGTATTCAATATGAAACTTGCGCTTGAAGATGATCGCCTCCAACCTTTCCCTTAACCTCGGTATTTCTTTAAGCTCGAATATATACCGCTCGGCAGGGGCAAGCAGCTCCACATCGCCGTCGTATTCATTAATCAAAGAAAATTCCTCATGGGACGGCACGTTTCTGTGCATTATTCGAAGCTGATCGACAGATCCCAGTTTTTGATCGTCCATACGTATGAGAGCTTCTCTTATCGCAGCGTGAGACAATTTGATGCTAGCCAACATGACTTCAATATTCTTCGATCTCTGATGATCTATAAGTGTTACCTTTTGGCCTGATCGTTGTATGCCGTCAAGACACTTAGCATAGGGATATTCTCGTGTCGTAGTTGCCTTGGCAAAGTACTTCTCAAAGTCAGACATCATAAGTTCTTGATGAAGTCCATTTTCAATCTTTTGCGACACTACTGACCAGATTGTGTTCGCCAAGCTCTCCCCTGGCAACTTTTCCCAAAATATTGGCTTGAGATTCTTGTGCGACACTGGAGCCTTCCGACTATCGTATTGTGCTGGCGGAAGCGGCAGTACTTTTCGCAAGGCAAGACCACTACTATATAAGGTATTCAGGACAGGAGGTAGTGGTGGGGCAGGAGGCGGCGGCGGCGGCGGCGGCGGTGTAGGCAATGGCGATCCTAATGTGCTCTGCATGGGCAGTGCTAACATCGAGAACCCAGAGGAATCGTCATTCGTCGACATTTTGCCAACTGGATCTATAAATGCTGCAGTGTGCTCTAAATCTTCTTCCTGAGACGTGCTATGACCAGACTTATCAGGTATAGTATGTGCAGCCGACGCATTTCTGGAAGACGCTCTTTGGAAAGAATCGTTTATTGATTGATTCAGGTTGAAGTCTTCATCAGAAGTGACTGACAAGAGATCATCTCCAGACCAACTTTCCTCATCACGAGTACCACAAAGACGCTCGCCCGATTTATAGATGATCTTGCCACTCACTGTCTCGACCAAGGACGCTCGAAAAGCTTCGCGATCACGAAAGATCAATTCATCTAGAGCTCTCAATTGTACTTGAATGTCCTCCGACAGAGAATTGAGATAACTTCTGGTTGATCGAGTCACTCGCGAAAAAAGCTCTAGTCGCAGTAATATCCGATCTTCCAGATCGTCCCAGCAACTCACAAGCGAGATCAGCAATGTCAGACATGCCCGCAGCAGCTCAGCAAAACTTTTGCTATGAATGCTGCCTTTGTATGTTGGAAGCAGGAGCGAGGTCAAATTCGAAAATCGTCCGTGAAACACGTCAATAGTAGGCTCCACCAGAGTTTGAAAGACTTTTCTATGGCCGGATGTGGGGGACGCAGTGCAGATCCCAGCAAGCAGGTCGAAAGCCATTGTTTTCACATTGAATTGGCCTCGATGACTGACTTTGCAGATCTCCGCGATGATGGAGTCATCAACAATAATGGCCTCGAACCCGATTTGTGAGTTGAGTAAGATCCTGAAACACTTCAAACATTCGTACCAGAGAGCGTTCGTCAAATCGCACGAGTCGACGGGATTCTTTTCAAGAATGATTCGGAGAGTACCAAGGCCATTATGTGAGATAAATATCGTTAGCCACGACGCTCGAGCAGTTCCCAAGTGCACTCTTAACGTTACAACTTCATTTAACAGCCTGTTGCTAGGCTTGTAGTGTAATTGCAAGCGGGAGATATAAGACTCGGCGTGGTCGTGGTCGTCAGCTTGATCAGATCTGTGCCACCAATTGGACATCCAAGAAGACCCCGTGCGCTGAGCTCGGATAGGGGATCTACTTGATTCCCAGTCGATTTTAGGAGGACAAGTGCTCATATTGAGTCGAATTGGAGACCGAGATCGCGCCCGCTCGGTTTTAGCAGGGGAAGATGAGAAGGTGTTAGACTTCAAGACTTGTCCTTCTTTAATACAAGAGGTTCGTCGTGGACTCAGATCTGGTATGAATGGCAAGCCGCACTGTTTGTTCTCAACGTGTGCCTCACGAGAATTATCGCTCGTCGACTGCGGTGCCACCGGTGCAAAGAGATTGTGTTGGGAATATTGGTGCATCTCGAGAGATCTCCTGCGCACAGAACTAGGATTTGTAGACTTGACAGTACGCTTTTCAAATTCCAGCAGAGTTGTCCGTTTCTCTACGGACAACTGGTGAATAGATTGTCGCTTTCCTTCCGGGATCTGTAGATCATCTAGTAGAGCTTCGAGCTCGGCGTCGGAGAATTGATCACCGCTGTGATCAACAAGTGATGTGCTTGAGTCTGTTTGTGCGGCAGTCTGCGACATCAGCTGCGGCGATGAGATAATTGGTCTACAATTAGATCTGATTTTTTCAGAATTATCAGAACACGTTGTCTTGGTTGCTGTTAACCACAAACTCAGTTGAGACATGGGGCGAGACAAAGCTTTGATAGGACAGGTTGCTCCATTTACGTCTGACTTGAACTCCATCCATGCTACAGATCTGACGTCTGAGTTGTACCTTTCGGCAGGTTCAACATCGAAAGAATAGTTTACTGGAGTTCCATTTGCAAGCTCGGCCGGTACAAGCAGGAGTTCTTTCAGACTCTCCATCACAAGAGCAATAGACATTGATGCCATGATTGGATAATTGATCAAGATCGAGGGAGCATTTGGCAAGTTCGTCAACTGCAACGGAACGGTGGACGATACGTGGAATAATGTTAGGCCTAGGTCTTGGAGCTCTGTAGTATTGCTCGTGAAAGTATTGCTTAGGAGCAGTGAATCTGCTAGAGGACTGTAGATCTCCGCAAACTCATGTTTCGTCCAACCTATAGCATATCAGAGAGAACAGGCATATGTTTATGATCATGGTACTTGATCCGTTGATAGGCTTTGGCGTAGGCGCAAGTTTCCATTCAGATACGTTGATAGAAAGAAGCTTTGAGGCTCTTTGTAGTACAGATTCGTACTCGAGTACGAGAGTCTTCAGAAGCTCGCCTACATTTCGATTGTCCTCTATCCGGACTGACAGTGTTGTACGGTCAAGCAAGAGGACCGTCAAGTCTAACCTGTGCATCGACTCACGACTCCTAGCGTTGGAGAATATACTCGATTGAAATCAATAGACTTTGCCTGGAAGGAATCTGGCTCAGCGCTGGTACCGAGAATAAACTGATCAACGAAGAACATTTCTCATTTCATCCAGAATTCGTCTACACGTTGTTCCAAGGGTCGCGAGAATGTGATCATGGGCTTGACGGATCTCAAGCTGAGATTTTCATAGTTTCCATGGGACCTTATCTGCGGTACAGCATTATATATGAGCTTGCTATAAATGTGCATGAAAAGTCGTGGTGCGGCACCTAGTCATTGAAACGATAGTATTGCTTCTTGGACAGAGAAGGACTGGATGACTGCCCAGTTGAGAAGCAAAAGCAAAGCTCGAACATGTGAGAGATGGATCTTGGCAACAGCAGAGAGCAAGGTTGTTAGATCTATACTCAGTACTAGCACAAGTAGGGCATTAGCGGCTCACGTGAAACGAAATACAGAAAACAAACCTCAAAATATCACAAGCTTGGGAGCAGCATGACGATGGTCTCAACGCAGGACTATTCGGTTGCTCAGATTCTACTCTACATGTTTTTCAGTAGTCGCCCCAGATCGCAATAAAATTCCCTCAATGCCTCTTCCAAACGAGTCTAAGGCCAAGCCTGTAGGATCGTCGGCATAGAATTTGAGTGATGCTGATATAATCAGTTTTCGTCTTTGAAGGCATTCTTTGAGCAGAAACAGGATCAATATCTGCCAAATCCGGAGTCTCAGGTCAGGAATAAGGCCAATTCGGCTCTTGGCAGGAGTACAGCGTCTTCTGAAAAGGTCCCAAAATTGCGTGCTTCTCTCGACTCTCTTCGCGCCGGTTTAGGAGAAGGAGCCTCCGACAAAGTTAGTGTGATCGATTCTACTAATGTTCAGGTCATATCGAAGGCGTACAATGAACCCGTTACAGTAGTAGAGTCTCTCGATATCCCAAGGGTCGATAACCAAGATTGGTGTAATTCACATCCAGATGTAGATCAGGCGAAAGATGCACCCTTGAGCACGACTCCCCAGGTGACTGGAGACACAGATATCGATACGAATCTATCTAGTACAGATACATCACCGTTCGCCACGCAACTAGCAGAGGTCAGTCAAAATGTTGTCACCCAAGGCCAGCAATCACGAGAGGTCTCTGGTCAAAAGTCTAGTTCGAGGCACAGAGTTTCAGACGTCAGGGAGAATTCTTTGAAAAGTCAGCCTTTACGTACGTCAGCCTCCAGGGTTAAAACAGAGACAGCAAAGACACACAGGCAAGTGAAAGTGCCAGTGGCATCCTCTCATAAATCAACACCAAGCTCTGTCACACAACCGCCAAAACATAGTAGATTGACACAATCCACTGCCTCAACACGTCGCCGCGGAGAACGTGCGGATCCTGTAATTTCTTGTCCCAATACGCCTGCAGTCAGATCACCAGGAAATTACATGAAATCGACAAGCTCATCAAGTTCTCGACTCATGAATACACCTCCGAGCAAATCATACAGCCCTTTGACTTACAAGACGGGTAGACATAAAACAGCAGAAGAGCACACAAAGCCTAGCGTCTCTGTCATAAAGCACGACATACTTAAGAGTGATGCAAAAGCAATTCGCAAGGTTGTATGTAATAGCTCTCCAAGGGGTGCTCAGCCTTGAATGTAGAGCAGCCGATATTGTGCTGAGTATGGCTTTCTCTGTGTCTACGGTCTGTGCTTCAGCCGACATCCAGCTGCGATACCGAGTCCGATGTACAATCCCAAAGATCCATCCTTAACACCCCAATATACAGCAGACAGAAGACTATATATGTTCTAGCCGCTCGACGACGCACTACTACAGGGCACACGAATACCTTCTAAAATATTAAGCCAGGACCGACCTCGTCTTCCCCTCTTGACGATTCAGACGTGGTTGAATATCACAGATGCGCAGCTGGCTAATGTTCTCGCGAGAATTATCCAATGTTGATCGACCTCAATGGATGCCTTAGTGCGTCAGCAGTCCAGGATCTAATGAAGACTCGCTTTTGTCAAGTATGGTCTCAAGTCATGAATACGTTTGTCTTTCAGATCTGTCTAGAAGGCAGAAAAGGCAATCAAAGTTCGACACAAGGAGCTAGCCATCAAGATATCTGAATTACCTTATTTTCAGATGTGATTGACGATGGTCATGAGTTAGACAGATCTACGCATTACAGGAATATTAATATAACAGATCATTCATTATTCATGCTTGTTGGACGTTGAACTTGCTGTTACCTAGTCCTGAATCTTCGTCGAAGCGTGCTTTCAACTCATTAATGCCTGCTCTTCGGTTCATTCTTTGTGCTACGAAAGAGAACTGCATATTCCGCGCCAGCCAATAAGACGTTGATGACCTTTCATATTGTCTGATGTTGATGTGAGTGTATTTTGCTCCTTTTGCCAAGGATCCTCGATTCTGTTGGGCTTGTAGTGTGAGAACAGAAGGGAGCTGGCCAAGATCAGTGGAGCCGCGGGGGGCAGCGTGGAGTCAGCCAGCCAACTTTCAACATTTTGTGGCAGACGATGACGCAGTGGAGGATATTCTGTAGACTAGGATGAGATTCCACGCAAGTCTAATGAAGTGACTGCGCAAGATTATCAAACTTGACTCATACACTATTTGTGAGGATTGAAAATGTCCAAGAGTCCGATACAAGTGGCATATAGGCAGCTGATTGAGCGAGGCCGTCTGACTGTGAACCCTAGCCAACAATCATTGGTCGATCGATTGGCTAGACTCCAACGTGCTCTCGTGACGAATGAGTCCGAGGAGACTGGTATCTATATCTACGGCGACGTAGGCACTGGGAAAAGTCGCATAGCTGATCTCTTCGCCTCCACCTTGCCCGCGGAAGTCAGCAGGCGCAGGATTCACTTTCACGAGTTTATGATGGACATTCACTCGCGTCTACATAAAGCTAGATCAGCTTCCGGCTACTCTGGAGATCCACTGCTGAAAATTGGTCAGGAAGTTCGCAACGAATCACGAGTTTTGTGTTTCGATGAATTCCAAGTCTCTGATATCGCCGATGCCATGATCCTGAAAAGACTATTCGGATCGATCTGGCAGGCTGGAGGGCTCATGGTGAGTACCTCAAATCGGCATCCCAACAATTTATATGAGAAAGGACTGAATCGTCCATTGTTCATACCATTCATCAAAGAATTGCAACGGCGTTGCGAGGTCTGGAAAATGGAAGGCAACCAGGACTATCGCATGCAGACTCGCAATCAAGAAAACTCGCGCGATCAAGTCTTTTTCACGGATCCTCAAAAGTTTGCAGAATCTTTAAAAGAAGTTACACATGGCGAGGAATTGACTTCTGTCCTGATACCAGTCATGATGGGTCGCGAAATGCACGTCAAAGCTAGCCGCACGCCGTACCACAAAAAGCTCATTGTTTCCGCTTCGTTTCACAAACTATGTGAGGATAATTTGGGATCAGCAGATTACCATGCACTATGCAAGAAAGCCGATATCATCTATCTCACGGGATTGCGACAATTCAAGGAGGACGAGCTAGATTATATTCGCAGGTTCATCACGCTATGCGACCTGGCGTATGAGAGTCGAACGAGAATCGTCTGCCTTTCGTCCGTTCCATTATTCGAAGTATTTCAGAAAATCGTGCCATCGCAAAAGCCGATCGCGTCGCCAGAAATTCAGGAAAAATTGGAGCAGATGAGTGTTCGAAAAGGCGGCGGGAGCAGTTCTTCTATGATGAGTACGTTTATTGGAGAAATGGAGTGGAGTGCCACTGGGTTGCCAGCGTCATTGGCGAGTGGAGGCGCGGGTGAATCCGATGTCAAATTTGCCATTGGTCGAGCTGTCTCTCGTTTGTTCGAAATGGGTGCAAAGTCGTATGGAGCAGAAGACTGAGGTTCTTGTGACGAGAGCGAAATACGTCTTTGTGCAGCGAATGCTCACACATACGCCTGAATTGTTAGGGGAGATTTCTCATCCTTTCATATACCTGAACACCTGATCAATATCATCGTGATTAAGAATCTTGGCAGCGGAGCACAATGCTCATGTCTATGTTTCTGCCGTTCCAAGGGATGAATTACCAATAATGTTATATATACCATGGTACCTATTTTATATAGAATTGAAATACAAAAAATTGAAACCCAGCCAAGACCATAAAATTCCCCAGGCGCAATATACACTGACGAGCATTAAAGGGAGGAAACTGAGCGATTCATTGTGTGAGAGGAATATTGGGTGCAAGATGCTGTTGAAAGCGATGAGTGGTATGAACCCGGCAGTGTAAATCTGACCAATGCGATCTAGCAGGAACCGCCTTTCTGCTTGTGGTACCGGCGTAACGACATTGAAGATGTGAGTGAAAAGTAAAACATAAATTACAGTGTATGTGACTGCGATAGGTATTTCTACCCATATCAGTTCATAGCATTCTCCATGGTGACGTGAACATACCTTTCCCGGTGAAGATTAATGGCAACAAGGACACGTATCCAGCTTGAAATAATGGCTTGAAAGCGTAAAGAAAACGCGTATCCCGTAAAGCCAACAGAGAGGCCGGCAAAATCACCAGCAAAATAGCCTTTTCGTGTACATGCCAGCCAAAATAGAAGCTTGCATAGCCGCACAGTGTTAGGGCACCGAGGAAGACATCATATGTTGGTCTATATAGAAGCTTGCCGAGAGCTATGATTTGAAAGAACAGTGAGATGATGAACGTGGCGCGGGGACTGACTTCGGGAAGGAAGGCGAAGGCAGTGTCTCCCACGAGACCTCGAGTGACACTGCTGACCGCTTCCAGCCTTAGAGGAATCCCAAATCTAGGCCCAACTGGCAACATCAGTATACTTTGTAGGAGGAGATTCGCACTCATACGTTTTATTGCCAAGCGATCCACAAAGGAGTAGAGAGCCCAGAAATTCGGCGCCCAGTATGCATGACAGAGTCCTCTGCTGAAAGGAAATAGTCTCGACATGATCTGCGGCATTTGTTGCATATACACGAACGGTGCAAACGCGACCGCAAAGGGAAGTAGCACGACCAAACCCAACTTGATTGTCTTGACCAGCTGTATGCCCCGGCAGTCATCTTTCAGTACGGCCGTCCTGAGAAGGTAGACGAAGTATGCAGGAGCAAGATACAAGTAGATGTGCTTGAAGCATAGGAGACACGAAAACAGGAACGCAGACTGTAAAGGCCGATGGTCGAGTAGGACTATAGACCATATCAACAAGCCGTACATTGCTCCATTGTACTGGAAATGCATATGGTCGATTATCAGAAATCCCGGAGAAAGCAGAATGCTCAGCGCTACTGTGCCAGCGGAAGGAATGTTCTTCTTCTTGGCCAAACTAGCTCGTCAGCTCAGAAAACTCAAAACGATCATGTTCTACCTTTTCAAGGCGTAGAGGAGAAGCAGTTCAGATATCATGACAGATATCCGTTGGAACCATATTGTCTCCCACGAAGCGTAATTCAGATTTAGCACTTTGAGCATGTCTGGATCCACAAAATAAGCTATCTGGGATAATGTCCATTCCCAATAGGCAAAGAACGGTGGATAGTCGAGGGTCCACTCCGACGTCTTCTCGTAATACCATTGATTGATCGGTAAAGAATGTGTGATTGCAAGCCAATTCCTGTGAACCTCGAAGTCTGTAGATCTACTGTACAGATAAGCTCCACGGATTCCTTGACTACTGGTGGGCCTACTAAGAAGGTATCAGGAGCAGCTTCAGAGCAGTGGACGCTGCTAAAGCGGAATTGAGGAGAGCCATTCCACGCCCGAGGAGAAGATACTACGAGCTCACAATCTGAGCAGGCACTCGAACACGATCTCAAGAATGCCCTGGACAATAGAATGCCCTTGAACATTGTGTTCATAGGACCTAGAAAGTATAGCCCCACACTCGGACCGAAATTAAGATTTGTGGGACAAGAATGTCTTCTCTGTAAAGATCCACTACTGGCACTCTTGAGGAGGAGAAGAACCTGACTCGTGTCTTTCTAATGTATGAGAAAGGATGCCCGTAATAGGCTGTCAATGGGACTAGCATTTTCAAGATCATTTCAAGAGTGGATCGGCGAGCATATCCTCAGTGCTGTCCTGAAGTTTCTGTATCTCGAAAGACCGTAGCGCGGCTCAAGGACAGAGGAAGCAACATTCTGCGAACATTCTAGTATGGGGCTCAGATTACGTGTGATGATCTTCTGGTGCTTGCAGATATTTGGATATCTAATGTTCTGCAAAGGCTTTTTCCCGCACAAAAAAGCAGTGCTCTCTGGCTACGCCGAGTCTGGACACGAAGATTCACCGGCGATTTTCGATCGGCTTGTTTTCGTCGTTGTGGATGCTTTGAGATCCGACTTTGCTTTTGGTCCTCATTCTAGTATGCACAAACTTCACGAGATGATCAATGCCGGGACAGCCATTCCATTCACAGCGAGAGCATCAACGCCCACAGTGACTCTACCGAGACTCAAATGCCTAACTACAGGGGCAATTACGGGATTTCTTGATGCTATACTGAACATTGCGGAATCAGATACTAGCTCTACGGTGGCTTCTCAGGATAGTTGGGTCCAGCAGATGCTAAATGACAAACGCAAGATCCACATGTATGGAGACGACACCTGGATGAGACTCTATCCAGGCGCTTTCTCGGAGTCTGAAGGCACCTCTAGCTTCTTTGTTAAGGACTTTACTGAAGTCGACAATAATGTTACAAGACATCTGGAAACGCAACTGAAATCACCCGACTGGGATACCCTCATCTTGCACTATCTAGGGCTCGATCACATAGGACATCTAGAAGGCCCATCGTCACCGCATATGCTCGATAAACAGCTTGAGATGGACACCATCATTAGCGAGATATATCAGACATTGTCAGATTCAGATGCTACGCGGGCCGGAGAAACTCTGGTTATTGTTCTTGGTGACCACGGGATGACAGGTGATGGGAACCACGGGGGAGCAAGTGATGCTGAGACTCAGACCGCTATAGCTTTAATCTCGCGGCTCTTTAGTACCAGAGTCGATATGAAGTCTCGTCATTGGCCTCCAGCTGTTTCTTCCGAACTTCAGCTTGATCTCTTCAACAGTATCTTGCAGTCGGATATAGTTCCGACGTTATCCATGGCCTTGGGTCTACCTATACCGAAGAATTCATTGGGTGTTATCCCTTCAACAATCCTGCAGACTTGGGAAAGTGATGTTGAACGCGTCAAGGCTGTAGCACAGAACGCCAGACAACTTCAACAATTATTGATCGCAGGTGAATTTCCACCTGCAGTGCTGAGGACAGGACTTGCATGTACAGAAAAGACTGCCGACAATGAATGTTCCTTAACCGGTCTACACTTCGATCATTCCAATACCGATGCATCGGAACTGTCCTTCACCATATCAGAAATGTACAAGGCGATGTACCTCATGCAAGAAATCCTGATGTCAGCCTCAAACGACTATAATATGTTGACGATGTGTGTCGGTCTGGGATGTCTTGTGATAGCACTCTTCAGCTTATGCTATCAGCAGCACACACTATTGACTTCATGGAAAGATCGCCTCATCTTGCTTGCCCCTATTCTGCATAGTGCCACAGCATTCGCATCCTCATTCGTGGAAGAGGAACAAGTATTCTGGTATTACTTGACAACTATGGGACTCTTGTTGATTGCTGTCTCTTCTTTTTCAAGCTCGTCTTCCGTACTCACAAACAGTCAAGCTCTGTTACCTCTAGCATTCTTTCGTGCTTTGAGACGTTACAATCAAACGGGACAAAAGTTTGCCGGAGCATCGTGTATTTCCACCTACATGGAGCAATTGGGTTTCCACGATTCAGTACCATTCGTTCTGGTCATGTCCATCTGTCTTTGGGACATTGTTTCTTCAAAAGTATCATTGAAACAGCAAATCATTCATACGGTCGCAGCTATCAATGTATCGGTATTTAAATTATCCTTACTTGACATGCCAGTCTTGGCAATTAGAGGCGCTTGGATCAGTATTGGACTATCGGCTCTAGGACCACTAGTGACGGGCGATAGCATTTCGATGGTTCCGATCTCGCTATTCTTTATACTGCAATCTCGGCCGCAGAATTGGCTATTGTTGTTGTTATTCAGACCCATCATGTCATTCATGAAAGCTAGTCATTCGAAGAATACTTCCTGGACAATTGCAACTTTTTTGGCGATACAGCAAGCGTCTTTTTTCGCTACTGGAAATAGTAATTCGCTATCTGGACTCGACCTGAGTCAGGCATATAATGGTATCGCAACATACTCCGAGCTCTGTGTTGGCACACTTTTGTTTCTCTCTACATTCTTGGGTCCACTTTATTGGCACTTTGCTCTCCTTCAATGGCTACAAACACAACCGCCACGCGTGAAAGAATTCACTAGAACGTTCATGGCTATGAGCGCCTGTATGTACAACACGGCATTGTGCGTGTCGTGTTTCATTCTTAGACATCACTTGTTTGTATTTTCAGTCTTTTCGCCAAAGCTTCTTTTCAGCGGTGCATGGATCATATTTTATAGTCTGACTGTAGTATTGATGTAATTATTTTCGCATTTTTTACGTAGACTTGCACTCGACTTTTCAAGTACTTGGCATAAATCATATCATATTGTATCGTACAAGGAATAAAACTAGTAATAGTATTTGGAGTTATCGTCCACATCGAGCGAATTTAATCATGGCTTTGAGTGCACCGAAATCTTTTTCCGATTCGAGCAGCCTTGCTTTTCTGATATCATCGAGATCGTCCTTTTCAATTTCAAAGGCATCGTTTATTTCCGCCTTGGTGTAGTACCCTGTCCACTGCCGTTTCGTCTTTTGCGCAGTCAACCATTCAGTGACACTCAACGCATCACTCAATTGCATCTCTCCATAGTCTATCGTTGTTGTTACTTCCTCTTCCGCCGCCGCCGCAGCCGTCGTCGCCACGGGAAACGTCAACGCTTGGATCGGAGTCAACGTGGCACCGAATTCCTGAGCCTGCGTCGTCCATGATTCAGATTCCGGTAACGGTTTCGTGCGAAGGAGTGTCGTTAGAAGCCCCTCGTGCGTAGCGATTGGAAACAGCGGGTTCGGATGAGTTGCGAGCGTCTGTAAATCATCTGCATTCTTCGCCAAGGTTTCCGTCAAACTACCAATCTGACTCAACACGACGGTAAGACTCGATTGTATTTGTGGCCACGGCGGTAAAGGTGCACCACCACTCGTCGTCAAGAGTCTATGTTGAAGCGCTTGTAAAGACGTAGTCAGTTGTTGCAATTTCGATCGAATCTGTTCCAGCGACTGTGGTGCTAGATCCGTCGGACCAGTGACTAGCATCACGCGCAAGCCAGACCATCAAAATCAGGGTGCAGAAGACAAATAATACACTAGATACTCATATCAACCATCTTTGCGAGATTATACGTCAGACACGTGATTTGAGGGCCGGCACATACTCGACTATTATTACACTATTACAGTCTATCTATACTTCATACAGAAAACATGCATCATTCACTGCATCATGAGCAAAGCACGTCTAGATCATCCTCGTCCCTCTTTTCATCGTCTTGATGCATCGAGATAGGGAATGTCTTCTCTGTGGTCAAAGCCGTTGCAGACTCTAGAATTGCATGGCCGGCTTCTTTGAGCATGAGATTGTCCTGAAAAGGTCCCTTCTGACACGGTTTGGTGCTTGCAGCATAGCCCGTCTCGATGCGGTCAGACAGACTTTTCACTAACGCTTGGATCTCGGGCTTGTTTAGATAATTCTTGACTGATTGCCCAGTCTTCCACTTCTTCAGCTCTGTAGCGATAGCGCTAAACGTAGCTCCTTGTCGTCGACGAACGAGGAGATGAATTAATTCTTCTTCTGATAACTTGTGTGCTGTCCTGGTCCGTTGCTTGTCGACATTCATATGGGTTCCTGCAGGTGTCGAGATTCTCTTTGCCAAAGTAGCACTTTTCTTCTGGCACTTATTGCACCTCCAAGAACCGCACGTAGTCGAGTGCCAACGTCTCCAGGCCTTTCTCCCGGAGCACACTATACAGATCTTGGTTTCCTTGCTCTGTTGAGATTTGTTCTGCTTCTTGGTCATGGCCGATTTGATCCTTTGAGATTCTTGTGCTTTCAAATCTTGAAAATCAAGATGGGATCTTTCTTGAGCTGATGATAACGTCGCCTCGGCCAACCTTCCGCTGAGCCTTCTGGAACCAATTCTTGCATAATCATCTATTGTACCAGGCATTGCGTTTTTGGGTCTGGCTGGTGTCGCAAAGTTTGGAGCGCCGATGATGAACCTGCTGGCGCCAGGCCCTAGCTCTCGCAGCAGTCCGCGAAGCCTCTTCTTAACCTTCTTGATCGGGGACATCTGGACAGGCACTTGTAAATCAGTCTCATCAAGTTTGCGCTTACGATCAGTGTGACCCGTAGCTGACAACGGCGCCGTGATGCGTGTCTCAGTGATGTTTGCCGGAACCGTCTCTGGAGTCGAGCATCCTACTGCAGCTTCCAAGGAGAATCCGATTCCTGGTGTTCCCATAGAGTCTTCGTAGCTGGGAAACAGAGCTGAAGCTGTAGACGGATCGGGGCACATGGTCGGCGGCTCAATTGGTGATGTTCTTCGAGATTCATAAACTGCGCAACTTGAGTTCTGAACAGGACTACTATTTTCATGGTCAATCGTCGTTCGAGCAAGATTGGGCATCGCTTTAGGTGTACGGAAGTCCATCATTTTCGCTGCCCTCTTGATATTCTTCTTTCCTGAATCGACATTGATGTCCACATCTGCAAGAGGTAGAAGAGCAATTCTGTGAGTTTCTGATCTCTCGTCGACAGAGTCGGAGATTTTGCTCGACACCTGACGCGCCTTAGGGTCTACAGTCCCGAATTTAGCGTGTCGTTGAGAGAATTCTACAGGACCGTCATCGACGGTGATCCTGCCAGCTCCACGTAACCTTTTCGCCAATTTTTCATGACCTACAAGCCGTCAGCTTGATACTTGAGTCATTGCGCAAGGCGCTGCATACGCGACATGTTGTTATGACAGGGCGAGTTCGCGCAACTGTACTCACGGTAAAGAAATGGCAACAGATGCGACGTCAAAACTTGTGGCTGATTTCGGCAACGATCTCAATTCCACAAGATATATACAGTACACTGCAATCCTCGACAATGGTAGCTTCTGACACCCGAAAGATGCCACGGTGCATGACTGCGGAACTTGTTTAGAAATAGAGCTTTACTGACAGATCTGGTGCATGACTATGACAAGTTTGTAAACTAAAGCTATTATACATCACCTAAATGCATAGCCTTGAGCACAAGCGATTCGTCAGCTGCATAAGTGGTATAGCCTTCTGCCGCCCCTGTATAGAAAGTATTTCGATCATACGGAGACAGTTCCATACCCAGCTTTATTTTGGCTACCAGGTCTGGATTGGAGGTGAAGTGCCGGCCAAAGACTACAGCAGTATTTTCGTACTTGTCCGTTATCGCGAGAGCAGTTTCACGTCCATGACCACCAGCAGAGAAGAAAGGACCAGGCCATAGAGAGCGGGCGAACTCTACCGACTGGTCACCGCCGCTCACGACATCATCGTTCCCTGCGATTCCACCTTCGATCACTACCAAGATTAGCCTTGGCGTGTCGGAGGATGTAGAAAGACCATGAAGGTAGGCAAGATTTCTCGGCAGGTTCTGAATGAGGTACGAGAAAGTCGGTACGGGGTCACTCATTCCCATGCCCAAAAATGGAGACCACGGTGACAGTCTGATCGCTACACGATCTGCGCCAATAGCGGAAGAACAAGCATACACAACCTCGAGAGCGAATTTCGCTCTGTTGGCAAGACTCCCTCCATAAGCATCAAGTCGCCGATTCGTGCCGGCTTGAATATACTGATCCACAAGATACCCATTGGCTACCAGGGACGTGAGCATTGTACGCGGATCGAGTGGCATGAGGTCGTACCTCCATGTATCTCGACTCCATCAAAGCCCGCAGCGATGGCATTTTCAGAAGCTCGTGAATATTGCATGATGCACTCTTGGATTTCAAGCAAAGTCTGTGCTCGAGGCTTTGGACCTGACGAGGACAAAGGAACATCACTGCTCGAAAACAACTCGATTCCCTGTGCAGTAATATATTTGGGATCTGCAGCTCGTCCCACGGCCCATAACTGGAGGTAGATGAAACATTCTTTGGTATGCACTGTGTCGGTGATCCGTCGCCAAGCCTGGATCTGTTCTTCGTTAAAGATACCTGGCGCATTGAAGAATCCGCAAGCTCCAGGCGATATGAAAGTTCCTTCGGTGATGATGAGGGTCCCAGGATATGAAGCTCGTTGCTGGTAATATCTGATAGCTTCTGCGGACGGCACATGACCGTCCTTCGCTCTGAAGCGGCTCATCGGAGCCATGACAATTCGATGTTGGAGATTCATCCTACCAACCTGTAAACTTGTAAAGAGATTTTTGGGAATGTCGGACATGTCTCAAGTTCGGGTTACAGTGTTGCGTAGAGCGCAAGTGTAGACTGACGAAAATCTTTGGATAAAGAATAATCTAATGGTCAGAATGCAATACTATAGCATCAAGGGTGATCTCAGAGCCCAGTATGATCAGTGCGAAATATGGTCTGTCGATGTGAGATTAAAGGGGTTGAGAAGCAAGCACTATGCGTCATTCTATTGAGCTTTGCGCGGACCGTGAGTCTCTGTGGTCATCAGTACCTGGATGATACTGATCAGCCAATCGATTCTGGCAGAGCAGGTGGACTAAAGGATCCAGCGAAGACTCGTAGATGTATTGTTGACCTCCGACTCATCAATGGGCACTGCTCGAGAGATTTAAGTGGTAAACAGCTTAGATGAATACGCAACAAGCACTGTACACTCTAGCTGTTCCAGGCCACAACATGTGGCAACAGACGACAAGAAGAACAGGAAATTGGCAACTTCGGTGTGCCTCGGTTGTTTAATCACTCTTGCTGTATGAATCCTGCTGTGCATTCGAGGACCTGAACGCCATGCAACAACGAGGATATGAACAATGTTCACATTGCCGGGGAGAGTGAGACTAGATACTGACCAAATCGAAGCGAACGATACTAGTCCTGCAAGGTGTTGAATAGCTCGAAGGCCCGTTGTACTTGAACATTTCCGCCGCAGAGAACTACACCAATGGTACTAATTCCCTCCAATTTACGAAAGTCCTCGTTGAAAAGTGCGACGGCCAAGCCCACTGCAGCAGATGGTTCGATAACCTGTTTCATTCGCTCCCAAACAAGTTTCATAGAGCGTATGATTTGTTCTTCAGTGACAGTAAAGATTGCGTCCACGTTTGCAATGATCAATGTAAAAGTATTAGTGCCGAGGGCAGTCAGCAATCCGTCGGCACAGGATTTGGGCGGCAGTGGGCCAAGTAGTGTTCGTTTCTCGAACGATTGCTGAGCATCGTTGGCTAGTTCCGGCTCTGCGCCGAAGATGAGCGTTGAGGGCGAAAGTGCCTTACATGCAACGGATGACCCACTGAGCATGCCTCCCCCACCGACAGGGATCAAGACAGCATCGAGAGGACTGCCCAATTCCGCAGCCTGTTCGAGGAACTCAAGCATCAATGTCCCCTGTCCCGCGATGACTCTGGGATCATTGAAAGGATGAATCATTGTTCCGTTTGTCTGCTCCAGGATCTGCGTGCAAGTGCTTTCTCTGGCATCCAAGGTCGGCTCACATTCAACCACCTTCCCTAAGTAGCCCCGAACTGCATCCTTCTTGACAGCAGGACTGGTGCTTGGCATTACCACGTATGCGTTCACGCCGATATCTTGTGCTGCAGATGCAACGGCCTGAGCGTGATTGCCCGAGGAATGTGTCACCACGCCATTCGCCAACAAGTGGGATGGGGTCTGCAGTAGTGCGTTCGTAGCACCTCGGATCTTGAAAGCGCCAGTCTTCTGCAGATGCTCACACTTAAAAAGTATCTTCCTGGAAGCTGTGCCTGTCGAGGCCAGTGCGTCTATCGTGGAGCATGTCATGATCGGTGTACGATGAACCTTGTCTTTGATGCGTGTTGCGGCTGCAATAACATCATCCACATCAACGACCGACATGATGGCTATGCTACAGCGTCAGAGTCAGGTGCTGCTACTCCTTTATATCGGCAAGGAGACGAGTCTGTCCCAAACTGCGCAGCTATACAGCGAGCACCGGCACCATGTATCCACGGTTGTGTGCAATCAACTCATCTCTAGAATCCTGGAGCTCAAATTACATCTGTGGCTTATTTGCGCCACACCCGCAACGACATTTTTTTATTCGCGAACTCGCTCCATCTCCAGCGCTTCTTACCGTTCCTCAGATCTTTTGTTAGTTAGTTGAGATGGTCATCGAGAAGAAGAGAAAAAGGACAGACGCTCCGGTTGTCAAACAGGCCGAGCCTGCTCCTAAGACTTCTTTGCTGAAGGCCGACGAGGCATTTCCTCGTGGAGGTGGGAGTGTGCTGACTCCCTTCGAATACAAAGAAGCGACAAATGAAGCCAAAAGAGACGCCCTTTTCGAAGTTCCTGCGGAGCAACCGTCGAAAAAGTCCAAGAGACGCAAATCTGGTGCAGCTGACATTAATGAAGCAGTGCGTGAAGGGCCCAAGATTGAAGGTCTATCCTTTAAGGTACCATCACGACCCGCTCACCTGAACGAAACTGACTGAGCAGCGCTTGACCGCCGGGATGATTATACTAGGACAAATTACTGCCATCAATGCACTAGACGTCGTCGTTGCCTTACCCAATAGCTTGAGTGGCTATGCTGCCATCACGAACATCAGCTCTCTTTTGTCTATGAAATTGCAAAATGCAGAGAATAGCGATGATGAGGACGATGAAAATATTGCTGAAGAAGAGGTTCCGACACTGAACGAGTTGTTCACTGTCGGACAATGGGTCCGATGTGCAGTGATTGCCGTAGCACAAGGCAATCAGAAATCCAAATCTGGACAGAAACAGAAAAAGAGGATCGACCTAAGTTTGCAGCCCGATATCGTAAACAAGGGTATCGCAGCTGAGCACATCCAAAATCGATCTGTGTTACAAGCTTCGATCAAAAGCATAGAAGACCACGGACTTGTCATGGACCTGGGAATAGACAACTGTACCGGATTCATCAAGGCAAAAGAGTACGGCACGTTCGATCCGAGTTCGCTAAAACAAGGACAAGTGATGCTCTGTTCTGTTACTGCTGCTGAAGGCGATCGAAAAGTGATTCAATTATCCGCAGATTTGTCCAAGAATCCGAAACGCCTAAAGCTCAAATCGATCTCGAATGTGGATGCAGTTTTACCAGGAGATGGTGTGGAAGTTGTTATAGCTGATGCCCATGACGCTAGCTTCAGCGGAAAGATTCTCGGGTTGCTCGATGCCACTTGTGACATCTTCCAAGCAGGAATGCTGACCAACGATCGCGAGACTGCTTTCAAAGCCGGAGAAAAAGTACTTGGCCGTGTATTGTTCGTGGACCCAGAGGCTGAACCGCGAAAGGTCGCAGTCTCACTGTTACCTCATCTTATCGACTTTGCCACTGTTTCCACGAGCGCTGTTGCCCGGCAAGATCCCTTGGAAGCTATGCCGATAGGCTTCGTACTGGACCAAGTAACAGTGAAATCTGTCCAGCCCAATACTGGCCTCTTCTGTGACATTGGACTACCAAACGTTCTTGGTTTTGTACACATTTCTCGTGTCAGCGAAGGCAAAGTCGATGCTCTCAATTCTGCCAATGGCAAATACCGTGTCGGGTCTCAACACCCTGCGAGAATAGTAGGATACAGTGCAGTCGATGGCATGTTCTTGCTATCGATGGAGCAAGGCGTTATCGAGGCTAAATTCCTCAACGTAAGTGATGTAAGCATCGGTGAGGTAGTCAAGGGCACTGTAGAGCGATTTATCTCTGGTGGCCTCTTGATCAAATTGTCTGAGAGCATAACTGGTCTGGTGCCAGAAGCTCATATTGCTGATGTCAAATTGCAATTCCCAGAAAAGAAGTTCAAAGAAGGACTCACCGTCACTTGCAGGGTCCTAGACCTCGATACAGTGCGACGAAGGGTCATCCTGACGCTGAAGAAGTCTCTGGTCAATTCTGAAATACCCATAATTTCCTCGTTCGACGATGTACAAATTGGCTCGAAAACGTCCGGCGTCATTTCCAAGTTATTCGATAATGGTGCTTTGATCCAGTTTTATGGAGGAGTTCATGCATTCCTGCCTTCCAGTGAGATGAGTGAGGCTTACATCTCAAACCCAAAGGAACACTTCAGAATTGGTCAGACTCTGAGCGTGCATGTCATCAAGCTCGATGCTAGTGAGAGAAAGATGACTGTCAGTTGTAAAGATTCGGCCATTTGGGATCAATCCAAAACCGCTCAATTCGAGCACTTAGAGCTCGGGGTCATCGTGTCTGCAACCATCACAGAAAAGACGAGCGACAAACTCGTGGTTTCCATTAGTCCAGGTGATTTCGTTGCCACTTTAGAAGCTGGCCATCTATCTGACGGTGACTTTGCAAAGTGTGACAAATTGTTCCAGAAGGCTCGAGTCGGAGGTCATCTGAAAGAGGTTGTTGTCATCGACAAGCAAGCTGCTCAAAAACAATTGATCTTGAGTATGAAGCCAACACTTCTAAAGGCTGCTAAGGACAAGACGCTACTCACCCGCTTCGAAGATATCAGCGTGGGCAGCAAGCTGAATGGCTTTGTACGCAAGGCAACAGACTATGGTGTTTTGGTCGGATTTGCTGGGGGTTTGACCGGATTGGCATTGAAGCACAACTTGTCAGAACAGTACGTCTCAATGCCTGCCTCGATCTTTAGTGTCTCTCAGTCTATCAACTGTACAGTGATCGAGGTGGACGCCGAGCAGCAGCGATTCCAAGTGAGCTTCAAAGATGAAGCTGTCAACTCAGTTGCAGCGCCAGATGCGTCAAGCAAAGTTGTGAATGCAATTGACAGCTCTTTACTCAGCACAGCTGATTTGGTTCCTGGCAGAGTGGTGTCGGGAAAGATCGCCTCTGTTAAGGACACTCAGCTGAATATCGATTTTGCAGACAATCTGCAAGGCAGAGTTGATGTTTCTTCAATCTACGAATCCTTCGAGGAGATTTCAAGCACAAAGCGACCTCTGAAGTCTTACAAAGTCAATCAAATCGTCAAAGTCAAAATCACCGGCTACCACGATGCTCGTAATCACAAATTTCTGCCACTTACACATCGACAGAGCAATTCAAAAACTATCTTTGAGTGTACTTTACGACCATCCGAAATCAACTCTACTACCTCATCTCCATTCGATTTCAAGGATATCGAAGTCGGCTCACTATACACTGCATTTGTGAACAACTTTGGCGGAGACTGCCTGTGGGTGAACATTTCTCCAATTGTCAGAGGTCGTATAAATCTGCTTGATCTTCAAACGGAAGCCAAGACTGCTGATGAAATCCAGCAGCAATATACTGTTGGTACTGCGATTCAGTGTCGAGTGCTTCACTACGCTGCGTCAACGAAACACTTGGATCTTTCGGAAAGAGCAGTCTCTTCGGACGCCATCACTCAGATCGACTCAGTAAAAGTTGGTGCCCTGCTTCCTGCAAAAATCACCAAAGTTACAGAATCCGGGCTCCTCGCACAGCTCTCCGATAATATTTCTGGCAAAATCTCATTGACGGACATTTCTTCGAATTATACTGACCATCCTACGCAAGGTTTCAAGAAAAATAGCCTTGTTCAGGTTCTTGTCAAGGTCGTTGACGTGCCGAATAAGAAGATTGCTTTATCTTTGCGTCACACTTCGGATGCCAATGTTGATCCCGAGATCAATTCTGTGAAAGACCTGGAATTGGGCAAGCAATATCGGGGCTATATCAAGAACGTTGCTGATCAAGGTCTTTTCATCGAATTGGGTCGGGATATCACTGCTCGAGTCAAAATTGGAGAGACATCAGATGCATTCATCAAGGAATGGAAGAAAGGATTTTCTGTTGATCAATTAGTCTCTGGTAAAGTCATTGCCATCGATGCCAAAAGCGGAAAAGTCGAATTCAGTCTGAAAAAAAATGCGAAAGTCGCCAAACCTCAAACCGGTCTATCCGATCTTGGAAAAGGACAAGTAGTCGAGGCAACAGTGAAGAAGATTGAAGACTTTGGAATCTTTATTCAGGTGAATTCAGTTGCAGGGGTTTCCGGATTATGTCACAAATCGGAGATTGCAGATAAGCCAGTCAAGGATATCAATGCTATATACAGCGTTGGTGATCTGGTAAAGGCTAAAGTACTGGACATCAATTTGGAGAAGCGCAGAATTTCATTCGGATTGAAGTCCTCCTACTTCAAGTCGGATCTCGATGACGTCGACGTCGAAATGGCTGAAGACGAGTCTGACGATGAAGAGGACGAGGCCGAAGAGATGGGGGCAGAGGACGAGGACATATCTGAAGAAGAAGATGACGATGCAGACTCTGTTGAGGAAGATTCTGACGAAGAGTCTTTACAATCGCAAGAGGATAAGGATGCGCTGGCTGTGGACAATTTCGACTGGACTGGTGCATCTGTATTCGACACCAAAGCACCCGAGGTCCATTCCGATTCTGAAGCGGAGGACTTGCCGGCCAAGAAGAAATCAAAGAAGGAGAAAAAATCTTATGACGACTCGGCTGTAGATTTTGCCGGCAAACAACCTGAAAGTACATCAGACTTTGAGCGATTAGTGCTCGGCGAACCGGACTCGTCTCTGATATGGATGAACTACATGGCGTTCCACATGCAATTATCTGACTTTGAGGCAGCGAGGGCCATAGCGGATCGTGCGCTCAAGTCGATCAATTATCGACTCGAGTCTGAAAAACTAAATATTTGGATGGCACTATTGAACCTCGAGAATAATTTCGGGACGGAAGCTACGCTAGAGTCCACATTCAAGCGGAGCTGCGAGACAAACGATCCGCAAGAGATGTACTCTCGACTGGTCGGAACGTTCATCAGATCACAAAAGTCAGACAAGGCAATCGAGACGTATGACGTTATGTTGAAGAAATTTGGACAGAATCCGAAAGTGTGGATTGAATACGCCACTTTTTTGGCATCAGAAGATAAATTGGAAGAATCGAGAGACTTGTTGCCACGGTCACTCAAGTCGCTGCCAAAGTCTGAACATGTCAACATTATGCAAAAATTCGCGATATTAGAATTCAAAAAAGGTGATGCCGAACGGGGCCGCACTTTATTCGAAGGACTTGTCGCGTCCTCGCCGAAACGTCTGGATTTATGGCTCGTTCTGATCGACCAGGAATCCAGTCAGGCTGATCCACAACAGACTGTTCGAAGATTATTCGAGCGCGTCTTGGCGACTAAATTGAGTATGAAAAAGGCGAAATCGGTCTTTAAAAAATGGCTTGGCTTTGAAAAGGAAAAGGGATCGGAAGATGATGTCGAGAATGTCAAGGCCAGAGCGATCGAGTATGTCGAACAGCACTAGTTATGTATTCCTTATTATATCGTGTTTTTGGAGCCACTCTGACCAGCACTGTGCCATATGTGTTTTCACGACCGGTATATTCTTGAGTACGGCTCGACAGATCCAACACTTCATCTCGCCACGCACGTACGCTTCACGCACTTCCACACGCCACAGCTCGTCGTTTGAATCGAGTGGAAATTTATCCAAGTCGACAAAGAATGGCGTCGTGAATGAATTATAGTGGTGTTTCGTCTTCAGACTGGGTGAATCAAAGTCTGGCGAGATTAAATGGACGTGTAGATGCGTCATACTAGGATTCGCATGCACTCCAATCTTGATCACGTCCATCCATGATGTACAACCACCACCACCACTAGTACGAGTGCCGAAAAGTCTCGTACATTCAGAGTCCAAGACTGGTTTCAACGAATCGATTTTCGACCTTACTTTTCCGAGAAACACGGGCGACGATGTGAATGCCGTAAACGGATGTTGAAGAGATATTTCCAAGTCTCGTGGAATCAACAATAAATGAAGCCTCGATTTCGGACTAACAATTAGCTTCCACCCCAACTCTTGTGGTTTTAGTGATGACACTTACTAGGCATCTCGAATCACGACAAAGTCGTCATCGAATTCGACAACTATACTGCGCGAGTAATTTTCCGGACTAACAAGATTAAGACCTTACCAATACAAGTCAGCTTTGCAGCGGTTACTTGATTGTGTATTCCAATAATCCATCTCGTCGAGTGCGTGGCGCCAACATCGGCTTTTTGCGTTGCACCGACGCCGCCGACGCCGATGCCGCCATAATCTCATCGACTGAGTGATAGTCAATAAAAACACACCAAGTAGAGTGCAAATTTCTTCTTTACATGCGTTGCGTTTCATTACCGTGCACTCTCAATAAACCAATTGGTTGAAGAATTGGTTAATGGAGGCGTTGTCTGAGAGACCGCCAATTTTCATATGCGGTGTTGAAAAGTGTGGAGAACATCAAAATAATAAGAAACTAGCACTTTGACGTTCGTGCAGGGGTTGCCCCGGGCTCTGATCTTTGCCAGGCCCTCTTGCCCCTTCTGAACGGAACGTGTGCCCAGGAAAAATTGTCGTCGCAGGATCGCGCAAAGAGAGCAAGTGGACGAGCTCTAAGCCGAGTCCCTTGTTTGCCCCAGTGACGAGCACAGTGTTGGTCACGACCATGTGCGAGGGAGGTAAGGCGTCAAGGACTGATGGGTGACGCGTGTGTAATATGGACCCTACAGTACTGTATGTGAGGGGTCAGATCCTAATTACTAATAAACGTCCGCTGTCCAGCGGGGTAAAGGAAATTTCACAAACTAGCCAATTGTGCACGACATATCACAAGATAGCGGGCCGGGTGGCTTTGATCCAGATGAAACGATAATCCAGATAATACAATGCTATCCGAAACAAAAGAAAAATGACACCCATTGAAAAAGAAAATTGATATTGATCAATAGCGTGAAATCACAAGAAGAATGACATTCATGGAGAATAATGAATCTGCCGTGACAAAAACACTCGATGCATGCGTAAATACTAGCTGGACGAATATATAATGGAGATCAAGTCCACGCTCCCTGCCTTCATCTGCATCAATTGAAAAACAACACATACAATGGACCCAAAAGTGAGCAATAAATGACATTTTCGACTCGAGCAATCAAAAACTAACGTGGATTGCTAGCAAGTCAAAATTCCAAATCCTTCCACACACGTCGCCCTCCCAGTCCCCTCTGATTGGAGACCTTGGGGACCATTCTGCGTCGTCATGTAGGGTGAACATGCAAAGAGATCGACATTTGCAACGAGGAAAGTATGTTTGAGAATATTTGGTATTAGAAGTCTGTTTCTACATGAAATTATATCGTTCTGAGAAGAAGAAATTGCTTTTTCGTTCATTAAAAATTATACCGTGAGGCATTGATGCAGTTGACTCGACCCTTGATCGCCGCAACGTGGGCTCAGAATCATACGTGCGCGGCCCGTGCCGGGGGCAATCTTGCCCAACCTGCGCATGTTGGACTCGAGAACGAGGATCCTCAAAAAGTCTGGATTCATTCTCGGTTCCCTGCCCCGTAATTGTGTCGGAGTCTGCACTTGCGAACCAGCCGCCGTGGTGGAGCTATTTCCTGCAGCCCAGGGTAGCAACTCGACAAAGATCGGCATGGGCTGTTCCGCGAGCAAGGGTCGTTCCATCTCGACGTCGATGATGGTGGACTGATTCTTCAATGGTCCCGATGCTCTCACGGGTCGAGGACTATCGTGGGCGGCCGTGCTCCTGGGTGGTAGAACGGCGTGGTGATGACGAGGATGAGGGCACGCAAGGCTGCTTGATGGCAGCAGACCATAATCGTCGTCTAGATGTGATGCGGCCAAACTTGCAGCCCATGCAGTCAGATTGGCAGACAGTGAGGAGACCAATGCCGAGGCGCTAATCGAAGGGGCAACATTCCTCAGAGGCCTGAACAAAGCACCCAGCGAGGTGCGCCTGGACGACGATGACTCGGGCCTGCCCAGAGATCGCTCATCGTCACCCCCATCCTCCACCGACCCCTCCTCCCCTTCTTCTCCTTCGAAATGAAGCGGATCGTCGATGGCTAGATCGACTTCCTCACGATGCGCACTAATGATCCTCGTGGTTCTAGAATGCTGAGAAGAAGATGTGCTGTTTTCCGATGCTATAGAGTCGATTGAGAACGACCTGGCCATAGTGGGGAAGCTGTTGGGGGGCGTCAGAAGGAATGAATGGGATCCCGCTACGGATGTGTCTACTTGCGGATCGGGGCTGAAGAGAGATGATCGTGCAAATCCATCGGACAGTGACCTCGGAGGAGTGCCCGAGGACGAGGTGGAATTGTAAGAAGCTTTCCTACGATTCTTAGGAAACCTGCGAGGTATACGTGTCTCTGCGAGCAGGGCAGAGATGTTCTCTACACGCGATGGCGTCATATATGTCTGCTGCCTCGGTATGGAAAGCGGAGTTGAAGGTCTGAAATCGGAAGATCTGCCCTGCGTGACCATCTGCAATATCCAAGAAACTGTGGAATCACCTGACACAGGTTCAGGTCTCAATATAACAATGTCCAGTGAAACAGAGCCTTTGACTTGCGGTAGATTGGGTGGTCGAGGTCGATTCTCTTTCGGCAGCGAAAATGCGTGCTTGTGGTTATGATGACCTCAGAAGGACGGCAACGCTATTTGCACAGATGCTGACGGATGTACAAAATCTGGTCTGCAAGGACAGCTGAGGTTGACTCTTTTTCCTGTAGAGACGAGAACGCCCACAAAGATGCGGAAGCAAGTTTCAGGAGAGCACAGATAGCGCGGAGACTATTGCAGGAAACCGGGTATCCTAAGAGATGAGAGCTCTCGAGTCGCACCGATGAGGTCGCTGCGACGAGACCGACACAGGAGCAGGATAGCGTCCAGGTCGCGGAGGGGGAGGTACGGTACGTGTCGTAAGAGCAAAAGAGATTGGCGACAGGAAAGAGGGACGAGTGATTGGCGAATGGCTACTGGGGACGGATTGGCGGCGTGGCTTGCGGGCCAGACGCACAGGCGGACCGGCCCCAGAGGCACCAACACGGAGGAACGCTGGCCTTGCTGCCTGGCTGACCTTGGCTGGCCCTGCCTTGCCTTGCACTTCGTCACCTGCGCCGGTCACGCCGTCGGTGATTGCCGATACGCGTGCAAGCGTGATTCTATATTCTCGTGGCGGGGCAAGGGCGATGGGTTTGTACCAGGAAGATGAACGTGTATCGGTGCGACGATTGCTTCCGAGACGCGGTGGTGTCTCGCAGGCATCGATGTCAGTGCGTCAGCTGAGCAGGCGGTGACCCGGTCGTAGAAGTCAACGAGACGGCGTTATAATTAGTATGCGTCGGCATGGCTTGCAGTGGCTGGTCGATCGTTGTGTTGCATACTCGGCCACTTAAAACCTTCTTCCTCACTATCTGGTTCGCCGAGCCGACACGGATATTCCGAGTGCGCCAATGCTCTCGGTGTCGGTCCACAAGCGTGAAGATGGTCGGGACACTAAAATGTATAGACTATATACAAACCCAGTCGCAGACTGCTATTTTCGCAGCTAACACGCACGCAAGCTCGCGCGCACTCTTTGACTTGTGCAAAATCGTCATGCTCTCATCCGCTGCTAGAATCCGTATCGAGCGTGCGACCACGACGAAATTTGACCACCTGTCAGAATTCGCTTGTCTGCCGATCATCCCGTGCACGGTGGAAAAAAGGGCCAAGCACACGCACGACCCGGATATGAAACATTCCGCAGAGCAGCAGAGGCAGCTCGAGGTTAAGCAGACGAGCGAGTCCCCGTGGCCAACGGCTCCCGCGGTCGTCTCGGTTGACCTCTTCTAGAATCCTTCGTCACCCCATTCGTCCACGAAACTCGTCTCCTCCGGCACTTCCTGTAGCGGGGACTCGAGTTTCCCGTTTCTGGACGTGGTGGAGGATGTGGGTGCGAACTGGTATTTCTCAAGAAGATTGGTTGTGTGCGCCTTGTCGTAGACAGAATTTGAACGATCGTGACCATCCACTGCTTCTTCTTCTTCTTCCTCAGAGGACGGCTGATACGCGTCCCAGTTCTCTGTGGAGACCTGGGAAGAGGTGGAGCTTCCAGATATGTCACGCACAGGCTGGGTCATCGGTCTCGACATCTTTGGAGGTGACATCGTCCGTGCGTGCCCATCTATTCGTTGAGCTGAAAGTGCTGGTTTCTTCGCAGCGCTGTGGCCTCGTGAGACCACGGAACGTGCCTCCGGTGAATTCTCCCTATTATTTGAGCTCTTCATCGGGAGATGCGTTGGTTTTGTGTTTGTTTTGGGGTTCCTGACATCGACCCTGCACCTTGCAGATTGCGGAAGACCCGAAGTCTGCTGTAGAGAAAGAATTCGTTTGGATGGCGATCTGGACAATTGTCGCTCGGAGGCGACCGCGCTTCGTATCGGAGTGCTGATTGATCGGCCAAGCGCTTGTCCAGCCTTGATGGGAGTGGCAGCGGCCGTCCCTGGGCGGACCAGCACCCCTGGTGTCCGAGGCCGCGTCTTTCGTGTTGAATCAGTCGTCTTAGGTCGTGTCAAAGAATCCGCTAAGCCGTGTGGGTTGCCCGCTTCATTGCGGGAGATCGTCTGTTTCCCTTTTGTGTTGTCCTCGAAATAGATCTCACCCCAGACTCTGAACGGCACCAAGTTCTCTGCTTCGTACTTTGCCAATGCATCTCGCAAGGCAGCCTCGAGCCGCGGCATTGTGTTCTCTACCTTTGCTCGAAGCTTACTCTCGGCCATTGGGTTATAACCTCGTCTTGCAAATCGAGCTGGATCGGAAGTCTGTGCCTCTAATTGGGTCTTCTCGACATTCAGCTCCATATGTTTCCCTAGTAATGTTAACAAAGGCTCGAGCTGTGCTATTCGTTGATGCAAAGCGTCGATTTCGTTCTCGTGTGCTTGCAGAGAAGCGTCCGTAAAGATGTCGGTGAAAGCTGGCGTGAAGTCCAGTCGGTCGTCTTCATTGAAATAGAGGCTGTCCCATAGGGTATTCAACGTCTCGCGAGCGTCATTGACAAACTCTTCTATGTGGTCCTTTTTGAGATCCAAAAGACGTGCAAGCTCGGTCTCGCACGCATTGATTACCGGCTGTGCTACACCGCGAGTCTGAGATAGGAAGACCTCCAATTCATTGATAGGCAGTTGCAGCTTCTTGTGTAGGGAACGGATCGTCGTCATAAGATGCTCAATCTTCACCTGGCGCTCTGTCTTTTGGAGTAGAAGAAGTTCTCGTTTCTTCTCCAGTCGATCGAGATCTTCATCCTTCAAGCCCAATGTCTCAGGGGACCTCTGGGAGTCCAAAATGATACCACGATCGAAGTCCGAGTTCAGGGACGAAGATTCGACTGCCAACTCAGCCCACAATTGCACTATATCCTTGCCATAAGCTTGTACCCGCTTCTTGCGCCTTGATAGTTCTTGAGTACAACGCGCACATGCTGCATCTAATTGACCCAGTTTGGAGAGACTAACATCGTCCGGAGGATGTTGTTCATCAATAACCGGAATACTAACTCCAACGGTATTTGCTGGAAGAAATTGAGAATATTCCCGGAGTCGATCGTATAAGACGATAATCTTGGAAGCGCGCTCCTCAAAAGACTTCCGAGCAGCTGTGTGCTGAATCCTCAGGACCTTCTGAGAGTCGAGTAAAGGCGTCTTTATGTGCTGCTGGGGATCCACCGTAGAAAAAGGGTCATCCGAACACGCCTTTGAAAATTCACCCATCGCTGTCCTTATTCTGGCCATGTCCATCAACATAGACTCACAATCTTGGCGCACCCTGTCGCACTCCGCTTTAGTCGCTTCGAGGGATGCTTCGAGAGCTGCCTGTAAAACAGACATCAAGCTAGAGGACGAGTCCTCGTAATCGCCCCCCAACTCTTTATGATAGGCTTCCAGTATCTCATAATGGGTTTGCAGCTGATCCTTGAAGTTGAGCCAAGTCGCATTGTCGTCCATCACGGTGTCCTCTTAGGACGAGCTAGGATAGGTCACCGGTCACAGATTTTGAGATGCAACGACGATGTAGGTCTCAAGACCCCCTTTGCGATGTTTTCCCTGTGTTCTAATAGATTGTTCGAATCGGACAAGCTGCAATTACTGGCCAGGCGCGTCCAGAATTGCGATGATCAAAACAATTAGGCGAAGCGACGGGCAAGTATGAATGTGAAATTACTCTACAAATGTTGATCGAATTTGTGATCTGTGGCTGCATTTGTGCTCCTTCCTGATGCTTGGACTTGACATGCATATCCGAAGCTTTATATTGGTGCGATCTCCTTCTGTGATACGCTTGATAGCTGAGTTCCCTGCCTGGCCACCCTTCTGGTGCGAATGACCAAGAAATGGAATCGCGCTGGAGCGTTCTAGCACATCGAGTCGTGCCAAGCCGAATGTCTCTAGACCAAGGACTTGTTTTCAAAAGCTACCTGACTTGGTAGTCTGAACGAGCAGCAGAACATGTCCTTGCTTGGTGCGACCCGTCTCACGTGGTGTAGATCAATCTGATCATTCTTCATATCGTAGTTCAAAGCATTTCCAATTTTTTCGGTAAGGTCTTTCCTGGCTGCCTCGTCCTCAAACTTGGTGAAGCAATGGACGTGTATCATCGGTAATGCTAAGCTAGTATCTCGCGTAGCATACAGGCCGCGGAAAGCATCCAGAAACTCTATTGCGGTGGCAGGTAAATTCATAACGTAGTGTTGGAAAACCTGAGGGATCTTTATCGTATGCTGTCTCGACAGTCCGCTGCTGTCTGATTTGATCTTCTTCTTGGGCGGATGTCGGGAAGCTACAGTGATAGACACATCTGTCTCTGCTTTTTTCTGCAAGTGATTGATAGAAGTTCGGATATATTCTCGTCCATCCAAATTGCTTGCAATGACAAAATCAGAAACTTTATTCAGTTTTATGTTATCCGACAGAGCCTCAAATGAAGCCGGATTCAGGTCATTGGCGAATACCAGAACCTTCTTCTTCGCCGCTGGAATTGCAAAAGGACCCACTCCGGCCATGACATCGCAGACTGCATCGCCTTCCTGAAACAAAGAGACCAATCTTTCGTGCTCTGTGTGCAGACGCGAGTTCCAATACACTTTGCTGAAGTCGAAGCGGAATCTGCAACCAGATTCGTGCTGCTCGGCAACGAAGTTTTGCTCGCCTGCAAGAACCTCCATCTGGAAATTCCTGTAGACGGAATCGATAGTATCCAGTTTGTTAACCACGGTCCGTATCGCGGAATTTTTGTCCAAAATCACCTGACCGATGATGTTCTTGTACGGCAAATATTCATCTCTGAGATTCATGTGAGCAATGTGACCCACCATTGTGAACCCTGCGGGACTTTCCGCTATCAGAGCCTCCGGCAGGATGGCAGAAAGAATTTCATCTGCTTGCCAGTGATCATAATCGAGTTCCAGCTCCAGAGACACAATCTCGATGCCCTCTTTCTCGACAAATTCTGCACTCTGTGCATGCAGCCCCGACAAGTCTACGGCGATCAGCGATGAGCCGTGCATGTTCTCTACGTGCGCTACCGTTCAACACAATTTCAGGACGAAGGGCGATCAGCTTGCGGCCATCGCGATCGTATATTGTACGCAGTCGCGGGTGCTTCAATAGATCAAGGGAACAAGCTTGCCTGAAGAGGGGAATAGCCTTGGGCTGCACCTGAGCTGCGGCGAGGCTTACGACCTTTCTGAAGCGCTCACGATCGAGCACCTGCATATCCCTACATGTTGGAGCAGAGAAGACCGTGCTCATGAAAGACCTCCTCGCACGAATCACCTTGGTGAGAAACACTTTCCACAAGTTACGACCCTGGCCTCTACAGACTGTCTCGTCTATTGAAGAAGACTGAATCTTCTGCTCTTTTGTAGCGGCCGCGGCTAAACTTGTGGCGCAGCACAATTGAACGTTGCCACAGCATCTCTTCCCGTCGCAGGCTCTCCGCGGATGTCCTACGAATTTCCGGGAGAAGCGCTCAACGTCCGAGTCCTTGCACACGGTGCTTCGCACGGGTGTCCTGTCTGGTGAGGGTATTGCTTCTTTCATTGAGTTTCTTCTCCGCGGACTTGTTCTCTCGCAGGGATGACTACCGATCCGGCTGCATCCCTGGAGACCTATCGAGAACAAATAGCGGGGACTCTACACACTTATGAAGCTTCCTTGAGGTCTTGGACTACGAGAAGGAAACTCTATAAGGATATGCTTGTAACGTGGCATCAATTTGGGCAGCTGCGCGAGAATCCGGTGGATGGACTACGCTTAGAATGTAAGATATCCTAAGTGCGCAGCAGCTATCAAGCCCTGACCATGCAGTCTTCGACAATGAGATTTCGAAACAGCAGGACAAATTGAACAGCTGTCGCGAGAATCTCAAAAAGTTCGAAGACCTCGAGAAGCAGTTGAAGGCGCTTGCTTCTGCTATGCCGGTTCCAACCGCTGCCGAGCAGGATCTGATAGATGACGAAACTTTGATGGAAATTCGAGAAGACCTGGATGACGACGATAACATCATCTCTACAAGTGTAACGCCACAGAATAAGCAGACATTGTCTCAGGTGAAGAATCTCTTGGAGACGGGTCCGATAGATCAAGGTCAAAATGAGGCAGACACCGCAGACCTGGTGTCGAATTACAGCGCTAGCGACTCGACCCTTTCAGACAATACTCCGAAAGTTGATGACAATAATGACGATTTTGAACCGCCGACAGTCCCTGTGACAATTCCAATAAGGAAATTGAAGAAGAAGAAAAAGAAGATCGTTGTGCCAAACCCCAAGATCGAAGAGATTCTTGAAGACGAAGCTACGATATCGTCCCCGGTCTCCGATAACATCGTGGAGCACAGCTATCCACACCAAGCTGAGGGTTCTTTCAATGTGAGGGAGTCGCCTGATGGTAGCATCGAGATTACGGATGATCCTCAAGGTTATTCGATCGGAATTATCCCACAAGGGCTTGCCGAAATGACAGATATCGTTAACGAAATGGACTGGGCGCGAGAACTTGATCAAGATGAAGACGAGTCGGAGGATGAATTTGGCAGAGCACGACATCACGGCATGATCCCCTTACCCGGGCTGTTGTCTCGACCCAGTTCATCTCAAGAAGCTCGCAATCATTTGGTAGAGCATCATCGCAGGAACTCTGCCGACCCAGAATCAGTACCGATCAATTCATCAAGGAGGAAGAAGAAATTGGTATTTGCAGACAAACTTGTACAAGGACCCTCAGAAGGAAAGAAGAATGTGCCTACAAGATCTGTTTTAAAAAAGTATTCTGCATATCCAATGACTGCGGCATTCGACGACATGACACCACCGCCTACTCCGACAATTTCGGAACCAAAAAAGAGTCGTTTCAAGATGGAAAGATCGAGTACAGATACGCGAATTGCTCTAAGACAGGCACTGCCGTCTCAGGCGTATCAGGAGAAGCTTGATTCCCCAGTTTCTGAAGTCATCGAGCGCGAACCCCCACAGACTAGAGTGCTGGAGGCGATGCCTGCAACGGCTGAATCGGTCGAAAACATCTCCGAGAAGGCACTAGAGGCAATGTCCGAGGAGGACCGTGAACGCCTATATCCCCGAAAAATCAATCTTGCAGGAGTGGATCTCAACCCTGAAGACGGCACTGTGAAGCAACCAATGATGATAGCGAAGCTGAGTGACGAACAAATGGCAGAGATTAGGAAAAAGCGAGAGCTCATGGGCAAGAAACATAGACGACGGAAAAGTGTCGATCCGAATTATCCTGTTCGTTCCGGATCCTGGGACGATTCCCAACCTTTGCAAAAGTTGCATCGACGACCTAGTACAGGAGAATTAGAAGAGCCGGCGGAGAGTATGAAAGCGGCTCGGCTCACTCGAGCAAAGGAGCTTCTACGAGCTCAGGATGACATTGCCTGGGCAAATTCTCCGATCTCACCTGATGATCTCCGCTCTGACACGGTCGTGGAAACCAATCCTCTAGCTGAAGCTGGAGAAGCTCTCAAGGAGCAGGAACTTGCCAATGCTGCGGATGGAGCAGCTGCTGCAAACTCCCCTCGACCTTCAGCGTCACCTATCTCTTTGGTAGAAACAAATGCTGAAGCGACTAAGGGTTCTGCAAGCTTGGTTGAGTCTTGCTCGGCCGGTACGATGACGCCCCCTATTCAAAGTCAGCAAAGTACAACCCTGAAAGTGCTATCACCACGACCTCGAAAACCTCCGACACCAGAGAGACGGAGCAGCTATACCAATATACCTTCGCCTTTATCACAAGAGATTCAGCCCCACTCGACCAGTAGAGAAGTACAATTTTCTTCCGATGTCATCAGCCGCTTGGAACCATTGATGGAGAACGAGACGGAACCTACAGTCGTTGTCAAGCAAACGCGCGAGAGGAAGAAACCGCCTAGACAGCCGATACGTAAATCTTCTGTAGACCCCCAGAATATCTCTCCGACGCCCGGGTCACCTCCGCCTGACGGCCGGCAGCCAGGGCCTCTCAAGACTGAGGAACAGGGTTCGGTCTCCCACTACATGGTCAGGGCCACCACAAAGAGTCCACCCCCTCATATCGCGATCCACGACTTGCTCGGAGACACGCCGGAGTACATCCGACAGGCAATGAAGGAAGAAGCGACTACTCCCACCCCACAATATCAGGATCCGGATTTTCCGACCGTTACGGAAGAACTTGATCCCATGGAGACGACCGAGGACTTCCAACGAGAGAGTCCCGCCACAGCCGGGGAAGCACTCTCGAAAAAAGAAGAGCACAACGGCATATTCGAACGCACTCACGAAAATCCTGATTTGGATGTATCGGGTGAGATCGAGGAAGACATTGATGACGAGATGCACAGGAAGGAAATAGCACAGGAATATCACCGTCTGCGAGCGCGCATGGTCAATCGAGACGGCGGTTACGTGAAGGAAGAGGAAGGCGAGGTGGTGCCGCTAGACGAGGAAGATTCTGGTCCCGGCAAGAGAATCAGTCGCTTCAAGGCAGCGAGGTTAGGTCAAAAGAGGGCATGATAGGAAGTAAAAAAAAAAGCATTGTACATACAAGGATGGTATTGCACATATTGGGTTTGTATGTGTAGCAGGGTCCGGGATTGCATGACCCGATATAGGCTATCACGGCATCTTCCGCGCTTAAAAAAACAAGTTTGGCGCCGCTCTCCACTCCACTCCTCTCTTTTCCCTCCACGACTCTTTTTCGTGAAACCCAAGACCACGTAATCGGATATTACTTTAGTCTTCCTGCTCGTCATGTCGATTTTATCAATTGGACAAGTCAAGTTTGCTCAATCGGAGTATGAAGGGTCGGGATTGACGCAATTGACATTTCCATCCTCGACCTTGACGGATCGGTCTGATTTCTTGAAAGCGATTGAAGATGGGAAATATGATGGCGTCGTGGCACTGAATCGACATTTACACGACAAGACGATCGGGCGATTAGATAGGGAAGTTATTCAAAAGTTGCCAAAGTCCATCAAAGTCATCGGCAACATTGGAGCAGGTAATACATTTATTCATTTCTCTCGAGTGTTTCAGAGGATTAATGTATTGATAGGGTACGATCAGATCGATGTGTCGGCGGCGACAGAGAGGGGGATTTACGTGACGAATACGCCCGACGCGGTGAGGGAATCGACGGCCGATACAGCTTTATTTCTTCTCCTCGCCGTCTTACGAAACTTTGGGGAAGGAATCAATGCGACTCGACAAGGTGAGTGGTTGAATGTGTGTGACCCAGGTCGGTGTCCGTCGTCTCGAAAGATTGGGATTCTCGGCATGGGCTCGATCGGGGCAGCTTTTGCGGCGCGTTGTGGTCCTCTCGGATGCGACATTCAATATCACAACCGAAATCCTTCCGATCTAGCACCGAAATCAGTCCTTTACGTCTCTTTCGAAACGCTCTTGACGACGAGCGACGTCATTTTCGTCTCAGTACCCTTGAATGCCGGAACGAGACATTTACTGTCGACGAAAGAGTTTGCGCAGATGCGGAAAGGAACGTACTTGATCAACACTGCGCGTGGACCCGTTGTCGATGAAGCGGCCATGGTGAAGGCCCTCGATGACGGTACGCTGAAAGCAGTCGGATTGGACGTCTACGAGAATGAACCGGAGATTCATCCAGGTCTGAAGGACCGAAAAGGGTGTGTGCTTCTCCCTCACATGGGAACACACACCACGGATGCTTCCAAACTGATGGAGACTCAGTCCCTCGAAAACATCAAGAGTGTTCTCGCGGGCGGGCGAAGAAACATTGTGCCGGAACAGAAAGATTGCGACTTTTCTTCTCCCCAAAAACCTTAATTGACGGTGGGTTTGATGATGCCTTTGTTCAGGGTATAATAGACCACGGTAGAGTCCGTATGCACGATTCCCAATAGAATTTTACCTACTTTGTTGCATCCAATAGCTGCGTCAGCGGCATTAAACAAGTCATGCAGTGCTTTGATGCTGGTATTCTGCTCGGAACTCATAGGATAGACATATCTCCGTTCATTACCCTTTGTCAACTGTATACCTGAAATCAAGGGCGAACATGAGGGCGTGTTGAGAGGATGCAAGGTGACGTCTGTCCATGATTGCGCGAGAAGAATGTCTGCGTAGACGGCATAGACGAGTCCGTACAAGTGCGGCGGCAACTGAGATTTGAGATCTTGTAATTCTGCAGGAGGCCAATTTGATATCACGGCAGCTCTTCCACCGCGCGAGGTCATGTCCATCTCGGCGTGTGTGTCGAATGGTGAGACGCAAATTCGCGACAAAAACACACTTTTTTCTCCACTCTCAAAACTTTCATTTAGATTCTTTTCAGACCTTAGCATGTCGTTGCTCACGTTTGAGGATGACGTGTTGGCGATTGCTCATCACCCGACGAAACGGCAATTTGCAGTGTCGTTGGTGACTGGCCACGTCTCTGCTTTTTCCTACGCCGACGACGACGACGAAGCGACTTTGCCTAAACCGATATGGGCGACGAAACGACACAGGAAAGCGTGTCGAGCAATCGCTTATTCCCTCGACGGCACCTCGCTCGTTTCAGTAGGGGCAGAGAGCGTCATCAAGCGCGCCGCCTCGGGGACTGGAAAGGTGATGCAAAAGTGGGTAGAGGCGCATGACGAGACGATCAATGTCGTGTCGTGGGTCAACGACCACGTATTCTGTACTGGCGATGACAATGGCGTGATTAAAGCGTGGGACGTACGGCAAGAAGCAACGTTGTCGGAGGCACTCAGAACGTTTGACGCGACACATGAAGATTACATTTCATCGTTTCTCCCACTCGATGAGAAATTCATCCTGTCTACGAGTGGTGACGGCACACTTGCCGTCCACGACCTCCGCGCATCATCCAACAAGAAGACTACTGCACTCGTGAAACGCAGTGACGATCAGGAAGACGATCTCACCTGTTGCGTCCTCCTCAAACAACACTCCAAGAAACAAAAGTTGTGTGTCGGGACGAGTTCCGGCGTCATTTCAATCTTTAATAGAGGCGATTGGGGAGACTGCAACGATCGAATCTTGCCCCCTCGTTCAGCCGCCGCAACTTCAAAACGCGGCAAAAAGGGGCAAGCAAAGAAAAGCGCTGCGTTGGACGATGAAATTGGCGTGGAATGTATGGCAAAAGTCGACGAGAATACCCTCATCGTAGGTGGAGCAGACGGAAAAATCAGATTGTTGGAAGTCCTTCCTAATCGATGGGTCAGAGTCATCGGAGACTTTGAAAATGGAGAACCAGTCGAAGACGTCTTGGTCAATGATGGATGGGTCTTTGCTGCAAGCGGATCAGAATTGCGTCGTTGGTTCCTGGAAGAGCAGCCGACACCCGAGCCTGTCAACACAAAAGTCGAACAAGAACAAGACGCAGAAGCAGAAGCACAAGCATCAGACAAGGATGAATTATCTGACGGAGACAGCGACAAGGAAGCAGAAGAAAAAGATAAAGCGGACGAGGACGACGACGACGGTAATCAATTCTCTTCCGACTCTGACGACGAACCAAAACGTAAGCGACCCAAAAAAACCAGACCCATCATTCAGGAGAAGAAGAATACCTTTTTCGACGACTTGTAAAACCATATATTTAAGTAAGCGTAGCATAGCGTAGCATTGTACATGGCTGTTATTTCGTACTTTGGCTGCGCGCCGTCCCAGTGTTTGACTCTTCATCCTTATTGCCGCTTGGTTCAGCTTGTGGAATATCGATGCGTCCAAGATATTGAAAGACAGATAGTGTTTTTTGCCATAATATTATTTCCGACTCGGTCGTAGATCCAAATCGATTCGATACATTTCCCGTCTGATTGTTCATGAGGTTTTTGAGTACAATGTGGGCCGTCCAACTTTGTTTTTCAAGTGGCACTATATAGGATGAAACCAGTCGTGTCACATTTTTAGTGATGACCAGCTGAAACGTACCGCTACAAGACTTGGTCAATTGCAGATAAGTGTCGGGAACACTATCACTTTGGTGGCATGACCTCGCCACATTCTTTGCATGTACGCATTGCCTCATCATTCTGCCATTTCTCAATAGCCGGCTTCAACTGAGTCCCTAGATTGGTGACATGACCTAAATTGGTTTCCGCAACGATCGTTGGTTTCGAATGACTTTTAGATGAACAGTACCATCGTAACTTGTCGGCAGAAGTATCTGGTCTCACGCGCTCAATAACGATACCGATGGTCTCGGCGAAGCGGACGGGATTATGAGGTGTATTTGCGGGAAGTAAGAACATTTCTCCTTCCTTGATCGGGATATCCTTGAAGGTATTGCCGCCTTCGATGACCTTCAGGAGCATATCTCCCTTGTATTGGTAGAACCACTCCTCCGTATTGTTGATATGATAATCGTTTCTGGCGTTTGGTCCACCTACAGTCATGACGATAAAGTCCTTTTCAGCATAGAGACAGTAGTTGTTGACTGGTGGCTGTAACAGATGACCATTCTCTTTCAACCATTTTGGAAAGTTGATTGGCGGCATGATCGGGGCAAAGTTCTCCGGTGGAGAGGGTATTTCTCCAATCTTGTAATTCTCGGAGGAATTCATACGCTCTTTCTCAGCCTTTGTTCGCTCAACTTCATTTTGAGATTCAGCTTCGTTATCTGCCCGTCTACCATCCAAGTTCTTTTCAACATCCGCGACGAGTGATTCCATGTACGGTACATCTCGTCCCAATAAAGAGACCATCACGCCCATGCCGATTCCCTTTGGATACGAACCGACCTTGATGCCTTTCTCCGTGACCTTTTGTTGCAAATCCGACAGATACTTGGAGATGGCAGACTCTGGCATCGACGAAGCAATAAGAATTCGTGTTTGTTTATTGGCAGGATCAATCTTGTCGACAATATACTTTCTGTATTCCCCGAGGAGACCGGTAAAGAGCCGTGGGATGCCTGGCAAGATGTGTACGTTGCCACCGGCAATCACGATCGGAACCCAAAGTTTCTCGGAAGGATACACAATCTCGCTCGGAGTAGGAAACAAGGCCATTCTTTTCCTCGCTACGAGTTCTGGATCATCTGCAGGGACGTCCCAATTGATTGGTCGCACAGATAATTTCTTCATCCTTTCGAGCGTTTCATCATGATATTCTAGCGTATTACCGAATGCCTTTGCGATAGAAGGATAAGTGATGTCATCGTGAGTCGGTCCAATGCCTCCGGAAGTGACTACAAAGTCGTACTTGCTCGACATGCGCTTCACCGCCTCGATAATCTCGCTCTCATCATCCGCAATGATCTCGATCCGC
The DNA here is from genome assembly GCA_008802775.1 of Taphrina betulina. Classification (NCBI taxonomy): domain Eukaryota; kingdom Fungi; phylum Ascomycota; class Taphrinomycetes; order Taphrinales; family Taphrinaceae; genus Taphrina; species Taphrina betulina. Next base: position 211,229 of record VWSI01000002.1, read on the forward strand.
TTGAGATCAATGCCCAGTTCGAAACAGTATTTGGCAAACCACGCGGAATTAGTGTCTACGGTCTTCGAGGAGAGGACTTCATCGCCGATGATGACGATTCCTGCAGTCTTTATATTCTTCATCGCCTGAGAGTAACCGCGTGTCAATGTTCTCTGAAGCAGGCCTAGACGAGGAATCAAGCGTAGCATGGGCGTGCCAGGTTGAGTTGAAAGTTGAGTGGCATGATGGTGGAGTACAGCGAAATCCACAAATTACGAAATCGATCTGCAGCCGCCATTTCCGAATCGTTCCGCTACTCCTCAAGACCCGCAAAACAAGCACAATACTGCGGCATTATCATTACTTTGCTATCTGCCCCGTACTATTCTCCCTAGAATGTGTATATTTACACCGAAAAAGAACAACGTCGACATCCACATTTCGTAGAATGTGTTTTTGCCCAGAATCTCGAATCCGTATGCATAGTAGAGCCACACTGCTTGTCCCGCGATCCAAGCAAGAAGAGACACTGCTCCTGAGCTTGACAAGAAGGGCGACGTAGGCAGATAGAGTGGCAGAAATACCAGATACCACATAAAGTACTGACTTGTTACCACCTTGTTGTAGGCCACAAAGGCGAATGTCTGGGCCAAGAAGCACGAGACCAGATCTCTCTTGGCCATGGCCAGAGGAATGACAATCAAGGCTAATAACATCTGCGGTAGAAATGCCAGCAGTGCCATGAGATTAGACATGTGAAGTCCGACTGATGGTGATGTTGAGAAGTATAGAAGCAAATGATACGGTGAGAAATTATGCCGGTGATCTGAGCGTGATATGTGATACAGGAATGTATGTTGAATGAAGTCCGCGCCGTAGCAGTGGAACATGAAGGCTGAAAGCGATATGAACGTGATCAAACTCGTCGCAGCGAATACCAGGCGTCGATAATTGAAAAACTGTAGACATTGCGAGAGTTTGGTGTCCTCGGGATCAGAATGAGGTGAATCCAAAGCCCATAGGACGCTCGGTGCATATATGATGGGATATACTTTGAAATGTACTGCGAGACCGAGCATGACGCCCGCAATCGCGATATGGTCCATTCGGACGGCGTAGATGAGGCCTACTGCAAGTGCACCGAGCAGACCCTCACAGTTGCCTCTCGTCGATATGACCGCGACCATCGGATTCAACAGCCATATAGCTGCCCAATCAGTAGATAGTTTCTGCGCACGCAACAAGCGAAGCATGAGCCATCCAGCGAGAATGTCTCCACTCGCAAAAATAAACTTTCCCCAGTGAGCGAAATATTGATTGGGAATGAGCAGCCAAGCCAACAATGGTGTGTACCTGTAAGTCGCTCTTTCGTATGGGCTGCCGCCCGCATGTACAAATGCAGCAGCATCTGTAAAGACGTTATAGTCAACATCAGTGTATTTGACATTTCCACCCAAAGAGTCTTGCCAGATCCCGTATAAAATAAGTAGAAGCCGAAGAATGCATCCTCCGAGTATCAGCATCTCGGACCGAGAAGGTCTATAGAGGTGATACAAGGCGATATATATTTTTTGCAGGCGTGGCAGTCTTGCTCTCAATGGGTAGCGGTGGGTTTCACCGCATATTGTGTCCAGATGCTCGCCAATGGCAAAATAGCCGTCGGTCGCGATCCGTATTCCAGTCTGGGCATCAGCAGGTAATTCATCGATTGCGACAGTACTGCGTTTGTGCATTGTCTTGGCCATCCTTAAGAGTCTCAGTGCCTGAATCTCAGGTTTTATCGTGGAGATCATTGGAGAGGTAGCGATCTCATCAGGAGATAATTTTCCTGCCTCGAGCAGCAATTCTCTATGACCAGGCTCGAACCATGCTTCCGGGACGTATGTTCTGCCATGAAGCGCGTCCGTGAGTATATCGCGAGCCACATTCGTCAATTGCAAGACCACACCCATCTCGCGAGCGGCGAGTACGACTGGTGCTTGGAGATTCGGGTCCACAATATACATACACATCTCTGCAACGCTGCTCGCCACATGCTTTGCATACAGAATCAAGTCTTCCTCAAACCTGATACGTCTTTCATCCGATGTGTCGAGTGTCAAGTCCCATTCATAGCCTTGCAGTAGCTCGATGAGTGGTTCCCTCGGGACTTTGTGTGCAATGTACCTCAGCATACTTCTCTGAATTGGGTCACTGTTCCTTGCTATCTCGGTCTCCGTTTTGGGTAGAGACTGGCGCAGATTTGGTTTTGAGTAGAAATTCTGGTTAACAAAGGCGGTCAGTTCATTGAGCCTTTCGCTGCGTATTGAAGCATCGATTTTAGTGTTGTCGGTAATGTCGTCAGTATATCGACAGAATGCATACAAGACAATCAAATCACGCCTCACCGCTTCGTTGAAGAAGAAGCTCGAGGTATAGAAACTCGAACTGCCAGCTTTCAGAACTTTTACGCACTCTTCTAGATCATCCACGACCATCTCATCTCGTGGCCGCAGCAAAGCCCGACACAAGGAAGCAAAAGAAAAGTCGAGTCTCTGGTCGTAAGTGTGTACTATCGAAAAAGCCAAGTCGAAGCCATTGCATCCCAGAACTACCATCGTATTGGTCACGAGGAAAAAGATGGCCTCCTCGATCGGAAGACCCTCCCAGAGAAAGACCTCCAGCGACGTTCTTTCGTTGATATGCCATGTACCAGCTCGTATTGCGATCGAATCAATGAGCCATAGGTACAAGGTCGGTATAGCGATCGAGCAGACTGTCGCAGGAATGCGATGGTACATGAAAGAGGTCATCAGTCCCGAAATCGCAAAGAGGAAGAGCAGGACGGGCGAAACCCAGAGAAGGATAGCTCGTAGATAAAAAGTCTTTAGATCGTACCAAGAGACTCTCAGCAGGGCTACGGCTGTTGCCACGATGCAGACGAGGGTTGCGTATGACCCTAGCGGAAAGTTCTTGTGTCGTCGTATCCCGACCGCAGGCAACCCAGAAAAGCATCTCGTGAGGAGAGAGTGGATCAGGCACGTCAGAAGCGTCTGTGTGACGAAGAAGACGTATTCCTCGATCGGCACAAGCCCAATAGTGCCTATAACGCAAGTGGGACAGTACTGCCAAGCTTTTCGATATATGATGTAATTATCCCATGGTGTCGTGTACGCAACCGCTATCGTGACGAGAAAGAGAAATTTCCGCAAATCACCCTTTGTTGAGAACGGGCGATAGAGAAGTCCGAATAAGACCAAGGGTGGAATATTGTAGAAGATGTGGACTTGCAAATAGGTCAAGGTCGCCATTACCTTATTCGTCACCCTCTTCTCCTGATCTCGTGCACCTCAGGCCAGCATATTGATCAGCTCTGTAGTCAGACAGAGAAGGACAGGTCACTGTAAACGACCGCGGACGTATTCGATATAGTTACGTGGCTGGTGGACGATCCAGAACGAATTGAGGCCAGAAATGTTGATTTCTCCCGCGCATGGGCAATCTCAGCCGAGTCATGGAATTCCCACTTGAGTTCAGATCCTCACTATAGCTAACTACCCCGTCCTTTTTCACTTGCACGACTCTGTCTAAGCATAAAAATTTAAGTCGTGGACATGAATGTGCGTATTTAGTCTACGAATTTGTCAATCTCATTGTAGCACGTAGAACGCCCCGCACTGCGTTACATAGCAAGACTTCCTCTCCATCGACCAGATCCTGCTTCTTGATCACCGCCTCCGTGATCTTGCCCTGAGTCAGGAGATGAGACCTCATGACACCGCCCAAGAGTCCGCAGGTCAGTTTTGGTGTCACCCAGTTACCGTCTCGCTTGAATATCACATTTGTAATCGTGCCTTCCGTGACCTCATCTTGCCCGTTGTACAGTAAGACTTCCTGGTGTGAGCTGAGTGATGCCCCTGTACGACTCATTGGATCCACATAATGCGCTCTGGAGGTAGTCTTGTTCTCGATGAGAGGACGTAGTTGCTCTACAGGAGTACTCTTTGTGTCTAGCAAGAGCGTCCACTCTTCGGGACGATATCTCGGGGTGACGACAGGTCCTCGACTCTGCAGACCAGCTTGATTCGAAAAGGGACCTAGCAAGTTCTTCTGTACAGTCGTCTCAATCACCCCGATCTCGACCTTGCCTGACCGATCCACAGTCAATCGCAGACGCAGAGTCAGATGAGCTTGCCCAAGGATAGCTTGATAAAGCTTACCCTGTAACAATTGCTCGTCCGGTACGCACCAGCCCAATCGAGCGGCTGAATCTCTGATGCGTAACATGTGGAGGTCGAGCAGGAAGAATGAGCAAGAGGAATATAGAATACTGCTCAGAAGCTTGGTATCATTGGGTAAATCACCTAGAAAAACATAAGCAATGATTCTTTTTGTTTTGTTTTTGTTGTCTTCGTTTTTTTTTTTTGTCTTACATACTCCCGTTGCTCTTTGCTGATTCTATCAATACTCGATGGGCCTTGAGATCCTCGATCGTGATGACCTTGATTCCCCACTCTTCGCCCCTCTTCAACAGTTCTTCCGTCCGGGCCATTTCTCCATCTTCGTCACGGACAATCTCGCTTATGGCGGCACATTCACCGAGCCCAGTCAAGCGACATAGATCTACGGCGGCTTCCGTGTGACCGTCTCGTACGAGCACACCACCCTCTCGAGCCCTCAGAGGGAAGATGTGCCCGGGTCTGACCAGATCCTTTCCCGTCGTGGCAGGATTCGCAAGGACGTTGCAAGTATGTGCTCGATCGCTGGCAGAGATACCAGTCGTGACATCCAACCTAGAGTCACAGGAAATGGTGTATGCCGTCCTCAGAGACTCTTCATTCCGCTCGACCATATCGGGAAGACCCAACTCTAATAATCGTGCCTCCGACATTGGAACACAAATTAAACCCGAAGTATACCGAATCATGAATGCCATTTTTTTAGGTGTCAGATGAGCCGCAGAGATGATGAGATCACCTTCATTCTCCCGGGAAGGATTGTCAATGACAATCAGAAACTCGCCTTGCGCAAACGACTTCAGGGCATCGGCCACTTGTGCGATCGGCATTTGCTTTCTTCTTAATTTCTGAGTCGTCGAGTCCAATCACAAAAGCTGCACTTTCGATCCTCCGCCTGTTTTGGGATGAAGATGAGAAGATGGCTTGTTCGACTGAAGATGCAAGGACGCTGTTATATGAGGGAAGCAAGGTCAGGCCGACTGAGACTCTTGTTACTAAGTGGAGCGGAACTTTGTCCGGAATATCGAGTCACGGGTCGTGCCCAATTGGGAAAAACACGGCCCCACGTCCGGCATAGATATTTCATGTGGTTTCATTGATCCTACGCACACTTGGTTTCTACATCTAGATCTATACTCCTAGATCACTTTCATGGAAAAGGAGAAAGGGGGGAAAAAGGAGAAAAGGGAGAACCAAAGAATGGTGAACTCCCATCCTCTGACCCGCCTGAACCGACCGAACTGCCTTTGCTGGCAGAGTCGGCTAGAGGTGGGGTGAACACAACTCCAGTCTTGTTTGCAAAACCGACTGAAGGTGACGAGGACTGGTTGAAGACCACGTAATGTGCCTCCAAGAAGACATCTCCAAAAATGTCGATTGACATGTCACCTCGGCTCTGGATACCTCCGTAGCAGAGTCCGGAGCCAATCTCCTCGTAAGCTATGGCCTCAGCAGTGACTCCGAAGAAGGAACCGCCAAATTCGAAATAGACGTTCGGGCTGTATGTGGTGTCGCAAGGTACAACGTATCCGCCGTCGACATACGAGTACTCGGCTTCAGGAATCGCATCGTATATTGTCTGACAGGTGTCATCATCGAGCAACAGAAGTGTAGTGCCAGTATCGATCACGGCCTGATTGGTGCTAGTTTGAGAAGAGGACTGCCTCCTGCGACGCAATTTTCGCGAAGCACCGGCGACACTGAGCTGTTCCTGGCTAGACACGGTGCTATTCTCTAGAAGTCCGCCGAAGGGATCGAAAGTCGAATCGTCCTCCGAGGACGGCCTGCTCAACACTGTTCCCGTCTCTCCGATCTTGTAGTAGAGCTGAGGGACTAGCCAATAACCTGGATTGGCCTCTGACTCGCCGTTGATCTCGGCTGCTACAGTGACATAGATGACATCGCCGTCGACGAGGGTGGTGTCGATAGTTCCAAAGTCCCATTGCCCCCCAGCACCCGAGCCATTGATGTTCAGAAGGCTCACGGCAAAGATCGGCTCGTCCAAGACACCCTGAGAGATCATGTTCTCCACGGGAGTCGCGACTAATTTTGGTGACGCTGCATTGAGACCTGGTAACCCGAGCCCAAGGAGGCCACTCGCGGGATCACTCTCGAACTCTGCCGATAGATCAACTGCCACTTCCACGGGCTGTTGGCTGATCTCGATTCCGGCAATGTTGACATCGTCCAGGATAACGTATCCGGAAGTCGAGGAATCATCGCCGTACTCGATCGAGAATGTTTCGCCCGTATCGTTGTGTGCAGTGGAGGATGCCGTGAAATTGTAGAGTTGATGGCTTGATTTGTTCGCCGCATTACTGTCTGTAGACCAAACCCAAAAGTCTGAGCTTCCAGTGTCAAAGTCGACCATGAACGACTGAGGCGGTGTGCCGATCGTGACATTGGCCAACCACTCTGATCCGGCTTCCTCGTCAGTAGCACTCAATTCCCCAGTACCACCCGATCCTAGCGCAGCGTATTTGGCGAGGGCACGTCGGTACTGAGCAGCTCCAGAACGCTGGCTAGCGTCATGTTGCAGCGACAGTGAGAACGACTTGGTGGAAGGCTTGGACACCCTCTTGACCGGCGAGGAAAGTGCCCCGGCAAAAAGGCCGAGACTGAGTATGTAAGCGTTGGTGAGGTACATGGCTCGTGGTGAAGTCCCAAGCAGGGTAGGTCTGCCCTCATATAGACCGATGTCATCACAAAGAAAAAGTGCCCTTTGCAATTGCCACTGTCCTGGCGCCGAGATCGACACAAGCTTGGCGGGGCGATCGATGAATTCGCCGTCGGGTTCTCTCGCTCCCCTCGGGTCTGTCCTGTCAGACATGACAAATCTGAAAATGCAGGAGACAAAAGAGGAACTCAATCTCCGCGGAACGTGTGGGGGGTTGCTGCCGTCAGCTTTGTGCCATTATCGTGTGGACTTATCTCATCCAGGAAACGCGAGGACCGGCTGACGTTGCTCCGTCTGCACAACTGTCGACTCGCCACATCTGCTCTGTGGTTGTTGAACTGTCCGTCGCTACGTTCCAGGTGGTTGGCAGCCTCTAGTTTTGCCTGACGGCGATATAGAGCATATATCCAGAGGCAGGGCCAACTCTCGGTTGAGTTTCAGGAAAGCGCACCCGGATGACCGAAAGATCGGCGAAACGACCACTCCCCAGGGACTTTTTCACGCCCATCTCGAAGCGCGCGAGCGTCGCTGTGGAGATTGGCTCCACTGTTGCCGGAGAAGAGATCGGCTCTACTATCCCTGCTCCACCCACGCGCTCGATGCGTTCCGAGACTGCCGGCCACGCGTCCCGATCGGAGTGCGTGCTGATCGCAGACCAAGTCGATTGCGCCACACCGATTGCCAAGTTAGGTTCTCGCGCCACGACGTCCAGCGCTGGCCGGTCTTCCGTGCCCGGGTTGCAGATATTGCCTGGCTTCATCACACAGGCGGAGGAGGCGAGGCTTCTTGCATTCTTGGATGCACGTCCTTGGCGTGACGATCTCTCCCGCCGGACCATGCACTTTGGCGGGACCTATTGTCTCTACTCCAAGGATCGGACACTCAAGCCACAAATATTACAAGCGCCCCCGGTCCCAAGGGAGCTGAATTGGTTGATTGACAGGTTCGTCGACGCAGGTCTGTACAGCGACTTGGGCGGGAAAGTGCCCGACTATGTGATTGTCAACGAGTATCGAGACGCGCAGGGCATATCGGCACATACCGAGAACTTTTCGTTTCACTCGCCAGTCTTGGGCCTCTCCCTCGGCTCGAGCGACGTGATGAAGTTCAGGGAGCTTTCGGAACCCTTCGATGGGTCCGTCAGATCGGGCAAGGCGGGCAAGGCTCCTCGAACGGGGACCGTCGTGGACGTTGCACTTCCCGGACGTAGTCTCTGTGTCATGGCGGACGACTCTCGGTGGCGTTGGCAGCATGAGATCACGCCTCGAAAGAGACGCGTCGGTTTCAGAAGAGTCTCGTTGACATTCAGAGTGAAGAAATGATTTTGTTTTTTCTATATGGCCATGGCTTTACGCTAGAAATGGATTTCCTTTTTTTCATCATGTCTCTTTGATTTGCAAGGTGCCGACCACCTCTGCCAGGTCGTCGTCCTGGACGTCTTCGTCCAGGGTTTCAATCATCTCTTGGATCGCTACTTGGCAGAACCTCGTGATGGCCTGAGATAATTGAGCTTGACCGGTTTCTGTGAATTCATAAATCTCGCTCGGTGTGAAAGCTTCAATTCGTAGTCCGAGGCGATACTCGACCGCAGCATGCCAGAAACGCAGATTTTCCAGCACTCGGTAGCGGATACTCGTATCTTGGTGGAACCTAGTAATTAGACCAAATGGTCTTCTTGAACGCTGGACGACGGCATTGTAAATCTGACACAGACGTACTCCGTTACTCATTCCCTTCAAAAAGTCTTGCCCCATAAATTGTGTCGGTACGGTTGCACCTGCATCATAAAAATTGAGAAAGTGGCAATACCGCTCTTCCTGCTTGTCCTGCCAGAGTTCCGGGTTGATCCAGTTAATGGCTTCGCCAATTACCTTGGGATTCTCATTGTCCAGATAATCCGAAGTATTTTGTAACCACTCGATCATCACAGACTTCTCTTCCACACTCAGTCCGTTCGTCCCCTCCCGTTCCACGATTCGTTTGAGAAAGGACAAGAGTTCGAGTGCGTCGTCCCGAAAGACGGCAAATGAAAGATCGAGCGTTTGAAAGGATGGAATACTGGTCGAATACGTTCTAGCGGATCGTATACAAGATGTCAAGTTGTTTGCCACCTTTAACGCTGCCTCTTCGTCAGCCGCCGTAGCAGAATCATCAGTCGAAGCAGAATTCATGGTGTATTCCGATAATAGTCGAGCACAGGTCTTCAGGTCCGTCTCGAGTGTTTTCCGCAAGGCCTTTGGATCGATATCCTTGCTCACGCTGCCAACATAGACCCGCTTGATCGGGCTCGGAGGTAATGGCACCAGAGCCGGATTGAAATTCGCCATTTCATCTTCATCTTCATGTTCATCTTCATCTTGTTTCTCCGTCAACAAAGACAGGGAAGATGAATATGCGTCTCTCGCATTATTTGTAGAGGAAGAAGAGAGTCGAGTCTGGTTTGACTTCAGGCCAGAAACATCCGGCGACCTTTGACCATTCAGAAATTTCGCATTTGCAAAATGATGTTGAAGATGGTCTATCCGTCCCAAAGCCATCACCGAGCTCCTGTTGCGAGCAGATTCCGAGAATGGTTGAGCCTGCGGCCTGATATAACCAAGCCGTCGATTACTAATTCTCGGCGGTGTGATAGTTGGGCCATGTATGTCAGACGACACTACTTCACGAGGAGAGCTGTCCTGTTCAACAGACATTTGAATTTGGGAGGACGCCGAGTTCCAGGCGACACGTCAATCTACCCGCTTGGAAGCTTTCAAATCGCTCGATAGCCTATTGACTGCTGCTCAAAAGCTCCTTTTGACCAAGAGATGCAAGGATAGCGGAACTCGTAATTATGCAACGTCATGTTTTGTGGATGAAGGAGTTCGGAATGGATTGTGGAGAAAGCCCTACGAATAATATATTTCCAGTTTGCCTACAAATCACCACAACAATATTTGTCCCCATGATCTGCTACGAAAGAACGTCGTCGATTTGGTTCATGCGTAGGGCCAAGTCTTGGAAGCGCAACTACTACACTCCCTACTTTTATCATCTGTCGTTGACTCCTAAAGTCATTACAAATTGCACTGTTCCCTTTTCCCTTGCCCTGACAGATCGGCGTTGCTGTCAATTCAGCTGTGTTCGTGTCATTACCTTCCGAACTCATGTCCGAGGTTGCTCCCATCATATCATAGTGCTCCGTAGCTCAAACACTGCCCCCACTACGATTTTGTCCTACCAACCCTGCCATTTCCAGGAGATCTAATTCGATTAGTAAATGGTTGTGTCTCCATAAGGAGGGTACAATCACGTACCATAATCTGCCTGCATGTCTTTTATGTTGACCGTTCGCCTGCGATTCGCCTCCATCTCTTCCCATTCCCACGCCTTGCGCTGAGCTTCACGGTCGCCTCCGAGTCCCCACACTTCCACTTCGCGTATTTCAGTTCGCTCGACGATGGCCGTCACTGATTCATGACGGAAGGTAGCATATTCAAGCGAGGTATCAACGACCAGGGAGAGTCCACCAAAGTCGTGCGACTTTGTGTGTAACGATGGGGGTATGCAACCGATGCCGATTCCAAGTGACTTGGCAAACCAGGTTCCGTCCTTCAGCTCCGGTTGTTTAAAGACCTTATGCAAAGGCGCGAGCTGGAACAATGTGGTCTTGCTGTCCCCGAAGGTCTCCTTGGACGATTGTTTCCATGGCACGTTGCTGAAGATGCCAAAGCTGGCTTCCACACCGTCCTTGGTGGAGCCATTCAGTATCAGCAAGGTCGGTCCAGGATAGCGCAAGACTTTGGTCTCAAATGCGCCCATCGAGAATCCATCGCGGGAGGCTCGGTACAGTTGGTCGAGTTTACCAAAGATAAGCTCCTCAGGCAGAAATAGGCTCAACTGTGCGGCACTGTTGTCGTTGAGTAGATTGTCAGATGTGAATGGTCTAGACTTTTTGGATGCCAATACTGACGGATTCGCAGCAGGGTAGAGGAAATGAGCATAAAGAGACGGTAGGGTCGAAAGTAGAGAGGGTGAGTGGTACATGAACCGCTGAATCTCCTGGAAAGTAATCGTATCGTTTTCAGATATTGTGTTTACAATACACCTAGATATTGATGCCATTGCCTTTGCGTTCTCGTTCCCAAGGCGCTCGATATAATTGGCAACTACTTCGACATTTGATTTCTCTTGGAGGGAGAGCAAGAACTGTAAGAGTTTTCTCAAGTCGTCTTTTCTGACCCTCAGACCAGTATCAGGATTCTGTCTCTCTGCTTCGGCAGGAGCTCTAGACCCTGCCAGAAGACCTTGATCGGTCTGCTTGTCGACCTCGGGTGCCGTTTGCTTCTCGATATTATTCTCGTGCACGGCAAAGGAGTTGTAGATTAGATTTAGACGCGCCGAGCTGTCCATGACAGTCTCTGTCCTGCCGGTCATAATGCCAATCACCCTGACCAATGCATCGCACGTGATGATACTAGGGGACTCATGGGTATAAGGATAGCTTGCGACATAACTTGCAGAGAGGAAGAGCAAAGACCCAACCCCATCAGGCAATCCCAGGAACTTGACAAAAGTATCCTCGCTCCAGATAGACAGATCGCTAACCGGGGTAGACAACTGATAGAAAGTCTTGCGAATCGATTCCAGCTCGAGAGTGTCAAAGTTGACTTCAAACCGTCTAGTGAGTTCGTGGTATACTTGATCTGGCGATTTGGCGTCGGAACTCCCGGCACTGTGTGAATTGCCCATAGACTGCCTGCAGCAAAGATAAAACGTTCAGGCCAAGTCGTCTATACTCGATGAGACCGACACGGGGGTTGCCTGCCCGGTGTGCCGCACGGAGGGTTCAGAAAAGTCGGACAAAAGAGGGCGGAGTCAGGAGAGAGTGGAGTTCCCCCGGTGGGACGACACTGCAGCCACATACTTCTGCGGCAGTGACCGTGAGGCGACCGCGTTACCGATCGGTCAGATCATACAGCACATCGAATTCAGATCGACACGTAAGCTAGCAGGGAGGACAGAGGATAAGAAACAGCAATTCAGCATGGTAAAATAGTATCGACGCTCGCCATTCGCTAGTCTGTTCTCAATGCCTTGCAGGGTTCGCAAGCACATTCCGCCTATATATCTGTATTCATTCGACTTGTTGCCGAGAGGCCCCGTCGTTTGTGGGCTTTGTTCTCCTCAGTTTGCGTTGCTTGAGAAAGTACGATATCTCCTTAAGTCCTGCGAGGAATAGGGGCAAAAATAGTGGCCCAAATAAGGGCATATACACTCCGTACTTGTGCTCGTCTGGGAAGTACAATAGGGACACCATCTTGTGATTGAAGAAAGCCTCTTCCGCCTTCCTGACAGCAACTTTGCCGGACATCAAGGCTGCCTCGAGATCGCCCTGTTCCACTGCGAGTCGAGCTGTCGCGAGCGCTCCGAGTGCTTCCTCAATCGATGCTGCTACATGTCTAGGGACGTGCATGTTCGGGATTTGATCCACAATCTTCGGTATGGAATGCAGACTTTGTTGTGCAGAGGTAATGGTTTCCACAACTCTCTGGCGTAGAAGTCCGTCTCGTCTCCATTGACTTGCGTCTCCAAATGCTTCCGGTATGGCTGGTAATCCAAGCAGCGTCAAAAGATGAGCTGTACATATTTCCACAAGAAAATCGAGGACATCCGGTGGTAGGACCGCTGAGGACGAATCCGATGGAGGATTGTAGATGGCGATTGCACCAAATTGCGGAAGCAGAAATGAGTTGGTCTCCACAAGTTGATCTCCATCGACTATTACTAGTGGTCGATGCTCAGGTTTGGGAACGTAGATGATGAAATTCAGAGGCTTATTTTCACTCTGCGCAGTGGCCAAATTCCATTCTGCGGAATTGATGAAACTCTTCAGATCGGATTTCTGCAAAATATGGTTTCCTGAGCGCTCATCGAACATGGGGTCGAATGTCAGCTCAGCATAGTGTTGAATCTGGCTTTCCATCGAGAAGTTAGCCAATGATCCTATATCTCGTAGGACGGGCGCCACAACCTTTTCCAAGGACGTTTTGATAGGCCAAGCATTAATAGCGCGATTGCCCCCGCCATTCAGTAGGGAGAAAACGAGGTCATAGGATGGATTGTACTTGACCACTCGAAGATCAGGCGATGTCGAGCTAGGATCGACGATCGATGCGATTCTCCTCCTTTCATCCTGGAAAATCCCGAGCATATAAGCTGCGATAGACTCTTCTAAATTGCTCGATTGAGCCGCAGTGGATCTGATGTCCCACTGCCTTGTTCCAGGCAGTATACTAGAGGAGAAGGCTGTTGACTCCTGCCAAGACACTACATACGGATCGTCATTCAACGTTTCGTTCGTAAATTCATGTACATCTTGCAAGAGATTCAAACCAGTGACAAGTTTGTGCGTGCTGAACGACTGTGCCCCCTCTAGCCTGACAGAAATTCTTGGCTTGAGGCTTTCAAAGCGTGGGATCTGTGGCAGCGGAGCGCGAGATACCTGTGTGGTGAAGTACCATAAAGGGAGACCAAGCAATATCGTGTACCAGAAAGAGACGATGACATTGCGACGTTTCGTGGGCCAAACAGTCTCAGCATTGTCGCTATTGAGCCAACGAACGGACCTCCGTCGAACTTTCTTGACCGTGTCAGCCGCTTGCATCTATCTATCCAGCTCTGAAAAGCTATAAAGAAGCATGGGCGAGGTGGATTCGCAACCTGTTCCAGTCCACTGTAATGAGAGGCCAAAGCACACGTGTCCTTCGCTTGCGCTCGTCGAACTTCGAGCACGTCTCATCTCCAAACCCCGGAAGCCATGACGATGTTAACGCTGATATGCCCTTTGCATGATCGGACCACCACTCAAGGCTGAGTCACTTGTTGTAAGCTAAGATTGACACTATCGCGCTGCGGCTATCGAGGACTTGTCCCCTCACGAGACGTCCCCTGATGCCACCAAGGAAGAGAGCCCGTAATACCCGTAATGGTTCGACCACAGTTACAAGTCCAAGACAGTCGTCGGATGATGGAGTCGCCATTGAGGCACCCAGGAAGCGAGTAACTCGAGGCGTCAAGCAAAGTCCCGAAACGAGTGAGGATCCGACTGGACCTCGATATTTCCTGATGAAGGCCGAGCCAGAGTCTCGTATAGAGAAGGGACGGGATGTCAAATTCTCAATAGACGATCTAAAGGCCGTCACCACCGAGCCCTGGGATGGTGTGAGGAATGCCGAAGCCTCAAAAACGATGAGAGAAAGGATGAAGCTCGGCGACAAGGCATTCTTCTACCACTCAAACACCAAGAGCCCTGGCATAGCAGGCATTGTGACGATCTCAAAGGAGGGCTATCCGGATTCCAGTGCCTGGGATAAAAAGCATCGTAGGATATGATATTGGTCTGTCTTCCTTGAATCCACTAACCTAGCTAGCTTATTTCGACCCCAAGACCATCAAGGAGAAACCGAAGTGGTACAGAGTAGATGTATGGTCCCGCGACATGGCCATAGCGCTCGAAACTGATCTGACCAGGTCACTTACGAGAGGCACATGACAAGGTTCGTGTCCTTGAGAGAACTCAAGTTGGGGAATCATCCAGAACTACAGAAGATGCAACTGCTCAGGCGACCTCAATTGTCAGTCCAGCAGGTCACGCCCACAGAGTGGGAAACAATATTGCGACTCGAAAAAGAAAACGTGGAGGAGGAAAACAAGCCAGTGATCGGAGAGCCGACCGAGGTGTCAGCGGGCATCGAGACCGACGAAGAGACGAGGGCCAACGAAGAGAAACGAAGTGAAGAGATCAAGGCCGAGATAGCAGAGTCACACGGCGGAAGTCAATGAACACAATTCGGGCTGACTAGCACACAAAGCCAGATCACGATTGCGGGAATGTGAGTAGATAGATCGGCACTCCTGAAAGATGCAGCAATTTGCGAGTTATCGGATCAATGTCCCCTGCGCCATGAATGTGGACGTGGTGGGGGGGGGGGACGCGGTGTTGTCGAGAACTGAGGGGCGGGCACGAGTCGCGTTATGGACGCGTTGCGGGACGAATGCGTGCCTTGGAGGGACGCGTCAGTCGCGTTGCTGCATCATTGGGAGTTCTGGGCCGGCGCTCCGCCACCTGCGTGGTCTCGATTTGCTCAGCAGCCGTGTGGACAAAATTTGCACGCCTCGGGTCTCGCTCCCCTGCTGTGCTCCTCCTCCTTGTGCTACCTCTGCCCATCTTCTGTGCCTGGAGTCTCAGATCAAGACTCTTATATCTAGCTGTGCCTCTCGTTGAGCACACCCTACCGTACCGTACAGGCAGGGCAAGCAAGAGCAGAGGCGTGCATAGCATCGAGTAGGTGGCTGGCGGTGGCAATCTCGATAACATCTCGCCCACAAGGAGCCCGTGGCCGGGTTGTTTTGGTTTCATTAGCGAACGGAAGTTCGTGTTTCGCGTCGTGCATAATTGCAGATTCCCTCCTTCTCGCGACTTTAAGAAGCCCAGCATTCCTCCTCTACACGGCTACTACCCTCCCTACACACCTCGCTCCCCTCCCACCCCGGTCTCCATCGATTCCCTAGACTACTCTTTCTCACAGATGGCACCAAGTATCGATATGACTCCTTCCAAGGTCGCTGCTGCAAAGTTCGACACCCTCGACCTCTCAGTCGATGGTGCGTCCTCGGTCCGAAACCTTAAAGACGCGTTCACCAAGGCCGGCTCCAAGGAGTCCGTTGCCAAGTTCAAGGCCGATCTGGCTGACCAGGAGAGACGTGAGGCAGAGGCCCAGGATGAGCCTCTCCTCATGGAGAACAAGAAACGTTTCGTTCTCTTCCCAATCAAGTACCACGAGATCTGGCAGATGTACAAGAAGGCTGAGGCCTCCTTCTGGACCGCCGAGGAGATTGACCTCTCCAAGGATCTCCACGACTGGGAGAACCGTCTCACAGATGACGAACGATTCTTCATCTCTCACGTCCTGGCTTTCTTCGTACGTTACACCCCGCTTGCTCTTCTACCTTCGCGTGACTGACTGATCTAGGCTGCTTCCGATGGTATAGTCAACGAGAATCTGCTCGAGCGATTCTCCAATGAGGTCCAGGTGCCTGAAGCCAGATGCTTCTACGGGTTCCAGATCATGGCGGAGAACATCCACAGCGAGACCTACTCACTTCTTATTGACACATACATCAAAGAGGCCGCTCAACGTCAGCACCTCTTCGATGCGATCGAGACCATCCCCTGCATCAAGCAGAAGGCGGATTGGGCCCTCAAGTGGATCGCCGACGATAAATCCACCTTTGCCCTGCGACTCGTTGCTTTCGCTGCCGTCGAAGGAATCTTCTTCTCGGGATCCTTCGCCTCCATCTTCTGGCTGAAGAAGCGTGGCCTCATGCCGGGTCTCACCTTCTCCAACGAGCTCATCTCCCGTGATGAGGGACTTCACACCGACTTCGCATGTCTCTTGTTCTCGCACCTCAAGCGAAAACCTACCAAGGAGCAAGTCCAGGCTATCATCACCGAGGCCGTCGAGATCGAGCAGACCTTCCTGACTGACGCCCTGCCGTGTCCGCTCCTTGGAATCAACGCCAAGCTCATGCGGGAATACATCGAGTTCGTCGCGGACAGACTTTTGTTGGCTCTGGGCAACAAGAAGCACTACCACACCACGAATCCTTTCGACTTCATGGAGAACATTTCTCTCGCCGGAAAGACCAACTTCTTTGAGAAGCGCGTGGGCGACTACCAGAAGGCCGGAGTCATGGCTGGATCTGCCAAGAAGGTCGAGGGCGAGGCACAGAAAGACGGACACGCATTCTCCCTCGAGGAGGACTTCTAGAGTCCGCCTCTTGTTGAAAATAGTCTTCCTGCCTGCTGGCTATGCCAGGAAAGGTCTCAGGTTTGGTTTCGGTTCTGGCGCATTCGGACGTATGACTGTACAAAGATCACGTCGCGATGGGGTTTGTAATTACTTTAAAGTCTTGAGAGATAGGCTCTCTTTGTAGCATAGTAGAAATAGTAGAATGGAAATCAATCATCACTCAGAGCCGGCATCCAAAACGCACTGAACCCACTTACTTGACAACCTACACCCATCACGCTATGATATCTGATTATTCTACTCTTGTGTCCTTCGCTGACGTCAAAGGAATGCATTGCATATACACAATCATATCTGCGTGTTGATGTGGGTTTGGCAGGTCCACTTTCTAGCCGCGGCCTTCCTCGACTTGAGAAGAGCAACTCCACCCGCCCTCGATCCTCTTTCTCACGCCCACCGTGAGAAATTACCAGGCCAGAAGACTACTCCACCGTACCGTCGGTTTCCACAGGTAATGGCAGGGCTCTCTCTGCAAATTCCTTTCATCATGGACTGACACATATGGCAGCGTTCTCCTTTCTTCTCTCTCTCTCGGCGAAGGAGTGGCTCGACAGACTTCTGGTGCGCGCTACGGTCGCCTCGCGTGGGACTGAGAGCAAGGTGACATGGTCTTTACAGCATCGGGCCAGCCTCTGTATCTCCCTCTTAATGCGAGAAAGTACAGACAGACGACGTCCGGTCACATCAACGCAAGCGACGTTCGAGACAACGGTATGCAGAGTCTGCTCTCAGCGATAGAACTCGACATGAGCAATCGCAGCATGACCGAGCATGTCTCTGAGGCGAGTATGCACTCTTCTTTCGTCGACTCACCGGATCACCAGGAACTCATGGCGGACTTGCTTCGTACGAGCTTCACGAATGAGGACGGGGAGCCCCAGGACCTTGGCCACGATCCGATGTCGCATACGGACCCTGAGAATTCTTTTGTTCCTGCGCTCTTACCTGCGGACACCAGCGCGAGTCAGATTCCCTTATCGGACTCGCAGGAAGTCCAGTCTGACCACTTTGCATACCAGCTTCAAGAGCCCGTCAAGAGGTTCTGGTCCGGCCCCGATGCTCGCTGTGCAGATAAGTCTGCACGAATAGAAAGGATCAGGACAGTTGTTGCACAACACCTTACCGTGCTGACCAACTCGGCGCCGGTACCTGTCTTGGGCAGAGTGATACGGTTCCGTTTCTCTTGGCCCGCCGTCGCTCAGAAATCTTATGGTACCGAAAAGCGACTCTTGACTCCTGCTCCCATCTGCAAAATCCTGGGATCTTACAAGGAGTTGTGTGGTACATCGCCAAAAGCGCATCTGACCATCGTCCCCGACGAGGCCTCTCACCAGTCGATTCCTCAGACCCTCAATTTCGATCATCAAGTGAGAGCTAGTTATAAGAATCTTCACATTAACAACGACAACATAGGAAAGTCCAAGTCTGTGAGGCTCAAATTGCAAGTCGCTCAAAAGGACTTTGGTGACCCTTTGGACATTCCTCTCGCCGAATTTGTCTCTTCCGACGTCGTTCTCCTTTCGAAGCCCTCGAAAAGAACGAGTCGACTCAAGTTGCAAAGCTCCTTTGTCTATTCTGGCGATTCAATTTCACTCTACAATAGGATCAATTCGCAAACTGTCAGGACCAAGTATTTGACCTGCGAGCAGGGACAGATGACGGTCCAGGCTGACACCTGGACTCCTTTCAGAATTTATACCTACACTGACTCGCAGATGGATCAGACCTCTAGACCACTACTATACGGCATGACTGTAGTCCTCAGCGATACGAGCACCGGGTTTGTCTCTTGTCCTATGGTTGTGCGACGGCTCGATGGGAAGACGGTCGATGATGGCGGTCCTGACAGCATCTCACAAATGCAGAAGATTATCTTCGAAAAAGTCATGGAGCCGGGTCCAGCATTTGAGACCACGCCTGAGGGCTTCACTCTGCCAGCTACAAGACACAGGATGTTCTTGAGCGCACGTCAAGCACAATTCCAGAAAGATTTGTCGGCAAATTGTTCGGAAGCAGTCTTCGAGACCTACCATCCGCGCAGTGACGGTTCTGGCGTGATCGAGATGGACGATTGTGGCCAGTGGACGATTGTAGGTGTAGGTTCTACCGAATTCACCTTTCTCGACACTCTGTCGGATCCCTACCACGATTCTCCGCTACCCCCGAGTCCAACGGGACGGACCAGCCAATCTGCACCGAACGTCACGCCAACAAAGTCGGCCCATGGCAACACAAAGAAACGAAAGTTGGACGAGAATGATGATCCGGCCCTTGCAGCAGATCAGAATTTAGAACTCTCTGAGGAACGGTCCACCGTCTCGACGACCTCTCGCTTCGACGATCAAAATCCACCACTTTCCTCCCTTCGGATCCAAATTCCCTTGACACCCTTTCCGACCTTGTTGTCTCCTCCCGTCTTTTTACCAGAATCGAACCGTCTACATATCCAGATCCGCGACTTTTGGCAACCGTCTTCAGCCCTTTCCGCACCAGAAATCTGGTTGGGGAGTCACGGACCTCTACAGATCACTGCGCTGCAACAATCGGTGGTCTATCAGACCGACGCTGCGCTCGAAGTCGAGCTGCCGACGCGAGAAGAGGTCGGTGGGGTGAGTGAGGCACCTTTACTGTTTGTGAGGGAAGATGGCGTTGTCAGTGTCGCTGGCTGTCAGGTTCTCATACGCGATTAGCACTAGCGAGCATAGCATTTTCAATTCAATGATTACTCTAATGGGATATACACGGGTTTCCTAATTGAATGAATTGGCAGTTTTGTTGAGTGTCATGACGGTACCGATAAACCCGACCAAGATCTCGTCAAAGGAATTGGGTCGTTCATCTGCGGCCAATTCTGCTTGCCTTTTGAGATTTTCGACATCTGTCAATTCAATTTCCAATTCGTAGGTGCCTCCCTTTTTGGCCTCTCCGACTTTGGTGAGATCGATGCGATGGGTTGCCAATTTATAGGAGACTCTGTCCTTTTGTCGTTCATGCACGGGTGCCGCTGTGCTTGTTGGTGCTTGAATCGTGTGTTCGAGGTTGATGGAGATTCTGATATCGAAGGCATGGTTAGGACAAGAGATGTGGAGGTGCTCGATGTTTTCCTTTGAGATGGTCTCGACGACTGATCCATCCTTATCGTTGATCGTGACGCGTGGTTTCATATCGATCCCATCGACGCGGTAGGAAGGGTAAATGGAGTCTGTCAGCTTTGTATGTTCGTACCGCATGGGCGGTCTCCCCGCGTCAAAGTTTGGGTGTTTCGGGTTCCGAAGCTCGACTTGTTCATTCAAGTGGCGATTGAATCGAGCGTGTTGATCTTCCGTCATGTTGGAAGTGAAGCGAAGCGCGGTGTATTGAGGGTTAACCACGGTCGCCGAGTAGATTGGGTACTCTTGGTGGAACCGCATCCCGGAATCGCGTATCGCCAACGTCCCTAGTTTCGCTTCAATCTCCAATCCCAATTTCCCATACGTCCGGGGGTCCATGTTCAAGTAATGTAATACAATCGTCCTCACGACGCCCGAAAGATCATCCAGCGGGCGTTTCCCAGTGTACCCCAACTCTGCCCTATTTCTCACCACGCCTGGTCCAGGTCTAGCTGGCTCTTTCATCATAATACTCATGGAAGACCGCTTCGATCCTCCCTGTGGTGGTGTGCCAGCCGGACCTCCTCCTTCTTCTTCCTCATCCACCTGATCAATCTTGCGTTTGAGCGAGGGACTCGACCGATCTCGTTGTTTTACATCCAAATCAACGTCTTCCTGAGCCGAAGCCGGCGCGGTCGCCGTCGCAGTATTAGTGGAGCCTGATGACAGCCGTCTATACGTCGATATCGCATCCTGTTCCAAATCGATCGATGCTTGACCATCATTCAACATCGACACGAGATCCATCTCCCCCTCCCCAAAGCACTGTACAATCGCGAGACCGTTTGGAACAAAGAGTCGTGTAGCAGCAATACGTATGTGGGTGGTGCTGTCCAAAAGTACGAGATGGGGTACGAGTACTGCAATTCTTGCGAACTAGACACGTGAGTCCAACACTCTTTTGTTTTTTGGTTCATCAATCGTAAGTATTGTACGTATCTACGCACGTATAAAGGCTAGGAACCATCCGTCTCTTACTGATTCACAAATTTACCCATTGGGTCCCCGATCCCCCGTTCGCTCTAGACCCCTCATTCGTCGTCTACAAAGGGATACTCAAACTCGTCTGGCATGCTCGCCTCTTCCTCACCGACCGCATCAGAGCTCATCTCATCATTTCTCATCTCGATCAAGGACACTTCCTCGCTCGGTCTCAGATCCTTCATCATGATCACGCCTCCAGTCGTCTTCTTGATCGGTACATAGCGAGCATCTTGACGGAACGAGATGTGTTTCAGTTGCCAAGGCACGACCCTCGACATATTTCCCAAGTTCTCAGAGTTCGGTTCAGGCTTCTTTACCTGACTCGGCTTGTCCTCCGTCTTTTCTTCAATCTCCATCTTTTCGTCCTCAGTCTCAGCCGGAATATCTGTATCCATCGAATCGGTGTCGGCCTTTTCCTTTTCGGCCTTCTTAGCACGCGCTTTCGCCTTTGCCGTCGTCGATAATACTGCCGTTTCTACTTTCTCAGCTGCCTTGTTTTCCTCTTTCGGTGTCTCCGGAGGATACGCAAATGTGCTTGGTTTGGCATTGCTAAGGAATTCGAATTGTGGAACATCGAGATTCTTGTTGAGACCAATGAGAGCCGTCGGCGTGAAGGACAACGATAGGAAATGTGCCAGAGGGAACCAGAACCAGAACTGTGTGAATATCGCCATTCCGACGATAGCCTGCATGTTGTTACTACCGCTTGGTGATTGCAAGCGCATCGTAACATTGCGACCACCGGCATCGATAATACCGGAGGCCAGAGCTGCACCGAATTTCGAGACTGCATCCTGATGCTTGTTGGTGATAATTTCTTCAAATTGTTTTCTTGTAGCTACAACTCGCGGATTAGTCTGGTCATTGTGTTGCACTAGAACCATAGCCGTGGCAATGAATGCTCCTTGTCTGACGAAATCTGTTGCGTCTTTCGTCATGGGCTCGAGCAGGTCGAGAGCTTCAGGCAAGGCAGTACCAGCGCAGGAGATACCAAGCGCCATCGCAGCTCCGTATCTTACGTGAGCATTGTAAGATTCGTTCAGGAGACCAATTGTGCGACAGAGTGCCGAAGGATTTCTGAACATGACGAAACCCAGACCGATGACGGCAGCACGACGTACGTCGTCATGCACGTCAGATACTGCACAATGCAGAAGCTTCTCGAAAGCAGCAGTGTTTCCTGTTCCGCAGAACGCCATCGCAATGGTAAACATAGCTCCATACCTCAAGATCGGATTGTTGTCTTCGCTCAATTGGTCGATAAGTGGCTGGGCAGCGCCTTCTTTGCCATACATCAAAAGTGCAGAACCCATGGCCAAACCACGAATTATCTTCTCATGCTGAGTCTCATGCGCGTATTGTATCATCTCCTCGATAGCCTTTTCTGAAGCAGTTCCCAGCATTACAAGTCCCATAGCTAGACCGGTCGCCTCTCCTGCGACAGCACTATCTCCAAAGAGGACGCCTTTCAACTCTTCATAGATTTCTTCGTTTCCGGATCCCATAGCTGCTACACCCAAACCAAGAGCAGCTCCATGTTGTATCGTCTCATCTTGGGTTTTGGTAAATTCCGCTCTCAAAAAGTCGACCGTAGGCCCGCCGTGATTAGCATGAATCAAACCCAGAGCATATAACGAACCACCTTCGGAATAAGGAGAGCCGTTGACACCCTCATGAGGAAGGTAGGGACCAAGTAGCGTCATTCCTTGTCCTAAATGACCCTTGTGTATGACACCAAGTGCCGCGGTCGCCGAAAATTTTGACCAATTCGAGGCCTTCGAAAGCCACTCCAGATTATTCCGGAAGAACCCATCAGCTGTTGTACCTGCATTCATGAAGGCATTGGCGAAAGTTACTCCAGAATGGAATATAGAGTTTCGAGCTTCCAACGAATCACGAATCTTGTTCAGAATAGCCACATCTGCTTTGTTATTGCGATATAGGAATTCGAGGTACAGCTTGATCGACTTGGTCCCTGCCAGAATCGACTTGATATTGGTGAGAGCTTTAATCGAGTCATTGTCAGTAGAAACAACCTCGCCCTCAGCTTTCGAATTTGGTAATGCTTCGATGACAGCGCGTAAAAATTGCTGAGTAGAGGAGCCTTCGAGGTCAAAGGCCATTTGATATGCGGTAAGGAGACTGTGCTCATTATCCTTCGTGACAAGGTCGGCTAGCAGTCTGGCTGCGGTCGCTGGATCGTTCAGATGCACGACACATTTGATGATATTGAAATAATCAGGCTCGATTAGCTGAATGAAATTGTTCAGAAGCAGTTTGAGCACATCGTCCCGGAATTTTAGGTCTTGCACAACATCGATGCTCGTCTCCAGTACATAAATCAGCAGATTATCATCCTTACTTTGGTCGATCGTGGCTGTCAAAATATCGAGCCTCTTTGCCTCCAGAGCTATACCGATTGCCTGCTTATACTCCCGATCGGCGTAGCATCTATGCAGCATTCTCTCGACTACTAATGACAATCGGACATCTTGTTTCGAGGTGGAGACTTTTGAGGGGCTCTCGCCACGGGCATAGTTGTCTTGATGTGTCTTGATGTAGGTATCTATGCAATGAGAGACAATCGTTTCGACGTACTCGTCTTTCGAGGAGATGTCAAACAAGTCGCCGGCTCCAAGTGCGTAATTCGTTGATTGTGAGTAGTCTCCCAGATGATAATAGACTTTCGAAGCCACCAATGCGGCAAGCTGACGATCCGAGAATTGAGCATCTTCATATAGTATTTCTATACTCGTGATATCGTCCGAGATATCAGGCCAGAACTGGTCAACAATCTCGTTCAATTTCGTCAGAGCAAATGATTGGAGCTGCGGATCACTCTCATCGAGAAGACTGATGTATCCCGACGGACCTGTGATAGTACCGACCATTGGACTTCACGTACACCCTGCGAGCTGACAGATGCTGAACGAGTCAAGTGGATGCGTCAACGTACGTAGCGGTACCAAGATTTGGAGGGCGACGCGAATCAAGCACGTGCTGCATAACGCATCTTACTTGAGGCGGCCCAACTCCGCGAATTCGGTCCATTAGTTATAATACTGGTCCGGATATGATATCGGTCCAAAAGACCCCGGGCATGATGGGAGAGGCAGACATCTATGTAATTCTACAAGTCTAATGCCTTGTTCGCCATAGCCAGAGCTCCCTCTTTAGTCTTGTTACCTGCTATAAAGCCAGCAGCGTGTACAAAGACACCTCCGGGTATGCCAGTGAGCTCGCTGAGCTTTTCGTCTCGTACGCCTCTCCAGGCCTCGGGCAAAGCCTTCCTTGACTCGAATGAGGTAATAGCCTTTGGAACAGCCTGAATGCGCCATCCAGATCCATCGCTATATATGATATATAAGATCTGTCCTTGTATCTGCATCTCTTGCTCAATCTGGAACAAATCTATCGACGTCAGATGTGCGGCAGGCTATACCTTGATGTGACCACTTACGATCCTTCCAAGGTAAGAATGTGTCAAGAACAACAATCTCCGGCCTAAGTCTGGAAGATATTGCGCTGTATACACCTGCTCGCGCAGGAAGCCATGATTCAGCATAGTAAGATAGCCTGTCAGTGAAGTAGTGTCCTACGAGCTGAGAGGCTTGGCTGAATTTATCATCAAGAATGGAATCCGAGAATTCCTCGTTCCATCGAGGATTCAAGGATCCCACCATTGAAGGGAGGGACAACGCCGTCTTAAAGGAGGGTTCAGCAGAGCCATAGGCAGAAATCCCATTGTCGTTAGCGTCGATTCCTTCAATAAATTCCTCGTATACTTTGGTGTAAATCAGTTGCATCTTCTCGTCAGATTCCTCCAGCGTGGAGGAGCTTGCGATAATCTCTTTCCCGAAATGCTTGTAGACAAGTCCGGCGGACGACAATTTTGTTTGATGCTGAGC
This sequence comes from Taphrina betulina, assembly GCA_008802775.1. Classification (NCBI taxonomy): domain Eukaryota; kingdom Fungi; phylum Ascomycota; class Taphrinomycetes; order Taphrinales; family Taphrinaceae; genus Taphrina; species Taphrina betulina. The sequence goes on from VWSI01000002.1 coordinate 235,997, forward strand.
ACTAAATGTCTCGGAGAAACCTCGTTGGTGGTGATCGAAATGCTTCACTCCGTCATATTCTCCAGAAACATCGACAATTATGTCACATGCCTCTAACGTTGCTGGATCTCTCGATCGTACGACTGAAGCATCCTTCCACTTTGGCAGCGTCTTAAGCATATAAACGGCGAGCGCTTCATCGCAATGGAACGTCCCACTATGTGTACCGATTTCTGCATCGGTCAATTACGACCTAGTATGGGAAATTAGTCTCTCACTCATGATCGAGTACTGTCGCAATAATCGACTCCAAAGCGGGCTACTGCGTGAGGCGATTCGCATATAATTCTCGGGAGGTGCTCAAAGCAAAAGTTGGATCTAGAAGTACGGAAATCCCGCGCACGAGCGAGCCTCCTCCACTTCTAAGAGGCATGCGCAGTACTGAGGAGGCGGGAGACGTTGTGCTTAAAGGCATCAATATACATATTCTACTTTACAGCCTTGTCTTGGTATGCAGATCGGGCGATGGTGTCTTGAACCTTCTTCTCCCAAGCGGTCATAACTTCCCAGGGTTCGAAGCAATAGAATTCCCAGCGGTCGTTTTAGGCTCGTTCTCATAGATAGGAATGTCACCATCGAACCACCAATTACGCTCCTCACCTTCTCTAAGATGACTACAGTCCCCATTCAATTCACAGCCCCATTTGGGCTCATCGGCCTTTCTAGTATATTTCGAGATCGAACATGTCCCGGTGTGAACAGTCCGCTCCGGCTCTTGAGTTAGAGCTCGGCCCAGTGCAATCTAATTCGATAAGTCCGTCGACCACAGCGATCTCGACCATGACCTTACATTAGTGGCTGCGTGTGTGCACAGAATTATGGCTTTGCATCCATGTTTCTCTGCATCTTTAATGATGAGGTCTACAGCTATTTGTACCCTCTGATGAATGTCTGCCATTGTCTCGCCTTTCGTACTGGGTACGACTGAAGGCTGGTAGTCTTGATCTATTCGAGAGAAGAACGTTCTCAGTAGTGGTACCGTGGCCGGTGATGGGTGAGTAGCACGGGTCACACCATACCACTCCCCAATGCCATTGTCAACATATATAGGCTGATTCAGAGCATCTGCCGTATCGTTGATCGTTTGTACACATCTGTAGAACGGCGAAGAATATATTCTTTCCGGCTGAGGCTGTATCTGCTTCAAGTGTGCCGCCAGCTCCTTGGCTTGATCTACACCATGTGCAGAAAGGGCCGGATCGGCATCGATATTTGTTGGGGAAGGTGACCACTTAGTATTCGCCCAGTTACTCCTGAAACCATGTCTGGTAATGTAGATGGTCTCCAGCATTCTGACCTAGTATACGATGCTCTACTACGCTGGACAATACAACCGCAACACTCAAGAGCAGAGTGCTAACATGTGATTGTTTTGAGCAATTTGTACCCGCAATACGACGTGCACATGATTATTGATTAGACTTTCGTACAAGTCTTGTCGACCGGTTGGCGATATTGTATGCTATGAGGAGTAGTAGGACACTGTCAAGGCTTCTGGCAAATCGTCCGCTTCGCTTTTATTCCACGCATGGTGCCAAATCTCAATCAGATGCCAAGAAGACGAATTGGAAACCGATTCCTGTTGCTCTGGGTATAGCTGTTGTCGGAGCGGTCTGGTACAAGAAGAAAGTCCAAGATCATTATGCCGTAGAACAGCCAGGCCAGGAGAAGATACGGCCGACAGGTCCTTGGCAAGTCTATGTCCTCGAAACTTTGCCACTGCGGAGCATTTCACGAGTCTGGGGACGTTTCAACGAGATAGAATTACCTTCATTCATGAGAATCCCTGGTTACAATCTATACTCATGGATATTCGGATGCGACCTGAGTGAGATGAAGGAAAAGGATCTTACAAAGTATCGCAATTTGGCGGAATTTTTCTACCGCGAATTAGAGGATGGCATTCGACCCGTTGACCACAGTGCTATAATGGTCTCACCAGCTGACGGGAAGGTCTTGCACTTTGGTCGCATAGAAGGTCGTAGGGTCGAGCAGGTCAAGGGCTTATCTTACTCACTCGATGCACTCCTTGGAGGTGAAACTAGGAGCGATCCTCAATCGATTGCGTTTGAAACTCCGAATGAGGATGCTAGAGTCAAGCAGGAGGAGGATTTTGCAGATATAAATGGCATCAACTACTCTTTGGACGACTTGCTGGGTTCAGAGAAAGGCGGGGACCGGGATTCTTCGGGCAAGGACGCCAGCATAGCCAGTAAAAGTCCTGTCTCGAAAGCCAAAAACGTCGCAGAGTTGGCAACAGAGGTAGCTGTACAGGAAAGTAATGGACGTACTCTGAAAGACGGTCATAGTCTTTTCTTTGCGGTCGTCTACTTGGCGCCTGGCGACTATCATCGCTTCCACTCGCCAACCAACTGGGTCGTCGAGAAGCGCAGACATTTTGCGGGAGAACTTTTCAGCGTATCGCCCTATGTCGCCAAGAGATTAGCAAATCTCTTTGTTCTGAACGAACGAGTAGTACTGTTTGGTAGATACAGGTACGGATTCATGTCGATGACTCCTGTGGGAGCGACCAATGTTGGCAGTATAAAGATTGCGTTCGACAAGGACTTGAAGACCAATACGCTGAACAGGGATAAACCGGAGCATGGCTTTGTGGAGGCAACATATAAGAATTCCAGCAGGATACTCGGTGGTCATCCCTTGAAAGCAGGTGAAGAAATAGGAGGCTTCAGTCTCGGAAGTACCATCGTTCTCGTCTTTGAAGCTCCAAATGAACTGAAATTCACGATCGAGGAAGGACAAAAAGTAAAGGTCGGCGAGGCTTTGGCTACTGTATGAAAATCAATCCACGGCATCTCACTGAAAGAAAAAGGACAAAATAGATAGCGACGATTGTAGCGTTGTGATATGAGCAAAAGCGAAACTTCTCTAGCACATAGCATAAATTTTAATCGTTGTAAGAAAAAGTGTTTCGATGCTCTAATTTCGCATGCGCTACAGTGGAAGCGAACTCGAACTCAAGAGCCGAGTCATTCTCGACTCACGCACAAGACCAAAATCAAATGGAAAGGTTACGTCCAGCTCATCCTACATTATGAACAAACTGTGGGAGAGCAAGGCAAAAGAGTCGTAAGAAATGAAAGAGTTTCAAAGGGAAAATCTCACTACAAAAAGGAAAAGAGAAATTTCGCGGAACCCAAACCTCACCTTGAATTCCCCACGCGGCTCCACACTTTTGTTGGACTTACAAAGCTCCTAGTATTTTCGCAGGTGCTTCATCTGCTTGCGTGCTTGCGTGCTGCGTGTTACCGTACATTTTCTGAGCGCCCTCTAAAAGGAGAGATATCTGTCGCCTCAGAACAATGTCTACAAATGTAGACTTGTCCATCAATGATCGGATCGCCTCGGAAACAAAGATTCTGCATGAACGCAACAATAAAATAGCGTCATTGAAGATGGTATTGGCACTTCGCAGCGCTGAAATGTGGCGAGAATACGTCTTGACGTTCTACTGGCTCTTCAAGACATTTGAAGAGGAGGCTACCAAGATACGAGAGGGCGGGGAAGAACATCTGAGGCGAGCGTTTGATGCCGTCTATGATCCATTACTGTCGCGCACGGAAAAGATTAGGCAGGACATTATGTTTTACTATGACGACGACAAGCGTGTTTTGGACAATTGCAAGTCGGCTGAAGGGAGAGCTTATATCGCTCACGTTCGGCAAATCGCGCAAGACTCGCCGGTGCGATTACTGGCTTACTTTTCAGTCATGTATCTCGGTTTATTCGCCGGTGGACAAATCATCAAGTCAAAGATAATCAGACGCACCGGTTTCTATCCCTCGAAACGGGGTCTTTCGCACGAGACGATCATCGAGCGGGGCACCAACATCTTCACATTCGATACGGACGACACGACAAAGCTGAAAAAGACACATCGAGCGAGATTCGATAGAGTCTGTCTCGAGTATCTCACGCCGTCTGAACGAGACGCGATCTGTGATGAAGCAAAGGAAATTTTCGTCCGTAATGAGACTTTGATTGCAAGTGTCAATGTGCCAAACACATTCACCATGCTACTCCAAACTTTCAGAATCCCAATCATAATCATCTTGACGATCCTGATATTCTTAATCTACCTTGTACAGAGATCTAGGTAGCAAGCAGTCGAATCGAGAGTGGCGCATAATTTCGTGTTGAGAGAATTCTCTAATCTAAAGAAAGCGTATATTGATGATTCTCTACCTACGCTGGCACAGGGTCCATATCTGGTCTTGATTCCGAAAGACTACTCACTTCCAAAGAGAGCGCTCCGCTACCTCGCTGCACGAATGAATTTTATTAAAGCCGGGTATTTTTGTATTTGGAATGATCTCCGGCACCTGCCGCTTGGCTCTCTATATACGTCATCACAACTCTTGACCATCATCACTGTCAAAAACTTGAGTTGATTAATTGCATGTCTAATTTAACAGAATCCGTGCTTGAAAGCGTCGCTGGCGCCACACAAGACTTTGCACCTATCAAGAGCGTTTGTGCATTTTTAAATGGTTTTCATGTATATGACCACGACAGAACCCGATCCGTGGAAGCAAATCATTACTGTACGCATCAATCTCCCGACTTGAGACAATGCTTGATCTATGACTCTGCCGATAAAAAAGCGCGCTTGATTGGTGTCGAATACATGATTCCAATTTCGAGATATGAGACATTACCGCCGGAAGAAAAAAAGTTCTGGCACAGTCATGTGTATGAAGTCAAATCAGGAATGCTTCAAATGCCGAAACCGATCGGCTTGCCCTCCAGTGTATGGAATGCCGCGGAGACTCGCGAGATGCAAGAGATTGTCAATTGGATGGGCAAAACCTATCATTTCTGGCAGGTAGATCGTGGTGATGCGTTGCCCCTTGGACAACCTCAGCTCATGATGAGTGCTACAAAAGATGGAGTTATTCATCCGGATATCATACAAGGACGAGACGAGCGTTTAAATTCCGATTCTGCCGAAAAGAAGGAATTGAGAAAGGACATACCTGCTCCACAGATCCCGGTCGAAGCTGATATTGGTCTTCATCAACAATAGTTTACGAGTGTCACATTGTGAGTAGTGATGGTGAGAATTGTTTCAGAATCACCGTTTCATCCAAAATCGCGAAACATCATTTGTTGATCGCGGCGTACCTTGCAGAGATATAGCGATGAGTGTCTGCTATTCATACAAGGAATTACGTTGTGGACTCATCATGGTAGCACCATCGAATCTGACTGAATCGTCAGTCTTCATCTTCTTCATTACCTTGCTGTGTCCGCCGCTTGCAATCTACTTGCTCAAAGGATGTGGCCCAGAAGTCATCATTGGGACATGCTTGACACTTCTTGCTTGGATTCCAGGAACAATTGTAAGCTCAGAACAAGAAAGTGTCCCCAGAGTCCTGTCGCTCACGTCGCAAGTACGCGATGTGCATCTGGTGCAGGGCACGAAAATGTCATTTCCGCCCTGCTTCTGAGGCTCGTCTTACACGATCTCGTGAGAAGCACAGTGAACGTCGAGCACGAAGTAAAGAGGGGCGTAGTCCAATAGAGGACGCCCAAGTCCCTCCGAACGCCGTCCCTTTAGGCTCGTCTCGCGCTGCCGCAAAGCAGCAATCGCATCGCAAGCATGCTTCATCATACGCGTCAGTGCCCCCAGCGATGGTGGCCGGTGAGATTGAAGATTTATTCGTAGACGAGGGTCAGATGCCGAGCCGGGACCATTCGGCACGGCGGACAAGTCAACCTCTGCCAAATATCGTCCAAGCATATCCTAGGCCACGCTCCGCTCTCTCTTTGCAAAGCCCCGGCGTCGCGAGGGAAGCCGGACGAGCACCGAAGAGATCACACGACATGGCACTCACAACAAGCCCAGCTGGATCGAAGGACTCCGGTGCGAACGCTCGAGCTTGTGACTCGGGAGCCATGGAGCGCCTGAAAGCGTGCGCAGCAGGCCCGTTCGATGCGTCGAGCAGGTCTAGTACTGGCTCAATCGTGGGCGGCATCTACAGCAATCTCTTCCTTCACAAAGAAAAGGCCAGTGAAGATGTTCCGCAGCACGAGGACAAGCCATGGAACGAGACTCACACCGGTGCCTCTGAAGCTTTCACAGCTCGCTAGACGAGGGCGGAGCGCGCGAGCCACTTCTCTCTTCCCTGCAGGGTTACGTCTCGGAGGTTTACGCAGCAGACCGACCGACCGACCGGCAGGATATCAGATCTCGTGAGCGCTTCAACTCGCGCATAGCCGCTCGCTTCCACCCTCCCAAATGCGGTCCTGGGAAGGCTCAGGAAGAGTAAGCGGATCCGTCCGTCGATCAAAGAAGCCGCGTCAGTCAATCTACGCTGATAGCTCTGTCTGCACTGGTAGATCAGCAACACTTTCGCCTAATTAAGCTTGCCTGTGGCTGCCGCAGTTTACCAAACTGCCGCGTCAACAATGTGATATGAACTCAAAAACTTGTGCCGGGAGAGAGAAGGATTTTTTTTTTCCTTTGAAGTGCAGACTCACAGTGTGCTCGAATAGCCACCTCCTTCATCTGATACATGCGAATGTGAGTGATCCAAAAATCTCGTCCGAGGCTGCATCCGGAATGTTCCGACTTTGCCCCCGAAGAGGACAAACCGTGTCCGTGTGGCATACTACCCTCCAAACAATTTCTGAGACGCGGAAACTCCTACCTACCGTCGAGATCAGATTAGAAGCAGTATGCAGGCTCCGGGTGGACATGAACAAGTTTTCGTGGCGGCCCGACTGGCCGCGGAAAGGAGTTCTCTGCGGAAGTTCAGCCATCACCTGCTGACTGGGTGTCTCGCTATCAGATGATGGCTGATGTCGTGGCGCTTGTGTGCTGCGGTGATCGAAGCATTTTGACAGAACGCAGTCGATGAGATACAGCACTCAGAAGACCGTACAGATGCAAGATTTCGTGACAGAAGCTATCAGGTCTAGCCCTGTCCGAGCTCGATGTTTTGAACGTGGCGACCTGGGAGCTTCGTTATCCGGCCGCTGCTAATCTGATGGATCGGCGCAATTTCATGAAGAAAGAGGCGTCTCTTTTTTTTCGGTTGTGGCAGCAGCCCGATCTGGGCCGTATCTCTCTACATAAGAATCCTCTTTTCCGCCGGGCTTCCAACGGAATATCGTCCAACCGTCCGCAACTCAGCAACACTTGTCCCGGGATCAAATCCAGATACCGCGGATTGTAGACATGTCTCGAGCCGCAGAGGGAGGCGATGTCAAGCCAGGCCCAAGAGAGTCGGTCCGACCCACTCCAGCGCATGCGGTCGAGGAACAGAAAGTGCTCCTCGATACCAAGAGTCCTGGAGTCAAGCGCGTAGAGGCTATCGCGTCCACTTACTCGAACAACGAAATCATTGCCCTCTTGGCATCCATCTTCATCATGGCTTATGCTTATCAACTCGACGGAACAGTACGATACACCTACCAGACTTATGCCACCGCTTCCTTCTCCACCAATTCCCTCCTTTCGACAGTCAACGTCATTCGATCCGTCATTGGAGCTGCTGCACAGCCGACGTTCGCCAGACTGGCCGATGTCTTCGGACGATTTGAGCTTATCCTCATCTCCATCTTCTTCTACGTCCTTGGAACTATCATCGAGACATGCTCGACAAACATCAACACCTTTGCAGGAGGCGTCGTGCTTTTCCAGATCGGATATTCTGGTGTCCTGATATTGAACACCATCTTGATTGGAGACATGATTTCTCTGCGATATCGTACCCTCGCAACATTCGTACCTCTCCTACCATACCTTGTCAACGTCTGGGTATCGGGAAACATTACCAGTTCCGTCCTCGGCGCTACGACATGGAAGTGGGGCATGGGTATGTTTGCTATAATCATGCCAGTCGTCGCAATGCCGCTCGCTTTTATGCTTTGGTACGGTCAACGTAGAGCCAAGCAGAGAGGTGCGCTTATTGGCCTGGATGGTCCTTTCCACGGTCTCAGCTTTGCTCAAATTTGCGTCCAGTTGTTCTGGCTTCTCGATGTTGTCGGTGTCATTCTCATCATCGTTGTCTTTGGACTTATATTGGTGCCACTGACTCTAGCGGGAGGTTACACGACTACCTGGAAGAAGGCCCACATTATCGCTCCACTGGTCGTAGGCTTCTGCACAATTCCATTCCTCATCATCTGGGAGTACTCGTTCGCCAGGCACCCAGTCATCCCATTCAAGGTCATCAAGGATCGTGGTGTTTGGGGAGGTCTTGGTATTGCACTCTTCTTAGACTTTGCCTGGTACATGCAAGGCGACTACCTTTACAACGTCCTTGTTGTCGCTTATGGTCAATCTGTTCTGTCGGCAACACGAGTCGGGGAGATTTACACCTTTGCTTCGACCTTGACTGGTGTCATTACAGGTTTCGTCATTTCTCTTCCACAAATCCAACGTCTCAAGCCATTCATTGTCTTTGGAACCTGTGTCTGGCTGCCAGCTTTCGGAATGCTCATCTACTACCGTGGTAGTGGCAACGGCAGCTTCGCCGGCGTCGTCGGTGCTCAAGTCCTCCTCGGATTCGGAGCTGGATTCTTCACATACCCAACAATCACAGCTCTTCAGGCTGCCGTGAAGCACGAATACCTTGCCATCGTCACCGGTCTCTACCTCGCCATCTTCTACATTGGTTCTGGCTTTGGCTCAGCAGTGTCAGGTGCGGTGTACACCAACATTCTCCCGGGCCAGCTCGAGAAGAGAATCGCGGAGGTTTCGACAAACACGACTCTGGCGGAGATCATCTACGGCAATCCCCTCGTCTATGGAATCGCTTACCCGATCGGCTCTCCCATCCGAACCGCCGTCGTCGAATCGTACAAGCACGTCCAGAGAATCCTCTGTATCATCGGAATCTGCTTGGTCATTCCAGTCATTTGCTTTGCCTTTTGCCTGCGGGATCCAAAGCTCATTCAGAAACAGAGTATTCAGGACGACGATGCATCGACTTATACGAAGGGTTCCCACGAATCTGCCGATGAGACACACCAACCCACCGTTGCTTAAATTCTGGGTATCTGTAAAAATCTTATAACTCTGCTAGCTTATTTAGGGAGCGTGCACGGCAATTAATAATACTCAAATATATCCTTACATACTGTAAATCTTGCCCTGTTCACAAACATTTTGGAGAGTAGAATGAAATTGGAAGGAAAAGTTCTTCTTTGCTTACAAATTGCGGTTGATATCTACTTTGACATGCATTGTTTCACTCCCAACTTGAGCTGCAGCCATTTCCAATGCCTCAATTCTTCGTATATCGCTTTCCTGTCGTACCAAGCTGACTCGCTACCCTCAAAGATCAATTCGAGAACGCGTCTGTACATGTAGCCAATAGTGACTTTGATCCACCCCAGTTTGGCTAGCTGATTACGACAAGCTTCTTGTCTGATCGCGATAGTACGGTGAATCTTGAAGAGTATAACGAGTGAGGCATAGCTTGCGTCTGTTTGCGAGTGTGTGGCTGGAAAGGACATGAGGTTTGGTAAGGAGCATCGTGTAAAGATGGGTCGACAGTATTTACAGGCTGAAGTGTGATTTTCGAAATAGAATAAAAATCCTTCCGAAACCATGTTACCTAGAAAAGATCGTCTGAAGATGCAATGACAGATACTACTGGTTCTGCGATCGACTTGAGTCATTATGTAGAGTGATTCTGGCTCGAGCTCTTCGCATATCTGAAAGACTAGCTCGACTGGCAAAGTCTGCCAAGACGTACCTAAGGAGGTCTCAAATACGCCTTTCCTTTCGTATTTATGCATGTTCATTGATTACATGGGCGAAGCCAGAGAACAATGATACGTACACAAGTGTATGAGTCCACTTGACAAAAGTCCATCGCGAGACAGGAAGTGGAATGGCAGAGTCCAAAGCGTTGGAAAATGTGTCCGAGCACATCAAGGACACAAATATCGGGCCGCGCTGATCTCATCTAGCTCTTGAAGGACCAGCATGTGATCTACCGACATCCCGTGCGTGAGCTTTTGTCCATTGGCTATCCGCATTGAAACGCTCCACGGCTGATCCCACCTGGTAATCACACTCGGTCATATACGCTGAGATGGTCAAAAACAGGCTATTACGAGCTGGGCTACACTTACTTTTCGCCATATCGTAATCTGTACATTTGACAGCGACCATAAACTTTTTCAGCTTGACTTTGCGTTCTTCGTGCTCATCAGGCGACGCCGATAAAGAGACGGTGGCTCCGGGAACCACGATGAACGAGCGCCCCTGGAGTAGATTATCCTGAAAGATGTGATTTGCCTTCCGAATCACAGAAGGATCCACCTTGTATGCAAGAGCAAGAGAGGCTATCGAGTCATCTTTCCTAACATAGTGTTGTACACCGAGCTCCTTGTAGGGATTGCTATTCGACTGCTTCTCCTTCTCGTTGCCATACGACCCTTGGTAGAAGTCCTTCGTACTATCGTAAGTGGGAAGTGATTCGTCGTAATTCGGCAGGTCTTCACCCACGGCCTGAGATAGGTCCTGCGGAATTGGCAGTTGGCACAAGATGCAAGTCTCCGCAAGCCTGGGATTTCGTCTAGCGCAGGTTCCACACACAAACCGTCCGCAGCACGGTGTAGTCAATGTCGCCTTTCTTGTATCGTCATAAGAATAACAGGAGACACAGGAGCGAGACGCTGTCTGGCCAGACATAGCCATGATCAGAAGTCGCTCTTGCACACAATGGGTGCTGGATTGAACAAACACAGACTCAACGACAAAGGAGTGCGTAAGCGCACATGCTGCCGCCACGCTGCCGCCACTCCCAAACAGCCGCAGGTATCCCGTGCACATATAGTGCACGTGTTTTGAGCTGGACAGTCCCGTCAGAAAGTTTTTGTCAATTTCGGTTTGCAGAACTCTCCTCAATCTTCGCTATTAGCAACAACAGCGCTTTCTAATACACCGATAATGTTAGTCACTTTCTTGTAGGCACATCCGAGCTACTCTCGAAGCGCATCTTCCTGTCCGTTGGATTTGACGATACCGTTTCGAGGGCGAAGAGCTAGGAATGTCTGCAAAGTTCATACCCTAGTTCTCGCGGCTTACGATGATTTAGTCAATATGGTCAGACAATCCGTTCTCAACGACTGCCTCAACAACATCGTCAATGCCGAGAAGGCCGGAAAACGACAGGTCTTGATCCGACCTTCGTCCAAGGTTATCGTCAAGTTCCTGGAAGTTATGCAGAAGCACGGTAAGTAATCCCACTGCAATGCCTTCCGTGTCCAGTGGAATCGCCGTCTTGATCTTCGAATGAGTAGTATGGAGCATGTGTCGACCGAATACGATGGCGGAGGACAACCCACAACCGAGCGATAACTAGGCGCATACTCTCCGCAAGGAATCTTACGGAATGTGTCTTTTAAAGTTTCGGGAAATCAGATTCATCGCGTTCTCCGGGTCTACTTCTCATTATAGAGGATGACTATCATATTTCTCGATACATGCTCTTTACGAAAAGGTCAAGATCAGACTCACTCGATTCTGAAGCGCTTGCTCCAGTCTTGAACGTCGCTGACATCGTAGGCTACATCGGAGAGTTCGAGGAGGTCGATGACCACCGAGCAGGAAAGATTGTTATCCAGCTCAATGGACGATTGAACAAGTGTGGAGTTATCTCACCACGATTCAACGTGAAGCTCGGAGAGATCGAGAAATGGGTCACTCAGCTCCTTCCTTCTCGACAGGTCGGTTTCATGGTCCTGACCACCTCTCGAGGTATCATGAGTCACGAGGAGGCTCGATCAAAGAACACCGGAGGAAAGGTTCTCGGATTCTTCTACTAGATTTTCTCATTTTTGGTCAATTTCAAAGCATGACGAATGCTGTGACGAAAGGATGCTCCTGCTTGCGGAAGGTCCGATCTCGGTCGAGGTCATTTACCTCTCAAAAAGGATTGTGGATAACTTCCGTAGGGGAGTTTTCTGTTTCATCTGCATAGCAATTTATACCATTTGCATTCTGCCTATTGTAGCAAGTCTTTTTGTGTGCTGGCTGTCTGCTCGTCACTCGTATATTTGAGTGCCACTACTCGAAGCTCATCAGAACGCCGTGCTTTGTTGTCCCTCATGTGCGCAACTGTGCGTCCAGTCAATTCCAGTGTTCTGCAGATCTTCTCTTGCACGGCTATGTAGAATGACCTCGTGACCCACCATTGGAAAGTCGGTGCCGGTTTGCCGTCTTATTCCATTACTCAGCCACGCAGACAATTTCATTCTGGCTCAATAGTTTCGTGTATTTTTAATAACCGTCTCGTTGCAAGGCTGGTGGACGTTTAGATATAGTATCAATATGGATGCTGTCCAAAACGCTCATTCTGTGAAGCAGGACTTGGACCGGGAGACCTGCGAGTACAAGAAGGATCTGAACCATGGCTACGCGGAGGAGGACCGAGTACCTTCTACGGACCCGTTTTACGGTCTGTATGGAGTCCGTATGCCCTATTACTTCCTCTTCATGGCCGTTCTCACTCTACCGCTATATGAGTGGTCATGGAGATGGTGGATATCTGGAGCACCTATTCTGACCTCTGTTTTGCTCTCTGGAAAGTTGGGACGTCTGTCAACTTCTCCTCTCCTTATGGCGTGGTCTTTAGTACATGTCAATCTGGTCTATGCTTTATTCAGTACATCCTGGCTCTTCTACGACTTTTACATTGCTGTAGCATATCCGACAGCGTTTTTCCTCGCCCTCATCTCTAGTAGGAGAGTGCAGGGACTTTGTCGTAAGCTCCTGCGACTTGTCGTAAGGCAATTTCATTTCTTCCAAGACAACTTAGCCTTCTTCGACTTCCCAGCTCTTCTCATCGATGATGGCGAGGTGCCTTGTTTGCTTGTAATCAGAGGAATTACTTTCAGCTTCAGTACAATGACTGTAGAAGTCCACGGAGTCGAGGTCGGCGTTCAGCTGAATGAAGAGATAGATATTGCGATCCAGACCGATCGGTTCACTTGGAAGATTGGCCGTGAGATCAGTATAGGGGACGTGTATGGAAGTTTGAAAGGTCCGTTCACACCAAAGAACAAGCAACATCACGAAACACATCAGAATAACAGTCAAGCCACTTCGAAAATGACGGATGGAAAGAAGCCTAAGACAATGGGAAGTATGTCCTATTCTCAAGCATATGGCGAGCTTGACAGGGCTGCCGAAGCTCGTTACCAACAGCGACTGCAAGATATATATGACACAAACACAACACATCGAGCGAGAAAGGAAATTGGCGACCGTTTTGAGAGTGAGAACGAAGTCAGGGCCGCTATCGGTGCTCGCATTCAAGGAGATACATCCGTGCCAAATCCGCCAAAGACCAAGATCAAGTCCAGCGAACTTGTCGCAAAAGTGCCGACATGGCTCAAGAAGGTATTTGAGAAAGTGCCTGTGCTTTTGCGGCTGTTTCTGAATCCAGTATCGTACAATCATCCCGTCAAATTTCAGGCCATCGTACTCACTGGGCTCGGAAAATACATAAATCAGATTCTGGGGACGCAGTTCTTCAAATACTATCCTGAAGAGAACAAAGAAATCGACAAGCTCAGGCAACAAGTGAAGGAGTTCCTGACTGACGCAAAATTTAGTGTCATTCTTCCTGATATCCTAGGATTAGCATCTGTGCCCTTTCTGACGCAGTATGATATCATTACGTTTGTCAAGGCTCCTCAGGTACTGGTCTACAAAGCATCTGAAGTGCAGGGCCAGACGAAAGATTGTGCTGGAGTCGACGAGATTGCCGAGATTACAGGTCTTCAAGCGACTTTCACCATACCTTCTTGCCTTTTACCCAACCACGAACATTTACTGCCGGAAGTACCTGCAGATATCAATCAGCCCGACCAGGTGGAGATCAAAATGTCCCTTCTGGCTTCATTACCAGGCAAGTTCCATCCAGAGATGATTGACTTTGCAATCACGCTAGTAAAAGCATCACAGATTCTCACTTTGCACAAGCAAGCAATTAGCATGTCCACAGAAGTGCATTCCGTTTCCGATTTTTCAAAGAGTGTCGGAAAGGCGAGCATAGAACAGACAAAGAAGAAGCTCGTAGAAGCCCACGTCGACGATGTCTGGCTATACAAATTGATCATCAAAGGCTTCAGCTTTCTCCGCAAAGCCAAGGGAGATCTTGGCTATCAGATGCCGATACCTTTCGACCTGCGAGAACTCAGACCGCGAACGTTCGTAAGAAGGAGGTCGACCATGACAATGACCAGCTCTAGCTCGAGCCTTGGACCTTGAGCCATGTCTCACAGAATCTACTTCGAACGACAGCATTTTTCTACAGCATACTTGCATCTTAGCATAATTTGTAAATGAGACCTTGTATAGTACTAGTATACATGTCATTCACTTCCATATACCATTCCCAGACTTGCCGAGTTGCAAGAGATGTCGCAAGTACTTGATCAAATGCTGATGAGTGTGAAACTCGTCCCCCGCAAAATTAAAATTCGGTTATCTGGCAAACCCCGGGTTTCGGTCCGGATAAAAGTCTTCGACTGTCTCAAAAGTCCAGCGTCACTCGAGATCGCTTCTGACAACCAAAGAAAGACGTTATTGAGCGATGGTATGGCCATATATAGACCGTATCACGCCCGATTTGGCCATCTCCGACGTTTACGCTGCAAAGCACGAAAAAACACTGGCCGGCATGGGCATCACACACATCTTGAGTCTGTTGTCTTTCGCAACCATCGCTCCAGTCCCCAAATTCATCACGAACTTGAAATTGGACATTCTGGATTACGAGGATGAAAACATCCTGGATGAGTTCAAGACGACGCATGCGTTTATCGACGATGCAGTGAAGCAGGGGGGAACGGTCCTGATACATTGTCAGGCGGGCATTTCGCGGTCTTCTACCACCTTGTGCGCGTACTTGATGAAGTCCCAGGGACTTTCCAGAGACGAAGCATTTCAACTGATCAAGGATAAACGACCTATAGTACGGCCTAATCCAGGATTCTGGGACCAGTTGAAAGTGTACGAAGAGTGTGCGTGTGAGCCGCGAAAGGGCAAACCTGCTTATGACGCATGGGAAAAGAGGTTTTACGATTACGGAGGGCCAGCTGATCCCGGATCAAAGGAGAAGGCAAAGTTATGAGATGAGTACAGAAAAAAATAATATATTTTGTATCATCAATCGATCGCAATTGCTAATACATTCGTTTCTTCTCATCATTTTGGCAGCAGCAGGAGGCGTCCAAGCAGTTCTAACAACAGCAGGGTATAGGGATAATGTAACAACAGGATCCGTCCGGCTAGAGATGTCAGCCACCATAGAATCTCTGCACCTCAGGTGAACAAACGCAAGGTATACAGCCTCCCCTCATTCGTTTCAGTTGACCCTGTTCGCCTTCGTCTGCGTGGTCTTCCGCGGGCGCCCGCGAGACCATCATCGGAGCAGCGCGTGGTGGCTGTACCGGTCCGAGCGAGATTGTTTCCATGTTGCTGTCCATCTCTCTTGTTGTAAAAGTGGTGGTTGCGGTGCACAAAAGGGAAGTAGACTGCGAAAGAGCGAAGTGACCTTGACTGAGCCAAATGACGCACAAGACCTTTTCCCGAGCGCACTCCGCCCGGCCCGCGTTTACGAACCGAGCGAGCACGTCCAAGAATAGACGCAGGTCTTGCTCCCATACGTCACACTCCATAGCTTCTTCGCTGGTCTGAGCGCCTTACGATGAGCAGTATCCGATGGCGACCGATCGAGAATAATCCAGAGGTTCTGACAGAGCTCGTGCACAGATTTGGACTCGACCTTTCGCTTGGCTTCCACGATGTCTACAGTCTGGATGACCCAGACCTGTTGGCATTTGTGCCGCGTCCAGCACTTGCCTTAGTCCTAGTCTTTCCCGTCAGCGAGGCATACGAAAAGTTCAGGCACGAGGATGACGCGAAGCGATCTGACAGCACTGGCACCGATGAGGGAGATGTCGTATGGCTGAAGCAGACTATCGGCAACGCCTGTGGCACTGTACGTGTAGCGGGACGCAGAGATGATTTGTAACACATTCTCTGACAGTACTAGATGGCCATACTGCATACCGTCTCGAACAACGCATCACGCATAACGCCCGACTCGGACTTCTCGAGCTTACTTAGAGATCTCAAATCGAAGGGCACGCCAGATCGCGTCAAGATTATAGAGACTTCTGAATTAATCGATTCTGCGCATCAGTCGGTTGTCGAGCAGGGACAATCGACTGTCATAGAAGCAGACGAGTCTGTCGAACTTCACTTTGTCGCCTTTATCAAAAGCGAGACGAATCAGCACCTTTATGAGCTTGATGGCAGGAGAAAAGGCCCGATCGATCATGGGCTGCTGAGCACTGAAGAGGATATGCTCTGCTCAAAAGTACTCGGTGTTGTCAAGTCCTTTGTTGCCAAAGCTAGCGATGCCGGTGATCTCAACTTTTCTCTGTGTGCTTTAGGTCCGAGCTAGAACGATGGTTGTGTATAATTGTCATCAATGGCTGAAGCGGAGATATGTTCCGGATCAGTATCATGATACAGGACTGAAATTGGTTCATGTAATGAGGATTTCTACGGAACTACAACGACCAAAAACATCGTAGTCCAGCACACACAGATGAGGGACCATTTGCAAAGGTTGCTTGCAGTGGATCATACTCTTTTAGGGCGGAAATTTGTCCTTGCCACATATAAAGATTGGAGAGGTGGTGCAGAAAAAGCGTGTGCGGCTCCACATTCGGAAAGCAACAGCAGATGCGTACTATAGCTAGATATACTCTGATTTATACATACCGACGTGACTGATCCTTCACATGCCATCCAGCTCTCGAGTCGGTGTGATATGAAATGTCGCAAACCTCAATCTCTTCCTTCTTCAAAAGGAAGCCTGAGGGTGTCGAATCGTCCAGCTCGCCCATTAAAAAACCCCGGATCGAGAAACCGGTCGAGCGTGTCAAGACTCCTCCTCAGACGCCCTTGTCTGACCGGACGCGTCATTGGCATATAGATGACAACTCAGGGTATCCTCAGAACACGCCTGAAAAGCGTGCGAACCACGAGAGATTTGTCGAGAAATTAAGTGATTTTGACTCTCGAAAGAGGCGAGAAAGAAGTCCAGAGGAGCAAGGTGAGGCTGCCGAATTAGATTCAGATGGCGAACCTATTGCCAATGGCAAGGACGATAATGATGACGCGGATGTCGACGATAAAGTCGTGTCTGATTTGACGACGAAGTTTGCCTTGAACACTTCCACCGAGCCGGTGGTCAAGAGGAAAGCAAGCGCGAAGAAGGCTGGTCCTAAGCTCACGCCTCTGGAGATACAGATACAAAAGATACAGGAAGAGAATCCCTCTACGATACTCATGGTCGAGGTAGGATACAAATACCGCTTCTTTGGGCCAGATGCCAGGACTGCAAGCCAAATTCTCGGTATTGCATACTTCAAGTCTCACTCATTCTTGACCGCGTCTGTACCGGTGCATCGACTTCAGGTACATGTCAATCGACTGGTAAAGGCTGGGAAAAAGGTGGGAGTCGTCAGACAGATTGAGACGGCAGCGTTAAAAGCGATCGGAGACAATAGGAACAAGACCTTTGAGCGTAAGTTGTGCGAGGTCTACTCCAAAGGCACGTACCTTGGAGACAACGAAGATGATGCAGCAGGCGGATGGATACTGGCCATCGTAGAAGACTCTATGCGATCAGAATCCGTGTCGCCTGAAACAGCCTCTGATCCTGAATCACATCGTATGGAAGCAGATGTCGAGATCCCGAAAGAGTCACGCACAGTAACGTCAGGGTCAGATCTAGTGGTGAAGATTGGAGTCGTTGCAGTTCGTGCGGAAAGTGGCGAGGTCATTTATGATACGTTTGCAGATGGAACATTACGTGGCGAGCTTGAGAAACGTCTGCTCCTACTTGACGTTATCGAAATCATCGCCGTCGGTGACATCTCAAAAACAACGAAAAAGATAATTGACACATCCGAGCGAAGAATAGAAGAGGTTCTGCGTGGTCCAGCTGACGAGGCTCGTAATAAAGTCCGAGAATTCTACACGTCGCGCTATTCAGAGAAGGATGCGGCGCCAATCTTGGGAAAGATTATGAACTTGCCGAACTCCATTCTCGAGTGTCTCGGGGCACAAATCAGCTATTTGGCCGAGTTCAATCTGGAGTCTATCTTCACCTTGACGAATTTCTTCCAGCCGTTTGAAAATAGATTATGTATGCAACTTCCGGCGACGACGATTGCGGCACTTGAAGTCTTCCAAAACACGACCGATGGATCAGAGAAAGGGTCATTGTTTTGGGTACTCAATCATACCAAAACGTTACCTGGGAAGCGTCTCTTGAGAAAGTGGATGGCGAGACCACTTGTCAATGAAGAAGATCTGAAAGGTCGTCAAGAAGCGGTGGAAGAGATCGTCGAAGCTAGAGGCACTACATTCGCTCAAATCGAGAAGGCTCGAATCATGCTGAAGAAATTGCCTGATTTGGAGAAGGGCCTATCAAAAGTATTTTATGGCAAATGTACGCGTCCAGAAGTTTTGCAGACCTTGTTAGCATTCTCTCGAATCTCTCGAGCGTTTGATTCCCGAGAAGTATTTGCATTCAAGAGTCCGATCCTGAAAGACAGCCTATCATCGTTTTCCTCGATAGCATCCACCATCGAATCATTTCTAGGGGAGTTTAACCACGTCGAAGCAGCCAAAGACGACAAATTTAGTATGTTCTGTCAAGATCCTCCAAATCATCAAGTACTAATCAACCGTCAGATATGTTTAAGGAATCCGACACACTAGACTCGATTTCAGATCATAAGATGGGAATATTAATCATCGAGTCAGACTTGAGAGATCATTTGAAAGAAATTGGAAAGGTACTGAAACGCAAGGTCGTGGAGTACGTGACTGTCGCAGGAATAGAGTTTCTGATCGAATTGAAGAATGACGCCACGAAGCTCGTACCAAAATATTGGGTAATTGACTGCTAGTCATTTCTGTAGAGCTGTCACCTGACGAGAAACAGATCAAAGTGTCTGGCACGAAATTCGTCTCGAGATTTCACACACCACAAATCATCAAGTTGATTGCAGAAAGGGATCAGCGAAAAGAATTACTCGCAATCGAATGCGATCAAGCGTACAAAGATTTCCTGAAGAGGATATCGGATCATTACGACACGCTGCGCTGGATTGTTTCTTCGATCGCAATATTGGACTGTCTATTGAGTCTATCTATTGTGAGTGCGGATGAATCGTACACGAAACCCGAGTTTCTTCCAGCATCTGCGCCCACGACGATCCGACTAACTGATTCGCGTCATCCAGTCATCGAGGCCTTATTGAGTGACACTTACATCCCGAATGATTGTACGTTACGAAGTGACACGACTCGCGCCATGATCTTGTCGGGTCCAAATATGGGTGGAAAATCAAGCTACATCAAACAAATCGCGCTCATTTGCATTTTAGCACAAATAGGATGCTACGTGCCGTGTTCATCCGCCACCATGTCGATTTTAGATGGCGTGTATTGCCGCATGGGAGCGAGCGATAACCTTCTCACGCGAGAATCGACCTTTATGGTGGAACTGCACGAGTGTTCAGACATAATGGCCGTAGCGACACCGAAATCGCTCGTGATACTTGACGAATTGGGTCGTGGAACAAGCACGTTTGATGGGGTGGCCATTGCTTCTTCCGTCCTAGACTATTTCCTACACACGTTGAAAAGTCTACTCCTCTTTGTCACGCATTATCCGAACCTCGATCACGGCAAGGAAAAGACGACATTGTTGAAGAGTGCACATATGGGTCACCTGGGCGACTCTGACAGTGTGACTTTTCTGTATAAACTCGTGGACGGGACGGCCACGCGAAGCTACGGATTGAATGTCGCGAGATTAGCTGGTCTCCCAGACTCCCTTCTCCTCCGCGCCGAAGAGTTAGCGAAACAATTTGAACGAGACTTACGAGCTCGCGAATTGGACCACTTAAGACGAAAATTACTCGCACTCGCCAGTGTCGACGACGAAAAAAGTCAAATCGATGCCATCATACGTCGACTGTAGATGACGATAATTACAAAAAATTTACCAAAAGTCATCCTCCACAGCTTCCTTTTTAGTGCTGCCTTGGACGGCTTGTGCTCTGTACATTTCAGCCACTTGTTCCGCGCCAGTCCCGTCTTCGACGTTTTTATCGTCCCTGACTCTGACGAATCTCGGGAACCGGAGTGAGATGCCCTTGGAGGGATCAATGAGTCCGATTCCGGCTTTATAGAGTGGCGAGAGTGTGAGATCGGCGGTGAGGACTTCGAACAGGAGAGATGGGTTGAACCAGACGTCCGGTTGAGCGGCTCCCGAACTGTGATGGACGTAACTCTTTGGTGCCGGGATCACGGTCGGAGATAACTTGTTGTACAAGCTCGCCAAATCTTCGTCGGAAAACCCAGTCCCGATCTTACAGATGGATTGGATGTCTTCATCCCCCTCCTTGCCGATACATCCTAGCAGGAACGCGCCGTATGAACCCAACCTTTTACCTTTCCCAATGTACGCGCCAATCACGACGAGATCCAAACTGTCGCCGATCCCGGAAAGGTAATCCTTTTTGATCTTGAGCCAATTCCGTGACCGTTTCGATGGTTCGTAAGCGGATTCCGTGCCGTCCAAGAGTTTCACCATGAGTCCCTCGCAGGAATCGGCGATACTCTGATCCAGAAACGCTTGAATCTCTTCAGTCGTCTCGCCGTCCATGGATTTCGCAAAGATGAATTCTCCCTCGACTTCCCTGAATGCCGAACGGAGCAATTCTCGTCTCTCCTTGAGTGATTTATGCAGTAGTGAGTCGCCGTTCAGGTATAATATGTCGAATGCGAAATAACAAATCTTAATCTTGATGTCTTCCTCCTTCACATCCTTGCGTTTTCTCGTCGCCAAGATTTGGAATGGCAATATTTTTTTTTCCTCAATCGACCATGCTACGACTTCCCCATCGAGTACGAAACTCTTGGTGGAATCCTTTAGAAAATGAGGAATAGAGGCCACAATGTCGGGGTACTTGGTCGACATGTCTTCGCTGTTCCTGGAATATATCTTGGTCTTGCCCACCTTTTCCGAAACGCCCGCGCCAGGTGCCAGGGGCAACAGGTGAATCTGACCTCGTTCTCCATCATATTTGTACTCACAAGTGAATTTCTCGCCTTCGAAACGATCAAGGACTTCTCCGATGGATTTTGTCGGTTTCGCCAACATGGGTTTCAACGGTACGCCGGGCGTCAATTTACATAACTTTTCGAGCCCGTCGAGACCATTCTCGAGCAATTTGGGAATGATTAGATCGTAATTTGGCAATTCACTAAAGACTTGCTTGAGTGTCGCATCGCCAGCTGCTATCGCCTCTGTCGAGGGAACGACTTTTGAATGCTGCGAGCGGGCGTTCAGAGTGGCGGCACTGAGGGCCGTAAGGACAGTCTTTTCTGCTAGACCGATGCGGAGTTTTCCCTCGAGTGATCGGATGATATATTTGGCCTCATCGCCCTGACACGAACTCAATAACCTCTTGATGATGCCTACTTTCTTCATCTGGCTCGAGCCGCCGGTGATGGTCGCGATGTCCTTCAACCCTTTGAAGACGGACGAGATGGTCAAGGGTTTCGGTTTAAACATGGTCGGTTGTGTGCCCTTGGATTTGGCGGCGACGAGGCCGAGATCGCCAGTCTCCTGATACTCAGCTTTGATTTGAGCCGCATTGCGACCTGTAGATTCCGCAATGGCCTTGATCAGTAGAGATTCACCTATACCTAATTCAATGCCCTCATAGTCCGGCGCGATCCGCGTGATGGAGAGGTAGATTGTCTGTAACAGCTCCTCCGGTGAATTTCTAATGAGATCCGTCAGGAATTTTGTAAGGTACGCCGTGATTTCAAGACGCTTCGTCGTGCTCTCAATCTTGGTGAATGTCTGTACGAGATCGGCGTAAAGCACCGGGCCCGTAGATTTCCTCCTCGACTTGCCCGACGAATCCTTTTCCTCATCTTCTTCGTCCGGCGTCTCTGTCGAGATTGCCTTTTGTAGAGATTTGGCAGCCTTGACAGTCAAGTCTGCAGATGATCCGTCCTCCGCGTCCCTGTTGTCTGTGAGTTTCATCTTTTTCGATACTGGTTCTCCGCCGTCCGTCGAGCTCCCATCACTCTCCTCTCGCTTCACAGTACTCGGACCGTCACTGACTCCTTCTTCTTTTTCATCTTCGGCGGCGGCGGGAATCGGAGCCTTGGGAACACTCTTTGCGCCGAAAAACTTTCCCAGAGTGCCCTGTTTCTTGGCACCACCTGCCTTTGGGGCAACCATGGAAAGTCCTCTCAAGCCACTTCGCAACACGGAGATGGAAAGTCGATGAATCGTTTTTGGTGAGTAGACTTACAATCTAGTGTAGCGCGAATGTCGAGGCACAGAAACTTGGTGGTCGTGTCATCATCTCGATACGGGGGCGGCTCCCGCCAAAGACGCGCGCGCGCTCACGCGCCGAATTTCAACTCCCGCTTTGGAATATCCAGTGGCCCGCGGACCACACTGAATTCAAGCGACTCTTAAGAATAGAATGCATATGTACAAAACATTTTCCATTTCATACAGATATGGAAGTCCGATTCTACGTGCTATAACAGATACCCTAGACTCTTTTCAACGCGATGCCGTTTTTTGTGATTGAAAATCCTCTATGCAGAAAAACCCCACGAACAAACGCCCAATTCCATCACCAATGATCGTGAAAAGAACAACGACGAAATCTAGTGTCTAGCGCTCCTCATACCGAAACTGCTGCTCTTCCTATGGCCACGAGAGTCCGTGGACCGGGTCGTACTCGTCCTGGCGAGTGGTCTGATCGTCCCTGCACCGTCGTCCTCGTCCTCGTCAGACTCGATGTCGCTCAGTCCCAGCCCTTCCTCCTCGGCACCGAAGCTGCGTATGAGGCTCGCATCGGGTCTGTCGGGCTGCGAGCCGCTCCTTCGAATGTGTAGGGAGCGTCTCGTCTGCAGAGACGCGATGCCGTTGTCCATCGGGATGCCGTCGAGGCCCTTGTTGTGCGTCAACGAGTTGCCGCTGGCATCGATCCTGCTGACGTTGAGCAGGTAGACGCCGCTGAAGATGACGAGGAAGCCGGCGAGGAGGGATATGGTGTTGACGGCGTTCGTGGTGTTGAAGCCGCGGAAGAGGATGAAGGATGCGAGCAGGGTGAAGGTCGTGAAGGTGACGTAGTAGAGCGGGTTGACGAGGGAGGTGTCAAACTGGTCGAGGGCCTTGTTGAAATAGTTCATCTGCGTGAGGATGCAGACGATGACGACGATGGCAAAGACGTAGGTGCTCGGGTGTGTCAGCTGATTGTTGCCGGCAAAGGTGAGCTTGAGGGCGATGCCGAAGCCCTTGATGCTCATGACGGAGACGGATCCGACAGTGCTACAGATCGAGATGTAGATGAGCGGATTCCTCTTGCCGTATCGAGGGGCGACCTTGTAGATCATGGTGACAGAGAATACGGCGACGGCGAGGCAGTAGACGAGGAAGCCGGGTTGCAAGGCGTAGTCCAGGATCTCGTCGACCGTCTGCACGTCCTTGTCGGCGGGGGCATGCAGGACGATGATGACAGACCCGAGGAGACAGAGCGCACAGCCCAGCTTGCCCAGGACACCGAGCTGCTCCTTCAAGAAGACCGAGGCGAGGACGGCGCCGATGAGGACAGACAACGCGCCGAGGGGAGTGACGAGGATGGCGGGAGCGAAGGTATAGGCCGCAAAGTTGGCTATCTCGCCGATGATCATCGTGACCATACCCGCCCACCATATCGGGTTCTTGAGGTACCCGAACTCGTCGGCATCGTAGCCCTCGCGTCTCTGCGAGTCGATGAGGCCCTTCTTCGTGATGATGAACGACGTGCCGATCGCGAGCGACGAGGATATCGCGAGACCGAGGCCGATATACTTCGAGTCTATGCCTGAAGGCAGACCACTAGCCTCCTCCATGATGCAGTGAGAGAAGTAGCAGACGAGCCCTCAGAGGAAGAGATACCCTCGTGACGACACGCGATGTAGACGCTGTCCTTCGGCTATCGTGCCGCAGAAGAGTCGGTCGAGGGGAGCGAGCGTTAGCCTGGACCAGGACGCGAAACGCCGAGAACGTAGGAGCTAGACCAGGGGGGGATCCTGCGAAGGGTGCAGGCGAGAGGTGCAGGCGTGCCGGGAGGGAGAAGCTGGAGGCAGCGAGGGTAGGACAGGCGGGACTGGACAAGCCTGTGCTGTGCGCAGTGTGGCTCAGGCTCAGAAGGGGGAACTAGTAAACGAGCAAAAACCCCCAGCTCAGAGCACGGCACGCACAACAAGCAAGCGCTGCTGCGCTTCTGCATCTGATTCTGCCGCCTGCCGCAGGGGAAACCCAAATTTGGCTTTAATCCATTCCCTTGCCTTGCCTTGCCTTGGCGCCCTTCCTCTCACGTGCAGGCCGCCGCAGATAAGATCGCCTGCCCACGGGATCCGACCAATTGGCGTGCGAGGGCGAGGGCGAGGGACTGGGATTGCGCGCGCGCCCGTGCCAGCGAGTTTTGGGCCCGCCCGCCCGCCCGTCTGCCTCGCTGCCTGCCTCGCTGGCCCCCAATGCGTTGAGAATCTTTGCGGCAACACGCTCCCTCGTCTCGTCTCGTCTCTCCCTTCTCCCTCTGCCTCACTCGCTCCCTTCGAAGACGGACCAGGTAGAACACAGCTTCAGCATGTCCATCAAGATGCAGTCCAGCGTCACGAACAACGTCGAGTGGATGTGTGGTCTCAATCCCGCTGACCACCCTCCTGCTCACTGGAGACGGTCCGCCATCATCTGCACCATCGGCCCAAAGACCAACAGCCCTGAGATGATGAACAAGCTCCGTGCCGCCGGTATGAACGTCGTCAGGATGAACTTCTCCCACGGAGAGTACTCCTACCACCAGTCGGTGATCGACAATGCTCGCCAGGCGGAGGCCGACCAGGACGGACGACCTCTCGCAATCGCGCTCGACACCGTAAGCACCACTTGCCCCCAGAGCGGTAGTTTGGTGTAGGCTGACCCCCCTCGGTAGAAAGGACCTGAGATCCGTACCGGTCAGACGGTGGGTGATGCTGACATTCCGATCGCCGCTGGCGCCGAGATCGTCATCACGACCGACGATGCGTACAAGCAGAAGTGCTCCGATAAGGTCATGTACGTCGACTATCAGAACATCTGCAAGGTCATCTCCGCTGGCAAGATAATCTTTGTCGATGACGGTGTCCTCTCGTTCGAGGTCGTCGAGGTCATCGATGACAAGAACCTCAGGTGTAAGTGTCTCAACAACGGAAGGATCTCGTCCCGCAAGGGTGTCAACCTTCCGGGGACTGACGTCGATCTGCCAGCCCTCTCGGACAAGGACAAGGCCGATCTGCAGTTCGGTGTCAAGAACAACGTAGACATGGTCTTTGCTTCCTTCATCCGACGTGGCGAGGACATCAAGGAGATCCGCAGGTGTCTCGGTGAGGCCGGACGTGAGATCAGGATCATCGCCAAGATCGAGAACCGTCAGGGAGTCAACAACTTCGACGAGATCCTCGAGCAGACCGACGGAGTCATGGTCGCCCGTGGTGATCTTGGTATCGAGATTCCGGCACCAGAGGTCGTTCTCTGTCAGAAGATGATGATTGGAAAGTGCAACCTGGCTGGAAAGCCCGTCATCTGTGCTACCCAGATGCTCGAGTCCATGACATACAACCCTCGACCGACGAGGGCCGAAGTGTCCGACGTCGCCAACGCCGTCCTCGACGGAGCTGACTGTGTCATGCTTTCCGGAGAGACCGCAAAGGGATCATACCCAATCGAGTCCGTCACGATGATGCACGAGACCACCATCATGGCAGAGACCGCCATCGCCCCCCGTGTCAGTGAGGACATCCGTGCCTTGACGATCAGACCTACCGCCACCACCGAGACCGTCTGTTGTTCGGCCGTCGCCGCTGCCCACGAGCAGAACGCGTCCGCCATCATCGTGCTCTCGACGAGTGGAGAGACGGCCCGATTCGTCTCCAAGTACAGACCACAGATCCCGATCATCATGGTCACCAGGAACGAGACCACGGCACGAAACGGCCATCTCCACCGAGGTGTCTGGCCGTTCGTCTACCAGCAGCCAAAGCCAAGGAGTGGCGAGGAGTGGCAGGAGGGCGTCGACGAGCGTCTGGGTCACGGCATGGCATGCGCCAAGAAATTGGGAATACTCAAGTCCGGCGACATTGTCGTTGCCGTCCAGGGATGGCGAGGAGGTCTCGGAAACTCCAACACCCTTCGGTAAGTTCACCCATTCTCGATACTTCAAGTTTGAACAAAGACTAACGATTCACTTAGTATCCTCCAGGCACCATAAGTGCAACAACACAAAGGAAGAAAAAAAGTGTTGCCAATCCCTGTTCCATATACACACAAGTTTTGCCCGCCGTATTTCAGCAGCGAAATTGATATTCATAGAAAATAGAGACAAAAAGAACGATCCTTGTCATGATTGTGTTTTTAAAAAAGAAGAATGAATTTAGAAAAAAAGTTCATTCAGTGCTATGACCTTTTTGTCTTGGAGGATGTGCTACAACCAGACCTTGCTCGGCGCGTCGTCGGTACGAACGAGGTGATTTACAGTCCGCATTTCGCACTCTTGGAGACATGTGATTCTTGCACTTGTAAGACTTTGTCCGTCCGCTCGACGCGTCAGGGTGAGACAGTGATGTCGACACTGGCATCGCCAAAATGACAGTATCGTTATTCCGCAGATACTTCCGAGCGTGAGGAGAATCATGAGGATGAGACTGAGTGATGACCCGAGCCACGATCGTCCGTGTACTGACGCACCGTACATCTTTGCCAAACGTCCTGAAAAGACTAGAGATAGGGACGAGACAGACTGAGGAACCAGAAGATAGTCACTTGCCCAGTACTTTCGTCTTGTGTGTGTGTGTGTGTGTGTGTGTGTGTGTGTGTGTGTGTGTGTGTGTGTGTGTGTGTGTGTGTGTGTGTGTGTGTGTGTGTGTGTGTGTGTGTGTGTGTGTGTGTGTGTGTGTGTGTGTGTGTGTGTGTGTGTGTGTGTGTGTGTGTGTGTGTGTGAAATTTAGAAACGACGGTTTCAGAATCTTCTCGAGTTGCATCTATCGACCGAAACGCAAACATATGGTGACAAAAAGGTTTCTCTGGTTTTTAGTTTCTTTACTTTGATCTTCGTGTCGATCACTCGCGTGATGGACGCAGTGCTTCTTGCTTTCCCACGCGAACAAAACACAATGCGAGAATGAATCCAGTCAAAGCACAAGCGAATTCAAGCCAAAAAACGTTGCGATATCCTTCTCGCAAACCCATCACCTCGGTCTGTTGACTCGGCGGTAATCGAATGCTTGTTTGATGATAGATGATTTCAGCAAATGCCAGACCTAGTGCGAGTCCCAGCTCGAGCGTCGCTTGTACAAGACTCCCAGCTAAACCCTGTTGTCTTTCCGGTAACGACGTACTGACGAAAATGTTGGCCACGTTGAAATTGATGTCGATGCCTAGGGTCGCACAAAGCATCGATGGGAAAATGTAGCTCCAGTATCGCTGTGCCGGAGTGATCGAATCGTCCAGCGGCATATAGATGAATAAAATGGGAGGTATGATCAAGACCAACGTGGATAATTGAATCAAATACGTCGCTGGGATACGATGCAAAACAGCTCCGGACCAGAGACTCAAGACGAACCCACCGATTGCCAAGGGCAAGAAATAGGCCACTTGAAGCAGTGGTCCGACCTGCAGTAAATTAGTGAACCAATAGACAGAGTAGAGGAGGAAGATTCCCAGACACCCGAAGCTGAATACAAGACTCGCAATCAACCCCGCGAAAGATGGTACAGACCAGATCGATGGAGGTAAGAGCGGATCTGACTGGGTCAGTAAATCACTCGTTTCACCCCAAGCTCCGAGGACGACAAAGAAAACGCCTAGTGCAAACAAGACTGAGATGTGCGGCGATTGCCAGCCGTCGACTGCTCTAGAAGAGTCAATCAAGGCGTAGACTACGAGTACGAGACCGGCCGTGATCGTGATTGTGCCCCAATAGTCCATTTTGACGCCAAACTTGCGTGTCTCTTTATAGTCTGATGGAATGGAGAAGAGCGCAGATCCAAAGGAGAGTCCAGACAGAATTGCGCCAATGTAAAAGTACCACCTCCAAGTCGTGAATTGTGCCGTGATGCCGGCGAAAAAGAAACCCGTGATGAAACCCATTACTGCGCTGAAGCCGTAGAGTGAAAAGACGATGTTTTTCCTTTTACCAGGGAGATACAATTTGCCCATGAGCGAAATGGTGCTCGGAATAAATGCAGCGGGACCGAATCCTTGTAAGGCTCTTGCTACATTAAGCATCGTCTGATTCACGGAAAGCGCCGCCACGATGGACCAAACGACGAGCCATGCTAGGCCACTGAGGTAGACGACCTTGCCACCAAGAATATCTGTGACGCGTCCAAACGTCAAGAGGAAGCATGCTACAACGAGGGAAAAGGACGAAGCCGGCCACGTTTGTGACGTCTCTGGGATGGACAGATCATCGGCGACCGAGGGAAGCAACAGGTCGAACCCGGAGACGAAGAATTCGACAAGTAATTGAGCCAGACAGACGGAAAAGACAAACAGAAATTCGTGCGAAGCACTGCGGAAAACCGATGGGCGATGAGATTCCTTTTCCTCGTCGAATGCATCTAGCGGCATATTATATTGTTGAAGCAACTACGACATCATCGATGCAGACAAAACATTGGGTGGGATCGAGTCGAGACGAGTCGAGTCGAGAGCGTGCGATGAGTGCGATTCATTCGAAGTGACAAAAAAGTCGTTGGTGGTGACATGCTAGTGGGTCTCGGGCGTGAATCATTGTGGCAGCCAATCGCAGGCACCCCTGGGATCGGATTGAGAGAAAAACCCGAGGATCATGAGGGACGCCCGATTGATATTCAAGACTATCGTTACCGCACACCGGCAGTGACATCACCGACCAGAATGGGTTCAAGGATGACTGCGCAAGTGTAAGCACATCTGAGGACAAAGGTCTTTCGAAGCATTGTTACACAAGCTATACCTACACATTGTGAACTCCTGCGATGGAGGATATTTAGGGAGAACGTGGCAGATAGCCTAGAGTGGTCGGCATGCGACTGCTGATGACGACACTCCTGAAGTCGGTGCTCTCTACCGCAAGGTTTCCAGTATGCGATTCACGAGGTAGTGTCATCCCATCATTGTCCCGACTAGAGAACGTGTTGCCGATCCGTAACCGAGTCCACTTGACTCCATCATAAGGGGACTGCAGTACGCAAGCCTTGCCATCAGAATGCCAGGAGGTCAGAAAGGCGGCATAGGCCTTCACGTTTATGGTCTGCCAATCGGCTACTTGTTTAGTGACTGTATTGGTCTCTCTGGCATCATACTCCAATTCCAGCTTGCTCCTCTGTGAGGGCGGTGTCCCAGTTGGGATCAGGAATGCCCTGAATCCTTGTCAAAGCCGCTTTACGGCTCATCTCATCTCATCTTTGATACTGAAAGCGTTCGTCATGGATTTAGTCCCGTCTGTCCTCAAGGTTATGACGATCAAAAACCACAACTCAAAATATGCTCATCACCTAAGAGTGTGGCTAAGGGGTTATAAACTACCTACACGCTAAGGGGCTACTTACTAGTACAGTATACATAATACTACACCTGACAGTGACATACAACGTATCGGAAGCTCACTATCAGGAACCTCTCTACTTCAGACATTTTAGAAGGGTTCACAACGTATTTCACCAAGAGATCAATCAGCCTGTTGCAAAAGTTGAAGAATGTGTCACTGGCGTTGGAGGCTACCCACTTGCCCAGCCTAGATAAATGCCAAATTAGGGGTGATCAAGTCAGATTCTCACGCGCTGGCTCGTAGGGCCAGACATCACGCGATGGCTCGTGCCGGCAGTAATCAGCCAACAACGCGGTTTATAGTAGGTGGCGTCCGACGGTATTAATTAGGCGCTCACTAGCTTTACTAGCCACACCGTCCAGACCAATCACAATAGGTGTAAGACTGGTCCGACAGCTGCGCGCGTTCGGAGACCTCTGCAGTGCTTAGGCTTCGGTATCGGAGCTAGATTGACTGTTTAGTCTCTGCTGGGGATCCTCAATTTGCTTGGATTGTATTGGACGCCTGCTGTCGTGGGCAAACATTCTCAGCGATGGGGAATGGCCGATAGGAGGTGTCCGCTGGGTGCGTGAAATAAGCCATGACTACGAGTACGCGTACTCACAGCTTTACAGGCCATAACATCCATCCATCAGGAAAGTGTCGTCTCAATTGTCACACGCTCGTATGTAGCGATAGATCCGTAAGTAAGAAATGTCCTTGATGGTGGCACAAGAGCTGGTCTCAATCGTAGCGGCCGATCGCGAGATTCGTCGGGATTGCAAAGGCAATCTCACGCCAGAGAACTCTGCATGTGGAGGGCAGCTTGATCCGCGAATATATCCTTATGGCAGCTTGGTGATGGTATCAGTATCGGAATAGGATCGAGGACGACTGCGTAAAAGTAACCACGCCCGAGGATAAAAAAGCTTTTAATAGATAAGCTGTACATATACATTATGAAGTCCTACGATGACCATGCAGGTATTTAGGGAGAAGGTGGCAAATATCCTGGAGTGTCGGAATACGATGGCTGATGATGCTGCATCTGAGCCATACGCGCAGGATTAATGAATGGAGCGTCGTTAGCAGCGACCGCAACTGACGGAGCAGGCACAGCGGCCGAGCTCGACGGTCCCCCCGTATTTGCCCATTCGTCTTCCCATCCACGCGACACTCCCGGAGTCGGTGCGTAATCAGGCATTCCTCCAGAGGGTACCGTATAAGATTCGCGAGGTAGTGGCTGCTCATAAGAAGCTTTCGGGGTTTGATTTGATGCCCAAGAGCTTGCTTTCGGTGTTGCAGATCCAGCCCACGCGGGCGTTTTTGCTCCAGTATTATTCCAGCTAGGAGTAGCATTGCCAGCCTGCCACGAAGGCGTCTTCGATCCACCTGTGTTCCATGATGGGGTCGCATTACCTGCACCCGCCCAAGCTGGAGTCCGCGACGAAGAGTTCCAAGCCGGTGTCGCATTGCCGGCCCAGGCAGGAGTCTTTGCCCCGCTGCCAGCCCATGCCGGTGTCGCAGAGCCAACTCCAGATGACCATGCCGGAGTTCTTGAGCCGCCACCGCCCGCCCACGCTGGAGTTCGTGATCCAGAACCGTAGGACGAAGCAGGGGCAGAACTGCCCAAGGGTGTTCGATTTCCAACTTGAGCCCAAAGGGGTCTCTTGGAGTCCTGTGAGTCCCGTGCCGGCACACCTCCTGCGCCTCTCCAGCCCTTCGAATTGATAAATTCCGCATAACCTATCAGCGGCTGATCTGGTGCTAGCCTGAAGCCGAGAAGCTCTTTCTTGACTGAAATCTTCTTCAGCCCATTGTGCGGCTCGATCCTGGCAGAGGTGTCGGTGGTGTCCGTCACTATACCCATCAGTCCTTTTTGAGGGCCAGTCCGGATCCAGATCGTCTGACCGATCGCCTTGTCCCGCCCCGTAGTCTTGGGCAAGACGTTCGGTGCTGCCATGGCGCCTCCAGGTCGCGAAAGATTCGGATTCTGCTTGGAGAAGTCGATCTTGCCCCTGGCCATACCATCTACCTCGACATCCCGTGTCCTCGCCACAAAGATCCCGTTGTTCTCAGCCAACTCGATATTATGGCAGAAAACCGTGTTTAGGTGGATATTGAAGACCTTTCCCTTCCTGTTCTTGCCACTGACTTCCCGCACGGTGCTCTGAGGATCGGAGATCTGCACCGAGCTGCCATTCCTGTCCGTCGTGCGTGAAAACTTACTTGGCTCGATTTTCCTCGCGACAGAGTCGGCTTTGATGGTCTTGACATCTCCAGTGGGCGTCAGCACCTGTAGCAGAATATTTTCGATCCTGATGACACAGCCAAACTCCGTGGCGTTCAGTTCGACGACATCGCGTACCTCGAATCTCGACTGCGTGGGCATCTCTGAGACCTCGCTCACCTCTCCCAGATCTCGAGAGAAGACTGTAATCTCGGCCATGCCCATACTCGTCAGCAGGGTGACAGTGTCTCCATGGATCGCAACGACGGAACCCGACTCCCCTGCATGTTTGCCAGACTGTACACGAACCAGGTTGCCGGGGGTGAACCTCTTTCGGAGTCCAGATGTGGGTACGGAGATGACCCCTAGGCCAAATTCATCCGCTGTCCTCAACTCAACTACATTCTTGCTGATCGATTCCACCAGACCATACACCCCGGACTGCTCGCCGCTGGAAATCTCTGCAGTGTCGCCGATAGTGAAGTTGTATCTCTTGGTCTTGAGGCCGAGCCCGAGACTCGCGAGATCCAGAGTGTCGGCTGAGCTAAATGACTGCATCTCTTCCAGAGACGGCTGGACTTCTTCCGGGTCTGTGATCAAGTGAGCTATCTTGAAGTTCTTGATCAGGAACCCATCTTGATAGTCGTCCCCCAAGAACTTGAAGGAGTTGTCGGCACGTCGGCCCTGTAAGCGCTCTTGAATGATCTTTTCGACGTCGGCAGGATTGAAAAGGCGGGCAGGTGGTCGGTCTGCAACGCTGCTCAGCGTCTTCTTCGTAAGTTCCTCTTCGTTGGAGTAATCTAGACGCGGGACGAGTTGCACAAAAGCCTCAGTATTGTCGATCGAGATGTCGTTGATACGTCCCAAGTCCCCTGCATACCTCTTGTTATTCTTCTTAATCCTCACATATGCTCCCGGGACCAGAGTCGTGCCTTTGTTTCTGATCCTGAGGAGATCTGGCATTTCGGCCACAGGAACCAGGACCGTCCTGCCAGGGTAGACGTTGACGACATCAGCCAGTGCGTCCATGACGTCCTTCAGCTTGCGTGCCTCGACATACAGGTTGCCTCCTAGGTGCTCACGAGCGAACACTGATACTATCTGCAAAGGCGAGACGGTGTTCTCCCGCGCAGCTTGCTTTCTCAACAAGTTGAAGACGATCTCGTTCTCCTTCCCAGGCTTGCATCGGATTCCCCAGATGGAGGGATCGTCCACGGAGGGCAACAGTAGCCTCTGCGGTACTGACTTCTGGTCCCCTCTATAGGCGCCCCCACTTCGGCCATAACGCTCTTTGTACTGAGCAGCTAGGCGCTCAGCATCTGCTTCAGCAAGTCTGTATTGTTGCTGATCCAGCTCTCGGTGTCGACGATCGTCCTGTCGAGCATCAGGTGACATTCCTCCAGCATCTTCGTTCTCGATGAATCCCTCAGCAAGCTCCTGCTCGTCTTCATCATCCTCTGCATCCTCTTCATCGTCATCGACCTCTGCTTCGCGGTCGATGAAAGCATCGACCGCGCGCCTCTTTATTCTCTTTCGTGGTTTCTCTCTGCGAGTCTGCTCTTCCTCTTCTTCCTCCTCCTCTTCCGAATCCAGGTCTTCGTCATCCGCTTCTTCTTCGTCGTCGTCGTCAAGAGCCTATGTTGTCAGTCAAAGAACCAGAAGAGACAAGGCAGAGAAAACATACGTGTTTCGTTCCACTAGTTATTGCCTCCGACTCGCTCCTTCCTCCCTCAGACTCATCATCCACAGGGTTGGCAGAAGCGGTGGCAAGTCGTCCTTCGTCGGAGTCGTCTTCGATCTCACGCGGCTCGTCAAGGCGACTACGGACTCCTGCTTCAGACATTTTGAAAAGAACTCACGGCGTAGTTCACCCAGAAATTAGCCTATTGCAGAAGTAGAACGATCTGTCACTGCGCTTGCTGCTCTTACTGCTGCCGCTGCTACACACATCGCATTTGCATTTGTTGCAGCACGTACAGGAATTATGAGAGGAGCTCACATACACGGCTTCCGAATCGAGTGCATATATACACCGCACGTCCAAATAGTGCGCTGTCTTGGCATCTTGTTTATTATTCTCACTTACGCGCTATATGACCTCGACGTAGACCCGTGGATCGAACGAAGCTACACTAAATCGAGATCTATGCAGGATCCGGTTCAACTGCGATAGTAGATCTCGAAGTTATTTCCTACTTGGCGAGCATTCGATCTGCTGTTATACTGCAATGACATTGTGTCAGAATATTCTATCCATATAATGCAGATAGCAGAATCCGTTTATGCGTTGATCTGTGGTTGCGCGACACTGTCAGTAAGTGTGCAGGCTAATGTAATCGAGTTCAAAAAGTCCGTGGGCAACCTGTTCAATCGTGTTCGCAATTTGCACGCCCCAAGGCCGCACGTTACACGGGACAATTAACACCATTCGCGACCATCTATACGAGCAGGTACATTCTGCAGATGCCATGATGGCGATCTCTCGTGCTTGCAATCACTAGACTTTATTGGGATGTTTCATTCGATCCCTTCCTTAATATTGGGCTCCGTCTCCGATCGTCTGCATGTGAGATGTCTAATTCCGCGGATCGGCGGACCTGTGCATTTGCCTAGCTGCCATGAGCCGGCTTGAAGCTCAGGCTATGTGCACGTGTTGTGAGAACCAAGCCCTTCGCGAGATGCTTCCGAGATGTCACTCATTAAGACACCGCAGACACGCGTACCCGGTCTGGGCGTGGCATCGATCTCTATTGCACAATTTGAAGACGGGAGACTTGACAGGCGTGAGTAACCTGTCATCGCTTGGTAACATGATTGGAGTAGGACTACTGCGACCAATTTTGGGCCACATGCCTGCCAATGAGAAGTGAAGCCAAGAAGGGCTACCCGCGCAATCTGCATCTAGATTGTACTTGGCCAAGGTCAATGCGCTGAGCGAGTTTCACTTCTGCCTCGTCTAGTTGTGGTCACGAATGTTGTTGCCATCCGCACGTGAGGGACCTGCCTCGAGACTCTCCAGGTATGCTGCACAAGCAGAGCATCAGAGCTTCTTCGACATCACCAGGCCCATCAGACCGTGAACATCCGTACTGTGAAAAAGATAAATTTCAAGTGGCGCTGCTCGGCAGACCCAGCTTCTCCTCATCGAAGGCCAAGATTGGGTTTATCTCCCAGCCAATTCGCGGCAGAAAGGGGCTTCCTTTGGTGACAGATCTGTCGCATCCCTGTATAGATATATAGTATCTCTGACATATTGTGCTGGATGTCTTCTGCCGAATCGTCGGGGAACGGAGCTGCTGTCAACACTACCCAAATGCGTACCACGAGGGCGCATAGAGTATACAGCCCGCGCGGGCTGGCTATGAAGCCAGGAGGATATTGTGGAGATACCGCTTAGGTGAGGAAAATCAATCCAAGCAGTCGGTCTCCGATGTATGCTGACCTCATGGCGTGTGAAAAATCGACACAGCGCGTCGGACAAACTTTGTGGCTTTGTGGCGCTGACTATACCGCTTGCGTGCCTTAAGCTCGAGGGCTTCACGGTACCGGATGCAGATGGTGCATCGTACATGTGCCTAATTGGTCTAAGCTTTCGTGTTATAAGTCCTCGGCGAGGTCCGCATCGGAGTGTTTCACCATCAGTCCAGCCATGAGCTCTCCAGCAGCTATGACTATGACACGCCCTAGGAGCACTCGAATGTCTTTCACCCTCAATCCTACCGAGAAGGATTTCTTGACAAGTCTAACTTCCGAACCTATGAATCGTCAACCATCAGTCACCACCATACGCTCCCAGAGAAGTTCTCTCTATGTTCCCGACACAATCTCTGAACATCGACGTAGCTCTCTTGCGCCTGAATTACCTGCTGGACCGGCCTTCGGAGAAGAACCTCCATTCACACTGCATAAGGACATGGTCCCGAGGCTGACGCGGGAGTATCAGAACTGGTACAACGAGTACCTGATCGACCACAAATTTATGGTCAACACTCACCTCTACGAACCGACATTGTTGCGTAAGGGAGGAAAGACCGTGCCAGGCCCAAAGCCACCTCTGAATATCCCGACCGCGGACTTCGAGGTTCCTGGCCGTGACGACAATCCAGATGTTCCTGTTCGTGTCTGGTGGCCTTCGACAGAGATGCCTGCAGGAGGTTGGCCTCTCTTCGTTTGGGCTCATGGCGGGGGTTGGATCCTAGGTTCTAAGAATACAGAGAATAACTTCACGACTCGAATTGCAGAGTCATCGAAATGCTGTGTTGTCAGTGTTGGATATCGACTTGCTCCCGAAAATCCTTACCCAGATTGCCTGGAAGATTTCTGGGACGTCCTTGTGTGGGCAAATGCGAATCCTCAATTGTTGAACATCAACCCTGACTTGATCTCGATCGGAGGAAGTTCCGCAGGTGGAAACATTGCAGGCGTCATTGCCCACCAATATGCTGATTCTGGACTTCCTCCTTTAAAGATGCAGATGTTACTTGTTCCTGTGACCGACAACACTGCCGGGCCTAAGACTCATATCTCGTGGAAGGAGAACGAATTTACACCTCAACTGCCAGCTGCTAAGATGCTTGTCTACCGGGACTATTACCTGCCACACGAGTCCTTGTGGACACAACCAGAAGCATCGCCAATATTCTTCAGCGACGAGTCCTTCGCCAAGCTCCCAAAGACGCTCGTTGTTTCGATGTCTGCGGATGTCTTGAGAACAGAGAACGAGCTTTATGCGGCCAAGATCAAGGCGGCCGGTGTGGATGTAGTCCATGACATCTACGACAAAGTGCCACATCACACTATGGGGCTTGATCTCGTCCTGACTGAGGGCAGAGAGCTGACCGTGAAGTGCGCCAAGGCACTTAGGGAGGCCTTCTATGGACAGGACGAGGCTTAAACCGAGACTCAAATCGGGAACAGTGGTACATCATGTTAAGCAGCACCACAATCCACGCGCTTGAGTCATCCGATAATAATAATTTTGTCCAGCGGTATCTGGTGTATGTATCGGGGAAGAGGTGCGACTGAGCGCTTGCAAGGACTTTCTTATTAGACGGATCCAAATATATATTTTCATAATCAGCATTACAGATAGTTGGGGTGCTTCGTAATACAACTCATCATAGCTTGCCCACAGTGTCTGTTCTGGCCATCGATCATGTCGAAGCCGCGTGAGTGATATTCCAGAAGCGTGCGTACTGATGACACGGGAGTTCCGAAGCCCGCCCGAATTTGGCGATTAGATTTAGTATTCGTGCCTGACAAGCCATTTCGATTGACACAGTTCGCCATGAATGCATCCGTAAGATCTCTTGCATACTTGCACGATCACAGACTTCGGAACTGACTCGCTGCAGCATAAGCGCAAACGATCAGACAGGAAACAGGCGACTATCGAGGACCCCGAACAACAGAAA
Source organism: Taphrina betulina (assembly GCA_008802775.1). Taxonomy (NCBI): domain Eukaryota; kingdom Fungi; phylum Ascomycota; class Taphrinomycetes; order Taphrinales; family Taphrinaceae; genus Taphrina; species Taphrina betulina. The sequence goes on from VWSI01000002.1 coordinate 273,398, forward strand.
GCCAAATATACTTCAAAATATCATCATGCTGGAGTGGAGGCCATCAGAGCTCTCAAGAAAGCGACTACATTCGAGATACAAAAGATTACCAAGCGATTGAAAAAGTCTCGAGAGGAGAAGGAGGAGACCTCTTCAATATCTCGACTCGAAGACGAACTCGAGTCCGTCAAATGTCTGGAGACTGATGAACTTGCGCGTTACTACTTGCAACATAATATATTCAGATCTCACAAGCAATTGGCTGTAATTCTGGACATAGAAGATGGTGGAGAAGCGCCTCATCGGACTCTAAGTGACAGCGCGAAGAACGTGGTAGGGAGGTTATTCGGGAGCAAAACGTTCAGGACTGTAATCGAGCACTCGATTGAATCGCTCGAGATAGTTGCAGGGATCAAAAGAAAAGACAATGTGAAGAAGAAGAAAGTAGTGAATGCTGTGGCAAGAATCTCCGAAACGGACACATTAACGGGGAATAAAGAGCAGTCGGAGCATATGGAAGTGTCTTCGTCAGAAGAAGACACAGATCTCGATGCAGCAGAACGCACATCTCCACTCAAACCTAATCCGTCCTCGACTTCGTCAACTTTCTTGCCGAGTTTGCAATCAGGATATGTACCCGCTATTGACGGCTCTGACGACGAGGGCGAATTGAAGGGCCTATTTCCGGCACAGAAGAAAGAACGAAAAAACAGGCGTGGTCAAAGAGCTCGTCGGAAGATCCTTGAGGCCAAGCACGGCAACAAAGCCAACCACATCATTAAGGAACGTGAGCAGGCACAAATTGATTATGAGGAGCGAGTGGCGAGGAGAGCTGCCAAGGAGGCCGAGAAGACTGGTGCGAATGCGATAGCCATTGAGGAGGCTGAGAAGAACAGGAAGGAGAGGAGGGAAGCTCTGCTCCGCCCGATTCACACTTCCTGGGCTCTGGCAAAGGCACAGAAGGAGCGTCTGAAGCAAGCGAAACCCGAAGGAAACAAAATCACTTTCGACTGAATTCGGCGGTCGGTCGGTTGTGCCAGATGAAGAAGTACGCACCTCTGTAGCTAGAATGCCAAGATTCGATTGTCATTCTGAGAACGGCGGCGTATAGCGACAATAAACCTCGCTTCTAAGCATTTTACGGCAATCACAAAGCCGGTGGCTGCAAAACTGTGCCAATATTGACACCCCGGAACTGATCGTGTATAATTGCTTCGTGGGTCGGGTGAACCGCTGATCTTCCCGTGCGCCGGAAATCCGGGGTCTAGATTTTCGCGTGCAATTGCATTTTCGCGTGCAGTTGCAACACAAGGCGGGGATCTGGCGGCAAGCACCAGCAGATGGGCCCCGTATTCTCCATCTTCTTCTGCGTCCAATCCGAGCACCATCTATACGCAGTGCTAATGTAATACCGAGATGGGATTGACGATTCACCATTTACAAAATTCGAGGTCGTTTCGAATCGTTTGGTTATTGAACGAATTAGGACTTCCTTATGAGATCAAAACATACCCGAGGGTTAACAACAAAGCCCCGCCTGAGTTCAAAGCATTACATCCATTAGGAAAAGCTCCACTTCTTGAGGACGATGGCGTCAAGATCATCGAGTCGGGAAACATTGTGGAATATCTGCTTGAAAAAGTTGGAAAAGCACCGACGCAGGAGGAACGTATGTGGGTGCATTACGCAGAAGGAACGGTCCTCTTGCACGCCTTATCAATCACGTATTCGCGATGGGCATTGACGGATACATCGGACAAGGATGCACTTCGAAAATGCGAGGACTTTATGTCGAAAAATGTCCAGAACGACCTCGATTACGTCGAGGCTGAATTAGCCAAGAACAAATCAGATGGGGAACTCTTCCTCGTTGGAAACAAATTCTCTGCGGCTGACTGTATGATGGCATTCAGTTGCGAGTTTGTCATCAAGAAGGATTTGGGCGTGCAAGGCAAGACGTGGCCGAACGTGAACAAATGGCTAGCTGGGTTGGAGAAGCGACCTGCGTATATCAAAGCACGAAAAGAGGCACCTCACGAACTGTAGTTTCTCCATGCATTCGAAAACTAGACATTATGAAAGACCGGCAATGGCCGCGCTAGTTACCCTCTGAAGTACTTTATCTTGCAAAATGATCGAACCCGATTGTCGCCAAGTGATCCATTTTGCCCAGCCCCAAAAGGCGAATTGTCGACCAAAGTATTTTCCTGCGAGTGGGAGGAAGATGAGGTTGAGTACCAGTGACAACTCATGCATCGATTGTGCCCAATGTTCTTCGGCATCTGTGGTAGATGCGTAAGAGTCCGAAGATAATGTCGAGGCGTCCGAGCCTGACTCTGATGATGAGTCAAGATCGGACTGAGGTGATGGTGAATCCGTACCCAAGTGGCTATCGTATGAATCAGACGGCGTCGTCGCCTTCACCGCCTCGCTTGAAGACTGGTCTTTATCTGAGCGACACGAATCAGATGTACCGGAAGTTGTAAAGGAGGACGACCACGAAACTTCAGTCTTTTCCGGAGGCTGATGCAATACATGTTTTGCGAAAAATTCATACATAGAGTCCATTGTGATCTCAGGCTGTTTGTCGTAACCGTGCTCTTCCCCTTCAACCTCCTCAAACACAACTTCCGAATCAATTTCTTGTAAGGCTTGTCGAACATCATAGCTCTGCTCGATTCCGACGGCAGTATCTGCATTACCATGAACGATGTATACTGGGCACATGAGATGTCGTTCCTGCTTCTCCCTGATTTCCGAAGCTACGATGAATTCCGATGCGCGTCCGTTTTGTGACTCGGAAAGTCTCAAGAGTTGTGCCAGATTTGCAGACTTGAGCATATAGTTGTACAAACCGTTTCTTGGGCTTTGAGGCAGACTGAAACTCTGAACTTGAGCGGATTGATCCAAAAAAGGCTGCAGTTCGTTCTCATCACATGCGATTTGCTCGTGCGGCGTAGTGAAGAAACTTCCTAATGGATTCGTGATGGGATAGATTGCTAGACAGGACCGTAGCTTGGAATCCCGTAGAGCGACTAACAGCGCAAGATATCCTCCAGCACTTGAGCCACTTACTGATATGTCACCCGAATATATAGTCGCGGTATCAAGTCTGAAGCTGAGTTGTCGACGTACGAATCGTACGGCGTCCAAAGCGTCACTGACAATCTCGGCGAGGGTGGTTTGAGGAGCCAATCTGTAGTCAACAGCCACTAGACAGTACTGTTGAGCCTCCACCCCGCGAAGCATATGGGGAGCAACTGATTTCCGAGTGCCTTGGAGTAAACCTCCACCATGGAACCAGATCAATATTGGCAAGGGATTAGAAACGTGAGTTGATGGAAGATGTACATCTAACGAGATTTCACAGGAGCCTATAGTTTTGTACACAAATTCGTGAATCATGAGGAGCTAATATTCTGACTACCTAGAAACTCATGCCTAGATATGACCAAACTTCACCGCCTCATGGGCTTCTTATTTTAGTAGTATATATAATAGCTAACGTGCTCATGTTCATCAATCATCACAAAGATCTCCTTCATAGTGTAGGGGTTATCATTCCCGCCTTTCAAGGCTGTTACAAGCTGTAGAGCGCGGGCGACCCGGGTTCGATTCCCGGTGTGGGAACGTTTTGTTTTTGCGTCGCATATCTATCTATCATTTGCCTAAACAAAGGAGGAAATATCACATGTTAACGTGAAGGCAAACATGAACAGAAGATGATGCTAATCAATGCGCAAACTCACTACGAAGCTGTCTAGTTTGGGTTCCCAGCACAATCATAGCAGGGTTGGAGTTTCGGAGGAAGAACGCGGAGATAAGTGTCATCGCGGGTGGTCGTTCAAGTGGCGCGTCATGCACAGAATGACCGAACCTCCATCCACATGCAGATGGAAGATCTGACAACGCCCTCAGTTACCCAAGTCCACAAATAAAACGCACATACCTCGAACTATGCCAATGATGCTCCCGACTATGAAAGCTTTCCGTTCAGTTGACGATCACAAGGCTGAGGTGATAGACTACGAAATTCCAGCGCCGGCTGAAGACCAAATACTGATCGAAGTGAAATGTGTCGCCATCAATCCGACTGACTGGAAACATGTCGAATACATGACACCTAAGGATTGCGGAGTCGGGTGCGACTATGCAGGTATCGCGGCTTATGATGCTCATGGTTTCAAGAAGGGAGACAGACTCGCAGGTTTCACTCATGGAGGCGCTTACAAAGACCGTGGAGCTTTCGCAGAATATCTGGTGACGGACCCAAAGATGGTGTTCCGAATCCCCGAGGGAACTTCTTTCGAACAGGCTGCCGCATACCCGATCCCATACCTCACAGCGTGTCTCGCACTCTATCAAAAACTGAACCTCAGTGGTCCTCAGGCCGGCAAGAAGAGTGACCAATTCGTCCTTATCTACGGCGGTTCTTCAGCAGTCGGTATACAGGCTGTGCAATTGGCTAGCTTGTCAGGCTATCGAGTCATTGCGACTGCTTCTCCCAAGAACTTTGATTTATTGAAATCCCTTGGAGCAGAGAAATGCTTTGACTACAAGTCGTCGGACGTGGTAGATCAGATCAAAGAGTACACCAAGAGCTCGTTAGCGCTGGCCTTGGACACCATCTCCGAGGAAAGTTCGGTCAAGATCTCCTCTCAGGCTCTTCAGAAGGGAGGCAAGTTGGTCCTGCTCCTGGCAGCTCCGAAGGAAGTCCGAGATGATATCGAGATCATCAACGTCCTCGCGTACACTTGCCTGGGCAAGCCCCTGAACTACGGGCCCTTCAACGTCCCTGCAATTCCAAGCGACGTCGACTTTGCTGTCACGTGGTGGAAGGTATTGACGCAGCTGTTGCAAGAGCAAAAGCTGGTGGAAGCACCTCTGAAAGTAATGGAGGGTGGTCTGAATGGAATCCAGGAGGGTTTCAACTACATGAAGTCAGGCAAGGTCAGTGCGCAGAAGATTGTCCTGAATCTTTAATCTAGTCGGCGAGATGCCACTGTACTGTAGTGATACACTCCAGTCATATATACATGTATATGTGTACTCATATAGCGTCCCACTCCGATTGTCCGTGAACCGATATATACCCGCCTTATCGTGGCTGAGGGTGTCCGTCATCTCACATTTCGACGCTGCTGCCCCAAATTCTGCCTCCTTCAACATCGTGTCCAAGAGACTCTCGGTACACATCTGGTAGAACCTAGCCAAAATGTCAGAGACTGTGAGCCCGATGAAGGTACGAATCGATTGTCAATGTTGTGAGTGTGTAGGCTAATGAGCGAGACCTTTAAGAAGCCAGTTCGCAAGCCTACCAGGCAAATGTCTGTCTCACGAGTCGAGCCACCAGCACCAGGCCCGGTCTTTCGAGTAGCCATTGTTGGAGCTGGAGGAATCAATTTTGGAACCGACGAAGGTCCATGGAACCATTCTTTCAGAATTGAAAAGTATATCTTCTGATACTCACGTTTCGGCCATATCTGACGAATCTAGCAAGCTCGGAACTAGGCTGTTGGTGACTGCTCTGATCGATCCTAGTGCTGCAAACCGTGAGCGAGTGCTTCGAAACAAACGAGCATCATTTGTGGAGCGAGCCTACAAGGACACCAAGGAGTACGATACAATCGAGGCTTATCTGGCAGACTTGAAGGAGGAGGACAAACCACGAGCCGTTATTGTGGGATCACCTCCCCAGTTCCACGGCTCTACAGAGGCCGGAAAAGATGTCGAGATCCAATTGACAAAAGCTCTTCCGGACGTGGCCTTGTTTGTGGAGAAACCAGTAACCATGTCATCTACCGAAGAATGCTGGAAGGTGGCACGGGCTCTGGAAAGTCAGGGCACTATTGCTTCTGTCGGATACATGTTCCGATATCTCGCAGCAGTCCAGAAGATGAAAGAACTCATGGAGGGCAAGATCACCACAGCCGTCATTGCCAGATATGTTTGCTCTTACGCGAAGATCGCCAAGCCAGACTGGTGGACCTTTTCCAAATCTGGAGGTGCTGTAGTGGAGCAGGCTACGCACTTTTGCGACTTGTGCCGATACTTTGGTGGTGAAATCGACCTCGACTCCATTCAAGCGGACGCCGTCTCTTGGGATGACCCAGCTGGCAAGCTTTCCGCCATTCCAATTGACGAGAGCAAGATACCCGAGGCTGATAGAATTAACAGAATGACATCGGCAACATGGAGGTTCAAGGACACCGGTGCCATCGGCTCCCTGACCCACGGGCTTGTGCTTCAAGGAACCAAGTATGACACTACCTTGGAGGTCTACGCAGACGGATACCAGTTGCGATTAGTCGATCCATACGATCAACCCCGACTTTACGTCCGATCACCCGGTGACGATAAGGAGGAGACCTATACCTTCCCGGAAGATGATCCATACTTTACCGAGATAGACACGTTCATTGATGCCATCGAGAACAAAGATCAGAGCTTGATTGCCTCTTCTTTCGCTGACGGTGTCAAGACTTATGAGGTATACGATCGCTCAAGCATGTCGAGATGTAGCTAATATTTTCAATAGTTTTCATGGGAGATCACAAAGGCTGCTCGACGACAAGACGCGGCACGAAGAGCCAAGAAAGCTGCACGAGAAGCAAGTGAGAACAACTGAAATACATGATAGATGATGAACGTTTTACGTAGACGGCATGAAATAGATAATCACATGCATGACATGAAGTTTCCAATAATCAACGAAGTGCAGTATTTTGTGGATGATTCGAGCGGCTCCTCATTTTCAACACTCTACTAGCCAGCACCGGACCACACCACAACGCATCATCTCACCTCATTCGATACTTGCTGTAGAGGGACGTAGATGTCCGCACTCGACCATGCCGTTTCTTCTTCTGCTTCATCTTCAACGCCTCATTCAATGTTCTTAAACGCATCGATTCAGGAACTCTTGATGATTGAGATGACATCGCTCTGTTACCGCCTCTCTCGCGCTCCTGTCGCGGTCGATAGTGACACAATAACGACGGCGTCGACGGAAGAGGAAGAAATGTCAGACTCGGAACGCCTCGAATCGAAATTGGAGAGTATCGGGTTTCGCGTCGGCCACGGTCTCGTCGAACGGTTCGCGCGGGACCGACCCATGTTGACGGACCACCTCGACATGATTAAATTCGTCTGCAAGGATCTCTGGATGTTGCTCTTCAATAAACAAATCGATAATTTGAAGACGAATCATCGCGGCGTCTACGTCCTGAGCGACCAACAATTCAAGTGGTTCGCCAAGATGAGTTGGAACCCGAGATATAAAGACGGAAAGGAATATTCTCCATACCTCTGGTACCCATGTGGCATCATCCGTGGAGCCCTGCAGAACCTCGGTATGGAGAGCGTCGTTATTGCAGAATGCCCGAACGGTCCGCCCGGAATCACCTTCCAAATCAAGACTATCAATAAATCCGAGTCGTAGAGCCAGGCCATCACGTCACAAAAATCAGTGCCACAAAAAGTCGTCACATACAAAGCTTCAACAAACGAGTAAAGGCAGAAAGGTGGTATGGAGAAATTGTGTCTATCAAATCGAGCTAAATACTACGGCGAAAACTGCCGAAACATTCTAGAGACGATTTACCTATCAAACGTCAGATGAGGATCATCGTGGTAAAATAGTTCGGGTTTACAACTTTGAAGCTGGATTTGTAACAAACTCAACTCCCTTCTTGATGTTGCCAACGAGGTCGGGGATGCAGGCATCGATGAGTTTCTTTTCGTAATCGGTGACCTAGTATCATAGTTAGCTCATTGAACTTTTCGTCGCAGATATCCTTAGGACCACAATACCTTTCCGTAAGGAAGAGCGTTCTTGACACCCTCTGGTCCCAACTCAACAGGGCAGGAGAAGTACTCTACACCGTTGCACTCTTTCTTGACGGCATCACCGCCTGGGCAGCCATCGAGATGGATGAAGGTAGGCTCGATGATTCCGGTCTCACCTTTGACAGCCTTCATGATCAACTCAGCGAATCTGAATCCAGCGTATGCCATGGAGAGTGTAGCAGAACCAGCACCATCCTTTGCCTTGACAACCTCGTCACCTCCAAATTGGATTCTGTTGACCAGGGCATCCAATTCTGCACCTTCGATCTTGACAGCAGGCTTTGACTGGGAGATCAGAGGTACAATCGTGACACCGGAATGACCACCAATGACTGGAATGGTGTACTCGGTGGCAGAGCCTCCAGAGATCGAGGCAACAAAGGTCTTTGCTCGAACAACATCAAGCGTGGTGACTCCGAAGAGTTTCTTTGGGTCGAAGACGTTGTGCTTCTTCAGGACTTCGGCGAATATGGGTACCGTCGAGTTGACTGGGTTTGAGATGATGAGGAAGAATGCCTTTGGGCAGTACTGAGCACATGCCTCGGCCAAAGTCTGGACGATCGAGGCATTCTTCTGGAAAAGATCGTCTCGAGTCATACCAGGCTTTCGTGGCAGACCTGCAGGGCAGACAACGATATCAGCACCAGTGAGGGCCTTCTTCAGACCATCGTCAGCAGGCAAGTAGCCTGTTACTTTGGCAGCTGTAGAAATGTGAGAGAGATCTGCAGCAACACCAGGTGCAGCGACCACATCATAGAGAGCCAACTCGGTGACGAGGGGACTGTTCTTGAGGAGAAGAGATGTAGGTTGACCAATGCCACCGGCTCTGAGGCACAGTCAGCGGTGGCTTCACTTCCTGAGATTGGGTTCACTTACGCTCCGAGAACGACAGCCTTCATATTTGCTGATTGATAGAGAAGAAGATGAAGAGGGAGTGCGGAAGTAGGTCGGGGAAGCTTGGTAGAGGTGCGGAATCACACGGGTGGGGAAACCTGGGAATCGCCAGGCTCGCTTCGTCGTGTCCCGTGATTGGGGCCGATGCACGTGTAGTTACCAAGACTGCGCTGAAATCATTTTCCCTCAGATATCGCGCGGAACAGCAGATACTGGAAGAATCGACACATCAAAGCACAATCATGGTTCTCGCTGCTACAAACTTCTCAAACGACCTGCTGTGGCTGTGCATTCGAAATGAATCTTCTTTCATTGTCAAACGACCAAACGAGAAGATGTTCTCCCGAGAGCCTCTGAACTTGACCAACAAGCACACCGCAAAGTACTCTGGTCTTGCCAACGACAAGATCATTGGTGTCCAGTCTGGCAAGAACGGAAAAGGAGTGACTCTGATCACCAAGGGAAAGAAGGAGACTGACAACAGTCCTCGAAAGAACATCGTCAAGTCTACCCTCCGAAACTCCTCCGCCAAGGTTCGGGAAATTGAGTCCGCTGGTCATGCTCGACTACTGACAGATGTAGGGAATTAGCACCAACATCTACAACGCTACCACGAAGAAAGCTTACCGAGTCGATCTTCGATACGAGGCCCTTGGACGAGGATCTGCTATCGTGAAGTCACAACAGCCCAAGAAGGAGGCTGCCCCAAAAAAGGCACGAGGAATCAAGGCCTAAATTAGCACCCATTCGATCAAAATTTCATGATTTTCAGAACATTGTTGTGCGAAGTGCATTGTGATTGTTGTGAACGCACTCGATATTCCCTGAGTTGCGGAACTTTTTTGATACATTCGTTCTATTGTATCAGGTTTCTGACACATGTCGATGTAGGCCTTGATTGCAAAGACATCAAGTGACTCTAGCAGCACGACTTGGTACCATTTAACCTCAAGTATGTCCTATAGACGAACGAGTCCCATTTCCCGTTGTGCAAAAAATTGGGCCTAATCAGGGGCTTTGGCATCGGAAACGATCTTGTTACGACTTCACATTGTGCAAGCGGATGATCAGAAGTTCTTTTCTAGCAGTAACAAAAGCACTTGATTCAACTCTTCCTGTCGATTGGCTGCAAATGCAGAATGCTTTCGAGACAAATGCACTCGCCTTTATAAAATTTATGTATGACAAAGCCCAGTGTCAAGACATTTCAGATCTGAGCTGCTGTTAGACATCGAGACGACACCATGAATGATCTGCCGGAAATATGACGATCACACAATTGTATGGTAATGATCATTGGCTCATCATTTGAGGCACATAGAAATGACATAGTTCTGTGTAGTATCAAGCTCACAGCGCACATCGTATTTATGACATGAAATATAGAGCTTGGGCGAACTGTCCATATGTGTCCTGCACTGGCCGCGAGCCGAGCGGAGCTCAGCAACAGTTCCGGCCTAAATTCTCCACTGAACCAGAAGCTAAAGGAAACACGTAACTACGCGCAGGTTCAAAACGCCCAAGAGTAGTCTTTTTTCGTCCGAGTCGCAGAAACTGTCGTGTGCGCAGTCTATGTCTGCGCGGTATGTCTAAGCTCTGACGCCAACAGTACAAAGAAGCGCTTGCCCTGGTGCGCCTTACCTTTGGCCGGCCCTGAGGCCCAAATAAGTGCTTGCGCCATATAACCTATGGACGATATTGTTCAACACGTTCTAGAACAGGCCGCTTTCGATGGAAGCATGGGCACCACGATTCCCAGATTATGGGAAATCGTTGCAGAATATTTCGTGAAGCAAGGTCAGACACAGAATCTGGATCAAGCTTATAAGAACTATGTTTGGCGACTTCTGGTGCAATCTGATGAGTTTGTGATCGCGATCAGATCTAAGGACGAGAAAGGAGTCGTAATTATAAGTCCACTCGACAAGGCTTGTACGGACTTGACGTTGTTGGAGAGTATGCATGGTACTTCACTGATCATCTGCACTACGGAAGAAAGGCAATGGATTACTCTGACAGGCCATGGCGTTGACCATAAAGATGTAAGATTCTCTCTGTTACTGGAAGATCACACTGACAATATAGATTCCTCCCATGGTGTATGCTTGTCTTTCCGCCGTTTCCAGCCACCGCGAGAAGGGTATCACATTGGTCGAGCTCTACAAGCAGACTGGCCAAGACAAGAGGAGTGCTCCCGCACGGTGCAAAGCCCTGGTTGCAAAAGGTCTTGTGTATGTCTTCACTGCACGTTACAAAGATTGTTTCTAATATGTGGCGCAGGCATGGTTTTCCGGTTCTGGTATACGGTACCAACACAACACAGTATGTGCATCATCGATTCCTGCGAGACAATGCTGCTTATCGGCATCAACAAGCAGATTTTGGCGGCAAAAGCAAAACCCTAGATCTGCACCGCGTACGCTTAGGGATATCAAATGTCCTGGCGTCAAGTAAGAACAGTATCCTCAAATTGCGCGATTGCTGCCGTCTGATGAATATGACTACTGTGCAAACCGATAAGTGGACGCAGCGCAGGTTCTTCGGTCAGATCAGATTGCTCTCACAAGCAGGATATGTACGACGCATCCGCGTACCCGGCAAACAGTCCGGTTCACTGATCATGTGTGTGGAACTGCTCAAGGAGTACATGGAAACGGATGACTTTTTGTTACGGAAGGACCGTCAGGCGGCTACTCAGGCTGAAGATGACGACGACGTTGGCAATGATGAAGATGTGTTACAAGCTAAGGAGGAAGATGATGATCTTGATGAGTCGGTCCTCGCTGTACCCGGAGCAACGGAACTAATTCCTGGACCTCAACTCACACGAGACAGCCTTCTCGAGCTTCAGATTCAGCAAGTAGTCGCTCAGAATGGCTTCAAAGGCACATCTGGACCAATGATACGTCAAAGGCTCGTGGGAGATTACTGGTCAAGACCATTCGATGAACAAATAAAACGACTGGCGCCAGATGCTGCTTCTGCGATACAGCCCGATCATTACTCAAGTCTCGCCTTGGGTCCCCCTTTTGAGGAGATTCTAGGTAAAACGCACCAGTATCGTTACTACACCTTGCGGGACTCTTGGGAGCATTTCGGTGGCAAGGACAAAAACTGCCGCCCTGTTGCTCCCGTTGATGGTAAATTTCCTGAACTCAATGCATCGGAAATATCCTCAATTTTTCCTCCGCGTTGTCCAATCGGCGAGCCGCAAGAACACAAACAGCGGGATCAGAGCACAAAGGCTAAGATCAAAGCACTGACAAATCCTAGCGGGAAAAGAGGCAGGCCGACAAAAGCACAGGTCGCTGCGCGTAAATCTATGGAGGCCATGATTCGTCAAGAGAAAGAGGCACAAGATCCTGAGTCCCCAGTCGAGCCCCTCGATCTGAGTAGCCTCCTCAATGCATCCAATCCTGACCAGAGACCAACAGCTAGCCTGACAGGCGCTAAGCGGGTTAATGCATCGTCAAGTGCTCCGGTGCTACCGAAGAAGCGCAAAATCCAAAGCACCATTCAATTTCCGGTCACGGCCAGACAAGCGCAAAGCCAAAGCAATATTCACTCGCCTGCAGAGGAACCAGGTCCAACGGAAGGAGACACAATACCCGATTCGAAAATCAACTCTTCGGATGTACTTAATTCAGCTAGTGAATCACCTCAGCTGATAAAGGTTATCCCGGGTCGTAGGCAGGATCCTGCGAAAACTCAAGCCCCTTCACCTCGCGAACAGATCCGTAAATCTACAACCAAGCTCACTAGTGATAACCGAAAGTCTATGCTTATGCAGCTTATAGAGTCTCAGGGCGGTATAGCGAGCTTGGATGTTGATTTCTGTATTGCGTACGACAAACTTCATTCTTCAATACACGGGGTTCAACATGTCACCGACAGGAAAACAGTGAAAAAGGCTTTAGTAGAGCTTTCTGAGGAATCAAGGCTGCACTGGATGATAAAGACTTTGGAAAACCATACAGGTAGAGCCTTCACAAGACGTGATATCTTCTTCTTGTCGATGATTGAGCCGAAAAGCCAAACGGTACGAGATTTCGTCGAAGTCCTGAAAGCAAAAGAGGCACAGAAAAAAGCTTCTACTGTCGGTCATAAGCCCGTCGAAGTTGGACCTCGTCCCGAAATGGATATCATTCCTTCAGTCTCACAGAGACTGAGCCACAAAGCGAGTCTCAGACCGCTGAATCTATCCGCTGCAGAACTGAGTCAACTGCGTCTGAGGCTGTCACAAAAAGCTTCTACAGACGCGCCAAATTCACAGGACACATGGTACAAGGGTATGACTAGATTACCAAACCAATCAGATAGACGACGTGCCCGAAAAGCCCATGCTGCTTCCGAGAATCCTGAAATCTTAAGCACTACACCTGAGTCTATGAAGGAGATGCAGAAACCCAACCTACGAAGAATTGTACCAAAAAGACCCCGAACTCAAAGGAAAATGCTCAATCAAGATTCTGGTATACGCCAAAGCGACACTCCTGGTATGTTACCTCCTCAGGCAGGTATTATGCCTCCGCCTTCAGCACTGCCAAGCAATCGTAAAACGCAGCCTGGATCTGCCTCGAGTGACCTAAAACTGGAACACTCTGGACGCCCAGCAAATTCTATTTCGATGCAGGAGTCGAGCCAGGGTTCCACAAAGAGACCTTTTAAGAGGGCCTTGTCAAAAAGAGCAGATCGTTTTGAGGTCGAGGAAGATCTCCAGAATCCCGAAGATCTGAAGGAAGAGCTCGGCGCTACCAGAAGAAGACACTTTCAATTCACTGATGAAGAGGATGACTTACTGGTCAGAGCAGCCAATCTTAGCATGCTTTTCTTTTCAACAAGTGATTTGCAACCTAAGATTGATTGGCATTTGGTCGCTTCCCTCATGCCGCATAGAGATGAGGATACTTTAAGAAGGAGATATGCTACTTCGAGGAATCGTCCTCGACATAAGATTGTCCAAAGTTTCATGACAAGTACGACTTTTGCACAGTTGTACAATGAAGCCGTACAGAAGAATGAATTGAGTCCGGTACCGAGAATGGCGGTCAATTCGGATAATGAGCTCTTCGACCTCAGCCCTTATGTTGAATTCTCAAGACGGTTTGATCCTGAGCGAAGAGTGGCCTTCACGGATCCATTACCAGAGACTATCAAACAATTTCATGAAACTCACTCCATTACAAAGACCTTGAATCAGAATCGCCACGATATGATCTGGATGGACGAATTCTACACCGGAACATCTATGAGTATCAAGGCTAACTTATTAAACGCTAATGCATTCTACATCTCAGACCCGGAAGAGAAGGATTCACCAGATCCTCAAGAGGATCACCTTATTGCTGCGATAAAAGCTCTGTTACTGACGGCAGAGAACGACTACAATGCAGAAGAGGGTAGTGCCCTGCTCCGTAGATATGGCACTGAAGAAGTGATAGAGAGCACGCTTGCTGCCATGATGGAACGTAACCTGGTTGTGGCGATCAAAGGCGATGCTAACAGGATAATTCCAGGACGTAATTATCAATTGGCTGAGCGATTCTTCTACCGTCTTGCGCCGACGATCCCATACAGGACACTGAAGTTAGCTAGCGCCTTTGACAATCTTCTGCAGAGGGCTCTTGGAGACAATAGAACTGTCTTGTATCCCCCTCTAGCGAACAATGGTACTACAGTCTCGAGCTTGGAGCTGGCAATACAAGGGCGCATAAAAATCGAACAGGGTCAGAAGCATTGGGGACAACATGGACTCATTCACGATTATGCCGTGCGTCAAATCGATGCTTCAGTGTTAGACTTCGACCTGATCCTCACGAGGGGCCAAAAAGGTTGGCACTCTGAAACTGATACAGATATGTACGAAACGCCCAAACTACCTTGCTTCTGGATCGATATACACGGCAATACCATGGACCTTGTATACCACAAAACAAAATCTCTGCTTATTAGTTTCGTGGTTCTGCGTGGAAGATTACTCAAGTCTGAACTGTTCAGGCTCTGCTCACCTGTCTTGACTTCCCATGAGTTAGACATCTGTTTGTACGATCTCATTCGCGCACACAGACTGCGAGAAGTTGATGGACTGTATGAGGTTACAGACAGGTACTATATCGTTTCCACCTGAACAGCATCGGCATAACGGCAGTATCTCCTCCTCCATACGGGATCTGGCACGATAAACGCTGTCTTGCCTCACATGGGAAAGTCTGCGAAACCACAAGAAGTTACAGTACAGCAAACTTTCATACATAGACAATCTCACTTGTACGGAGGCCGGGAGTTTCGCAAGATGAATTAGATCGTAACATGTATTTTGTAATATAACATTGGCAATTTGATGCAAATCCAGTCATAATGCTAATCACCAGATCAAATATTGTTCTCTCCGGACAATTTACTCTGATTTGGAATCTTCAGATTTTTGCTCCTCGAGCTTTTGCTCAGCTGGCTCTGCAGCTTGCTCAGTGGCAGCTGGTCCTTCCTGAAACGAATTAGTAGCGGTCCGATAGAGAAAGTGGGCGGCTTGCCTCAGTGTCCTTGTCTGCATCTGGGGTCTTGTCTTCCTGCGAGCTGCTTGATGAATCACCAGATGGACCATCTTTCTCAGTTCCTCGAGAGTTTCTTGGCTCTATTGTCTCTCCACTCTTGGCACTCGGATTTTCACCTTCCTTGATCACAGCTGGTACCATATGCTTGGTCTGAGTGTTTGACAGACCCGATTGCTTCGAACCGATATCACCTCCGGAAGGTTTGGTTGCTCCATCTTCACGACCTGGCTTGTCGTCTCCGCTCTTCGCCGGGGTCGATACCTTTGATGCCTGCTCTCGTTTGGATGCAGGACTCTGTTCCTTCTCGCTGTGTGAAGAGCGAGAGTCGGGTCCGTGATGCTCATCAGGGACGGCGGCAGCAGCCTCTTCGGGCTCGGCCTCCTTCAGACCGACATCTGCGGCGGCAGCATGAGCCTTCTTGTGTACTTGAGCCTTCTTGTCGGGCGGTGCAAGGAGATATCCTAAAGCCGGAATGGTAATGGCTGCCGAAGCAATCATCCATCGAGTATCTCCCCCGGCCGAGGAAGAAGAAGAGCTGTTGAAGCGGGTCTGTCTAGCAGCATTGACCGCCGTTCGCCTGACTGAATTCAAAACGGGTCTGAACATTATATCCTTCTGTCTATAGAATCTCGTGTAGCACGTCACTGAATGTCGTTGAGGGCGTCAGTTCGTTCATGACATTCCGGATCGGCTAAGCCCGATCCTGGCCGATTCGGGTGGAAGTTAACTCTGGCTGCACGCGCGCTTCGTCTCCACACAAGTGCTTGGTCTGTATGGTCTCGCAGACGATTAGTAGATAGGTAGGCATAGACAGCAGACAGTTACTGATCCCGTGCGGATTACTCGCTTCGTGCATGGAACAGCCACCGAGCTACGAATGGGACGAGCTTGGATCTGAAATCTACTACCACAAGTTCGAGCTCTACAAGCTAAACTGGACGGAGATCGACTTCGCGGAAGTGTTATTTGCCGCTGCTCCTTACGGTGGAGCTATTGCTATAACGAGAGACGATGAGAAGTTTCAGAGGTATCGAGGACAATCTAGCGCGAAGGGATCTGTTGGCATATATAGCTCGGTGGGCGATCTTTTGAGGGAGATCCGCTGGGAGTCTGTCTCTATCAAAGCTTTGGGTTGGACCGGAGACGAGCGATTGATTATTGTATCCAAAGATGGCTTGGTTCGCTACTATGACTTGCTTGGCAACTTCAGCCAATTTAGTCTAATCAAGCATGCCAACGATGGAGAAGTGCTGGGTTGCAAATTCTGGCAACGCGGGCTGATCGCGCATATAACCAACAACGTCTTCGTCCGTGTAGACGATCTCACTGAACCTAGGCCCCATGTGATGCTGAATGTACATCTTACCGCGGAGTCCTCTGTTCTCGGGTGGACTGTCATTCCTCCAACGTTCACAGCTAGTCGTCAAGCAGAGTGCCTGGTGGCGGTAGATAAAACAATCATCTCGCTCGATGGTACAGATTCGCAAGATATGTCCCTGGAGCATGGACCGTTCACAGATCTTGAAATTTCTCCTAATGGGCAATTCCTTGCCCTGAGATCAAACGACGGCAAAATCTGGGTCTCTTCTGCCGATTTTCAGAGGACTCTCACGGAGTATGATGCAGGGGAAGATTTCCAGCCTCGTCAAATAGCTTGGTGCGGAAATGATGCTCTTGTCACGGTCGAAGGTTCCATCGTCACTGTGATCGGTCCGTCTTCTGATACACTTCGGTATGCTTACGACTCTGCCGTAGCCCTCTGCTCCGATGTGGATGGTCTTAGGCTGTTCAGTTCAAATGATTGCGACTTTCTGCGAAAGGTTCCAGATACAAGTGAACGGATATTTGCACCAGGGTCTACTAGTGCAGCCTCGGTCTTGCTTGATGCTATAGATCAGCTTGAAGCAAAGTCTGCTAAAGCAGACGAGAATATTAGGATGATTCAATCTTATCTTGCCGAGGCCGTCGACGATTGTATCAAGGCTGCTAGCGAATCCCTGTCCGCCTACTGGCAGAAACAATTGCTGAAGGCTGCTTCTTTCGGCAAGGGTTTTCTTGATCTCTATAACAGTGACGAATTTGTAGATACCTGCGAATCTTTGAGGGTTATGAATGCTGTCAAGTCTCACGACATTGGCCTTCCATTGACTTTTGAGCAATATATCCGAATCACTCCTGAAGGTCTCATTGATAGACTGTTACAACGAAAACATCACTACCTGGCTTCTAGGATATGTGGATACTTGAGAATCTCGCCGGACCATGTGTATGTACACTGGGCATGCCTTAAGATACAGAACTCCAACGAAGATACAACTACAACATGCGACGCAATAGTCCAGAAATTAGGATCTCGAAAGCAGATTTCTTATGAACAAATAGCACGTACGGCATTCGCAGATGGCCGCGTGGACCTGGCGACTCTGTTACTCGAGCATGAACCCCGTGCTGGCGTGCAGGTGTCTCTGTTGCTGGATATGGGACAGGATGAAGCGGCATTATCGAAAGCAGTTATAAGTGGTGATCCTGACCTTCTTTCACATGTTGTGTTCCATGTCAAAGACAGACAGCCTCTTGCCGTCTTTTTCCGCATGATTGATGGTAAGGCTGCGGCAATCGATACGCTAATCAGATATGCAACAGAACATGACTTGCAACTTCTGAAGGATTTCTATTACCAAGATGACAGAAAATTGGAGGGTGCAGATTTGGTCTTGAAAGAGTCTCAGAAAGAGACTGATAGATTCCAACAATACACAAAGGCCAAAATTGCCACGAGAATGATATCTGATGTTAAAGAGCTTCAGGTGGAACACAAAGCACTAGAAGACAATGCTCGCCTAATGCAGCTGCAAGATTCTTTGACGAAAGAGTTTGGCACCCCTTTTACAGATCTCTCGGTGCTAGATATAATTCTGAAAGTACTGGCGCTCGGAAACGCAAATAAAGCACAAAAGATCGCCACGACATTCAAGGTGCCAGACCTGACATTTACTTGGTTGCAATTGAGGTCTTACATTTCCCAACGTGATTGGCAATCTCTTGAGAAATGGATCTTTCGACAGAAGAAGCCCATCGTTCCATTTGAAATGGTTGCTAGTCACGTTCATGCTGCAGGAAATAAAAAATTGGCTGCTCAGATCGTCACAAAGTGTTCTTCTGGGACAACGAGAATTGAGGCATATATCAAGATGGAAGATGGTCTATTGGCAGCTCGAGAAGCTTACAAGATTAAAGATATGGACAGTTTGAGACAGGCGCAGAGCATTGCAAAGGAAGGAGTGGAGTTGTCTGAAATTAATGATCTGATGAACAGATTGCAAGAGGGCAGATAAAATCGACACTACTTGGGCGGGCCTGGGTGACCAGCGTCCAGGTGTGTCATTGGTGCTGGTTTTGGTGGACGATCGCCGTGACTAGGCTGGCACTGACAATTCGCGTAATCCTGGTGTTCCTGGGAGGGACACGCAGTGCGTGTATACTTCACCACAGGATTGTCCCATCGTCTAAATGACGATCATTCAGTACAGTACATGGGATATGTCGTGGTCGAATGTGACTTACAGGCCATTGATCTTGTAGTCGGGAGTCATGATGTCAAAGTGAGCCATATACCCTTGTGCATTCTCGACTCCCCGTTTGGTGCAGTAATGTCTGCCATCGGCAGCAGGAGGACAGAGATTCGTAATCATGACAATGATCGACTCGGGACTAAGGGTTCCGACTCCACAAGTTTTGCATGCCGCAGGTCCCTAGCGAATGGTCAAAACCACACTCTATCGACTACAGTATCTTGAGAGATAGTGCTCGTCATACGGGTGCATCGATGAGGTAGCAGACACCACAACCGAGTCCGCACCAGGATCTGTCGCCTGAAGGATCAAACAGTGCACCAGACGCTGCAAGAATGTCAGAGTCGATGTGGTGTCTCGAAACAAACGCTTACCTGCTGCCGTATAAAAATTGCGAGCTCCAATTTGCCATGGAAACATGGCTTTAGTCTTTTGATCGAAACATCCACTGGTGTCCATCAGTTTTTCCGACTGACAATATTGCGCTAGGGCAACCTGGCAGAACGGACCATGCACCACCGGATTTATCAAAGTACTGATCGAGGTCAAAACTGATGTGAAAGACTTTTGTGGATACACTTACCAGAGTTGTCGTGGCGTAACCCGACTGAGTAAGATCTTGTTGAGTCTGATTCGGCCGAGTCGGATCATTAGTCTCGAGAAGTCGGTCCAGGTCTGGTCCCTTAGTAGTATCAATGGCATCCTTTTCAATCGCTGCACAAGAGACGATTGAATTAAGAGTACCGAGGGAAAAGAGAATGGATAATCCTGCAATCGAATGCAGCACTCTTTCCATCTCGCAATAATAGTAGTAAGAGGAGACGTGCAGCAAGAAATGGCCATTATAGCATCTTTATAGCCGTGCCAGTCTATCGATACAATTACGTGTTCACTGAATCATATAGTAATCGTCAATCATAAGCTTGCAATCAATAGTGCAAGAAAAAAGTATTGGTGTGCATGAATATCTGTAGTATTGATCATGTAGAATTTGAAACGAAAGAATGATTTGCTAAAGTAAATAATCTTTCAAAATAAGCGCGCTGAGGTATACAATCTATCATATGTCGCTACAATGTACTCTTGAAGATACCAATAACGTGACAATCCATTCAGATTGTTGTAACACTGACTGAAGATCGCGATTTCGCAGTAAAACCTACATTCTTTGGTGCTTGGAGCAGTATAGAGTCCAACAAGGTGGCACTTTTTGGATATTAGTCTGACCAATTTATTGATTTTCCCGGTTTGGGGTGAAAGTATAACCAATAGCCGACTTTGTTTAGAAGTATATGCTTACTTGCACATCGCGTCAGCATCAAATCTAATCGACCGTTCTCGTCATGTCGCAGCGGCAATTTTGCCGACTGACCACTTTCTAGCACAAAAGAAAAGACCTGCAAAACTGCTTTGCATATTTCCTGCCACGCCAGAGAAACTTTTTCAACTATCAGTGTTGATGTTTCTGACTCGAACAGAGTGAATGACGCGAGGACTATCGAGCTCCAGCCGAGATGAAACCGTCCGCAATTATCTCCCTCGTCCGGTTCCCTCTGACCTCAAAGTCCTTGAAGGACAATCCCGACAAATGACTAGAATAGCAGGATTCGATTCACATAGGCTTGAAAATCACCAATCTATGAGACTTGTCAATCTCCTTCAATAGCTTAGTCAAGAACGCCTCCGACGTTCAAAAAGTCGCGAATGAGTTCTCCGAATTTGCGGCCAGAGCGAGTCGAGCCCGTTCTGAGATATTTGAAAGCACTCAGACCAAGTACATAGGCAAATTGTGTCAGGGTAGGCCAAAGCAAAAAGTCGATCATCGTGACCCTCGCAATCGCAAGATACGACCCATTCGTCCGGGCGAGGGCTGCCAAGTATGTTTGTTCATGTCTCAGGTCCGGCAGTGTCTGACCGTTCATCGTCGCCGGCTTTCGAATTGCTTGCTCGACGGGAAGTTCCGATGGCAGAGATCCACCCTCGGACTTCCTCACGAGAACAGGTTGCTCATCAGCCGAAGTCGAGGGTGCAATTTGTGGGTCATGTTCAAGATGGCTGTCTTCAACCACTGTATTCAGCAAGACTCCGACAGCATCGGCGCCGGCCTGTTCCAGAGAAGCCATCCAAGTGACCCTGTGTCTTTGCAGTGAGGATCGACCGGGGCAAGTGCTTGGCCTGATCGCTCAACGTCCTATAGACCAGACAAGTGCGCTGCCGTGCATGTGGAGTGAGGATAATCAAATACGCTTATCGATATCGTGTCAGACTTCCCGCTGTGCCACCAAAGGACGAAGACGTCCAGAACTGCATGCATCGCTGAGCTCCATACATGACGTATATCCTATGCAGCGCATCCTCTGTGATTGCTCGACACAGGGACAATGTACTAGAAACAGATGTATGCAAATGCGAATTGACTACGGACTTTGTGTAGGCATGGCTACTCCGTGGGATATCGTGGCAGAATGCTGCAGCGACCGCGACCGCGCATGGAAATCCATGAAACGAACGCGAGCCTGCCGGCCACACAGCCAAGATTGGTGGCTATCATCCACGTACAGTGACGCGCGGGGGCTCAATTTTTGCAGAGGTGCCGTTTCCCCCCCACCGTTCTCTGACAGCCAGGCTGCTGAGCGTGGACGCAACACCGCCCCCCCTTCGCAGTCTCCCTGTGGTCTCCTGTCTGCTCGTCCGCTGTATTTTCAAGATCAGTGTCAGAGAAAGCTACGCCAGATCAAAACTCCGTGTCTTGAGCCCTTGGTCGGTGCGCGGTTCCGGCTCTGGTAGCGTCTAATACTCGTTGGACTCTTTGAACCGCTTTCGTGACGATTCGCACTCTTCTCGCGACCAGATTCAAATGCAAAGCCACCCAGGTCGCTGGCTCATGTCCGAGGGCCCACAGAACCCGAGAGTCATCGGGTTTTCTTCAGTTGGAGACCAAAACCCAAGCAACCTGTTACTGTGCCAGTGACAGTGCCATCTTTCAGCATGTATGTGAACCTCCGTATTCCTTTGTCACGCATCAGAACGATGCCTCTCCATTCACTTGCCTGGCGACAGATGTGTATGTCCACATCTGGAAGTAAAATTCTGTCGCCATTCTCATCCCACGTTTTAACCCCTCTGTTAAGCGCAAGTGCACTCTTCCTCGATGTAAAATCAGTCTAGACTTACACTAGGTGCACGACGCGAAAGTCAAGCGAAGGACGGTCTTTACTCCAATGCGATTGGTGCACAACAGTGCATCTTCCGCTGTCAAGCTTTTGACATTGCGGCCGCGTACTCACCGAGATAGGCCCGGTCGGTGGCGGCGTGGGTCGAGCCTCCTTTGCCCTTCTCCAACTGTAAGAAGGTCTCCCAGATGAGAGACAGAGGTCGTATATGACGTCGTTTTGGCAAGATATCAGACAGGATTGAGGGGATCTGGAACTGTCATACGATTGAGAGTGATGTCGCCGCTCATTCGAACTGGCAGCGACCTGCTCAAGAAAAGTAGGAATCGTGACACGAACCATATCCCACACTCTGTACCAGCCGTGCCGGTGGCACCGTGCGGAGAAAAAGGTTGGTTGTGTGAGCCACATCCCACTGGCACCGGTCGAATCTCCAGCTCTGGATGTCGTTAATGCGCATGAATAGGACGCCTTTTCTTAGCCACTGGCAATAGCGAGTCCTGCGGCGTTTGACTGGGTGGGCGAGTACTCCACGGCACGATTTCCTGGGGTCAGATCTTGCATCCCCAGTTTGTATAAAGTCGGGGTCGTCCGCTTGTCTGGTTCGAGACATCTCACTCACCTTTCACCTCTCGCCTACTTCCCCAGTTCCTGAATCATGGCCGGCGGCGGTGCAGTACTTGGACGAAATAACAACACCAATTTCCTTCGAGGCAAGGCACTTATATGGCCATTGGCGCTCGTGATCTCCCTCTTCTTCCTCTGGGGATTCTCTTATGGTCTCCTCGATGTCCTCAACAAGCACTTCCAGACTGTTTTGGAGATCACTAGGCTGCAATCGACTGGTCTCCAGGTGATGTACTTCGGTGGTGGTTATTTCCTCT
The DNA here is from genome assembly GCA_008802775.1 of Taphrina betulina. Classification (NCBI taxonomy): domain Eukaryota; kingdom Fungi; phylum Ascomycota; class Taphrinomycetes; order Taphrinales; family Taphrinaceae; genus Taphrina; species Taphrina betulina. Next base: position 296,299 of record VWSI01000002.1, read on the forward strand.
TCTCTCCAATCGCAGCCGAAGTCCTCAAGCGACGAGGTTACAAGTTTACGATAGTCATGGGACTCTGCTTCTACTCCGTGGGAGCAGTCTTCTTCTGGCCCACGGCACACTTCACTGCTTATGAACACAGACTCGCATCGTATGGTGGATTCCTTGCCTGTACGTTTGTCATCGCATGTGGTCTGGCAACTTTGGAGACTGCTGCAAACTCGTACGCAGTTGTCATCGGTGATCCCGCTTCTGCATCTGCTCGACTGCAGTTCTGTCAGTCATGGAACGGTGTCGCTTCGTTCATCGGACCGCTTATCGCCTCAAAGTTCTTTTTCACAGGTGAGAACCAGAACAACTTGACCAACGTCCAATACGTCTATCTTGCTGTCGCATGTGCCGGTGCTGCGGTCGCTGTACTTTTCCTCGTCACAAAGCTTCCAGAGGTTTCCGAGCCAGTTTTCGATGAGGATTCCGCAGAATATGCAGATGTTGGTCCTCTTTACAAGCAGTACAACATGATCTTTGCCTTCTTGGCACAGTTCTGTTATGTCGGTGCACAGGTTGCTGTCGCATCATTCTTCATCAACTACGCAACAGAGAATGCCTCTTTCAAATCTGCCGCGGCTTCGAATTACCTCTCGTACGCCATGATCATCTTCACGGTCGGAAGGTTCTTCGCGACAGCGCTAGCTACCATCTTTCAAGCGGACTTCTTGCTCGCCCTGTACGCTGTCGCAGCAATCGTCATCAATGCCGTCGTCATCAGTCTGCATGGCAAGGCAGGAGTTGGTGCTCTGATGGCGCTCTTCTTCTTTGAGAGTCCTATGTACCCTACAATCTTCACCATGGGTACCGCGAATCTCGGAAAGCACACGAGACGTGGATCAGGAATCCTTGTCATGGGTGTCGCTGGAGGTGCTGTATTCCCTCCTATTCAGGGAGCTATCGCGGACAATGTCTCGACTCGAATTTCCTACATCGCACCACTCGTCGGATTCGCCTATGTCCTCGGATACGCTCTCTACCACTGGTACTCGCACGGCAAGCACATTTTCAGAGTCAAGGACGTCGCCGTGGCTCCAATGACCACAGTCAGCCAGGTCGATGCATACGAGCTCGAGAAAAACGACGACTCGATGGAGAAGAACCATGGATCAGTGAGATACAGCGAGCATGTCTAGAGAGTGAACTGTTTTTCTTTTTCTCGGATATAGCCCGAATTGTACCAGCATGCTTCCGCAGATGTATTGAGATAGCATAAAACCATATATTTAGACTTCCAAGATATATATATTTTTCAAAAACATTTTCTTCATATCTAAGCATGTACTGAGTAATAGTATCATCGGAGGGATGTTTCCCGGGTATTGGCTCCCGATCGTTACGATAAAGATCTCGGAGATGCCGAGAAAATCGGGTCGCACTTTGAAAGAATGAATGAGTCGTTGACCTTCCATCTCCGTCCCTTCCTCAAGCGTGCAAGTCTCGCCCCCCATGTCGAACGTCACTATTGGAGTCTTGGCGCTGCAGGGAGCGTTTGCGGAACACATTGATCTGTTGAGAAAGTTTCCGAATGTGACGGCAAAGGAAATCAAGCAGACGAAGGATATGGACGGCGTGGATGGTTTGATCTTACCTGGTGGCGAGTCTACCGTTCAAGGCAAGTGGTTGGCTGCCTCGGATTTAGGAGAGACCTTGCGGGACTTTTCTCAACGACAAAAGGGCCCTACGTTTGGGACGTGCGCCGGGTTCATCTTGCTCGCCAACAAGATTCGAAAGGTGTCGGACAAGGGCCTCTTGTCGGAAAAAGAGGGTGGTCAGTACAGACTCGAGGGCATGAATGTCGAGATTGAACGCAACTATTTCGGTCGTCAGATCAATTCCTTTGAAGCTCAAATCGAGTCGAAAAAAGTGCTCGGCGAGACACCTTTCCATGCAGTCTTTATCCGTGCCCCAGCGGTGCACGAGGACGGCATCTATGGCAAGGACGTCGAGGTGTTGGCGAGTGTGGAACATGAAGGTAAGAAATTGATTGTCGCCGTGCGCGAAAACAACTTTTTAGGGACCTCGTTCCACCCTGAACTGACGACAGATAATCGCTGGCACGCCTACTTTATCGACATGGTACGCAAGAGAAAGGAAGACAAGACTGTTTCGAGTGATACGACGAGGGACGGAGACGAAGAGACTGCGCTGATCGACACGGATTTACCAGAGTTGCAATTCTTGGCTCGAGGTAAAGTGAGAGACATTTACACGATCGACGAGGACAAATTGTTGTTTGTGACGACGGACAGGATCAGTGCGTACGATGTCATTATGAAGAATGGGATTCCAGGTAAAGGCAAAATCTTGACTGCACTATCTGAATTCTGGTTTGAGAAATTATCGTCGCTTTGTCGACACCATTTGCTCACGACGCAAATTGACGCGATGCCGAGTCAAGTGCATCAATATAGGGCGCAACTCGCGGGACGGTCGATGCTCGTTCGAAAATTAAAAATTCTACCCATCGAAGCCATCGTCCGTGGGTACATTACCGGTTCTGCGTGGGCAGAGTACCGCAAATCAGGCACGGTGCATGGTATCGCGATTCCCGCTGGCATGCAAGAATCACAAGCGTTCCCCACGCCGCTCTTCACCCCGTCGACGAAAGCAGAACAAGGTGATCACGACGAGAATATCCATCCGTCAAAAGTGGCAGACATCATTGGCGCGAAACACGCGGCGAGGATGGAAACCTTGGCGTTGTCGTTGTACTCTGCCGCGCGAGAGTATGCCGCCACAAGGGGCATCATCATTGCAGACACGAAATTCGAGTTTGGGTTGGACGAGAATGACGAGATGGTGGTCGTGGATGAAGTCCTGACACCGGATTCCTCTCGATTCTGGCCTGCTGCGACCTACACCCTCGGTCAACCCCAAGCGTCCTTTGATAAACAGTATTTGAGGGATTACCTCACATCCAACCACATTGACAAGAAGGACGGCGTCGAGGTGCCCCAGGACGTCGTACAGGGAACTCGCGACAAGTATAAACAAGTCTATGAGTTATTGACTGGATCAAAGTGGACTTTTTAAGTAGAAAGAATATTTTTTTGTTCCATTTCCTCTCGCTCTACTTTAAAATTTCATCTATCGTAACTTTTTTACACTCTATATATGTCGCGGGGAACGCTACCTTTTTTATTACAAAACAAAAAAAAAGAAATCTCCAAAAAGTCTACGCAAGAAAATCAATCATTGGAAAAGAGTAGAACGCTACTTGACACGGACGGAACTCGTGCTCGTTCGTGAAGCGACGCGATGGATACTTCGACTCGTGTTGGACCCGATGCGCAAGAGACTGCTGCCTGCGGCACTGACTGTCCGAGGAGTCGTCGGCGGCATCATGGTCGCTTGACGACTAAGGCGCTCCGGTGCCGTGGTGAGAGAGTACCCTGTATTATCCTTCACAATCTTATACGCCTCGCCATCCACGACGTCATCCTTCCACAGGACCTCGTCCGTGGTGTAAATCGTGCCTTCTGGCGTCACGATCCCCTGCGCCTTGTACCCTGCTTTCAAGTACAACTCGTGCCGGAAATTATCCGCGTGCTCAATATTCTTGTTGTCCATCGTGATTGCCGCACGACGACCGAAACTCAACTTGACGTAGATCGTCTTGACAATGTGCGGGATGATTGGGTAATAGACGAGTTCGTTGAAGTAGACCGGCTTCACGTAACCCCGAACCTCAGCATCGTCATAGTTCGGCAGAGCACCGACCCCGTCCGTCGGAGACGACGACGACGATACAGTGTTGTGATATATCGGCGGCTCCAAGATGCACTCACTGTAGGACGGCGTGTAGTCCTCGTACAGCACGTAGTAACTCTCGTTCGACTTTATACTCGCATCACGCATCAATTCCTCATCGTTCCGGTACGAGCGGTCGCCCACGAGGATCCCGACCGCCGTAGATCCGAACCTCTGCTTGAGAAAGGACGGCAGATGCGTGATCGCACTGCCGGAAGCCCTGCAGTTGTTGTACACGTTGAAGAAGAGATTGATCCTGAGAAACCTGTTGCGGGCCTTGAGCACGATCGAGTAGGGCGTGACGAGGTTGTAGATGGGCTTCGTCCGCGCCCTAAGTACCTCGGGGACATGCGGCATGGTCGAGCAGGACCGTCCCGAGGACAGAAAAGCTGAGTACTCCGTGCGGTGCGACAATAAAGCTGAAAGATGAATGACGGGGGAGCACAACCGACTTGATCTCGCGTTATCTTTGCACGTGGGCACGCGTCAAGCCAAGAGCGCTTCATCTCCCTCTGCCTGCAGAGAGATTTTATAATTAGCCGCGCAGTCCAGTCCAAGTCCAGTCCAGTCCAGCCCAAGTCCAAGCCGGTCTAGTTGTGGGTCTTCAAATAGGAGTATATCTGTATCGATCTATACAACGCCATCGCTGAAATTCCATGCTCTCTGTCTACGGTTTTTGCCCCTCCAGAAATCAATCCTCGTCCGCATCGTCATCTATACTCTCCCTCGAGACGCTACTACCCCTCCGTCGGGCCGCCTTCTTCTGGTCCAAGTCGAAACTGAGGTTGATGGCGATGAAGCTCGAGAAGACGAGCGCGGCTCCGAGGAAGAATAGGACGCTGGTAGGGTTGGAGTACAGCAGGTGATCGCCGAGCAGCGCGAGCGGTATGCTCATAGATATTCCCACGGTGACGACCAGCGGAGAAGTCATCAGCATCGCGAGAACCCACAGGTAGTCCGATACGAAGGTGATGGCGGCATTTGTGGCTACGACGAGCCAGATGGTCCTCGTGGAAGGTAACTCAAAGGGCTCCGCACCGGTGAGATTCAGGATGATTACCATAGGCCAAAGGACCACTAGATTGAAGATGCCGACGAAGCCAAAGAAGAGTGGCATTGACACACGCTCTTCGTTTCGCACCCGGTATTTGAGAAAGACAGTGTAACATCCATAGAGGGCAGCGCCAATGAGAGCCAAGATATCCCCAATTATGAGATCAGTAAAGAACTCGTCCGAGTCGGACGAGGATGTGTCTTGTGTGGTCACTAGAATCACACCGACGATAGAGACGATGAGTGCCACTAGTTTCGCGATCGTAAAGTTCTCCACCCCAAGGACCGATCCAAGCGCCAAGGTGAAAAAGCCACTGAGCGACGAAATAATCGTACTGAGCATGTCAGCTAGAGTCTTGTGCTACAGGTGGGGGATCGTACAAGCTGGCAACATTTGTATATGATAGCGATACATTCCCTCATTGATTAGCAGGTTGTATTTTAGTAAACGGCATTCTCGTCCTTACCAAAGTAATTGGCCGCAAACCAGAGAAGCGAAAAGATGCAACCCAACTTTGCAGTCTCGACAGTCGTCAGGGGTTCGAGATCCTCGTCGCTGGATTGAGCATCTTGGCTACCAAAGGTCCTGATCGAGCCAGAAGTTGGAGCCGCCGCAGCAGCAGCAGAACGCGAGTTCTGTATCAAACGATCGGCATTTGGGTGTTGTTGTTCAAGGCCTGCTTGACTTTCCTCGAGCAAGGGTGAACGATCGCTATGATCCATTAATTCGACGTCCGCCGCGGATGAGGAGGTTGCGGACCTGGCGGCACTGCTGGCTTTAGCATTGACCTTCGGTCGTGCTTCGGCGATGCCATAGAGGTTGCGCCCGGATCGCTTGAGTAGCAGTCGGATTGCCCAAGGTATCAAGTAGAAGGAGAACGTCCCCGTATTGATCCACGTCACCTGGCACGATCAACAAGCGAGCCAGACATCTCGACCGAGGGACTGACAAGGAAAGGCTTATCGTAGCTCTTGTCTTCACCAAAAATAGAGCGCATCAAGAAGGACGATGCCACCCAGAGCATGACGACCACGCTGAGCAAGCACACACCCAGGACATGCCGTGCCGTGAGCGATATCTCAAGCATGCAGCAAGCGAAAGGCACCTCGACGATATGCGCCCTGCAGTTCGTGCGTGCTTCACTGGAAAACACCTTGCAATCAATAATCGACTGAGAAGATCCCGTACGCGGACCGCCGCCCACACAATTTAATCGATTCGCGAAATTCCCAATGTGGCTTGAGCGGCCGGGTAGATATTTGTGAGATACTACTGAACGTGATCAAGATGTCGACTGAGATGCGAAGAGCAGGGAGCTGGATGGATCACACTTTCGCTGATCGATATACCTCTACACGCTTACGTAAATTGGTATAAAGTTCTTGCTTGCGAAAACTATTGAGTGAGCTCGTTCACGAGCATTCAAAACACCGTAGCACGGTTGTCTCTGCATGCAGCTTCCATTTGACTGAAGGTCGTCAGGAAGGGCACTTTCGAAAGTGATCTATAGACGATTTCGCATGCCATGGCGACAGCGCACACTGCTGCTCCTTCACAGCGAGAAACTTGATCAGTCGGTAAGGCGGCTGATCACAAGTCTGGGCGTCATTGTCGAGTGCGCTACTACATGGGTGAGGGCGTCGCTTTGATTTCCTCTTCTGTGAAACCGAGATCTGAGAGTCATCAGCTGTGCTGATCCTTGATACTCTCGCGCGGAGTGGCATTTACTTTTGAATTCGTCTTGTCCCATGAGCCCGTGATCCATGCGGCATTTGAGGAAAGACTTGGCGAGAGATCTACAGGGTGCATTTTGACCTCGATTCTGCTTGATACACGCCAGATATTCCTTGACCAAGAGTTTGCAATCACCTTTTTGTACGATTAGAAAATAGCTCAGGATTCTCGTAAATGTGAAGCGTGTGGAACGCACCTTCGTGGTCAAGTGGAAAAGATCCTCGTTCTGGAGGAGCGATCCTGTTTTTGGATTGACTGGGTCCTCCTAAACTCATAGCTATCTAGATATATTCCCCTTGAACCAGACAAAAAGACTATAGCTTCTATATATGTAGAATTATGGCTGAGATTGTGGAAGTAGAGCTCCGCTATGATGGCGACCTCGGGCGTCCAAAGACTCCACAAAGAGCCCCGGATGGATGGGACCAACTTTTTGTTTCGTGTACTGAACCTCATTTGTTGAATCGGCCCATGACGACCCTTTGGAAGATATACGACATTGCCCGCGACTTTTTGCAAGAGAGATGGGTGTACAATAATATCGAGGCGCCGGTCTTGGACCTTTCTGGTAAAGTGCTTCTCGTCACCGGTGCCAATGCGGGACTTGGTAAAGAGAGTGTCCGTCAACTCGCTTTGATGAAGCCTGCCAAGATCATCATGGCGGTGAGGAATGTAGAAAAGGGGGAGAAGGCGAGACGCGAGATTATGGACATGACAGGCTTCCAACACCTCCAGGTCGAGCACCTCGATTTGTGTTCCTTGGGAAGCGTCACAAAGTTGTCTGAGAAACTCCTAAAGACGGAGGAGAGATTGGATGTGCTCATGTGTAATGCCGGGCTGGGGTCCTTGGCAGAGGTAGCGAAGAAGACTGAAGACGGTTTCGACGAGATGTTTCAGGGGAATAATCTCGGCCACTTCTTGCTCGCACAAAACCTTATGCCCCTACTGAAAAGCAGCTCGTCCGACGAGCCAGCCCGAATCATATTCTTATCTTCCTTGGCTGCGAAGTTCGCCTTTTCATTCGATATAAATTCTTACAGCAATACTGAGAGGACACCGTCTCTGAATTACTACAATACCTCGAAGCTCATGGCAGGTCTCATGGCTAAAGGTCTAGCAGACAGACTTGGCCGCGTTCCCGTCGTGCATTCCTGTCACCCTGGTACCGTCGCTACAGAATTCGCCGACAAGTACCCTACTTTCATGAAGGACTACATCTTCCCAACGATTTACACATTCTTTGGCCGATCTCTCTATTCAGGTGCCGCAACGCAGGTATACCTTGCCTCTGCGCCAGAATGCGCAAAGACAACAGGCAAGTACTGGTCCAACATGAGAATCACCCAACCCAACGTGATTATCGAAAACAGTCAACTGTGCAGACAATTTGTGGAATTATGCGATGAGCTTATAGCCAAGTACAAAGTCTGAGATATACAGAATTATTGATGAGAGCCTGAGAGTCAGTGGCCCATTAGAACTACTATGTTACTTCTATTCGAGTGCATCTCGGTGTCTCACCAGCCTTTTGCTCATAAATCTGCCAGAATATCAATGAATCTGACTTTTACATCTGGAGAGAAATGGTACTCTAAGGTTAGTTGAGAAGGGCATCACACATGCCCATGGGAACAGTGATGTGAGACGAGTGTTTTCTTGTATATGTATTAATTGGATGGATTAATGCTGTCTGCTGTACCATTAAGTCGTATGACTGTATTATGCATTATTTAGGCTTGTGATTTTTTTTATTCTACCGTTTCCGATCCTGCTCTCCAGAGCTATTATAATTTGCAAAATGATGATACAAGAATGCGCAACCTGCAATGATATTCAATGCATGATGCAGGAGATAAGTGTACATGACGCCGTAAAGGCAGATAAGGAAAGACGTTGCAACCATGACCAAGCCGATGATCTTGCCGACGGACGATGTGAGGGGAGGGAATAGGTGACCGTTAGTTAGAGATTCAACCACAAGGATTGTCGGAGCGATACTGAGGATATTGTGATGTGAGGAAAATGGTGTAAACCAATGTACAGATATGTTCCGGATCCAGACTATGAGGATTGGGACATTGATAGGCAAGACGCATACCATAAGAACCAGGAAGCTGAAGTTGAAGTTGTATGCTTTTGAAAATTTCTGCGAGTCGCGGCATCTCGCAAGACGAACGCAAGTGGTGAATTCCACCAGACAGGCCACCACATAGGCGAATTGATATGGGATAGCGAAAGATACAAAAGTTAGTAATATGACAGTTGTGATGATTCGTCTTTTGTAGCTGCGTGCTGCTGCCTGTTCGATTGAAGAACCAGTTGCACCCTTGACCATTGAGACAGAGAATGCAAAGGACTGAATGAGTGCTGTCAAGATGAGAGATACAACGTTGAGGACGCCAACAGACACCAGAACGAAAAGAGGAGCAAGCCACCACAAGAAAGGATCTTGCAACCCTAGCAATAGGTCATTCTGATACATGATGTACTGTGAGGAGGCCGGCGCCGGAGCCTCGTCCATTAGCCCAAAGAATTGTTCGACAGACATACTCATTCGTTGCTGCCGCCCGACCAAAAAGCAAGAAGCCACTGAAGCGAAGATCAGTATTGAAAGTAGTATACGCTGAACGAAAATGCGCAGTCCCTGCTGATACGATAAAAAATATCCTGTCTGATTATACGCTTTCATTTGCAGCATCGAGACGAGCAGTGCCATCGCCAGGGGAAAGACGACGAGGACGATCCTGTATCGCATGACCAGTTTTCCCAGAGATCCCACATAGTCTACGGTCAGGGCGATGTCTACCTGTCCATCGCAAGCTGGATCAGCCCAGTGCTGTATTGTCAGACCTTGGTCTTTTGTGTAGACTGGTGGAAAGAATGGTGCTTGGCCGTGTATGCTGACGTCTATCATCTCACTGCCGATGTGGAACTTTGACTCATATGGATCTGCAGTGTACTGCCTCGTTACAGCCTCCATGCGGCGGTTTGGACATCCCTGAAACAGCTGCAATTTGTAGGCTATCATGCTACTGACGATGCTATCGATTTTGACAACAGAAGACAATGCTCTGGTGGGGCTCAATATGATGCGGATACCACCACAGAACAAGTTGAACATGCTGATGGTCGTGTGCACTTCTGATGAGGCTGAGGGCGCGACCAACTCGACGGCGACGAAGCTATCGTGTGCTTCTGATTGCGCTTGAATCGCTAAGAAATCGTGACCGAGCAGAGAGGCTGCCTCGTATTGTAGGAAATAAGTCCGCATGTCGCTGCCGAAGCGTTTCAGATCGTACCGACTAGGTAAAGTGATCAAGTCTTTCGTCACGTCTATACACGACAATTCGAGGTCATCACCCATGTCTGACCGGAACGATGTGCTCTCCTGCCGGCACATGGAAATGGCCAATTGACCGCCTCTGTCATGCCTCGAATCGATATTGGTGAGAAGCTGAAGCGAACTGTTGACCGTGTCAGCTAGGGGAATCATGTCAAAGGACCCGGAGACCAAATCATTCGCAGTGCGATACATGCCCGTACCTCGCACTATCCTGTAGTCAGTTCCGGCAGTCTGCGACAGAAGGTGGATCGTGTGCCTCTGTTGATTGGCTAGCGTCGCCTGAAATTGAGCCCTCTCTAGTTTCGACAGGAGGTGTTCCCGGAAGATGTTCATCCTTTGAGTCAATGTTTTCGTCTGTGATCCCCGTCGAGCATCTACTGTCTCCAGGAGAGCCCGGGCTAGCACTTTCCGAAATTGATCACACCACAGAATTGCCTGATGATCCGCACTGATCCAGACATTAGGGATGGTACTAGTATACACGGTGAAACCGTTCGAGGGTGGCACGATAGTACGAATCGACGTGTAGTCAGAAGACACAATCATGTCGAGACCTCCCCCCGCGATGGATATAAGGGCAAGATCTTGTAGGGGATTGCCCTCGGAGCGGTCAGAGAAGGATGTGTGCCAAAATTGGTTGATGTCCTCATAGATTCTCTGTATCTGTGGGTCGAATGGTGCCGGTGGGATCGCGTGAGGGGTTGACATCGTAATTATTGTATTAATACTTTTAGGAAGGTAATTGGGCATCATTCGAGTAAGTCTCGCCACGATGCCGCCCATCGAGTGTCCAATGATGATGACGCTGGTGGGATCTGGCAGCGACTTGTCCGAAGGACTTTTACGGGCGTCCGTGTAAAGAGACAGAATGTAAGTGATGGCAGAGTTGAGGTACTCGGCCTGGTCGAGCATGGTCTGGCCATGGAACGCCGAGAAGTCCTCATTGAAGTCGACAGTGAAGAAGTCAAGACTGCGTTTACCCAGACGTAGTATCGCTACGTCGTCCTTGACCGATTGCTGAAATTGAGCCGCTGCCTCGGCCGCGATCGGTCGAATCTGCTTATAACTCCCAGCATTACCCGGCACGAAGAGGACTGGCACTCCGTGTGGTTCGTCGCTCAAGTCAATCGTCTGCTCGCGATAGAGATAGAGAGAATACTTGGGCGCAAAGCGCGTGTGTTCGAGGTCGAAACCATGAAGGCGTCGGTAGGCGGGATACATGAAAGACATGGCACATGCCTTGACATCCTGCTGACGCCGATGGAAAGAGAAGCTGACGAGGACGAGAAAGCCAATTGAGAAAAGAGTGAGTAAGTAGAGAGAGCGTCCAGCCATCGGCGACGAAGGGCGTGGCTTCCTACCAGCGCCGATGGCGGGCGTGCCGTCCTTGTCGAGCGACGCGTCGCTGACTGGAGCATCCCCGGCCATAACCCGACTAGAGCGCGGCGGTCAGAGGTGTCCAGGGACGGAAGGGTGTGGAACTTGGGGAAGGTCAATTGGCGAATTGGCGAGCGAAGTCGAAAATGCAGCAGAATGTCGGACAATTTGGCTTGGCGTCCGTCAAGTGGCCGCTCCACCTGCGGCTGAGGATCTTCAGTGGGCAGCCAGGCAGGGTCTCAGATAACGAGCTTGTGCTTCGCGCCTATACGAGGTCTGCCAGCTCGCAAGGCCCGTCGCCAGCAGTGATGGTGGAAGCGGTGATGATGAACAACCAACGCAGTGCGCACGGGCATGGCAAGTATAGGCTCGCACGGTGGGCCTCTGGGCGGATGAGTAACATACATTCATATGACCTTGCGATGCCCTTGTAAATTCGCCGAATCGCTAACAACACAACAGATTTTGCAAAAGACTACGAGACGCAAGCCAGTTCGGTTCAGTTCTTCTTCTTCCTCCTTCGGTCACTGAGGACAGACTTTGCCCGCTTCTTCTCCAAGAACTTGCCTCCCTTCCAGTTCTCCCTCGCGCTGCCCCGTGAGCCTGACGTGCTGATCTTCTTCGTCTCAATCTCCATCGGCGCCTCGCTCGTCTCGACTATTGCCTCGTCGCTGACATCTTCCTCCTCGTCGACCTCCTTGGGCTCTGCTGCCTGAGCCTTCTGTCGAGCCTCCAGTCTCTTTGACAATCTGGCAAGTCGCTCGTCTTCGACGCTGATGCGATCTGAGCGTTTCTGTGATCTGAACCTCTTCTTGATTGCTGATCTAATACTCTTCGCCATTTGACCCTGCGCAGTAGATTCTGAGGAAGGAAACTGAGTCTGCTGAGGTCGTGTCTGGACTGGTGTAATAGCTGTTCTCGAGTGGCTGCTCGAACCTGCGAAAGGAAATAATTTCTTCTTCCTACGCCACATCCCGAGGCATACGACGCATTGGAGGTCGCGCCTAACCACCACAGTGCGTCGGCATTCGTCAGCCTGGGCTCTGTGGAGTGGTAGCGTGCCCGTCGAGCGGGACGCTCGGAACGAGAATTGCATTGTCGCATGGCCAGCCCTTTCAGCGATTATCCGGCTGTAATCAGGCACCTCGAGACCAGATTGTTGGTGGCAGATTTGAAGGATATTCTGAAAGACCGTAAGACCGGCCGTCTCGTCCGCGACGCATGAGAGACGCGATATGCTGATACGCCTCAGTCAATTTATCCTGCTCGGGGAACAAGAAACCCCTCATTGACCGCGTCAAGAGTCATCTGAGCCTCCTGAAGGCCTCGAACGACGTCTCGCGCTACACCAGTGTCAAGAACAAGATAACTCGATATGGGTCTAGTTCGTCCATCCTATCAGCACTTCCGTCTCGGGCTAGCTATCCAGGATCTCAGGCCGCTCTTGCGCAATCCTCTCCTGTGCGAGTTCCCTACACGCAATACATGAATTCCTCGAGATCGTTCGGCAATACAAACCACGCACCGCAACAGTTGTTGAACTTCAAACCAAGTCCGTTCTATGAAGTGGTCGAGCGTCTATCTAACTCGGCGACATTACCTTGTAAGAACACTCGTCCAGTAGCGATTGATCTAACTGATCTGCGTAGATTCCGGCCGGAACACCGTGTCCATGTCCTTCGTCTGTTCTGCAATGTCCCTAGATCTTCTGCTCCGTCATCCTACAAAGTACAAGGTGGGACTCATGTGCGCCGATAGTACGTATAGCTACGACTCGAGTCGCAAATTACTACTGGAGTTCCCCAACCCATCCGAAATCTTGGTCAATTCTCGTAAGTTACACGCAAATCTCAGGGGGATGAAGAACAAACCAGGTACTGTGCCTCCGGCCGACATCACGAGTCTCGTAGACAAGACTCCCAGAATTGCCAACAGGCTTGACATAACTTATTCATCCGGAACGGATATTAACAAGAAATTCGGCACGCAAGTGGCTTTGCTGCGGACTCACTCTGTCGACACACTTGTGCAGAGGATCAAAGAAGGTAATCACTTTGCTAAGGAGTCCGTTCTGGAAAAATTGCGTAAGCCGGAGGATGATGACATTGAGATGGCCTCTTTCGATCTCACACTCAAGGACCCATTGTCCTACATGCGCATAACAGTACCTTGTCGATCTGTCTTCTGCAAACATAACCAGTGCTGGGATGCTATGGCGTTTCTCAGTATTAATGAACAGACTCCACAGTGGACGTGTCCGATATGCCACATAGCAATCAGTGGACTCGAGGGTATCGCCGTTGATGGCTATTTCCAGGACATTCTAGAAAAGGTTGATCCGGAGGTCGACACCATACTTGTTGATCCGCAGGGGAACTGGCGAGTTCCAGAGGCAGACAAAACACGAAGTCAGCCAAAGTCCAACACGAAAGACACTCCAGAGCCTTCTCATGAAGTGCTGGATCTTGGCGACACCGAGGATGAGGACGATACGAAGTCCCTTGCACTGCCGAAGCGCGTCAGGGAGGCGTCCTCTACAGCCTCGATACCTAGCTCGACTGTCCAGAGTGCGAAGAGGAAGGCTATGCCAATCTGCATAGATCTGACTGAGGACAGCGACGACGAAGCAGAGCCTCCCAAAAGAGTCAAGCACAGCGAAAGTATTGATGGCAACCATGTGCCGCCACCGAGGGCAAGCTTAAGTGAAGCTACCAGGCCACAAGTGCCTGCGTCTGTGATCACCCCGGTGCCGACACCTGGACGCACAACCCAACCACTTCCGCCTGCGACTCTGTCATCCTGGCGCAATGGTAATGGATCACTCTCGACAGGTCATGCTGGACAGCCTGATCCGGTCGTACCCATGGCACAACCAGCCTTTTATCCTTCAGCTAAAGATGGCGATGACAAAAGGCCTCCTGATCTGCTTCTGGTACGCTCCAAGAGTCAGCCCGAGAGTCATGCTTCTTTGGATTCTGCCTCACGAGTTATAGCCAGGACTCCAAGTTCATCGCTGCTAGACAATAATGGATTACGGTCCCAGTCGGTCCCACTAGGGAGACCCAACTCCAGTCCGATGCTCAATACTGTGCATCAGCGACCGGAAGACATCTTCCAAGACGTACCATCGGCACTCGAGATTCCGACGCTCGGGGGCATCAGCATCTTTCGGGAGAAATCCCCTTGCACACCTCGGAATGGAGATGAGACTGAAAGTATGCAATCACCGGAACTGCCACTCGACTCAGTCAATCGACGTATAGATGCCTCGCAGCCTACATCAGCAATGGACTCGTCAGATTATGCAGCAGAAGAGGTTCGAACTCCGTTAGATGTGACCGAGTCTTACCATGCTTACAGCGATGACTTCTCTGATGGCGGAGATTATTGACTGCCTGAGCTGCTTGATCCCTTTGTCAGGCTCAAGGTGGAGGACATCGTCGACGAAAAGCCACACTATTCAAGCTCGATTGAACCTACTCTTATAAAATTGGAATCGAGTCCTCCTCATGCCTACGAATCTCAACATGATCTGCCACAAGAACGTCAGGTCAGGTCATTCGAGATCAAGGCCGAAAATATGTAATGCAATTGAAAACAAAGCGTAGGCGTTAGCAGACATAGACATTAATGCATCTTGTTCTAATTCCCTACACATATGACTTTGGCATTCGCTCACAAATCGACATCATCTCGCAATCCGAGTCCTTCTAGACTAACATCGCATCCATTCTCCGACCACTCAGTCTCCAACAGTTCCTTCAGCTTCGTGCCATCCTTGAAGACCCAACCTGTACCCTCGATGAAATCGAAGCGTTTGGGTCCCGAGATGGGAGAACTGAGCCAAATTTGCTTCGATGGCGGTTGTCGATTGATGACGTACGTACCAATGGGCAACGCAACGTTCATGACACCATCACTGTACTCGACGTCAATGTCAGGGTCTAAATCAGCTGCAGCTTCCAAGTTGAGAAGGATCAGATTCAATGAAGAATCAGCCAATTTGAAGTATTGGTGGTCCGTGAGTTGTGTCGGTGTGTGATTTTGTGTTGTCCGCGTCGTAGAGAATGCACGGGCAGAAGATGGTGAGGTAGTATTAGGTTTTGAGGAGGAGTAATGCGAGGATGTGCTTTTCATAGGTGGTTGAGCCTGTTCATCGAGTTTTTCCTGAAACAGCAATTTAGCTACCATCACGCCCACGACAACAGACTTTTTCTTACTTCTTCATCTTGGATGAATTGGGTCAATGCTGAAGTAAAATCGACCGGGTTCTCGGCCTGAACCCAATGTCCCGCATCGACATCTTTAATCTGGAATCTGGGGAAATAGCGACCAATCAGAGGAATCATCTCGTCCGCCACGTATTTCGAATACTTGCCACGAATGAAGAGAGTCGGTTTCTTGAATCTGGCCTCGTCTGGCAAGATTGGGAAATCTCCCATAAAATCCAGCGACTTTGAAATTATGTTGATAGGAACTCGCCATTTCAGGAATTTGGTCTCTGGGTCGCGCACCAAGTTGGTCAGTAGAAATTGCCGGATAGAGAGATTCTCCTCCACTGATCGTAGCATCGTGTCAGCCTCACTCTGCTTGGATAACTGTGCCAGCTCTATTTCCTTCATGCAGCGCACGTATTTAGGAAACTCTGAGGACAAGGTGGCATCGACCGGTGCGTTATCTACTGCAACGAGTAATTTGACCAATTGAGGATGACGCAGTGCCAATACCATGGCCGTTTTAGCTCCCATTGAGTGACCTGACAGACATTAGAGTCACAGGTGCCTACTCATACAGATTGCCACCCACCGAGCACGATAGGATCACGGAGTTCGTGATCCGTGATGAATTGCCTGACATCCTCTGCCATGACGTTATAGTTGTGACTAGCATCTTGTGGCGACTCGCCATGATTACGAGCATCCAGCACATAGATTGAACGATTCAGATCGCGTGCGAACGCCTTGGAACTGCCTCGGTCAATGTATGAACTTCCGAAGGGGAACCATGGGTGATCTACAGTGATTGCCAATTCGACTTGGAACCGAAAAGACCATGCATGATGATGAGCGGTGATCTCTCACTGTGTGATGGAGGAGAGTGAAGCTTATACGCCAATTTCAGCGTCCCAGGGCTCGCTGAAGCATAGAATCTGTACTGGAGCGAGCCAACATTGGTCAAGGGCAGGACCCGCCTAGACAACATCTCCGGCCAGACTACAGAATTACAAACACACTGCACAGACAGTCTCAGTCAAGACGCCCGGAAGAGAACAAGATACTATGATAGCAGAGCGGTGTGAGTGTGAGTGTGAGCCTGATGACCAGCTGCTTACTCACCGTGCGTGCCACAGTCGCCGATCGACAGCTTTTCTGATTCAGAACTGGTTCAGGTGTGGTGCAACCCTAGAAACCCGTATCACCTCCCTCCCTGGCTCCGGCTAGGGCTGCCTGCCTGAGTTTGCGAGATCCTACGCTCTAATAGGCGCCTTTTGCTCTGTCTGTGTGTCCTGGTAGGGGTCGGCCACATAATCTGTTCATCATGTCGTACACGAATCCGACTTTCCTGGCTGTGAAGACGGCGACCTCTGCGAACCATGCTGCAGCACGAAGACGAGCTATCAAAATGTACCGAGACTACCAAAGATGTGTATGCCGTCTGTAGCAGTTGAGCCTTCGCGTGTCTGACGACGATGTAGGTTCCCGACATGGTGAATCTTTACCAGATGGAGTTACCCGTCTCGACAGTCCGTTCTAAAGTCCGTCAAGAATTCGAGCGAAACAGATACGTCTCGGACTTACCTACCATTGATGTTCTTCTCTTCAAGGGACAGGCCAATTACCAGGAGATTAACAACTTTTGGCAGCAGCAAAGCCACATCATGAAGTGCGTACTGCAGCATCTCTACACCTTCCGATTTTAACACTGTTAGGTACTTTACTATGGAGGATGAACCACAAGCCGCCAAAGCTTTACCAGATTCTTTCATGGGACGGTTCTTAGAAGGCAGGAATTAGTCGCCCGGCCAGAAACCGCACAGACGTAGCAGAGCTCGAAGAGGATTTGTATGGAACGGTTGCCTATAGTGTATTGCTAATAATAGGCTACGACACAGCTGCTCAACAGTGATACGTGCCACGACCAGTCTCAAGCCTGATGCCTGCTACAGACAGACCCTCTCCGAATCAGAATATAGACTAGCAAGAACTAACAAATATACTATCCATTTCTCACTATCGACCTCTTCCTCCAGAATATTCGGCTACTCGCCATGGATCAGGCACTGCAAGAGGCATCGACAAGGAAATCTGGCTTTGGGTTTTCTGATGCTTAGCTGTTGGCAATTACTTGTAAGTTCGTTTGCAAGCCAAAATGCTGTTTGTGTTTTCCCTTGGTACATGTCGTAACACTTCTTGCAAGGCCTGAGGAAATATCATGCTGCTTTACTGTATGATCTCGAGCCCTCTACCACTGATGAAAGCAAGCATTATGCAGGAATGTAGACAATCCTCGGCTGGTATGACGTTTTCTGGTGACCCCGCAATACTCGAGACCCCGCTTCCGACGCCCTTCTATCCTCCATAATACAACGACGATTGAACTTCGACATACTACTTCCTACAAAGTACTGGAATCTTTCGATACCTGTGCATTCAGGTAGAAGCTTCAAGCACAAAAACAAAAGCACGTAGGGAGAACTTATCATGTCTGCAATTAAAAAAGTCATTGCCGGTTCTCATGGTCAATTCGACACAACTGGGTCCACGAATACCTCAGCCAACTCTGAAGTTGATCAAACACCCAACACGCGGCATCCTAATGGTGCAGGGGATGCACAGATCCTCAGAGAGGGCGACACTACTATCAAGTCCACTGCAACGACTGGGGATATTAGGCTAGATGACAAAGCCAAGAAGAGTCATTGAGGACTACATGATGAACGCGTATAATGATACGTAGGTGGTTGGAAATCAAGTCTCGTCGCACGATGACTATTGTACGAGATGAGCCAATTGCGAACAGATGAGCAATTTAGTGATGCAATCTGGGGCATCGAGTCTATTGAGAAGTGCAAGGCCGAAAGTACTTTGCGAGCCCTGGATTGTCTGTAAATGCCCAAAAATCACCTCATAAACCAATTCAACATCTTGCAAGACAACTCATAAGTGTTTCTGTGGAGTGTGTAGTAGTAGTAGTGAAGCACGAGCGTGGGAAGTCCCATAGTGGAGATTGAGTTGCAAAACTCCAAATCTATTCTCGCGCTCGATGGTATAAGAAGACGTGGAACCCGGTAACTTTGCCAACCACTCTCTTCGCCTTTTGGCTTAGATCAAGTGTAGTATCGTGAGTGCTTTCCAGTCTACTACCACGATAGCATGCTTACGGGTCAGTGTTCTTTTCAGTTTAATCGCTGGAACATCTCTAAGGAGATTTTTACGATTATCTTATTATTGGAAACAGCTGGTTCTGGCGTTGCTTGCAACGTCATTACCGGCACAGGTGTCCTCGCAGTTGCACTCTTTGCCTGTGACGCCGAGCCTCTTTCCTTTCGAGTGTCTACAGGAACTCGCGAAGATAGAGACTTGTTTCGTTGTTCCAGTGTTCGAATGTCGCTTTAGCATAGCAACTCAGATTTTCCGTCTTCCGTACGCCCACACTCTCCTTTTCATCCTGACACCAACGTTATTGCACTGTTGTCGCGCTCGTGGAAAGCTGACTTCTTTGCCTTTGCTATTGTTATTTACCGACCGACGGCTGAACTGGAAGAGACGCATAAATCGGCTCAAGCCTGCATTTCCATTCTGAAACAAACATTCAACGCGCTCAGCGATCCCCTCCTTGTGAATTTGGCGACACCAGCTCTCCTCACTTGCCATGGGCCTCATCCTCGACCTCATCTTGCACCCTTCAGAAGCTCAGGCTATAGTGCAATATAAAGTCTGGCATGAACCTTTACATGCCCGAGAGCCCGAGAACGAATGTGACACGTTAAGGAGATGCTATGAGCTGCTCGATCTGACCAGTCGTTCGTTCTCGGCAGTCATCCAGGAGCTGAGTCCGGAATTGCGCGATGCCGTAATGATTTTCTATCTCGTCTTGCGAGCCCTGGACACTGTAGAGGATGACATGACCCTGCCGATCGAGAGAAAGCTGCCGGTTCTGCGCAATTTTCACGAATATATCACCCAAGATGGCTGGACCTTCAAGGAGAACGGAGAGAACGAAAAAGACCGTCAATTGTGCATTGAGATGGACACAGTCATCCTCGAATATAAAAAGCTAAAACCCGAATATCAAGCAGTCATCAAAGACATCTGCAAGGAGATGGGCGAAGGCATGGCATATTATTCCGATGAGACCATCAGTGTTGTCACGCTCAAGGACCTCGACAAGTACTGTCACTATGTCGCGGGTTTAGTCGGGGAGGGACTTTCGAGGTTGTGGGCGAATTCGGGTCTTGAAAATAAGAAGTACGGCGAGCTCATGGAATTGTCAAATTCCATGGGGCTTTTCCTGCAGAAGACAAACATCATTCGAGACTATCGTGAGGACCTCGACGACGGCAGGACGTTCTGGCCAAAGTGCATATGGTCGAAATATGCCGATGACATTTCAGACCTTGCCAAAGTCGAGAATCAGTCAGCTGCCATCAATTGCATATCTGAAATGACCTGTAACGCTCTTGAGCATGCTACTGATGTCTTGCTATATCTCTCGGGTCTTCGCAACCAATCGGTCTTCAACTTTTGTGCCATTCCTCAGGTCATGGCAATTGCGTCGCTCTCTCTAGTCTTCCGCAATCCCGCTGTATTCCAGAAGAATGTCAAGATCAGGAAGGGTCAGGCTTGTCAAATGATCAATGGCGCGACGAATTTACAGTTTGTCGCAGAAGTATTTGTCAAGCACGCTCGTCTGATACATCAGAGGAATCACCCATCGGATCCCAATTTCTTGCGAATTTCTCAGTTGTGTGGTAAGATCGAACAGTGGGTAATTGATGTGATCCCACCCATCTCGGCAACCCCAAAGCAAGTAGCATGGGCGAGAGCAGAGGAGAGGGCCAGACACAATGGCATGACGGTGGAGGAGCAAAAGCAGGCTGACAAGGACATGAAGATAGTCATTGCTTGCGTTGTAGCTTTCTGGGTAGGCTTGGGTCTATTGATGGCCTTTGTAGCATGGCTTCTCGGTGCGCGGTACGACTTGGCATGGGCCGAGCTGACTGGTCGTGATATGCCTGTCAGTACTGTCGTTGAGAAAGTAGTCTCTTCACAAAGCAGGAGTTTCGAGGAATTGTAGTATTTATTCCAGTCATTTCTTGTACATTTTTTTCCATTTTATGATTTCTGTAATTTAGCTAGCCAGCGAGCCAGCCAACCAGCCAATCAGCCGAAGGTGACACAGTTACGTCAGCCTCGGAAGCTCCGTCAACCCTTGTCATTTTGAATGACTGTTTCGTCAATCCTGTCATTGAACAAACCTCCTAGATTATCTGGGTGGACAGAGTAATTTGGGCTGCATCGAGTACAAAGGATGGTCGACATTATTTATTATGGCTATGAGATGGCGCCTAATCCTCAAAAACTGCTACAATTTCTAAAGTTCTTGGGCATATCGTTCAATTATGTGGAGATTCCCGAACTACTGCCTCGACCAGACTTTGAATCGGTTGGGATTGGGTATCGCCGGAGTCCGTTGTTGAGTATCGATAGTGACATGTACGTTGATACGTCCCTCATCATTTCAAAGCTGTGCGATATCGCGAGTCATTCCGCAAAGAGCGGGGTGGTGGATGCGACAAATCATGTCGAGTTTTTCCATCTCGGTGAGCAGATTTTCAAGTGTGCCGTTGGGTTACTCCCTGCGACGCATCCGCTGCTTCAAGACGCGGCGTTGGTGAAGGATCGAGGAGCGTTGCATGGCGGTAGCGGGTCCTTTTCCGTCGAGCAAATCGTTTCAGCGCGTCCGAGTCTACTGAACCGCATGTCGAGTTACTTGTCACTCCTCCAACGCTCCTACTTGCACGCCGACAACAAGTTCGTGTTGGGCGGAGACGCGCCGACGACGGCAGACATGTATCTCTATTGGAGCGTCAATTGGGGACTAAAGTACCACGACGGCACGCGTCCCGAAATATCCGAATCAACGCATCCACTCATCTTTAATTGGTTGGATCGCGTGGAATCGTTTTTGGAGAGTCGTAA
Source organism: Taphrina betulina (assembly GCA_008802775.1). Classification (NCBI taxonomy): domain Eukaryota; kingdom Fungi; phylum Ascomycota; class Taphrinomycetes; order Taphrinales; family Taphrinaceae; genus Taphrina; species Taphrina betulina. The sequence goes on from VWSI01000002.1 coordinate 317,798, forward strand.
GCAGTCGGAAAGAACCAGCATGTCGTTTGAGGCCGCAAGGGAAATTCTCGTGCGGCCCCCGAAACACGAATACGCTAAATTCGTGCATCACGATGAGAATAACGTCTTTGGATTGCAAGTGGGACAGAAAATCTCTGTGACGCCGGAAGATAGCGGCAAGACGCATCCTCAGTTGGGAACCCTCATTGCATTCAACGCAGATCAAATCTGTCTTCGTAATGAAAAGAATCTGGTGATGCATTTCCCCAACATAGGATATACCATTGCAGCCATATAACTCTGGTAATTTTACAATCTTATCATCAGAAACCCCTTTCTATACAGTAATTGTTCATTCAGTGACCAAGTGGTGACAATTTTGACACTTTAAGCGCATCTCGGTACCGACTCTCGTCACTGTGAAGGCGTGATGAGCGCATTCTGAACATGTGATTTTTTGTTGGTAGGAATCTGACCAAGAAGTCGTAGATTCTTGACGCAACGCAGACGGCCGCGGACTGTCATTTCCAGTATCGACGTCGTAGAAACCGAAAGATGCGCCACCAGGAGCAATATATGGGTTCGCATTCCCATTTGTCTCCCTGCTTGGTTCCCTCTGATGATGATGGTGAAGATGAAGATGATGCTTTTTAGATTTAGGTTTGTGCGAATGAGACGCACTAGTATTCGACCCTGTAGAATATGTTTCGGTGGGACGGGTGTGTGTATCGTCACTCGTGACGGTCGGCGGCTTGTCAAAGTGAATGGTAGGAGGTGGATTATTCGCTTCATCCTCGACAGTCTCGGTCGTCTTATGACGAGCTGGAGAAACAGGCACGATGATCTCGTGAGGTTTCCGTACCACGATATTTGTGTCATGGCTCGCCATAGAGGCTGAACGGCTTAGTTGAGGGCTGTCTGTCCTACTTGATCGAATGGAGCTGTGTCTCAAGACAGACTTTGATCTGGTAGATAAAGTTTCTGATCTGTCGTCCACCTTGTGTCTGAAATGAGCGGCTGAGTCTTGTCGAAAAATCTTGATGCACCCTGTGTAATCGGCGCTTATTATTATGTTGCCGTCAGTCGGAGACAGATAGGACTGATGGTCATTGGCATGCTCTGGATTGAGATTGGAGCTGCCTGCAGATGGTCTTTGTTGACTATTACGCTGAACCGTGTCGTATATCGGATCCCCAGAAGCTGCCAGTAATTCTCTAGTCTTGTTTGGCGCAAACACGGTGGCACTGACTATATTCGTGTGAGCCTCAAAATGTTCATAAGAGGTCTTTCCTTTCTTGTCGTGAAGATCGGAATCCGTGTTCCAGATGTACACTTCGCGGTCCTCACTGCCACAGATGATATACTTGGAATCATTGCTGAATGAGCCACGGATTTGACTGCAGGTATTGTCGTTACCCTTGAACTTCGTAATTAAGCTCTTGTCTCGTAGATTATAGAGTCGGATGCGTGAATCATTGCTGGTGATGAGCAACTTGACCTCGCCGTGAACATTGTCAGGCTGAAGTCCCACCGTTTGGATGCCAGTGATTTTACTACCGCGGGAATTTTTGCCACGAGTACTTTTTACATGCATTTGAGTATGATATCGCAACCCATCCGTCTCGTAAAACAGACACAGTCCTGTGAAACTGCCAGCTATAGCCATCCGACCTATAGGATCGAATGCAACAGCTGTGATTAATTCCGGTAACTCATTCCAGAATTCGACATGCTTCTTGGGAATGTTCCACAATCTCAATTTGCAGTCGAGAGAACCAGATAGGAAGAATCGGTCGTCCTTCGGATGGAAGGCTATCGATGTGACAAAGTCGCTGTGTTGAAAGCAGCACAGACATTCATCTCGTGTCACATGCCAGAGGCGTACGGTCTTATCCATCGAGGAAGATAGAAGGAAGTTGTTCTTCGACCAACTCAAATCAAGTACGTCGGCCGTATGACCTGCGTATTCCCGATACGGTTTGGCACAGAAGACGGGAGCATTGAGCGCCGAATCGACTTGGGCTTCACCAGTTTCGCTTCTCTGGCGATCCTTCGGGGATGAAAGTACGCGCCAGACCCTGACAATCATATCCTGACCTCCGGTCGCCAGATATCTTCCATCCGTACTGAACTTCATCGACCATATGGCGCTGGATTTCGGTTCAGTTGACGACGACGTCGTCTCATGATCCAGGACGCTGCCAACGAGTTCCTGAGCCAGAAACACATTGTTGAAGTCTCTTTTTGGCTTATTTTGCGACCGAATGCGTATATATGTTGGCTGCTCGACTTTATGTGTTTCGGATCTAGCAAAAGCAGATGCGTGTGCGCCTTCGGCACGCGACAAATCATCCGTCGAGTCGTTGTGCGTCTCGTCGGGACCGTCCTTGCCTCGCAACTTGGCAAAGAATGATACGCGCTTCTTTCGATCTCGCTTGTCCGAGTCGAGTGCATGAGGGACTTGACTCAGATCTGGACTCGTTTTATCTTTCCCTATGACCAGTTCGCTGATATTTCGGCGAAAGGAGGGAGCCTCCGCCGCGGCGTCGCCAGTAGTCTGTGTCCTAGCAATGATATGCGCGGACAATGGATCCGTGCCTCGATCCTTGTCTGGCGTCGCGGGAGCACTTGGCCGAGGACTCGAGAGAGGTTTTGGAAGGCCATTCGCAGAAGCTCTCGGAATACTCAGGGTGCGCTGATGTAGAAAGGGAACCTTGGCCAAAGCAGGTTCCAGCTCCGCCATGAAGCCGACAGTGCCCACTCAATGAATGACTACAAGGACGATCGCGGGTCTGTGGTGGTGTGGACAACCAGCTGCGGATCTGTCGCAGATCTTCTGATCGCCGTACGGCCGCGGATCCTCCGTGCCGACGAGATGGGATGCGCGAGTCGAGATAATCTGGTCACGCTCCGCTACGTTTGCTGCTCGACTTGTTCATGGGTCTCGCGGCAGCCATGAGACAGGGCTGTCTGGAAGCGATATCCTCCCAACTCCTGCGGGACTCTCTGTAGGAGTGTGATCTTGTCGACACAGCTGCATAAGTTCATCACGCACAAATCTCATCCGGTGCGCATCGCATAGAGACTCGATATGGCTGCTCCGCCGCCTGCGCCCGTCAATCATGAAGCGAGTCTGCCATTCAGGGACCTGGTCCAGTACCTGCTACAACCACTTCAAGACTACAATAGAAGGCCAGGAGTTAAGGGTCGACCTGGGGTCGTGGCGCCTGCCGAGTTGAAGAGAGCTGCTATAGCCAAGTTTATCACTCGATGGCGTGTCGAGGTTGGCCCAGACGTCTTTCCTCTCTTCCGACTCTGTAAGAGCCTCTCGTTTCACTGCACGCGCAAGACGGCTGATCTCAACCAGTGATCCCAGAACGCGACAAGGATAGATCAATGTACAAGATCAAAGAAGCAAACATGGCGAAACTGTTCATCAAGATTCTCGGTATCAGTCCGGCTTCAGAAGATGCAATCTCGATCGAGAAGTGGAAGATTCCGAGTGCGAAGGGTGCTGCTGGAGACTTTCCCGGCAGACTCTACGAGGTACTGCGAGCGAGAGCGGCAGTCTCAGATTGGGGAGATATGACGATTGAAGAAGTCAACGATGGACTTGATCAACTCTCTAGATGTATGAAGGAGTGAGTTCGGTCAGAAGAGAGAGATGGCATATCATCGCACTGACCATAGTAGGTCTGAGCAACGTCCTATTCTAACAAAGTTTTACGAAAGAATGAGTGCCAACGAGCTGCGCTGGCTGTGCTGTATCATACTTCGAGTCATGAAGATTGGTGCCACGGAGCGGACCGTCTTTGACATATGGCACCCAGACGCTGTCAAGCTGTTCAATACGTCCTCATCTTTATCCCGCGTCTGCTGGGAACTTTACGACGAGAACTATCGACTGCCTGATGCTGAAAAAGATATCAGTGTCTTTTCGTGTTTCCAGCCTCAATTGGCTGGCTTCAAAAAGGAGAGTATTGCCGGAGTGGTCAAGAAGATGGGAGGTAAAACATTCTATATCGAGGAGAAATTGGACGGAGAGCGCATCCAGCTTCACAAAAGCGGCGATACATTCAAGTATTGGTCTAGGAAGGCCAAAGACTATACGTACCTTTATGGTCAATCTTACGGCGACGACTCAAACCAGGAAGGTGGCGGACTCACCAAGTATCTGCAAAACGCGTTCGATCCGAAAGTCAGATCTATCGTATTGGATGGTGAAATGATTACTTGGAACGATAAATTTGACGCTCCAGTAGGCTTCGGCTCACTCAAAGCGGCTGCAAAGGCCGAGAAGAACAACTCGAATACGTCCTTTTCTGGCCATCCTTTCTATTGTGTCTTTGATATTCTCTACTTGAATGGACAAAGTCTCACTAACTATACGCTTCGAGACAGGAGGAAGGCTCTACAAAGACTAATCAAGCCAGTCACACGCCGGATCGAAGTAGTCCCCGTCCAAGAAGCCACAAAGGAATTCGAAGTCGAAGCACGGCTTCGAGATTGTATCGCCAACGCGAGCGAAGGGTTAGTCGTCAAGGATCCCGATACAGCGTACATCCCGAACGATCGTAATGATTCCTGGATCAAGGTCAAACCTGAATACATGGAAGAATTTGGTGAAAATCTTGACCTGTTGGTCGTTGCTGCGTTCTGGGGCGAAGGCCGACGAGGCAATCGACTTTCATCCTTTCTCTGCGGCTTAAGGGAAGATGATCCAGACAGTAGCAATCCCATCGCTCGATTCAAGACTTTTGCCAGAGTCGGGGGAGGTTTCAACGGTCCGGATTATGCACAAATCGATCACATCACAGACGGTCGTTGGCAGAAATTCGATCCGAGGAATCCACCGGAACAATACTATGAGTTTGCAAAGACACGCAATGGCACCATCATTGATGCTCCAGATATGTGGATCGCTCCTCAAGATTCATTCGTGATTCAGTTAAAAGCAGCGTCAGCGGCCTCGTCCGATCAATTCGCTGCGAAAGTGACGCTACGATTTCCCAGGTACGAGTGCCTTCGAGAGGACAAAGATTGGACCACGGCAACCTCGTTGGCAGAATTCATTCATCTCCAAGCAGAAGCAATGCATGATAAACAAGAGAAGAAGATGAATGCGCATATTCGACGCAAGAAAGCAGTTTCTCGCACGACGAAAGTGATGACTATCCAGGGTGCGTCAGGTGCAGACCACACTGAAACCAACACAGCGAGTCGCGTCTTCCAAGGACTGAAATTTTACGTCTTGACGGATTCCAAGGACCTGAAACTATCGAAAGTGGAGCTTGAAGACTTGATCAAGAGACATTCAGGCACGATCGTATTTCACGAAGGCACACCAAGTCCTTCCAACTCGGAGCAAGCAAAGTCCTCGGAACAAGCGGTGTCTTCCGCTCGTAAGCGTCCAGCACATCCGGACTCGGTGGATGCATGGGAAGAGATTCATATCATTGCAGAGCGCAATGTCGTGAGAGCTGCAAGTCTGAAGAGTCGCGGCACATTCGACATGATGAGACCACTTTGGATCGAAGCATGTATCGCACAACGGCGAGTCTTGTCGAAAGAGCCGAGATTCATGTTCTCTACTACTCCTGCCACTCAAGACATCATCAACCAGAACGTTGACTTGTTCAATGATAGTTTTACGAATGACGTCGACGTCAAGACGCTCAAGACAATCTTGCAAGCCATGACGCCAGAATCTCCCCCAGAGATGACGGCGGCGGCGGCACTCAAAACGGACATTGACGCACTCAAATCGGAATTATCTCACGCATTTGAATTTCCACTCTGGTTGTTTCATCGATTTCATGCACACTTCGAGTCTTCTTCTCCTGATCAATCGGAGAGAGCGAAACGGCTCTGGGGTATTGCTGGTGGTCACTTGGCCCACGACATTCACGATACGCGAATCACGCACATCATCATCGTCGACGGATCACGAGTCGCGCAAATTCGAAGCATCTTGGCACTCAGAGACAAAATTCCTAGAGTGGTGCATGTAGCGTGGGTCATTGACTCGTGGAAAGCAAGTACCGTGCTCAGTGAAGAACGATACCCTATCCTCGCCACACGAAATCCAATATTCAAAGATCTTTGAATGAAAGTATATACGAATAGTCTACATCACAAAATCTACCCTTTTTGATCTGAGATCTGAGGATCTTTCAAAAAAATTTCCTCGTAAGAGTACATGGCGTTTCTCCGCAAGGTGATTTTATATTGACACAGCCTACAAGAATATTAAAAACAGGGAATACAGTTGCCAGGGTATCGTGTAACACGCCTCAATTCTTCATGACTAAACCTGCACTACTCACGGGTCTTTTTAGAGGCGATAGTTCCTTTCCAAAATTCGTCTTGGCCGGCTTCGAGACCGTCTTCTTCGGCGTGTCGTCCATCAACGTTCTCGTACCGCCCAGTAACTTTCTCTTCTTCTTCGGTTTCGGTTCATCGTCTTTCACGACGACAGATTGATCTTTCCTCTCTTTCGCCGTGGGCTTTGACGAAGGTGGTGAAAGGGGTATCAACGATAGCTGATTCTTTTGCGTCTTGTCCACGAACGGCGTCATCGAGAAATCGGACTTCTTGGCCTGCTTGCGCTTAGGTGACTCTGGTGGAGGTGAAGAACGAGGCGGCGAAGCTGAGAATTCCTCCGCAGCCTTGCGCTTCTTCGCCGTTTTCTTGTTGACATTCTGGTTCTCCTTGTCGGCCGTGGATATCTTGACCGGTCTCTTCGCAGGATTTGACTTTGTTGTGGCCTTGACGGGCGACTTTGCAATTGCAGCCTTCTTGGTGACTTTTGAAGGCGGCTCATTGTAGTCGGTCTCTGGCTCGCTTATGACTGCTGCAGTAGCCTTGGGTACACTCACCTTCTGCTTAGCTTTCGTAGGCACTGGCGAGGGCGGTTCTGAACCCTCGGAGTCGTCCATCATCGCTTCTACCAGTGGCGGAGAGACGGGTGATGGGGCCTTGATGGTCGTCGTTTTCGGAAGTACAGTCTTTGCAATTATAGTCTTCGGGGCCTTGGTGACAGGCTTCATCGCGGGTCTTGGCGGCTCGGCCATAGCTATCTGCCTCTGTGCTTGTAGTGTATCGAATCGTTCTTCAGACTCGGCGAGAGCTTCCTTGGAGGCCTCTAGCGCGTCCTGTCCCTCCGTGACCTCCAGCTCGAGACGTTGCACCGACGCTTGAAGCTTCTCGATCCAGTGGTTTGCCTTTCTGACCTCGCTCTCGCGCGCTCGTAGATGATCTCGCGTCTCCTTCATCTCCTTGTCGCGTGTGCGTGTCAGGTCGCGTGCATCCTTCAAGTCTTTATCTCGCTCGAGCGCATCTTGTCGCAGATCCGTGAGTTCTTCGTCACGGAGCTTCAAGTCGTCGCGCAACTCGCCAATCTCCCTCTTGTACGAATCGGCTTGCACCTTGAGTGACTGAGCGTGCGCCTTGTCGGCTTTGTCGACGCCTTGATGTCGCACCCTCAACGTCTCGATCTCGCGCTGGCGTACATCGGCCGTGGTCAGCGCATTCGACAAGCTCAGCTTAAGCTCCTCGATCTGAGTGCGCAAATCCTCCTGCTCTGCCAAAGTGCGCGCGACCTTGCTCTCCAATTTCTGCGCAATCCTCGTCTGCTTGCGGACCTCGATCTTGTAGCCAATTTCCTTCGTGCATTGAGATTGCTGATAGTAGCTGACTAGACTCGGGAGCAAGTCTGGGTCCATGCGTGTGGTAAAGGCAAAAGGAGCGTGGGGTGAAGTGGTCGTCGTCAAAGATCTCTGGCGGTGTTGTTGTGATTTTGGTTTCGACGAACCCGCGGGCCTCGCATCAATTACACTCAACTCCACAATCGCAACACAGGGAAAACAAGCACAACCGTAGCGATCTGGAACACACATTGTACACATTCGGCTCTCTCGCCAGCGGGGATCATGTATGGGACGAGGGGATTGGACAGATGGCCCTATCAGCAAGCGACTGAGAGTAGGCAGAGTACGTATTTGTTGTCTAGATGAATGAATATGGCTGATAGGCGCTCGCCGAGTCGGTCCAGGACTCGATGTTGGCCGCAAAGGCGAGTGCCCCTCCGATGAGTAGGATATAGTAGACGAAGCTGTACAGGAGCGAGCCATTGACGCGGCCCGTGACCCTTGGAAGCCCCATGCTGTTGCAGAACGAGTGCACGAAGAAGGCGCTCCACACACTTCCGGTTCTGATGAAGAGATATGCCGCGAACCAGCCAAAGATGGTCGTGTAGATGAATTGGACCAGGGAGATGAGAGAGGCACTGACAAAGTCCCCCGATCGTGAGATACACCGCTCATATATGTGATGCACATGTGCGAGACCGAAGTAGAGCGGCGTCAGAAGGACGATGCGGCCGATGGGCAAGCCGGCAAAGACATGAAGCGGAATGATACATGAGCGGAAGACGAACTCCTCAGACATGGGGCCTGCGACGAAATTGCGAATGCCGACCCATGAACTGATCGTGCTGGCAACGTCCCTGTGTACGGAGGTGAGACCGCCATCTGCGATGAAGTACTCAAACAGCGGGCCGGCAAAGAGCATGCAGGTCAGGGCCAGAGACGACAGAACATTCCGCAGATTGAACCTGAGACCCAGGATCCTCACGGCAGCTGACGGCCAGCTGTCATGCTCAGGCTTGCCTATATAGACGGTCACGCAGGCAGTCAGAAGCGATGCAAGCGTGACCAAGGCGATCCTCGACTTGATGACGGAAGGATGGTCCTTCGTGATCCTGCGGGTCGGTCTGGCTGAAGGGTGTAGGTAGAGCACGGCGACGTAGATGAGCGTGCACAGGCCACTCAGTGTGGAAGCAAGCTCTGCCGATATGAGCCTCACAGGAACTGGAGCCATGGGCGTCATCCGTCAGGTGCAGGTACGCTACGTCAGACTGGCTACACCGTGACCACTTGAGGGAACACTGCAAGGAGAACGGAAAACCCTCAGACACGACGAGTGGACTGACAACGAAGGGAGAGGGAGAGGGAGAGCGTCCAGGATCCTGATTCCGTGCCTTGTGCAGCCTGACGTAGGAAACTTCCACGGGGTTTGCGAGTCTGCTGGCGCGGGCAACACAGGTTGGGGTTCAATTTCAACTCCCGGCAGTGAGACAGACACAACAACAAGAAAACACCCTCCCAGCCGGCCGTGTCCGTACAGCCTGTCCCTGCAGTTGGCCAGTACGCTCCGTGTCCCACCCGCAAGCCCATGAATCATGGCCTGAGGTCCCCGCTTGCAGAGAGACCTCGAGAGATGAATGTCTCCACGCCGCCCACCTCACTTATGGCCGAGTCACGAAAGTCGCGTCCGCAGTCTCTCGCCTTCAATTTCGGGAGCCTGAGTGCGAGCCCTCCGTCGAAGAGTCCCGTTGCGAAGCTGGAGAGGAGGAGGGGTCATCATCACAAGCATTCCCTTTCACATCAGTTCTTTCTCCCCCCGGCCCAGCGCGTGCCCCTATCTCTTCCGGCCTCCTTTCCCATCCCGACCTGGCGAGAGGTCGTGAGGTCGAGTACGGCCGACCAACGGCTACAGATCCTGTGGTCGCTCTTTCATCTCGCCGTCAGCTTCGCCGTCATGAAGTTCAATCCGGCGTCGTTGGCCGCGAGCTCCGTCTCCAAGTGCGTTGCGTTCGATGCGTTCGGGATCGCTAGCGGGGCTGTCTTTGAGATCCTGGATAACTTTCCGGTCTGGCAGAGCAGCAGCATCAGGCATCCCTTTGGCCTCAAGAGAGCCGAGGTCGTGGTCATGTTTGGGGCGGCAGTATTCTTGACCTACTCCGGTGTCGAACTCGTCAGGGAGGTAGTCGAGAGGCTAGTCATAGGTGGAGGTCACGGTCACGGTCCAGCGGACCCGGTCCATCTCGATCCTCACTCCCTCGGTTCCGACTTCATGCCAATCTCAATGGTTACAACAATCTTGATCACGTTGTTTGCTGCAATCATTTTCAACAACCACAGTCAAATGAGTCAAGCGCTCGATCTCGACTCGCGACCACGATTTTTACAGAACCCGTTCTATTGTCTCACGTTACTGCCGGCAATGATACTTCTAGGTATTTCCATGACAGAGATGCACCTCCACGGATTCGTGGACCGGTCGATAGCGGCCGGTATCGCGATATCTCTGATGTGGATCGGCTTGGTCTTGATCTACAGGCTCGGCTCTATCCTGCTGATGACTTATCCATCGAAGGCGATCTCGTCTCTCTACGAAGCTATCGAGAACGACGACTCGGTATCGTCTGTTTCGGGCACCGTGTGGCAGGTATGGACCGGACTCGTGGTAGTGTCCATGAAGATCGCCGTGCGAGGCGGCGAGTCCACAGAAACGAGAGCTCGAGAACGAATCATGCGGTACTCGCGAGACATTCTCGGCGGTGGCTATGGCAGCGGCAAGGCTCTCAAGTTTGAGGTACGCGTCGAGTGCGAACGCATTTGAAACTTATTCATGTAATCATTAGCGATGGCAATATCAACATCTTGAGCATCCTTAGACGAATCGTCTCCGACCTGTGATTCTTGTGTTGTTTGGAAATTTTAGCGTGACAAAGGCCTTGAGAGAATGGCATAGTCCGCCCTGACTTTGCGTCCTCTCAAAATCCTGTCCTTGGGACTAGATTCGTCCACTTCGTACCCCAATTTGTTATAGAACTGACAAGCGATCTCGTTCGCCGTGAAAACAGTCAACATGGCCATCTCCAGCCCATTCGTCCGCGCAATGTCATGCATTACATGCATCAGATTCTTGCCTACGCCGCGCCCTCGGATATCCGGGCTCAATTGTAATTCGTAACAATAAATGATGGCAACATCCTCCTCTGCTATCATCTGAAACGACAGGAACCCACGCATTGTATCGGTGGTATCGCGCACGATGAGGTATCGCGTATCAGGCTCCGCCAACTCTTCCCTCTTCTGATCCGGGTGCCATCCCCAACTGCTGTTCTCATAACAAGATTTCAAATTGTCGCAAACGAGGGAGAAGCACTGATCCAGATCGTGTCTGGGAATACTGGATGGAGTATGAATTTCTAGATTCAGATTCTGAGTCGCGAGGACCGCAGAGAAATTCGTGTCGAGATAGTGGGACAACGTTCCTGCATCCAGTCTATTCAGCCCCTCGACGAGCTTCTCGGCCATGACTTCCAAACATCAACGGTGCTGAAGGATGGGTGATGTGTGCAAAAGCCATATCTACCCGGAGTGTGGGACCGGGCCGAGACGGGCAACTGCGGAGTTTGTCTTGTCACTTCCGGGCGCTTCTCTTGACGTCGCACCAACTCACGCACGCACGCTGATCCACGTTCTTCCCAAGTTGACATTATCAGTACCGTCGCCGTTGGCATCAAAGCGTCATGTCGTCGACGTCAAATGTCCACGTCTCGACGCATCCCGTCCTTATCGCCAAGATCTCACAACTGCGTTCATCCACCGCCGATGCAAAGACGACGCGCCAACTGACCTCTGAGATCGCCTCAATGTTGGCGTACGAGGCGACGTCGAAATCACTCTCCTTGACGTCCAAAGCTATGGGACAGACGCCCATCGGTGCGTCCTATGACGTCCAATCACTCACACCAGAACGGCTCTGTCTCGTACCCGTTCTACGCTCAGGATTGGGTCTGACGGATTCGTTCCTCGCTTATCTCCCCGCTACTACGGAGGTTCACCATCTGGGATTGTTCAGGGAGGAGAATACACTGAATGCGGTGGAGTATTACAACAAATTACCTCAAGCGACCACGGAGCACGTCCACACTGCGTTCATCGTAGATCCCATCATCGCGACGGGAAACACGGCGTGCGCTGCAATCCAGATCATGAGAGAGTGGGGCGTCAAGCGCATCATCTTTTCCTGTGTGTTGGCGAGCGAGAGCGGTCTGGAGCGTGTCAAGGCAGAGTGGCCGGAAGGCGTCGTGTTTATCGTCGGTTGCGTCGACCAGAAGTTGAATGAGAAAGGGTACATTGTCCCTGGACTAGGCGATATCGGTGATCGACTCTACCAGACGCACCATTAGATTGAAAGAGTGACCTTTCAGAGACTCGACGTATCATTAGACCCTCGGATTAGGTAATGCATAACAGCCCTCGATCATTCTTGTGAGAGTTCAATGAGCTCTGCTCATTCAGTTGTGCATGCTGATGGAAGAACCGATCATTGCATCTGTATACGCATCGACCCAGAATCTCGGCACGGGGCATGCGAGATTGCGGGCGCAAGGTCACAAGTAGGAACCCGATGCCCGCAATACTCGACGTTACACCACACCTTCGACCCGGGCAGCTTCTTGTACCGAATCCACCGCTTGATCTGCCCCTTGCAGCGCGGCGAGACTACCAGCAGCTATAGTCAGTGCATGTACGTGTACAGGGTAATCGACGGGTCGCGGGGAAACGGCCCGTTCTGCCATGTGGGCTGCCGTGCCGGAATCGATTTAATCTCGTGCCGTCACCTTCTTCAATTGCACTGCACAGCATCCGTGTTCCTCCGCTACTCCTCACCTGTGTGGTGTGACCCTGCGCCCCGGGATCGGTGCCTAGACCATCAGGTCTCCGTCCTAGACAGGTTTACATGCCTCGATGAAGCTGGCTGCTTGATTACGCACGTTGGCAGTTTCTCATAGCGACCACTGCCAACCTCATCACTGGACCTTGGACTTGAAAACAAAAAAATAAAGGACCCAATTCGGTCGCCGTCGGTCTGGATCCCTCGGTCTTGACTACATAGAGAGCCCTGTTCACTTGATTCGCAGGTGTTGGCGAACCGAGAGAAAAAGAATTCTGTTCCTTGTACCGGGGAAGATAATTCCCTCTGTTGGGACCACCAGGTGATGCCGACGAGGCGCCGCAAACGCCCATATACACACTCCTCCTGGGTCTGTGCACGCTGTCGAAAGTCCCATCGGAAGTGTACGCATGAGCCGGATCTCGTCCCTCCTGCTGCCGATCACGAATCCTCGTATGAGCCGGAAGACAGCCCCACTGACCTCGTCCCCTTTGTTCAGAGGTCCGGCATAGACCCGCAGACGGTCTCCCCTCCTCGGTCGCTGCATGACATTCCGATTGAGACTGCTCACTCGCTCCAGTTTTTCGTGGACAAGATCAGTCCTTTTCTCGTGGACCCCTTACGACCAGGCCCCGATCACGATTTCTGGCGAAGAATCGTGCCCCACTTCGCCATCTCTACGCCTTTCGTGCGGGTCGCTATCTTGGGTATCTGCGAGTTGTACGAATCTTGCCCAGTTCCTGGAGATTCGACGAATGAGCATGGTCTGATATTACTAAATAAGACCTGTGAGTCCTTACAGAGGAGATTAAAAGCCGGCCTGAATACGAATGGAGAGATTCTTGCCACGTTTCTCGTCTCTATGCTTCTTGCCGTAGCGACGTTCCATGGTCTAGACACGGTTGATGCCTTTCGTATTCATCTGAATGGGCTACACTTGATCACACATTCGTTCAATGCTCGACTCAAAGCGTCTGTCGCGCGTGGGTACTTGACTGTACCGCGTCCGTCGCTCCTCATCAGTCAACAAAGACGTGTTGCTCTCAGACACGCCATGCTGCTGGAACCCTTATCGAGATGCATCCCGAGCGTCGAATTTGGACCGGAAGAAATTCGGGCAGGCAGTATGATGCACTTGCTCAGTCTTACAAACAACACGATACAATTTTACGAGCAACAAACGCAATTTCTGTGTCGCACGAGACAGGAGTACTGTACAGAAGATACAGAGTCTTTGTTTCGTGAGCTTTGCGATTATCAAGTGAGTTACGCTAGGGATCACGCAAAGTTAATCACCTTGGGAAACGAGGCATTTCAGAATCTCGTCTATCAGATTCGTAAGGTGTTTGAGTACGCGATCGTCGTCGTCCTGAAACTCTCAGTCAGTGCGCGCACGGCTCGCAAGGAACGGGACAATGTGATTGGCGATTTGAAACCGTTCATTGAGAGTATCCAGGCCGTACGTGAATTAGACCCTTCCATCAAGACTCTCTGGCCAGATGAAGTTCTAGCGGACCTTTTACGATTGCGGAGTCATCGGCATGGATCGCCGTCTGGACTATCTGAACGCCTTTGGAGGGATCTCTCTAGATCTAGGGCAGCTCAACCCTTTGACGACATTTCTACTTCCTCCTCCATCGAGTTTCATCAGTTGGGTCAACCTTATTCTGGCTTTACACAATGGCAGCAATAAAAGTCATCCTCTTTTTTTTTTTTTGAGGGTGATTACAACAAGCAGAGTCACGATTCGTTGGATGTAGAAGGATGAAAAAGACATTGGTTCTTGACATGTGTGTGTATATGTATATATGTATATATATATGTATAAAATTTATATGGTGCATTGACGAATTGAAAAGACGACGACGACGACGACGATAGAGTCTTGTGATGGACTGAATGGCATGTACTAGATTGTCATAGTAAAGTGCACCCCAAGACGTGGTGGGCTAATTAGTAATGATATTTTTTGTCTCTCTTGTTGTTGTTGTAAATGCCATCCATGCTCATGCTAGCGACGTTACTTGAAAAAAAAAAGTTGAAAAAAGAATGGAGAAAAAAGGTTTTTTAGAGTTCAGACGTCCGGCATGTCTGGCAACCACATAAAGAGTTCGGTATCGGCGGTAGCCAACATGGCAGTCCTAGGGTTGAATGCTACACAAAATGGCATATCCAAAGCACCAGCTTGTGTGATCTGCGCCGGATTCAACGTCCGATCACTCCTACTTTGACCCGTCAGATCCCAAAAGACTAGACTCTTGTCTCCGGAACCAGAGACGACGTGACGACCGTCCGGCGTGAAGCACGTATCACCACTCGTTTGGTGTTGACTGTTGAGTGGAATATGACCCGTCAGGCGGAACCTCAATTCACCACTAAAGGCGTCCAACACGTAATGAGCTTCTCCGTCAGTCGCTACCAAGACGTACTTGCCGTCGTTCGAAAATTCAATTTTGGTCCATGAGGGCATACGTGGAGGGTATGAGAATTTCTGTAGGAATGCATCGTCGCTCAAGCGCCACGTCGAGAAGGGTTCCTTGTCGAAATTGCGTAGATCGTAGAGCATGATGGCGCCAGTTTGATGAGATGTGACGCAAAAGATTTGACCTGTTGGATCAAAGACTGCCAAGGACGGAGCGGGGACATGTAGTAATCCTTGACATGTGGGAGACTTCAAATCCCACAGACGGACCGTGTTGTCGTGCGACGCCGTCACAATGGTGTCGTCGCCAGGACTCACTTCCAACGACACAACCTTCTTCTCATGGCCTTTAAAGTACCGGATAAAGGAATTGTCATGTAAAGACAAGAATCGCACGACATCGTTCTCCTTGGTCGAAGCATACACGATGTTGGAGTTTCGATGCGCAAATTTGGCGAGATGGACACCGTACTTCTTGCTGAATAGCGTCTTGTTGTGCTTCCCTTGCTTGCAATCATATACCTGAATCGTCTCGTCCTGTGCTGCAGTGACAAGAAATTCTCCACTGTCGTCAAAGTCAAGCGACTTTATTTGCGCCTTCGTGACGGACTTGTTGAATGATTTCGAAGGCTTGAAGGATGACAGACAGTTCATGTCTAGCTTCACCATGGGACCGCTCATACTGAAGCTCACGACGAGGGTGCCAGCAAGACCAACAGGAGCGCGTAGTGTAAGTGGTACTAATCCTCGCGAAAAGGCTCACTCACGCGCGGGCCGCTTAATTCGCCAACTCGCTTAAATGGCTCGAGATGGATCCTGGAGAAAGAGACATTTGTCTCTCAGACGACTGGGACTCGGTTCACTCTCTCAATCACTAGTCGGTGAAACAAACGTCAATTCGGACTGACTGACCTGTGTGTCTGGTTCTAGAAATGACGACAAAGTTCCAAGAACAAAAGGTCAAGCAGCCTGGGCTTTCGACAGCAGGAGGATTTGTGAGTGGAGGTATGGCAGCCTGCTTTGCTGTGACAGTCACCAATCCACTCGAGGTCGTCAAGACAAGGCTGCAACTACAGGGGGAATTGGCTTCGAAGGGTCAAGCCAAGAAGATCTACACGGGAGTCTTTCAGGCTTTGGGAGTGATCGCCAAAAATGAAGGTTTCCGTGGGTTGCAACGAGGACTTCTAACGGCTGTAAGAGAACCCTAAAGAAGTAGAGG
Source organism: Taphrina betulina (assembly GCA_008802775.1). Taxonomy (NCBI): domain Eukaryota; kingdom Fungi; phylum Ascomycota; class Taphrinomycetes; order Taphrinales; family Taphrinaceae; genus Taphrina; species Taphrina betulina. The sequence continues at coordinate 333,949 of VWSI01000002.1, forward strand.
ATCTTGGGGGGCTGACCAGGCAGTATTCGTATCAAATAGCACTGAACGGTTGTCGTCTGGGGCTCTACGAACCGATAAGGCAGAATACTAACCTGTTCTTCTATGGAGACCGGAATGCTCAAGTTGTATCCATCAATGTGATATCAGGACTGTTTAGCGGTGTCATGGGGGGTGTCTTAGGTTCGCCCTTTTTCCTTGTGAAGACACGAATGCAAGCCTATAGTCCGGTATTTGCCGTTGGTACTCAACACAATTACACAGGTGTCTTTGACGCCTTTCGCAAGATAGTTCGGACGTCGGGTTATAGGGGATTAATGAAGGGCGCCGATGCTGCTATTCTAAGGACCGGAGCCGGCTCCAGCGTTCAGTTACCAATATACAATGCCTCCAAAAGATTCATCGAGCGGAACGACTTGATAAAAGAAGGCCCAGGAAAGCACCTGGCTGCGTCTGCTGCCTCAGGCGTTGGCGTCTGCTGTGTGATGGTAAGAGAACACGGCTAGATCGACCAAGGTGACCTAACGTTTTGTAGCATATATTCGACACGATCCTCACAAGATCCTATAACCAGTCCGGTCAAACCCTGTACAAAGGACCTCTCGACTGTTTCATCAAGATCGTCCGGACCGAGGGCTTCTTAGCACTGTACAAAGGATTCTTCGCCCACTTGTTGCGCATCGGACCTCATAGTAAGCAAGAACGCGCATCTCCGATTACTACGACTAACGTTTCAAGCTATCCTGACGCTCATGGCTCTTGAGCAGACAAACAAGTTCATGCTTGGGCTTGAGTCAACCCTGTAAACTTAAAGAGATGTATTTCGTAAACTAGGATGAGAAAAGAGCTCGGAAATGCTCTGCCATGCAGAACGAACGAAAAGTCACGCATATCCCATGATGATGCCATAGTATTTAGTCCAGAGAGATCGAGACAACCTGTAGAATCAGCAATACAATTTTGCCGTGGCAGCTGATCCTGTTGGAAGTTCCAGCTGCATCTTGCAATGCATCTCAGGAATTTCCGACGCGGCGCGTCGCGCGCTTCAAGATCCTAAATTCAACTTTGACCACCAGCACTCGCCACCGTTCATGAGCGCCCTGACCACGGATGCTGGGCCTCCATTCAAGAAACGTAGGTTCCTGGCAGAGCCAATAGGCAAGGTCGAAGTACCAGGACCGAGCTTTGCCACACAGCTACAGGAGTTTATTGGCGAAGAACTCGACTTCGAAACTGCATCGACATTGAAGGAGGCATCGAACGGGAGCGTACAAGATGCCGTCAATATGTGGTTTGATGGCTCGTGGAAGAAAGCCGTGGTCAATCAAATACAAGAAGTAGCGAAACTTGGTGGTGCAGATCAGCATGTTCATGATTTAGAAAGAAAGCTCAGTGCTTCTTCACGTTCGCCATCTTTGGAAACAAAACCAAATCACGCAAAGTCGAGTCTGCTTGTGTCTCCTACGTCTGAACATACGAATTGGAAAAAGAGGTACCTGGGAAGTTTTGGTACACAAGGCTATCTCACGTCGAGCGTGAGCCTGCAGGCTGGCCAAAAGCTTAAGATTACTCGACAGACTCCGATATTTCTGAAAGCCAAAGGTCAGACCAAAACTGTCAGCAAGTCTTCACGAAACTTTTCTGCCTCAGATTCGAAAGGAAAGCCGAATTACATCACTCGCTTTTGTTTACCTGATGGAACTGAGATTGGAAGACTTGAACAGGAATGTGCAATCATCGTGTCAACTTTGATCGACCTGGATCTATGTTCATTCGATGCTGTCGTGATATTTGCACCCGAACGAGCTCGGATGGGCTCAAATGTAGACATAATGATATCATCATACATCAAAAAATCTGCTATGCAACTCAGAAGCAATCCATCAACGAACGATCCTCTGCTTAGATTTGGAGATGCATCAGAAACGACGGAAGAAAGGCTGCTGAAGCTCCGCAGGTTTGCCTTGGTCAAGCTGCTGGATTCATGTGGTCTTGGTGCCTGTTCTGGCTCAGATGATCTGAAAGAGGTATCCCACATGGCAGAAGCTTCCATAGAAACTCAACCACAAAAGAAATCCACAAACTCAGAGTCCGAAGATGAAAAGGAGGATGGCCAGGAGCTGCAAGCCGATCAGCTGGATACGCTTTATTCCAAAGCGCAGACGTTCGATCATAATATGCCTATGATGGAACCTGCAGACACATTTGAGTTTACGCTAAAGCCTTATCAAAAGCAGGCCTTGCACTGGATGGTCAATAAAGAGAAGCACGAATCTACCGACGCTCGGAAACTTGAATCAATGCATCCTCTTTGGCAGGAATTCAGATTTCCCATAAATGACACGGAAACTAGCGATGAATCATTCTACCTTAATCCTTACTCCGGGGAACTCTCCTTGGAATTTCCAAAAGCGATGGATGAATGCCGCGGGGGAATATTAGCTGACGAGATGGGACTTGGAAAGACCATCGAGATTCTCAGTCTAGTGCATAGTGCAAAACTGGATCGACAGGCGCTAGATCAGAACTCCACATCAACGCAATGCCATTCCACCCTAGTGGTGGCACCTTTGACTCTAATTCAGCAGTGGCAATCAGAGGCGGAGAATGCATCAAAGAATGGGACGCTGAAGACATTATTATATTACGGATCGGAAAAGGCTCTAGACTTGGGGCAGCTCTGTGGAGGACAGAACGCTAGGTTGGCTCCTGATCTCGTCATCACAAGCTACGGCGTAGTGCTATCAGAATTCACGAAATACCTTGACACGGGCAAAGCGTCCGGACTCTTTGCTGTTGACTTCTATCGTGTGGTCCTGGATGAAGCACACACGATCAAGAACAGGCAAGCAAAGACTTCAAAGGCTTGCTACAGCCTCAAATCCGGCCGTCGTTGGGCTCTCACCGGAACGCCCATCGTGAACAAACTCGAAGACTTGTACTCATTGGTACACTATTTAGGCGTTGAGCCCTGGGGTGTCTACTCTTTCTGGAGAACATTCATCACGATACCTTTCGAATCTAAAGAATACGTAAAAGCACTGAACGTTGTACAAACTGTTTTGGAGCCACTCGTCTTACGCAGGACGAAGGACATGAAAGACCTTGATGGCAAACCTATTGTCGATTTACCAAGCAAGTCCATTAAGATTGTGGAGCTTGAGTTCAGCGAGAAAGAACGAGACGTGTACAATTACATCAGCGCCAGGGCCAGGAGAGAGTACAAACAGAACGCTATGGCAGGCACAGTCATGAAAAATTATAGCTATATTCTTAGTATGATTCTTCGACTGCGTCAAAGTTGTGATGATCCGACTTTGGTCAAACACAAGGTCGATCAAACAGAAGTGCCAGGTGAAGACGACGCGCTTGAGAAAGATTTGGATGCAGGCGAAGATTTGCAAAAAGATGTGGATCTTAGTGAACTTATTGCTAAGTATCAGGCAGGGGCAGTCGCAGGAGAGAAGGAGGCGATGAGCTACGGAACTTCTGTATTACAGCAAATCGCGGAGGGTGCTGAAAGAGAATGCCCGATATGTGCGGAAGAACCAATCGAAGATCAGACTGTCACAAAATGCTTTCATATGGCTTGTAAGCACTGCCTCTTAGAACACATAAAGTTTCAGGAATCGAGAGGAGAGACACCTCTTTGTCACACCTGTAGACAACCTGTGGACGTAAAGGATCTGCTCGAGGTGGTCAGGCACAGATCGACCGTTGATGAGTTCCAGGAGCAAGTGTTCTTGCGTCCTGCTCAACAGACGATGGGATCTACAAAAATAGATCATCTTTTGAAGTCATTGCATGAGACCAGACGACTGGAGCCAAGAATCAAGTCCGTGGTATTCTCTCAATTTACCTCTTTTCTTGATATTATTCAAAAGTCACTAAGTAGACAGAATCTGCCTCATCTAAGGCTAGACGGTTCGATGAGTCAGAAGGACCGGGCTGCTGTGCTGGAAAAGTTCAAGAACACTCCTGGTAACATGACTTTCATCATCTCTCTGAAGGCTGGAGGCGTGGGCCTCAATCTAACGAATGCAAACCATGTTTACATGCTTGATCCATGGTGGTCGTTTGCGATTGAGTCACAGGCTATCGATCGTATCCATAGAATGGGTCAGACGAAGGAGGTCAAAGTCTTTCGATTCATCATACGTAACTCTGTTGAGGAGAAAATGTTGAAGATCCAAGAACGGAAGAATTTCTTAGCCAGCTCGCTTGGGATGTCTAAAGAAGAAAGACGCAGAGAGACTCTGAAGGACATTGAGATGCTATTCGAGGACTGATCGGTCTTTACAAAGCAAGCAAAGTCTATACACTCACGTCAACCGACCCACCTTCGACACGGATTTCAGAGTGCGGGAAACACTAGCATCGATAGCATGATGCGTATGGATGGCTGTAGGGCAATTTCCCCGAATCAACTTTGACGAAGTTGAGCGGCTGATTCGAGCGTGGCCATGATGAGGTCTTACAGCACCTATTCGATAGCCTGCTCGGACAGTCATGGAGACCACTTCAGAAAGCTGTCTTCAAACACTGCTTTTTCGCTGGCTGAAACATCGAATGAGTCTTGTGTATGACCGTTGGCTCGGTTGGATTCGTTATTCAGTACGGCCGTTTAATGGATTTTTCCAGACTTGATACAATCGCTATACCATACTAATCTATACCTGACAAGACATCCATATGTTACAAGATGATACATGACAATTTGATTGGCAGAACTATGAAACTTGATATGTTCATCAAGATCGCTGCTGAACCTTTGTAGGACGAGGCGAACATGAATCTGCATAGTGTACGACGAGATTCACCAGATCTCTTTGACTGCAAGCCGGATGGCTTTCCAAGGACCCAGGATCTCTTCGAGAATAAGTCTGCTGTTGACGACGAGAAGCCAGTGCATCCCCTCGAACGGCATAAGTCTCGAATTCAAAAGCGAGGCAGAAGTCGTCAGAGACGCAACAACAAACTATTTGACGATGACATGATCGCTGGACAAACCCTCAAGTCTGCAATACCACAGCATGAAACTCTCAAGGTTGACACGTCTATGAAGTCTCCTGTCTCTATCGACCATGAGGCTAGAACCAATTTTGATTGGAGTACATTTGCTGGCATAAGTCAGCAACATCCGGCGGCTCAACTTAATGTGCTCTCAATCGATACTAGCTGGGACCAGCCCGGGATCAATTCGCCTTCTTTGATCCAAAAGCCGTCAATGATCCTCGAAGTGGGTGTCTTTTCCGCCGAGGGTGTACTGATGCCTTTTGAGGATCTAATTTGTGGCATCAGAATAGGACCGGCAGACCAGGCAATCGCTGAACCGGCACTCTGTGTTCCGCAAGAGGATCATACAGCTGTAGAATGGAATCAAACGTGAGTGTAATCTTTCATCATGGCTCAAAGTGTTCTAAATCATTAGCTGTTCATTCTCTGTAATGACTCTGCCAGAGAAGCTCTCGATCGGAATCTACTCGTCGACCTACTTGCTATGCGTCGTTGCTGGTGAAGTGTCTCTAAGCGGGATATTGTTTCCCTATCTAGGATGGTTCAATCTCAGTCAGGATGCTAGAATATTGCTGCACTTATCGTATGCGCCTCTGTCGTCAGTTCCTGAACCCCAGCAAACTCGAGTTGGGCTACGACCGCCGAGCCTGTCAAATTTATCAACAGCGCGTCTGAGTGGAGGCTCCTGGTCTACCGAGGAAGCTTTGTTCACACCAATCACACCCTTTACACCTTTTTTCCCATTCATCGATGATGGATCATGCGAAAAGTACGGATCCGGAAAGTCGCATAGTGCACCAAACGAGCTTTTCTGGGCATGAGAATCGGCAGGAGCGCTCGATCCTTTGATTTGAGTAGTTGGTGACATCAACAATCTCAGCCGGTCGAGCGCACAGTTCGCCTCCGCACGGGCTATCAGTTGTAAAGTGATATATAGTATATAATATCCTATATTTTTTTCTTTTCTTTCCTTTCCTTTAGAGACCCTGCCTTGCGACTGATGTCTGTGACTAGGACCTATCACTCGAACTGTACCACGCTATGTGTACCAATCCAATCGAGCACGGGCGACTTGAAGTTTCTGGAATACGAAATTTCGTCCTTACTCCTCGACTTGTTTGCAACGCCTGCATTTGGCACTCATTGTCATCGACAAGACAAGCATATGAACGATGTCAAGACGACGCGAATCACGCTTGTCGACGAGACTGATCAATCGATCAAAGATCTCTTACAGTATCTTCTCCATCCGTATCACTTTCCAATCACTCTCGGCAATTACAGCAACCTCCTTCGGCTGGCGATGAAGTACCAGATTGTCTCTTTAGTGGAAGAACTCATCGTGTTTATGAATGAGCAGCGAGAACCGAAATCGGTCGAAATGTTCTTGGAAGCTTGTAAGTATCATCTCGGACCGGTCAAGGAACATTTTGAAAAGGACATTGTCGCGCACTTTGCGACATTTATTTTGCGACATACGAGAGAACAGCTCGCCGTGGTGGATTCCGACACCATGAACGCCTTGATTCAGAAACAATCCACTTTTCCTCATTGTTTGGGAGTCGAGCAGGTACAGGCCTTTCGATTATTGTATAGTTATGCGCTGCAAGGCGAATTATACACAGATCTCCTTGACGTGCGATCAATCCCCAATTTTATCCCCTCGATTGAAGCACTTTACTGATTGGTCTTTTTTTAGAAGTTGCAGAGTTTGGCAAACCCAAAGACGCCGCGTAAGCAAAAATCACTCCTTGAGTTTAAAATCGGGATACTTGGGCAGAGATCCATCTCGAGAAGTGGCTCGAGACATGACTTGCACGCGACTCGATACCCTTTTACTGGTATCAGGGCTGAATCTGGCTCTAGTTCAACTAGATTGTCGTAGACGGGGGCAATTTTCCTTTTTCTACCAGATGCCTGCGCGGCCCATGACTTGTTCGAATTGTGCCTTGTCGATGCCATCACTGTTTCCAGCTTCAACGAGCATATCTTCGAGATCGGAATCCTTGACATCCTCTCCCAATTGTTTTGCAATCCTTCGTAAGTCGTGGACGGTGATACGACCTGTTTCCTTTGGATCAAACAAGTCAAACGCGCGATCGACCTCGGAATTCTTGTCCCGATCACTCATCTTGATGGCAACAACGTCCAGAAACATTTCAAAGGGGACGGATTTTCCATCATCGGCATCCGGGATGCAAGCACTCAAGTGATTATTGATTGACCGTGACTCCTCCGGGGACACGTCTAGACCTAGTGCCGACATTGCGCTTTGCACCGCAGAGATTGGAATGGTCGAGGAAGACCCGGCAATCAGGTCGAATGCTTCACGAACCTCACAAACATCAGATTCGTCCAGGTCGTGCTCCTTTGCAAGCTTCTTGATTGTCCGTTTCGGAGGCATTGCACAAATCAAAGGTTCCAAAGTTGTTCTTTGTCACATAGAAACAATTTGTTGGAAAGTGGAGCCAGATATCGGGAAGGAGATACGATCATGCGTGCGAGCCACAAAAAGACCAGACGATACAAGTACATGGCTGTTGCGAGGTGCAAAACAGTGTCGGTGACAAATTTGAATTATGACGAGCAACTCTTGACTATTGAATTGCCATACCGAATGCTTTGAATCTGCGCCCGCGCCAGCCGGCCTTGCCCCCGGCTTCATTCACCCAATATTCCATGATACAAAACTCATTCCACATGAGTGGAGCCTCCTCCGCCTCAATCTTGTGGGAATGGTTGCCAGAGGCTCGTTTCTTACTCGGAGGCCCAGTGAAGCGTTCCTCGAGATCACCCCACAATAGAAACAGTCTTTCTCGTAAACGTCCAAGCATCGCCTCGTTTTCGCGTAGGTAGAGATTGCAAGGCACAATGTCCTCTCCCAGCAGAACTTCAATATCGTCCCCAGAGAAATTCACAGGGATACAGACACCGTCTTGTCCCTCAAGAAGAACAACAAAGGCAAATTCGTAGGTGTCCGGATCGTCTTCGTCCCGAGGTGTGTCGCATAGTTGGCAGACAGCCTGTGCCTCCGGACGACCATCAAGCGCACTCTCCGGATACTTCGGTGAGTAGGTCGCCTGGCATGCCATACAATAAGGTCTGCTGAAGTCTCTCAAGTCAGACGGCCAGAAGTCAATGATTCTTCCCACAGTACGATATTTCAAGGCTCGTTTACGCCCTCCTGGTCCCTCAACTCTTTCTGCTTGCGGAACATACGGCGGTTCGAGAATATCTCCAATCGCAGTCAAAGGTATCTGTTGATACGACGTTTCGAGATTCGGATTGACCGATCTTGGTGGTGTCAACTGCCGAACATTGTCAGCCTGGTATTGCAGGCGAATTTCCTCGTCGAGTCGCTCTTTCTCCAACCTCCAAGTATTTTCATACTGGCTTTTGCGCAGCTTGATAGACTTTATGACGGAATCCTGAGAATCGATCTTGATTATATTGACCTTGTCGGGACTCTGGCGATCGCCACGCAAAGTACCTTCCAGACGTCCCATATCGCCTCTCTTGCCCTGAAGATTTCGGAGGAAAACGTATTGATCTTCATGAATATGGTTCCGAGCGTACCTGGCATGGGCGTCCCACAAGGTCACCTGGATTGTCTGTTGACCGAAAGGACCGGACCACTTCGCCTCGCCATAGACGTAATCATGAAGCTGGGGGTTCGTGGTGTAATCCGTGATGTAGACTGTGTAGATATTGTCTCGCGATGGATACGTTTTAACCACATATCCATAAACATCATAAAAGTTTGCCTCCCTGATCTCCTTGACAGTTACTGTGGTGCGGCCAGCGGAGTGTGACCTGGCCGAGTTGATGTCGGCTGGTACTGCCAACTCCGTGCTGCTCGAGATACCTGCTCTCGTCTTCCACCAACCTGCCAGACGTTTGACGTATTTTGCTACGTCACTACCTGGCTCGCTCGGGGGTCTCAAACTTTTGGACAGTATGCTACTTCCGTTTGGATCGTAGATTATCCAGGAAGATGAGTGGTGGGACCAGGCCTGAAAAACCCCCTTGAAATCAAAAAGTTTGAAGGAATTCAAGATGATGACAGAGCCCACCGCCGGACGGGGCAATTCAATCGCGGTAGGCCTGTAGAACTGGACCAACAGTCCGGTAGAGGGCAACGCCGCGGTGTGATCACATATGACCAAGGCCCTCTGCAGATCTGCGCCCTTGGTCGGCTTGATCTCCGTGAAGCTGGCTACGATCGCAATGAGATCTACGAATTGTCCCTTATGACACAGACTCGAGATGGTGTGGTACTTTGAGAGCGAGGTATGGTGTTCCGCCAGCGGACGCTTTGACCAGTCGACGTTCATATTGCCTTCCGAGTACGGCAAATAGTAAGCCCGAAGCGTACAAGCGAGACACTACGCGCTGCCCCCGTGATCTTCAGGAGGATAGCTTTCGGATTTTATGTAGTGTGAGCCGCTTGACGCGATCTAGACATACACGGTACCGAGCACAGGCAGCGAATGGCAAAGAGTGTGGACCGTGTAAACCCCAGAGAAGGACCCAGTGATACCACCATCTGAAGGTGAAGTCGAGACTCTGTAGCGCGGGAACGGAGCCGCGTCGAGAATGCGTGTCTGTCGGAGCCCCCACAGGTTTTGCTGTCTTGGAAGATTTTCCTGGCGACGCAGCGTTCTCCATATCTTAGCAAGACTTGATTAGCAAACATGCCGCCCAAGAAGAACAAGGGCGCCAAAATCTCCCTCGCGGAGTTCAACGAGGGTGCCGGTGGTGGCAGCAACTGGGCTGATGAAATGGACGAAATGCCTTCCGCACAACCGGGTTTCGCCTCTGCGCAACCCGGTTTCGCTTCTTCCCAATCAGGATTTGCATCTTCAGGTGGATACGGCGGCGGTGAAAGACGAACCTATGAATCCCAAGCTCCCCGAGATCCTATCTTTGCGACAAATTCTCGTGGAGGCGAAATGGAGAGGGCAGGCTGGACCACTCGACCTGAAATTCCATTTCCAGACAGACCACCATATACAGCTCATATCGGCAATCTCTCATTCGATGCTACAGAGTCAGAGATAGGTGAATTTTTCGCTGGTGCCGGCTCCAACGTCAAAAGTGTGCGTCTGATGCGTGATCGAGAGACTGAGAGACCTCGAGGATTCGGCTATGTAGAATTCGAGGATGTCGAGTCTCTTAAAACAGCCTTGCCACTTTCCGGTTCACCGCTTGCAGGTCGTGATATCAGAATCACTGTAGCTGAGGCTCCCAAGGGAGGATTTGGCGACCGTGAGCCAGAGAGAGATTTGGACTGGGGATCTGCTCGGGGAGCAAGAGGACCTCTTCCTGCTCTCGACAGGCCCGCTCGTGGATACGAGTCGAGAGGAGGCGGATACGAATCTGCTCGAGGTGGATACGAGTCTGCCCGAGGTGATTTCGAATCTAGAGAGTCTAGAGAACCTAGAGCGCCGAGAGAGCCTGAGCGCGATCTTGATTGGGGTTCTGCTCGTACTCGCGGACCACTGCCTGCTGCAGAGAACTCGAGTCGCGAGGGTGGATACCAGTCTAGACCTGGCTACGGTGAGCGCAGGGATTCTGAACGAAGACCTTACGGAGAGAGAAGAGATTCTGAACGCCGTGAACGTGACAATGGCCCAGAGATAGATTGGTCATCTTCGCGACGTGGGCCACTTCCTTCTGACGGAGCTGCCTCGGCCGCTCCAACTGAGAGACGAAAGCTGGCTTTAGCACCCAGGACAGCTGCGGATGGATCAAGCACGCCCTCGGCACAAGCCTCCTCAGCCTCTACCAGAGCATCGCCATTTGGTGCTGCACGAGCTGTCGATACATCAGCTGCAGAGACCAAGGCAGAAGAGAAGCGTCAGCAGCTACAAAGGGAACGGGATGCAGCCAACGCCGCACGAGAAGAGAAGAAGAAGGAGAGAAAATTCGACTCAAGGACTGACAAACCATTTGACATACTTCGAAGGACTGAGGGTATGAGTCTCGAGGATGACGCTGAAGCTGAAAATGTCGAGGTCAAGGCCGATGCTGAACTTGCCTCGATCGAGAAGAGCGAAGAATTAAAGGCAGCTGCTGAGCCAGCTCCTGTTGCGGATGGATGGAACACGATTAACAAAACCAAAAAGTAGATACTAGGCGGATCCCTACCTTATGTCATGTAGACCTTATTCCTCTTCGTTGTTTCAATCCCGGCTTTTGTGCATTTCTTCCAAGTATGATTGACAGCCACGCATGAACGGCACTTGAGACGGACATGTATTCGCTCGAGATTGTGCAGCCATCGACGTCATTTGCGCCAGCCAAGCCCAGCGATACCTGGCCCGGGGAGCCAGGACACCGAATGACACGATTCACTTGTTCCTCGTCCTCATTCCACACATCAACCAAAAAAGTTCTTTCTCGACAAAACAAGAACATGTCTGCTCACAACAACGCAAACGAAGCCAAAGTGTCTGATTCCGTACCGGACTCTTCTCGAGCGAATGCTGCCCCTGGTGGTACGTCATGGTCCCCTATCGAGCTTGTACACGTACTTATACTGATTTTTGTCAGATGGACGACACCCAACAGGCGGAGTAACGTCTGGCAAGAACGCCTCGGGTGGTCTTGCAAACACGCATGCCGACTCTGACGTACCTGCTCCAGGCAACACTGATCTCGGAAAGGGAGGTGCTACCAGCATGTCTGGATCTTCGCAGACTCACCCAGGTGCCCAAGGTGCTCCAGCTCAAGGAGTCGCCGGATCGGGTGGTGCAGGTGCAGGTATGGCTCACTCTGATGTGCCAAAGGGACAGACTAGCAAGCAAGGCTCTTCCAACCCCGAGGCAGACCCCAAGGACCAGAAGAACACGTCGAGCAAGGACGGGGAGAAGAAGATGACACCCGAACAGGCCAATGCTGCCGGTGACGGTACCTTTGGAGACGGAAAATTCGACGCGAGTGCTCCTGGAGCAGGTGCGAAGGCTACTCAGCTCGAGAGCAAGGCTCGCACTGAAGCCGGAGAGGAAGGCCACATTAAAGTCAATGTCAACTAAAGGAATTATGATCCACGCTTGATGCATGTATGAATAGATGATACCATGAAATCAATGATATAATATCTCACCCAGAATTTCGCCCACGCCTGTCGCTCAACACACTGACCAATGTCAAAAAATTACGACACAAGCGGACCTACCGCAACTTCCTTGTTCACAATCCGATCTCGTTTTGCCATCCTCTCAACCTCTTTGGCGGCCTTTGCTTCCCTCAATTGTTGTTCTTTGTACTGCTTCGTCTCGAGTCTGAATGCCGCTTTGCGTTCTTTATTGGCTTTCACTATCGATGCCTTCCCACCATGCATGCACCTCGTGATGAAGTCTTGTGCATGACCTCTTGTCACAAATCCAGAAACATCCTTGCTGCCGAGCCGCAGCATGTACTGCTTTTGACGATCAGATGCCTCCTGGAGTCGCCACTCAGCATTGCGAACGATGATTGTGCGTGGAGCCAGGTTGAGTGCTGCTGTATCGCACGCGGCAATGGCACGTTCCAAGGAATCAACCTGATCGAATAGAACTTTTGGACGTGATAATCGTGCATCCGCTTCCTTCGGGAGCTTTTGGGTATAAGTACCTGTCCAAGCGTCTGAGGAATCTTCTTCATTCAAGGAGATCCTGATGAATCCTTTATTCCCTAAAGCAAGAATATATTTCGAAGGGTCTATCTGGATCCAATTTAGTGGTGAGAGACGAGACACATGTCGGACGCCCCGAGTCGCATGATCTTTCATCAAATCCTCCATGTCGTCGTAATCCAGATATGAGACTTGAGTTGGAGGTGGATTCGCCGACTCCTGGACTTCGGATTTGTTCGCATTGTGCTGTTCTGACAGTAATGCCCTTTCGGCCGCTAGCTTTGCTTTTGCCTCCATCTCCTCTAGAGTCAGATCCTGATCGGTCAGATCGTTAGGATCGAGCCCGAAAAGAGTAGGCACAGAGGCAACACCAACGTCCAAGCAAGATGTCATGTCGAGAATATGACAATCTTGCTTGCCTTGAGATAGTCTCATGCCTCTACCAATCATCTGAACCAATAGCCCGACAGATTTTGTGGGTCTATTGAGCAAAACACAGTCGATGTTCGGACTATCGAAACCTTCAGTGAAGATGCCGCAGTTCACGAGTACAGGATATTCGCCGCTCCTGAAAGCTGCTACTAGATCACTTCGTTCTCTCTTGTCATTCCTAGATGTGACTGCTCGAGCATCTACTCCGTGCGCACGGAAACATTCGGTCAAGTCAATGACGTGCTGTATGTCAACCGCAAAGACAATCGTACTTTTGCGGTCCTTGGCTCGATCTATCCAAGCTCGCACAGCCGCGTTGTTTGCCTCAACAGTGTTGACTTGCGATGCAAGCTGTCCAACGGCGAAATCACCATCTGCTCCAGAAAGTTTGAGTCCACGCAGGGACACGTTCTCCAACTTGACACATGTGAACTTGGCAGGACATAGGTATTGATCCTTCATCATGGAAATATAGTCTTTGTGGAAGACTATCTCGTCGAACACAGACGCTAGATGTAGACCATCTCTCCTGAACAATGTAGCTGAGAAACCGACCACAACGGTGGGAGACGCAGCCGAGACCGCGTTGAAGTATTCCAGCACCCGGAGATACGTCTTAGCTGCTGCATGATGAGCCTCATCGATAATAATGAGCTTGACCCTGTTTTTGTCGTACTTGTCCAATCTCCTGAGTAGTGACTGCAAAGAACAAACTGTGATATCTGCATTCCCACTTGCCTCATGTATACCCATCTCCAGCTCAACACTGCTGCCCGTACACGTTTTGCGACAGTGGTTTGCAGCTTGCTCTACCAATTCCCGTCTATGAACAAGGATCAGAGTCTGGCTGCGGGCACCAGAGCCCTTGATCTTGTCTATCAGATGACTGAAGATCACAGTCTTTCCACCACCTGTGGCTAATGAAACAGCTATACGGCGCTGCCCTTTGTCTACAGCGTCCAGACAAGTCTGGATACATTCTTCTTGGTATGGACGGAGAGTCAGAGAACTAGCTGTTCTGACAAACGACTGACGCAACAAGCGCGGAAAAGATCTCAAAAGAGACGGGATAGCCCCTCTAGACATTTACTAAAAGTTGCGATGAAGTAACATGCAAGCTGACAGACCGGCTTAACTTCAGTTGTCTAGCACGAACAATGAGCCACTGAAAGATTTCTGACAGAAATAACAATGACTAAGGCCGTGGATGCGCTCTCTCGCGTCTAGTAGCCTGTGCCAGTGATCACAGCCGATCTCGTATCCTTCACGTGCTGTATCTCCTGCTCTGTTAGATTTCATCCTCTCGGATCGATCGTGTTCCGATCGCTTGCGATCGCTCTTAAGCCACCGACCCACTCATCGAGAAATTAGTAAATGATTGTGAAACATCCACAGTGTCCAGGCATCTCATGAGCTTCGAATGAGTCAATAATTCCGCATTGATTTGGGGCAGGACTGACTTCGCGTTCCCGCTTCAACAGATTTCAGATATGCCAAAGAAAAACGATAGAGCAGAAGCTGTTGAGCAAGCAATCTAAGCTCGAATATAATATACTCAAAGTCAGTTTGCCCTACAAATTCATAATTCGCACACGTTTCGACAAACTATAAGCTCGTCTTAGATTCATGTTTTGCTTGCAGTCAGCGCGGTCTATATCGCGGACATGAGCACACATTGGGATCTATCTGGTACACCGGACAGCTTGACCGCACTATATATTTGCAACCCACTGCATGGCCCAAATTGACAATACCTGCGGATGCAATCTGATCGGAATTTCTAATTTCCTTGGTCGCCTTGCTAAACAATTGAGGAATGTGTATAAAACCGCGCAGATGCAGTCACTCAACGAGCCCGTATAGGGTCAGGAGGCCAGTATGCTAGCTCTAATTTTGCTGAGCTCTCTCGCTAGTTTGGTATTGTCCAGTGCCATCTTGAGATCAAACGGATCTTGGGCACATTCAAACTCCGGTATTACAGGCAAATCGGTCCAGCCCGAGCAACCTACTGAACAGCATTACAAGCTTTCAAAATCCTGGTCAAATGATATCAACGCTGTGCTGATCTCTCAGAAAGGGATGGTTAAGGGTCCCCGAAGAATTGTCACAATAGGAGCTCGATGTGGCACTATCGTCGATGGTTTGCACTTCGTTTTCCTCGATTGGAAACAGCCATATAGTCCTGTAAGCCACGGTGTTTACGGAGGGACCGGTGGGAAAGAAAGAAACTGGGGTCTGGGCCCTGTGGAGCATGTCACGAGTGTCACGATGCAGAGCTGTGATCGAGGTGGATTCAAACATCTTTGCTATTTCGAGATGGCGACGGACCGCGGGCAGCCTCGAACTGGGGACGAGATTATCGCGTGCGGGACAAGGAGTATGTCGTTTCACATCGGAAGCTCTTTCAAGTACTGACTTGAGTAGAAAAAGAACGGGAGAGCGTTACTTTCGGAGGAGAGGCTCTGCTGTTTGTGGAATTCCTTTCAAGAAATCCTGAGACCGTCTTACCTAAAGATAAGCAAATTGGTCCAGGCGCAGGCAATCCTGGTCCAGGAATCTTTTCGCTTGATACCGCGTGGGTTTCTCTGAAAGACTATTAAACCATATCCTGCAGAAAATTTCTAGTCAACGACGGAATTCGTACAAATTACTCTCTGTACTCAATTAAGTTCTGTAATTTCATTAGTACTTGGTTGAAAAACAAATCTATTCCACGGCATGGCTGATTCATAACGCACATCACACCGCCTAATGTCATCGCCGGATCGATTTCATGCTGCTTTCAGGCTTACCGGAAGGGCTTTATCGAATCCGGTAAATTTGCACATCCTCGTCTAAATTTGATTGAAACGAAAGGAGCGGAGAAAGCATTGTATTAAGTATACTGGAGGCTGTCGGCCAACAACATTCACAAAATAACTGTTCCTGTATATTCCAAACAGTCTTTCCATACGATGTATAAAGAGGATGAGATCGCCGAGGGAATCGTGGAAAGGAGCCTTTGATCTTGCGGTATTTCCTGCATTGCCATGCTGTTCAAGTTTTGGTTCATATGCGCGCTTCTCGAACTGTTTTACGTTGCTACGGCTGCCTACATCATCCACGAAAACCTGACTAATGGAACATTGAATGATCAAAGTCTGTATGTTGAACACCGGAGTGAGCGCAAAGATTCTCGAGCGGCAGAGGACGCTATGGGTGATTCACACGGCGGCGAGGCGTTCACTGAAGAAAGTGCTGTGACAACTCCTGAGCATCGCCGCATCAAGGACATTTACATGAGCTGTGATCGACGCATTGACGGAATTGCATTCAGCTATCATGATGCAGTCGGTGGTTCAGATTGGCCGATCGGGCGTCCGACCTGGTACGGCACGAATCACGGCGGAAGTACGGAGAGGAAATGGACTTTGGAGGCCGGAGAATACATAACGAGCATACGCGCTGGCTTGTGCACACCCGCTGGGAAAACTGAGCGAGTTTGTCACTTGAGCTTTTGGACGAATCGGCGACAAAACAAAGGAGTCGAGGGACTAAAGCCAATTGAATGCGGAATATCAACAGGTCAGTCTTCCACACCGATGATGAATCGCAAAATCTGACGGGTTAAAGGTTTGGAATACGTGTCCTCCGCTTCAGTCAAGTACCCTGATGATCCTACAAGGCCTCCTGATCCTGCCGCTGTTCTGTTCATTCAAGGTAGATCAGGAGATGCGCTCGGTCCGAACCTCGTATCTGTGACCAGGGTATTCCAGGCTAACAATTGCCAGATCAAATCCAGGGCGTATTCTTGGATCCTTATTACTACTAATGATTGGACTGCAAATTTGCGCCTGACTTGTTAGCTATAAGATTGCAATCCAGAATGCTTAGTCAAACTGAAAACTCGCTTTTTCATAAAGTCTCTGTTTATCAGAATTTTCATTGAATAGTATAAATGCCACAATCTTGATTTCGCTTGTATCGAGTATGATGCAGGATTATATTGTACCTTTTACATCGACAACAAAACAGGTCGCTTTGGCCGAGTGGTTAAGGCGATTGACTAGAAATCAATTGGGTTCTCCCGCGTAGGTTCAAGTCCTACAGGCGACGTCGTTTTTTCCCTCTCTCTTTTCCCATATCGTTCCCATGTTTTCCCATCTCGTTCCCATCTCGATCTCTTTTCCCATTTTTCTTTTCCCAGATCAGGGATCTCTTCTCTTTCTCTCTCTTTTCTCTCAGATCTCTTTTATCTCTTCTCTTCTCTTTTCTCTCAGATCTCTTCTCTTTTCTCTCTTTTTTCCCTCAATTTCAAAAATTCCTCTTTTTTTCCTCAATTTCATTCTTGACCAAACAATCAGTATCTCGTCACGCCTGAATCTGTAAAAGAATACATGCAGGCCGGTGACTAGTCACAAATTGACAAATTCTGCTGCCGGCAATCTGAAATTAGTCTGGTTTATTAAGATATTTCAATACTAGACCAATGTGTCACGAAATTTAATGACGAAAACGCAGATTATGAGAGGATTGGTGCAAGGTTTTGCAATAATAAATGTATGCTATAATTCTGCATTGATAAAAACAATTTGTGCTCGTCGCTAGAAAATGCGTTGGCCGCACTATGATCATACAACGCTACCCGCTAAAATAGGAAACCTCGAAATGCGGAATCACACTGCTTCACTCGTCGAACGACTCGACGAGCACCAATACCTGTGTCCAGTCCAGGCTTTGCTCTGGCATGCTTTCGAACAATATTTTGTGCGCCTGCATCGTCTACATTTGGCAAACTGCCGGTTCTGTGTCTCCCACACTCCACATTCTAGATAGGCACATTGTCTGATGCCACCCTGATCATGTCTCCGACAGGAATTCCGCATGATCACACCGGCCCAGTACGTCGACTCATGAACGTGTATCCGGGCGCTGAATTTTTCCACTAGTTGAAATACATTACAAGGTATTCGGAGCAGATCGCTCAGATCGTCGTCCATCTGTTCGTAAACAGCGTTCGTCTGAGTTCGGTAATGCATCTCGAATTGCTTAAGGTTCTGACGTAGTCGCGGGACATCATGAGCCCGGCTGAATTCGTGTCGTAAATAGGGATACTTTGAAAGATAGGCCAACAGCCTAAGACATAGAGTGACATCTTGATCCCAAGTAGTGGGGGCACGAATCGCCGAATCTAGGATCGAATCCTGTGATCCAGGGCTTGTCGAGGCGTCTCGATCATACAAGTGCAAGGCTTGCCTGGGCAATGCCGGACTGACATCTGACTGGCCGATTGAGGCAATCCGCTGACGGTGTGGATGTTCCGAGATCTGGTCCCTCACAGATACCAAGTCGCCACCGCTTGCGACACTATCTCCAGAACTGACGTGGTAATCTTCCATGAGCGGCTCGTTTTCGGTATTATTGACATCCATCAAGCTCAAAGCCTCATCAGAGTCGTTCGCATCGGACTCGATGTGTACGTTTGGTACCAGCACAAACTGTGGTAGATGGAGCGAGGTTGTGACTTGTGGGGAGGAAGACCTAGATATGCTGCGACGTCGCCGATTTTGCTGATTGCTGTGCACCTGCCTCGACGTATCAGCTTCTGATGCCGAGTCATGGCGGACTGATGTCAGGCGCTGCACAGCTTGATTATCTGGACTCGGCGCAGTTCCCGTTTGTGACGACGGCGCTCGATATCCCGTGGTCGTGTGATCCTGCTCCAATCTACTCGCCCTGGGTGTGCTCTGTGTAGAAAGGAGCATCGTAGTGCGAGTCGACGCATGAGCTGCGTGAGTCGCGTGTGACAGTCCAGCAGCAGGAGGCTCTCGTAGTGTCTGTCGGCTCGTGGCCTGGGACGCTACGCGATGGACAATGATGTTCTCCAAGGCGTTGCATAGCACCGTCACGATTACAGGCACAATCTCGGCCTCTATGAGTCGATTTCGGACGGATTCCGAGCCTCTGACACCTACGTTCACGACGCAGAGGAGCGCCTGTTGCCACTTCGACAACTGGAACCCCTCCGGGATGCGGCACAATTTGCCCTGCTTCAGTATGCGCACGAGCTGCTCAAGACCGCCGTCACAGACGAGCGAGTCGCGCACCTTGGGGCTGGTCTGGCAGAGATTCGCAAGGTGTGACAGCGAGCTGTAGAGCGCATAATTCGAACGGGTGTCCAGGGCCCTGCGGTCGTACCAATGGGGGGTGATGCTGATGACGGCCTTGTTGCTGGCTGGGATGCAGAACTCAGACTCCCTCATAGCGCTGAAAAGGCTATGGGCCGTGCTAGGAGAGGGAGAAAAATGGGCGGTGTGTCGGGGAAGAAGGGGTTCGCCAAAGCAGCGGCCCACTCTTCCCTCCTGCTTTCCGACAAGGTGCGCGAGAAGAAGGGTCAGCCTCCCTCCCTCCCTCCCAACCGTGGCCTGTCGTGCGTTGCCGCCGGCTTGACCCTCGGGGTTACGCTTGCCGAAGCGCAGAATCGCATCGGGAATCTCGAAGCGCGCTTCCCGTGCTCAGGCGCGGTCCGGACCTCCCGTTCTCTCGCGGGTCTGGCCGTAGACCGTCCAGTACTGGCAGGCCGCCGTGCGGTCACGGGTTTCACAGGCTGTTGCTACTACTACAGTACAGAGGCACTTCCTGTCCCGAATCATCACGTGGTATAGTATCCGTGTTGTCCTCTACAGGGGAATGCTTTCGTGTTCGTCTACCTATCTACCTATCTGTTGGACATGTAACCCGGCAGAACTCTATGTGTGTGAGCAGCGAAGCAGGTGCCGCAGCCTTGCTTGACAAGCCGAGATGTCTTTTCCTGGGCTCTTGAGCATGAGCTTTGGGACGTGTTCTCGTCCGATCTATAACAGATATGCAGAAGCGCCGCCCTAGATACATCAGAAATTTTATCCACCTTCTGTGCACGCACAGCTCACCGAGTCGATAGCCTCCATCTCCTCAGCCGTCAGGGCCGCGTAGTGATATTGAGCGGGCAAAGCGCTGCGGGAGAAAGCTGATGCTTCGCTCTCGGCTTTAGAGCCGCTTGACAAGGGGCCATGCTGTTGGGCTCTGGAACGATACGCTTGGAAAGAGGTCGGTAGCTCGGCGATTGACGATTGTGGATGCGGACGAGCGGCACTCTCCTCCTTGTTGGCTATCTAGTCTTAGCCATCGCCCACGAGACCTTCCTGCGACTCACGGAACGTTCTCTTTCCCAAAAACTTTATCATTGGTGTACGAGCGTGAGTCGCTCGCAGCACTTTTGCGGGAAACATCGTGCGCAGCTGCAATGCTAGCAGTCAGCGGGATCTTGTTGAGATACTCTCGAGCTGTTTCGTAGGTCTAGTGTCTCGCTGAATGCAGTTAGCCCTTCAATGTGAGACTGCAGTAATCGCGCTTCGTATGCTGGGAAGTTTCGGCGTCCGTTCATGTGGAGCTCTCAATGCAAGTTCCCCGGGCTCAGCCTCCAGCATAAAGTTATCGGGCGTCTCAGCATTGAGAAATATGATGCAACTTTGCCAACTTCAGATTGCAAATTGAAGAACTCCAGGGCGCTGTCGCATAGCCTGCGCGGAAGGTTTGCTGGCACGGGCGCCGAGTAAGCGGCAGGTCTGCATAATGCTTGAGCCTGAGATTGCGACCCTGGAGAAGAGACAACCCACAGTTCGCTTCTCCACTGATCTTGGTGATGAGGACAGGACTAGGTCAGGAGGGCTCTCGGCGGTCTCCGGTCGGGCTCGTCGGTACTCTTACAGGAGTCGTCTGTTCGGGCGCTCTGGTTCGGCAGGTCCTATTACACTGGACGATATGTCCAAGACGGTATCGGGCTCTACTGAAGTCGAGCTGACCGACTCCGAATCGTCGGGACGATTCGAAGCTCTGCCGTCTGGCGAGAGCCTGATTGGTTCTCCTGTAGACCAGGAAAAACTCGATGACAGGCTTTCGCGTACGAAATCACCCGGCGACTCCATATCGTTTTATACACAGTGTGCTCAACGCTATGCACAGACACCGACCGTCATAATGCTCCAGCACTATTTTCTGGTTTTCAAGAATTTTGTGTTGCAGATCAGAGAGTATTGTGCCGATCCGCAGGGACGAGTGGTCGTCATCGACGCTACCGATCCTGCACCACAGATCGAGCGCATCTCACAGATGCCTTACATCGAGAATCATGTATCTTCAGCTCGCTACACCTTGTATAATTTCTTGCCTAGGCAGCTGGTCTTCCAATTCTCGAAGGTGGCTAATATCTACTTTCTTGTGGTCTCAATCTTACAAATGATCCCCGGACTTTCGACCACTGGATCGTACACGACCATCATCCCCCTCGCGCTCTTTATCTCCATCGCCATGGCTCGAGAAGGGTATGATGACTATCGCAGACACAAGATGGACAGCGCGGAGAACAACAAGTATGTCGATATTATCGATAAAGATCATACTGGAGATGGACTGAGCACAAGCACAATCAAATGGCGACATCTGAAAGTCGGTGATATCGTCACACTGAGGAAGGATGAATGGATACCTGCCGATTTGATTCTTCTTCATTCGAATGGCGAAAATGACCTAGCCTATCTTGAGACGACAGCTCTTGATGGGGAAACCAATCTCAAGACAAAACGAGCATTACCATCTGTCTCTTCTAGATGCAGATCAGAGAATTTGCACTCTTTCAAGGCCAAAGTTCATTCTGAAGCTCCGAATCAAGATCTGTACAATTATGAGGGAAAGATCGAATTTGATGGCGAGCAGATGCCTTTGACTAATGACCAAATCATATACAGAGGCTCTATATTGCGAAACACATCCAGTCTGACCGCTCTCGTCTTGTTCACCGGAGAAGAAAGCAAGATACGCTTGAATGCCAGCCGGACTGCTCGCGCTAAGCGTCCGTCAATACAAGGTCGAGTCAACAGAATTGTAATTCTCATTGTTGCATTTGTCCTCGGACTATGCATCTTCTGCACTTGCGGATACTATGTCTGGCATTCTCAAATAGAAACAAAGTTGTGGTACCTCAACAATGCAGACAGTATTTCCTTCCTCCCTATTTTCGTCAGTTTCCTCATCCTCTACAATACTATGGTGCCGCTGTCTCTTTATGTATCCATGGAGATCGTGAAGATCATTCAACAATTACTTCTTCAACAAGACATTGATATGTATGATGAGCGCACTGATACACCGGCCGAAGCACGTACTTCTACTATCAATGAAGAGCTCGGCCAGATAAGCCATATTTTCACAGACAAGACTGGTACATTGACCGACAACGATATGGTCTTTCGTCGTTTATCGGTGGCAGGTCATTCATGGTTGCATGGAATGGATTACGAACATACAAATTCGGGAGAACTGCCGTTTTTGATCCGAAAGCAGAAGAAGAGGAGTAAGAAATCCTTGAAACGCTCTGGTACGGACATTGGGATACCTCAACGAGGCAATCCTAGGGATAACAGACGATCTTTAGGCTCGGTTACTCCTCGGACGTCTGCACTACACTACAGTTCTCGCAAGTCAAATTCTAATTGTCCGCCTCACATAGAAGACGCGGAAGGTAGTGGAACACACTCGACCAGGGAAATGTTGCAGTTCATCCAAGATCATCCTCACACGGTGTTCTCGCGTCACGCTCGGTTTCTATTGTTGTCGATGGCTTTGTGTCATACTGCTTTACCCGGACTCGAGCCTGGGGAGGAAATCCCTCACTTTTCTGCAACTTCCCCTGACGAAACGGCTTTAGTCAATGCTGCCTCTCAGCTAGGCTATATCATGACAGATAGAAACGCCCAGACAGTGACTCTAAAGACCTTTCCTAGTGGCAGAAATGGACAGCACATCTGCGAGGTATACAAGATCCACGACACAATCGAGTTCTCCAGTGCTCGAAAGCGCATGAGTGTGGTTGTCGAAATGCCTGACGGTCGGTTTTGCATCATGTGCAAAGGTGCGGATTCGTTTTTACTTGAGCGTATGCGCCTTCGGGAATTAGCTCGACATCATTGGACCAAGGTGCAAGCGCAAGTCTCGAAACGACAGTCTATCGAAGCCGACCGTATCCTGGCACGAAAGAGCATGACGAGGCCTTCACTGTCCCGTCCAAGCATGAGTGGTCGGAATCGCCTCGATATGATAAGGGATCTGGATGACTTCTTGGACAACCGGCGTGACAACTGCCAGACGTATAACGATACCAGGAATACAATCCCCACAGACATGCCCCCAGATATCCACTCTCTGAGGCATTCCATAGCTTTCGGCGAAATTGCAATGCCGCTTGAGCGGATCAAGCACGATTTAGTCGATGAGGCTCTGTCTCGGAATGAAGGAGCCATATTCGAGCGCACATTCCAGCATCTACACTCTTTCGCTGCAGAAGGCCTGAGAGTGCTACTGTATGGGCATAGATTCTTCAGCTCTGAGGAATATCACTCTTGGAAAAAACTTTACCATGAGGCAACAACAAGTTTTGAAAATAGACAGGCTAAAATAGAGCGTGCCGGGGCACTCATCGAAGTCAATTTGGAACTCACCGGAGCGACAGCAATCGAAGATAAGCTTCAGATTGGTGTACCACAATCGATCGAGAAACTTCGCAGAGCAGGCATTAATATATGGATGCTGACTGGAGACAAAAAGGAAACTGCCATCAACATTGGTCATAGTGCAGGACTACTGAAAGAATATTCCACTACAATAGTACTTGATCAGCATGACCCTGAATTGAGGAGCCTGATGGCCACGAGGTTCCGCCAGATCAGTGATCAGACTTTAGCCCATACGGCAATTGTAGTCGATGGTGCCACGCTCGGACATATCGAGGAGAATTCGGGTCTTCTAGCCCTATTCCTGGATCTGGCGGTCAAGGCTGACACTGTCATCTGCTGCAGAGCTTCGCCAGCTCAGAAAGCTTCTCTGGTCCGACATGTGCGCAAGACGGTGCAGACTTCCATCACTCTAGCCATCGGCGATGGCGCAAACGATATTGCCATGATTCGCGAAGCTCATGTTGGCATAGGCATCACTGGCAAAGAAGGTCTGCAAGCAGCGAGATCCAGTGACTACAGTATTGCTGGATTCCGTTTTCTCGTCAAGCTCTTACTTGTCCATGGTAGATGGAATTACATGAGGTATGGCTGCTGCTGGGCGACTGATCAAAGCTGACATCTGTAGAATATCCAAGTACATTCTAGGTACTTTCTACAAGGAAATGCTGCTTTTCCTAACGCAGGCAATCTATCAACGATTCGCGGGCTACACAGGCACAAGTCTTCACGAGAACTGGTCCTTGTCCTTGTTCAACACTCTGTTCTCCTCCCTCGCTGTGATATGCCTGGGGGCGTTTGAAAAAGATCTGAGTGCAGCGACGTTGTTGGCAGTACCGGAGCTGTACGAAACTAGCAGACTAGGGAAAGCTTTTAATCTAAGAGTGTACCTTGGATGGATGGTGTTGGCAGCCAGTCAGGCAGTTATCGGATTTTACCTGCTATATTTTGGATATGCCAGATTGAGTGCTACAGACCTGTATCCAATTGGAGAGCTACTTTTCACTGCAATTCTAGTGGTCATCAACGTAAGACTCATCTTCCTGGAAATGCATAGCTGGTCGATTCTGAACTGTATCTTCTTCTTGATATCATTTGCTGGCTGGTGGGTGTGGTCTCTTCTGCAAGCAAAACTCTTTGGCGAGGAGAAGATCTATTTCGTGAAAGACGGCCTTACTAGCGGATTTGGAACACAACTTGGTTGGTGGGCTGGTCTTCTGCTTGTGACTACTGCTCTACTTCTTATCGATGTCGGTCTACAGGCTCTTCGAACCGCATTCTTACCGAGCGAAGAAGACTGCTTCCGAGAACTGCAGACAGATGCGGCCTTGAAGGCTATACTGGAAGAGGAAGCAGCCTTAGAGTTGCAAGCTGGGTGGATCGGTCAATTGCTTGATCAACGCATTGACAATGAATGGAGCGGGGCGAACGAGGCAACGAGTTGATCATCTATGTATTTCTAATTCTAAAAAAAAAAAAAGTGCCCCTGACTGTTCTAGCCCTGCATCTAAGCCATCGGCCTCGGCACACGATCTGTCCGCAGATTGTTTCATAGACTTTTGTATCTGCAATGCTCCAGTACTCATTCTATGTCCTGACTGGACTCAAGTCTGATATGCGACCATACTTTGTCCCTTTTCGTTGCACATCTTGAGCGTTGGTCCACCATCGTGACGGAGCTCTACACAGTGGCAATGCTGCTCGTATTGGCCACAAGGAGATGATGGAGTCGACTCGCAACCTGAATTACTCTGCCTGACCAACAAAAGTGGTGAATCTTGCGGAGGAACGAACAAGGGGACCTTCTAGAAGCTCTCCGTGCTGGCGAGATGAAAACACTGATCATACACGTGTTGGGCTTGCTTTTCAAACGTACCCAGAATTCCTGGTTCGGGGTTAGCCTACGATCCCAGTCGAGGGTGTCAGGGGTGTCGATAGAATATGCATAAGAGTGTCTGTGATGTAGAGATGATATGAAGCTGAAGAGATGGGTTTCGTCGACCCCTGCGTGGCTCAGCAGTAGATAGCGCTTTTGTCTCCCTGCGGTGCGGCACAAACGAGTTTGCGGCTGTCAGTTTTAATATAACACTCAACGTCTAAACCCCATCTTCTCCTACCAATTTCCTGAAGTTGACAGATAGAAGATAGGACGCAAATCTGCACACATCTATACGAAGCTGCCCCGCCGCTACCTTATCGAAGGTCATCTTGAAAGGCCTGAGTCCGTCCTTATAAGCCCACAGCGATACTTGCGACGGAGACTACACCCCCGCTTGCGTGGCCGACTCCGGCGCTTTCGGTCGTGCATCTTCTACATACGCTCTCTTTGCTCATTCTCTTTTCTTCGCCAATAGTCGATCGGTGATCGCACAGTAAAATCAAGCTCATGAGTCACAACAACATGGTGCCCCTTGAGTACCAACAGACCTATGGAGGGAAAGCCTATGGTAAGGATGCGCCGGCGATTCCGTCTGATAGACCTAACGCTGCCCCAGAAGCTCTCGCAAACATGTCTCTAAACGGGCATTATCCGGACTCACAGCACCTTGACTCAACAAATTTCGAAGAGATGGCCGTACCGCAAGACGAGTCTCCAAACTCCTCTAACGGGTCGTCTCCTAGGCCGCAACTGCATGGGAATCGCGCTAGAGCGCTGAGTCTGAACACGAGAGGTTCACATAGTCGTTCTACGGCTCATATGACGCAACAGCAAATCAACAAGAAGCGCCAACGGGCCACTCCAGAACAATTAATCGTCTTGGAAGAGGCTTTCGTGATGAATCCAAGTCCAAATGCGAAAATGCGCGAACTCATAAGTTCTCAGATCAGCATGACCGAGAGATCTGTTCAGATATGGTTTCAGAATAGGTGAGCCTTCATTTTCGTCCCTCAGTTCGGCATATTAACTCTACGCAGACGCGCAAAGACTAAATTGTTAAATAAAAGAGGAACTTTTGATGACCTGGGTTTCCGGCAAGCCCCTTATGGTCTGCGTCCAGGTCTACCGGCTAGATCGTTTAGCATCGACCAGAGTCCGCTAGAGGAGTACAGATTCCAAGGACCGTCTCAGCAGAGTGCATCTACCGAAGCCGGTTAGTCTTTTGTTCCAAGTGCTAAATTGTGCCATACTAATTCAAAAGATTTCACTCGATTCAGTTGTCGATCATTGACAATCGGTACATGGCGACGGGTCGCGTGCACTTCGAACGATCTCATTTGTTATTTCTCTAAAACTGAGCCAAAATTTACCCACTACATCAATAGCGGTGCTTCTGGGTTTAAAATCGAATTCGCCATCGCATCCGTGGCAAAGTTTGACCTGAGGTATGCACAGCAGAATGATCTCAAGGAACTTGGTAGGGCAACTATCACACTTTCTCGCGCGCCTCTTTTCTTCATAGAAACTCCTGCTGGAGGGTGGAAGCAATGTATAGACTTCACAGAGAATGTGCAGGCTACCACTGTCTTTGCCCATGCTATGGTCGGTCCCTATCAGCACTTGAAGAGATCTTTCACGGATCTAGCCTCGACCTACAAGGAGACTATAGGGTTGATGACTTTCGAAGACCTCGAAACTGCGCCCATACCCGAGCAGCTGGCACCACCTTTGGCATTCGAACAAAATTACCCTGCTATTGCGACGCGGACTTCCCAAAGTGCAGGCTTCACGACCCCGGACGGACAAGCACTTCGACGCAACCCGACGAATGCACTTTTTATGGACAACTCAAACATGTCCTCTCGTGGCTCGCACCGTCGCACACGTAGTCGTTCAGCACCGATGACTGTTGACTTTTCACAGATCGTCAACCAAAGCAATGTCGGTGGGATGCCTGGGTACTCTTTTGGACAACAGAGTATCAGAATTGACCCTACTTACCGTCCAAAAACAGACCTGACACCATCCTCATCAACGACTGGTGCTTATGATTACGGCGACTCGCTGTATACCCCAACTGCGAGTGGCACGCCGAATTATCAGGAACCCTGGTATATGCCAAGTTATGCCAACACGCCTCTTCTAGATGCGGAGCGGTCTCAACTGGGCTCTCCGATGATACCAGCACCGGCACAATTTGACCTGTCAGCTGGCACTTTACCACCTGAAAGCTTTTCGCCCGGATATCCACTTCTCGCGCAAGGAGTAGGCGCCGCTACAATGCCTCACTTGGTCAATGCCAATCATTCAATGCCGGAATTGCCGCGTCTGGACAGGGTTGTAGAAATACCTGCAACCGGCCAGTCACAGTTCTCATCTTTGCAGAACTTGGCTCAGAATCAGCTGAGTGCAGCTTTGGATCCTTCGCAAATGGACTTTTCCGATATGCCACCTGCTCAACCTCACGGTGGACCGGACTTTCTCATGATAGACCGGAATTGATGAAATACTAGTGCTACCCCCTATGTGGATGCAAATTGCCTAGACAACCCCTTTTTTCGATATGCTGCTGGTCGGCATCGAAGTTTTTTAATTTACTGTCAATACTTTTTTTATCTTACCTCTGCGCTCATCAGCTGAGTACGTGCTGGTATAGTAGCTTCTCCATGCGAGAAAGCAATCCTGAATCTTGAACCGTGCCGTGCCGCACCCAGATAGAATGTGCCCCCATATTGTTTGCCATGAGAACATCAGTGAAGAGACGGTCGCCAATGACAACGACCTGATTAGGATGATCTACCTTGGCGTCTGACTTGATCAAGTAATCCATCACTTGATCATGACAACCGGGCTTCTGTGGAAGGTTAATGCGTTTTTTTTTTACCAACAACGTCCAAACATGACAACTTACCTTTGTGTCATGGATCAAGACTTTCGTATTCAGTCTTTTTTCTAGCAATTTGGCCTGTACCCAGTTCAGCAATGATCTCTGTAGGAATCTTTCCATGTTCCAACTACAAACCTCGGCGTGATCACGGTCGTCTTTCGTGCCTGATGAATTGGATACAATGAGGATCCGGTCTCCAGGGAATTCCTTTCGAAGCTGGTCCCAACGGTTCTGACCGTTATCAGTTCCAAAACCCTGCACAGGAATACACGAGGTATTGCGAAAAAGAAAAGACTACCTGATATTTCGGTGCTACATTCAGTTCGTGTGGGACAGCGAAGCAATTGTCCTTGTCGACCACGAGAGCCCTGATGTTCGCGACATCGGGGGTCTGCTTGCCACCAGTCTGCAGGCGACGTGAGTATTGAGTCGCTAGTGCCTCGGATAAATTAGAGGGGATATCACTAAACTCGTCCACGACAAGTGTTGGCAAGAGGCGGCTGGGTCTGAAGATGCTGGTCAGACCGTGATATACGCCTGCAAGATTCATCTCTCTCTCAATATCAAGCAAAACTAGATGCAATTCCAGCTCTTTCTTGCATTGGTATAAACTAGCATCTACTGTACCTCAATTCGCGAATCGTGAGGCGCGTTAGATAAGAAGCTTGCCCGTCTGGGATATATTACGCGATATCGATCCAGCCAGTCGGCAGCCCTGTTGTCATAGCATACATACACCAACGCAGAATTCCTGAGAGAGCTACTACTACTACTACTGCTCTTTGACGACTGGAAAACTCGAGCTCAGTCTTGCGTGGCGAGACGCGTGGACGCGCCGATTGCCAGTGGAAAAAAACACAGAGCATCACGATAATAAACAGAGCTTGCCAACGTTTGACGAAATGCATCCAAGGACGATCTCCTTCCTCTTTTGTGTCTTCTCAGGGCTATTCTGTGGTACGAATTATGTCATCAGTGCTTGGGCACCTCAATTATCCCAGCGATGCCACCTGTCCGCGTTGGCAATCAACCTTGTCGGTATCAGTGGCAACTTGGGCGTCTATCTGATGAGCCCACTGTCGGGAAAGCTGGTAGACAAGACGGGCCAGAGGATTCCAATGCTGTTGAGCGCTTCTTTGCTATTTCTCGGTTACTTTGGCCTACATACCGCTTATGATCAAGGTTGGGATCACAGCGCTGCGATTCTGTGTCTCTTTTCATTCTTGACCGGGGTGGGCAGCTCTCTTGGCAACTCGGCCGTTCTCAACGCTTGCGCAAAGTCTTTCCCACACAATCGTGGAACAGCGACTGCTTTCCCAATCGCGGCATACGGTCTATCTGCATTCGTCTTCTCGAGGATATCGTACATGTTTTTCCCCGGCAAGACGGGCGCGTTCCTGCTCGTGCTATCGCTCAGCTGTGGCCTCTCGATGTTTCTCTCCAGCTTCTTCATCGGTGTATATGGCAACCAGACGACAAGTTATAGAGACGAGTACCGTCAAGTAGGTTCCACCCAGCGCCCTTTGGATTCAGAGACCGGTACGCTTTTACCAGATGATTGTAGCGATCGAACCACAGAGGATGAATTACAAGCTGAAGTCATTGCAGAGGTGACCGGGACAGACTTATTGAAGAATCGTGACTTTATACTCATGATTGTCACCATTGCATTGTGTAAGAAAAAGAAGAGTGAGGAAAAGAAAGAAAAAACTGATTTCTATTTAGTGAGCGGGTCTGGACTCATGTACATTAATAATCTGGGCAACAATCTCACGGCGTTGTTCCGAGCAGAGCATCTATTGGAATCATTGCCACAAGTGCAACTCGAAGAGCTTCAGGCACTCAATGTCTCTCTCTTGTCGATATTCAATTGCACGGGTAGGATATTCGCCGGCCTCACCTCGGATCAGTTGAAGCACCGGTTTGGCTTGCAAAGGAGTGCGTTTTTATTGCTCTCTGGTATACTCTTCATCCTTGGCAGCATTGCAATCTACTTGAACACGAGCTCGGCGCAACTCGCCTATTACACGAGTTTCCTGGGTTTTGCGTATGGCAACATGTTTGGCATTGCCCCCGTCTTGTGTAGTGAACTCTTTGGGTTGAGGAATTTCAGTACAAACTGGGGGATGATGTCGATTGCACCGGGAATCGCGGGAAACATTTTCAACTTGTTGTATGGCAAGATATATGATCAGCATTCAGATACAGCCACACACGAATGCGCCAAAGGTCTGGCGTGTTATCAGGATGCATTCATGTATGCCATAATCAGTGCCATCCTTGCTTCGACAACAGCAATCTTGTTGTACCACAGACATAGATTGGAGAGCAAGCGGCTCCCTACACCCATACAAACTTAGCTCCCTGCCGGTATATATCTTTTTACTTTTTTTTTTCTGGCATAGACGCATATAGAAGAGAGATCAAAATTATTGAAACAATGCTAAGAAAAAATGCTGTTGTATATGTGCTGAAGTAGATGGCTTCTGAGTAATCGTTCGCCAAAGCTTGAAATGATTTTCATGCAAAAAAAAGAGAAAAAAAGAGTACAGTGAGTCTAACACCAGCTAAACACGGCTTCAGCCCCACGTACAGCCTCGAGTCTCTCAATCACGACTCGCCTGGTACTGGCTTCTTCGTCATGCATTAGAGCGAATCCCAAATCTCCAAGGTCACTTTCCTCATCACCCCCGAACCGCGTGCCCTTCATTCCAAGACTCATACCACGGCTTCTTTGCTTTGACGATTTCGTTGTCGTCGTCGTCGTCGTCGTCGACATTTTGTTGCGCCTCTCATCGAAACTGAATCGTCCACGACTATGGGCATACGAGTCTTGTGGTCTCGCATACGAAAACGGCGTACTAGCCTCCCCATGCAGGTCGGTTGAAGTCCGGTGCAGGTCGAGTGACGAAGGATCCGGGCGGTTGGGAAGAGACTTGGGACCCACATTGTCCTGACTCATAGCGATACCGAGATCAATCTCCTCCGTCTCATGTATCCTGTTTTTGGATTTCTTGACCTGTTCCCGGATAATCATTTTCTTTGCCGGGGCAGTCACCGGCACTTCCATCACGTCTGTCCACACGTGGAGTCTAGGCCGACGTGCTAGCTCAAGAGGACCCTGGTCTCCGGACTTTAGTGTCTCAAGCACATTGAAAGCCTGACCTTTGAGCACTGCCATCTGTTTTGCAAACATCTTTTCTTGAAAGTCAGCATCCTGTGAAAAGAGACTCTTCAACGAGGAAGTTGTCTCTCTCCACCAGGCAGGATCAGAGAGAAGCGGCAGAAAGTGTTGCTTCGTCTTCGCCGAGAAAGGTTGTCCAATTAGGCTTGCGGGGAGGAATAGCCATCCGAAAGGAAAGCTGCGCCACTCGTCAGGATGCTTCCACGGAAAAGCGAGAGAGTTGTCGATAGCACCGAGAGACATCTCCAAACGATCATCTGTCCGGCCGCCGCCTTGAGTATGAGACATGGACGTCCGCTCGGGAGGCCGATCGATAATGTCACTTTGCAGTGTCTGAGAAGAGGCAACGATCTCAACTTTATCTTTACCGCCAGGAGTCGCCGCTGGCGAGACTTTCAGCATCCAATTATCGAGACCCCTATCGGTGTTCCGCATGATATAATCAAGTATCACCAGCTTTTCTAATTCTTCGCGCATGCCCTGCATTAAATCCTCTGTCCAAAATTGAGTGCGCGCGGGACTCGCCGAGGTTATCTCCTGCTGTATCTCGTCAATCGCGTCATTGTCCGCTTCCGATCCGCCAACACAGGAAGCCCAGGCACGTCTTTGTGTTTCACGAGATTTGGTCGGCGTAGCATCCGGCCATGGATGTTCGCGGAGGAATTCCGTTGCATCCTTGAAGCCCTCTAGAAAGACTTGGAATGAGCCTTGTTTCGCTGGTAAAGGTTTGCCCTTATTCGTGTATGCCCTGCGATCGAAATAGTCGTAGTTGAAGGATGTCGAGGTCAACCAAACCACATCGGTGGGCGGAACAATGTTTGTCTTGAGTTGTCTATCCAGAAGGCAGGCCGCGGCCTCTGAAATATAGGAGAGATTGGGTATCAAGCAGGACCTGCCAAAGAAGCAAGGGAAGAGGTTCCGGTGTAACCACTTAGTCCACTTCGGGTTAAGTTGGCCGTATGGCTCCTCATTCTTTGGTTTGAAAATGCCTACAATCTTCTGCTGTTTGTTGAGGGCAAAATACGATCCAGAGGAGCCTTTCGTGACGAGCCGAGGCTGGATGCCAGTCGTAATGGCATCGCGAACAGAGTCAATAACAGTATCAAATTGCGCAGATGTCATGGATTTCGTGTCAGAAGGGGACGCATGCGGCAATACTGATGGCACGATCGGCGTGAAGACAGAATTGTGAATCTCTGCCGAGAACCGATCGAATTCCTTGTCCTCTGGTGCTTGCTTGGACTTGATCTTGGTAAACCAATCCTGTAGACGCGCATTGATCTGCTTCAAATCGACGATATTTTCCAGGACATTGTTATCATCTTCCCCGTCGCCATCACTATCGTCATCTCTATACTGGCCTAGCCTAGTATACTGCTGCTGATTCATCAATCTCAGCTCCAGCTTGTTGATTTATAGATTGTATCCTGATGGTATGTACCAGGACTCGCGAAACGGGAGAAACCGGGAGATCTGACTCCTGCAATCTCGATGGCACCCCAGCGGTGATACTGTCGGGCTTAGTGATGTGACGTATAGTATTGATACTCCCCCAGCACCCGTAGTCCACCAGATTGTGGACGTGTATAGCCTCGTGCATACCGACGCTCCTCAGTTCCCGCGCGGGCACGAGCGAGCGGACTGAGTGCGGGCTCGATTGCCTCTTTTGCTCAGCCCTAAGCTCGACCCTAAGTGGTTTTTTCCTTCGGAATCCTGTCGGCGCTCGCGCTTCAATCGATACCGGTCCCTGCATTCATCCTCATCGATATCGTCCCCAGTGGTTCCGTTGTCGTTGGTTTGGAAGAACACAAAAAACAAAGGGCCCGTGGCGCAGTTACTACGCGCTTTCCGTCCTAGCCTTGCAAATCACAGATCGCCTGTTCGGCATGTTCGCAACAGCTTCCGGGGTCAACAACGCGAGCTGCCAGAATTGCGACACGACTACTACTCCACTCTGGAGGAAAGCCGAGGATGGCACGAATTTGTGTAATGCCTGTGGGCTGTTCTTGAAGTTACACGGGAGGTCGAGGCCTATAGCGCTGAAGAGCAATATTATTCGTTCTCGGAATCGAGTGAAAACACCACAGAACGGGACGAAAAGGAAAACTCCATATGATGCGCCCGCGACTCCAGGCGAGATCGCAAGGCAACAACAGCATCAACAGTCCCAGCAGGCTCAGCATTCCCACCAAGCTCCGTCGCCCTCACCCTACGAACCTCATCCCAGATCTTTGATGACTCCGAGCCAGCACGACGACACTCATGCACAATTTACGGAGAACGTATTCGATCCACAACTATCACACCCGTCAAACCAGGTCTCCAATGCTGCAAATCCATTTGGCGACACTCCACAAAGTGTTGGCGCAGATCAACAGACACGGAGTCTGGTCAACGAGCAAGACCAAGATCTTGAGTCTATCAACAGTGCGTTACGTGCTCGTGTCAACGAGCTCGAGATCATTAATGATCTCTTCCGAAGCAGAATAACTGAGCTCGAATCCAAGCAGCAGCCGTCTCAAGCTGAAAGCACACAGCTGCCTTCCGGAGGAGTGGAAGAAGAGGCGCTCAAAGCTCAAGTTGCAGCACTTGAGTCGGAATTACGGGCCCTGAAGCGGTCGCCGCCAAAAGAGGAAGCAAAAGAGGATGAAGTGCGAAGCCTCGAAGCTTATCAGGCAGCAGAATGATATTCATCTGAGACTGGAAGCCACTGCTAGCTCGAAGGACGATGTGATGGCTTGGGTGTGTCTACTCCATATGGCCCCCTCCAAGGAGCTCGATATGCGATACTGATTCGTACAGCAAGTCATTATTGACTAGCTCTATTATGAAGATCGTCCCCGATCAGGGCAATATGGCTCTGTTAAAAGCTGAAACTCGTGTACAAAGGTCTGCTTGCAGGTACCCTGATCGCCTGCGGCGACGTCTTTGAAAAGTGATAAGCAGAATAGCTTCGAAAGGCATACCGCGTGTATTTGCGACTCTCAGACGTGGTTCACTTCGCAGAATACCGGCGTACTGGCTTTGATATAGTTATACCTTCTTTGTTGTACAAGTCCCTATCTTTTTTTTTTGCTCAATAGCAGTCAATCATTATTCAAATTTCTAAAAACGTCTCGACATGTTGTGAACTTTAAATTGTAGTCTAGGTAGTTATCAAATTCGAGGTTAAATAAAGCATGATGCATATGCATGCCTGCCTGTTCAGCTCGAATTGCTTAGGGACGAGGAGCTCGCGAATTTTGGATCCAGAAACTGGAGCTCGACCTGCGCATCTACGCGATCTTGCGAATCACGAGCCAGGATTAGGTGAAGGCGACAGCCTGTGCTAGAAGAATCCCATCATACGACAAACTTTTGGCTCAACCGAAGGCCTCGAGTGTCGCCAGACGAAAAGTTTATAGAGGCTGCGTAAAGCGCCCACTTGTCGCAACGTGTAAACCAGGCCCGGGACGCAATCTACAAAAGTCAAATAACTGATTACCGACATAGAAGGGCTCGATAGATTACTGGCAACCTTCAGCTTGCTGTTACAGCGACATGAATGGCATCAATGGAACATTCCCATCAGACATCTCGAATAATGCTCACTTCTCCTCGGCACCCAACGTAATCGATGTTCCAGTCAAGGGTTCTGATGCCGTTGTCACGATCGATTGTAGTGAGCTGCCGTCTGATCCTCGAGATCTTTGTGCGATTCTCTCAGGAGAGGAAGCGGATCCCAGGTACTGGATCAAGCTGGCGTTTGAGTATAGGCACAACGGACTGGTCGATCAAGCTATAGAGATCTTGCAAGATGGTCTTAATTCTCACTCGATTCAACGACAAAGCGCTCAAAGATTTCATTTCCACTCTTTATTAGCTTCTCTCTTTATACAGAAGTCAAGGACGGCCTCTACTGGGATTGGCGAGACGACCAGAGAGACTAAAGACTTCTGGCATCAGAAAGCGTTACAATCATTGAACGACGCGGCGAGACTAAACCCCACTAGCGCTACCAATTCTATATCAAAAGGTGTACTCTCAGTGATACGATCTGATATAGACAAATCTCAGGATGGCGCGAATAAACAATTCGAATCTGCTCTGAAGGATAATCCAACGAATCTCTTTGCTATGCTTGGAAAGGGTCGCGTTTTATATGCAAGGAAGAATTACAAAGCAGCTTTGGTCTACTACCAGAAAGTGCTACAAGCGAGACCTTCCTTGGTCCCCGATCCGCGCATTGGAATTGGCCTCTGTTTCTGGCAATTGAATATGAAGGACGATGCATTTGCGGCCTGGACCAGATCTGCCGAGCTTGATCCCTCTGGAACATCCGCTGTGCTCTTACTAGGACTTTTCTGGATTTCCAAAGCATTTGAGAACGTATCGGACCAATTGTCTTTTCAGGATACTTATGCGAAAGGTATAAGAATGGTATCCTCTGTATACAAAGTTCAGCCGATGCCTCTTGCGGGCATCGCGCTGGCTTCATACATGTTCTCAAGTAAAAAAATGGATGCCTTGCATCGTACATTAGAGAAAGTTCTTGCAAGTGCTGATCTGCCTTCTTTGAAAGCTGAAGCCTTTTTCTGGATCGCTAGAGGTCAGCATTTTGTCGAAGCACTGGACAAAGCAAACAGCTTCTACGCACTTGCGAAGCAGACGGAGCCCGACTCGATAGTAGCTTCTATGGCCCTTGGACAGCTGCAGATGACACGAGAGGACATAACCGACGCGAAGCTGACGTTTGAGAGTGTTTTAGAGAAACAGCCGAAATGCATTGAGGCTTTGGCAGTTCTTGGAACCATATATGCACAAGAAGTCCTGGATTCCAACTTCAAAGGCGATAAAGCCACTCTAAGAATCAAAGCAAGAGCATGTCTCGACAAAGCTATCCACCTTACAGAGGATAACAAACAGCGCAGCCATTCCGATCCTAGCCTCCATTTCACCAAAGCCATGCTTGCAGAAAACGAAAGCGCATCTAACGCAATCAAAACACTTGAGCAAGCAGCTGACATCCAATCAGAAGCTGGGGAGAGTATAAGCCCACAGATACTGAACAATATGGCCGTTGTGCATCAGCAAGAAGGTAGCTATGATATCGCCAGAGAAGTCTATCAGAAGGCGATTGAGGAATGCATCAAAGCTGCAAACTCAGATTCTCCTTTGGAAGCAGATGTATTGATATCTACGATCACTTACAATCTGGGACGATGTGAAGAAATGTCGGGCGAGCTTGATCAGGCACGAGAAATTTATGACAGCCTACTTGGGCGATATCCAGATTATGTTGAACCTGCAGCTCGATTGGCATACCTCGATGCAACCTCAGGCAATCTAGACAAAGCTCTGGAAACGGTCAAAGGTCTCATGAACATCGACCAAAGCAATATCGAAGTCAGAGCATTGTATGGTTGGCTTTTGGGAAAGCAAAGAAGGGCCAAGGCAGTGCATTTTAACGAGGATCTTGAGCGAAAACATTTCAATCACACCTTGAAGTATGTCGATAATTATGAGCGATATTCCCTTGTCGCCTTGGGAAACTTCTACATCAAGCTTGCCAGAGAAACTCGTATCGAGAATGAAGCTACCAAGGCAGAAAGGCACAAGCACTATGATATGTCGATCAAATTCTTCGAAAGGGCTCTACATTATGATCCAAATAATGCTTATGCTGCTCAAGGCTTGGGAATTGCTTTCGCTGAACATAAACAATATCAGAAAGCCATCAACATTTTCAGCAAGGTACGGGAGAGTCTTCGTGACGAATCCATTTTCCTGAATATGGGGCATTGTCTTTGCGAATTACATCAATACGGTCGAGCTATCGAAAATTATGAGACGGCTCTGAAAACCTTCCACGATGGGAAGGATCTGAATCTCTATCAATGCCTTGGTCGCGCTTGGCTGTCTCGAGGACGAGAAGAGAGGAGCGCTGACCACTTGCGCGAGGCATTGCGCTATACAAAGTTGGCCAAGGTTGAGGCACCGGGAAATACTTCGATCGCTTTCAACGTCGCTTTCATTCAATTCCAATTTGCAGAAGTACTGCGAAACACCCCGGAGTTGAACAGAACCGTGCTTGACCTTGAAGAAGCTGCAGTAGGATTAGACGAGGCCGTAAAGACTTTTACAGCTCTGGCAGAGCACAAGCAACCACCATATCCCAAGGCCGACATACAGCAAAGGGCCACAATGGGAAGAAATACAACGACCAAGCAATTGGAGCGTGCTATTCAACAACAAAAAGATTACGAGTTGAAGAACGCTGCCAAAGTTGCAGAAGCGAAAGCCAAACGTGAAGAAGAGCGTCTTCGCAAAGAAGTTGCGCTGGAAGAAGCCAAGAAGACAGAACTCGCGAGACAGGAAGTGCTTGTACAAAAGAGGAAGGAGATGCAGGAAGAAGCACGGAAATGGGCCGAAGGAAAGCGACAAGAGGAAGAGGAGCGTGACGCCAAAGAACTTGAAAAGGCGGCAAACAAAAAGGATAGAAAGTCCAGAGGAAAGAAGTCCAAGGGGGAATACGAATCTGACGAAGCTATGAATGACAACGAGGCGGACTCGCGAAAGTCCAAGTCGAAGACCAAGAAGAAGCGTACATTGAGGAAGCCCAAGAAGTCCAAGGACATGTCAGACAGCGAGCCAGAAGCCGATTTGTCTGAAGCGAGCGAGCAGGATGATGAACCTTCGAAGCCCGCCAAGAAGCGAAAGTTGTCGAAGAAGTACATATCTGCAGAAATGATCAGTTCTGAAGAGGATGATGACATGCAGGATCCAGAGAGTCGTGATGGCGCCGGCTCGCCGAGCATAGGGGCTCAAGCGTATGCTAATGAAGCTATGCTGAACGACCGAGAAAGAGATGAAGACATGAACGGCACCCAAGTACAGTCTTCTGGTATGCCTGGCGCTGTACCTATCGAGGACAGCCATGCACCAAGAACCAACGGATCTGGTGCAAGTGCTTCCATATTACAAGATGGCCCACGTGACTCTCTGTCCATGACTGAGGAACCTGGTCTCCCAGCTGAAGATTGATACGGTTCTGATGGTCGTCGTTCAGGGGCTTTAGACGGACCAGGAGGATTTACGGATACTCGTGATGCTAGAAAAATACAGATTCCCGTACTGTCCTCCCGGGACAACGAGCAGTGTAAAATTCTTTTACGAATTAAAATTTGTCAATACTTCAATAATTGTTTGTTCTGTGTATACCACTCCACAACTTCAGGATCTGACAACTGCTTGATGGATTTGATGATGTCTAATTTCATCGTTGCACTGTCATTCTCGTCCCCACCAGCTGCTCCTGTATTGATGACTCGATCAATAATCTGTTGGCGAATATATGCAATCGTACCTTGAGCAGTTAGTACACACAAGATTCGAGCAGAGTAGAGTAGAGTAGTGCGAAAAAGTGACTGACCTTCTTCTACGACAGTCCCATCGAGATCAAGGACTCGACCATTTCCATCCACTTTTGTCTCGGAGGACATTCGCTCGAGCCCGGCGGGTAAAATAGTGTTTGGGTCCTGTATCGACGTCTCCTCCTTGTCTGTATACTTGTCCAAATCGCTCGCTGGACCCTGTGCCGCCCAGTCTGCAATACTCGCTTTATCCTTCACGAACCTCTTCCGAGGCGCTTCCTTCCGTGGATGATCCTCACTGATGGTCTCGATGATGGGCATCTCGGGCTTCTCCGAAGCATCCACAGGGACCGCTTCAAAGTACGCCTGAATCGCCGGCCACGTCAGTTGTATCACGCCCAGACATAAAATGCAGACGATCGAGATGAACAGAGGTACATCAACGTCGAAGCCAGCCACGTTGAACAAAGGACTAGAGTGAGAAGAGGACATTTTGCCGAATAACCACTAGATTCTAAATGTGCTAGTGACCGTTTCGGGGGAAGCAAATAGAGCGGTACTACGTATATATATACTTTCAGAACAAGTGTGGAGAGACAACTTTTCCTTGGAGCTCCGAAAGCTAAGCTGAGCTTCTGATCATAAAAAGACGCACCCAATAATTCTTTTGAGTGATACGCACGTTAGAGAAACGTATATTGCGAAATAGGTACAACTTTACAGATTCGTGAAGTATAAGTGCTATGCTGAAAACATATAAGACTTTAGGATCTTCTACTGACGCCCATCTGAAGATAGGCGTAGGAGTTTCGTATCATCAGAGGTGGTATTTGACGTTGATGTTCTGCTTGACCTTTGGATCTAGTTCTTGCATCAGTCGCTGCCAATCCGGATACATCGGCTGGAAGCCTTGCAAAATCTTTGAGAACATGTCCTGCAACTCAGGTGACGGGTCTCTGAATCGACCTACAGCGTTCACAAAGTCAGGGAAGAAGTCGGATAGCGCACCAGGATTTGCTGCAATCATCTGGCACAATCCCTTGAATGCAGAGTCCTTTTCGTCATTGTCCATAGAATCCTGCAAAGAATGGCAGAATCGAACAGCGAAAAGTGAAAGGTGTGGTGCAACCTTGTCAGCCGCGGTCGAGCCCAATCGACCAAGCGTTATTGAAGCATTCTCCAGTACTGTAGTCCCGATTTTGGGTGCTTGCATCAACGAAACCAATTTCTGCATCAGAATCTCGACGTAGGGATCTAGTTCAGCTCCAGCTTGCAAGCAAATCTCACCGGCGGACCAGGCCGCATTGTTTGTAACACTGACATTGTCCGTTTTCAGGTCTATCTGAGTGATCAAATCTTGCATGACTTGCTGCAGGTACGGCTTGACGTCCTGGAAACAGTTGATCACTAGATCTCCAAGTAGCGCATATGCTGATTGTCTGACTTCTGCTATCGGGTCCTGGAAACACATCAAAAGGAGTTGCATTACTGGAGGCTGATTTTGAGCGATGAGAGCTGAAACATCCGGTCCAAGACCCTGTACTAAGCCAGATAGCAAATCCAAGGCCGTGATAAGAAAATCTTTTTCTGGCAGCTCAGCCACTGCGCCATTCGAATAAGCATCTATTTGTGCTAGATTGCGATGCAGCAGGTGAACACAACGAGAAAATACTGGCGGTGCAAATTGAGCAAAGCCTGGACCTAGCGCGATCGTGACCGAGGAGAGACACTCGAGAAGTGGGAACAGATCCCTGTGATCATCCTCAACCGTTTGCCATCGAGATATCAGGGGTTGCATAATGAGGTCGATATATTCGGGTTTGTTCAAGGCAGATCCAACTGTATCTGCCAGAGTCTGTAATGCATCGTAAAGAATCAGTAAGTTCTTTTGCTGATATTTGTCGAAGGCAGCCACAAAATGTTGCAGAATAGGCAGCAGGTACGGAACAAGCACGAGTCCGGCCTGATCCTCTAGATTGGCAAAGGCTGAACAGCCAGCGTCTTGAACACGCTTGTTGTTGTCCAACATCGTGCTTAACAAGCCTTCCATTAAAGGCAAGAAGTACTTCTGCCTTTCAGCTTCCGGCAGATTAGCAGCCCATCGGCCATAGCGTCCCAAAGTCCAACAAGTTATTTGACGAATGAGGGGTTTGCCGTCCTTCAACATGCTAATGAGATGAGGAAAAATGTCTGGCAAGATTGGTATCATGCCTGTCATGCAACCCTCGGCGATCGCTCCGAGTGCTAACACTCCCGCCTCCCGCTCCTTCCAATCGTTGGAAGACAGGGTGGCCTTCAGGTGTGGTAGACATTGTTCGAGTAATCTGGCCTCATAAACCGTAGACAGAACGTCGAGAGCTGCAGCGGAACATTTCCTCAAATTCCATTCAGCATAAAGATCATCATCCTCATCATCGTAATCATCCTCTTCCGCATCCTCTTCATCACTCTCTTCTCCAAATTTGAGCCCATTAGGTTTAGCGCCATTTGTGTCGTGACTTTGCTCGCTTGATGTGTGTTGTTTTGCTTTCGCATGTTGTGGCTTAATATCCTCGGCCTTGTCTGCAACATGGGCATCATCGTCATCCGCACCAAGTGCTAGAAGATCCATCTCGGTATAGACCATACCTTTCAGCAACATTGGGACAATTTTGTGAAGATATGGCTCTAGAGAGGTCTGTAAATCTGGTTGTTCAGCGATAGCAAGCCAAAATTCGCAAGCTTCGAGTGCCACTTGATCGTCCTGATCTTGTGTTGAGTGCATCATATATTCTACAATCGAGCCGAGATTAGGCGCGATCTTGTCCGGTCTGACGTCTAGGAGCATGACGAGAGCCTGACAGACGTGTTTCCTGACGGTGGTCTCTGGGTCTACAGCCAACGCAAAGAGTCGCG
This sequence comes from Taphrina betulina, assembly GCA_008802775.1. Lineage (NCBI taxonomy): Eukaryota > Fungi > Ascomycota > Taphrinomycetes > Taphrinales > Taphrinaceae > Taphrina > Taphrina betulina. Next base: position 375,732 of record VWSI01000002.1, read on the forward strand.
TGAGGAAAGCGTCGATGAAAGCAAAGAGAGAGTTGGACTTGAGAAGTATGAATTGGTTGAGACAGAACAGGGCCTCACTCCGCAACTTGGCTTTTGGATGTTCTGTATAAGAGAGGAATTTGGGAATCATGAAGTTGAGAGGTCTAGTGCCTTCATAGTCGCGATCCAGTTCTTTGGCAGAGTCTTCACACACTTTACTCAGAGCACCAAAAGCACCCTATCAGGTTAGCCGTGATCTTCCAGGTTCTATTTGCAGACTGACCTCATTCACTTGGTCGTTCGGATCATCAAGCATTTGCATCAGCCGTGGCAGTGCCTCCGGCCAGGACATGACTCCACCGCGATATATGATGCTGGTTATGATGTTACCAGCAATGGATCGAATGAGCGTCTCGGTATCCCTCAGACCATGAAACGATGCTTCTTTCAGATATTGCAGGGACTCTGGGGGAATTTGGCCATATTCGAATCGCACGTTGTTCTTGAGTAGCAGCCCAGCAGCAGATCGAACACTGTTATCTGAAGCACCCTCTTGCAGGAATATATACGCCAGATAACAATTGCAATCTGTAGTCAAGTCAAAATTAGTGCCGGGCTCAAAAAACATCAATCGTACCTGGTATGGAAGCTTTCGCGATATCAAGCTGTTCCAAAGCCCCAGCCCTCGCGTTGCCATCGCTTGACATTGAAGCAGAAAGGACATGTGTAAAAGTCTCGAGATTCGCAGGTTGAGGGGTCCATGAGGAGGCCATCTTTAAATACCTGTATGGACTTTCTTTAAGCGACTTGCTGTTTCCCTAGAAACGTTCAGGTCGCAAAGCCTTGTCGAAAGCTCTTCGTATGCCTAATCGAATCTGTCACTGTAGTTCTGCAGCCTCCAAAAAAGTTGAGAAGCACTCGAATGTGCTGTTGCAATTTGGCGCTGCTCCTTAAGCTCCGGAATTCTATGTACTGTGTCTCGCTACTGGAAAAGGCGAGCTCATAACTTTTTCATTATTGTGCGAAATATACGACTTACACGACCGTATCAATCAATCGCTTCTTGAGGACCAAGTTCGTGGTCTGTATATGATCCCAGATATGCTATCTGCACAAACTTACTACAATACATACGAAAATTATCAAGAAAAAAATATTGCCGCTTCGCCTTGCTGAAAGCCTCATTCCAGGACATCCACTCCAGAATCTGTTTGCATTCCTTCATTGCTCCACTCTACCAGGCCGCCTGATTCCCCATCACTCAGCCATTTCATCATCACTACGAAGGGATTCTTGCGAAGCTAGCCTGCACGAAGTCAGTATGCCTCTGAGTGTGACGGAAGAAAGAGAACTAACCAAGGAGGATTTGTAAATTCCAAATCGTTTGGATCACTCATATCCGGCATATCGGCAACAGATGGCACAGCGGGCTCGACGGCGTCTTGACTCAGATACTGTATATTATCTTCGTCACGCGCTCGTTTCGCTGTTCGATTGCCACTTTCAGCAGCTGCCCTTCGTCCTGCTTCGCGGAATGAAGCCCAGGGGTCCTTCGCAGAATCTATCTCATAGAAAGGTCGAGGTTTGGCAATTTCAGCATTTGACATGATAGCGAGCTTCATACTGTGACGCGCCAATGGTGCTGACATCTCCTTCTTGTACATGGCGTCACTGAGAGCCTTCCTGGTCCTCATGCCTACTGATTCCAACGTCTGTTGAACCAGAGGATCCAACTTTGGCCTCGTCATATGGCTCAAGTCGACCTGTCTGCTGGACGACGATAGTTGTTGTCGCTTCTTCGTCGAGCCTGCCATGGAGAGCGATTGATCGAAAGACGACGCGGGTGGATCTGTGGGTGGGAGCTGAAACGAGCGGTTGTAGCTGGGTTTGTTGCGATACGTGCGTGCCCCGAGCTTGGCCGCAATGGTCGCAACGACAACGAATTTCGGCACAGCGAATGAAAGTTTCATGAACCGTAGATGAAACTTCAATGAACTGCTCCGCGTGCCAAAAACTAAGGAAGTCGTTGATCCCAAAATGGAAATTTCCTACCCGCGCGTTACGTAGGGCACGCGCTTTTACAGCAGCATCGAGCTAAACGCTACGTGTCAAAAATCTAGGAGGCCTGACTTATCGTGGTATAAGCCTCTGGTAGTTCGGTGACCCGCTACTCGATCTCCCGCGTCCCTGATCCAGATCGTTTGTCATGAAGATCACGGTGTTGCTGTTTTCACTGTGTCAATTGGCTACTGCTGCTATCTTGGCGATTGATTATGGAACTGAATGGACAAAGGCTGCCTTGGTAAAACCTGGCATTCCCCTTGAAATCGTCTTGACGAAGGACACGAAAAGGAAGGAACAATCTGTCATAGCTTTCAAAGGCGAAGAGCGACTATATGGTGGTGACGCTGCGAATATGGTTCGAATTCCCTCGCGGCAGCCGATATTGTTCCCAGAACTTACACGCCCAGGCTGCTAGATCTCCTGCCCAAACCTTCCCGGCTCTCAAGACCTTACTGGGGCAGTCGTTCGACAGCGATGCAGCAAGCGAATTCTCGAAGCTGTACCCTGCAAATAAATTAGTGAAGACGGAGCGCAACAGCATAGCTTTCGAGCATGCAAGAGGTGTTTTCACCGTTGAGGAGTTGGTGGCAATGGAGTTGATCAACATCAGAAAGAACGCAGAACTTATGGCGGATGGGCGAGTTCGAGACACCATTCTCACTGTCCCGCCCTTTTACAATCAGGCTCAGCGCCTAGCGATATTGGACGCTGCAAAATTGGCAGGTCTTCGACCAATAGAATTGATGAACGATGGCGTGGCAGTCGCATTAGACTATGCGAAAGCTCGTACCTTCGATGAACCGCAGAACCACATCATCTTCGATATGGGAGCAGGATCGACAACTGCCACTATCGTCAAGCTTGCAACTAAGTCTGTTAAAGACGTAGGAAGGTTCAACAAGACGGTGACCACTGTCGATGTTTTGGGAACAGGCTATGATACGACCGCTAGTGGCAATACAATGACTGAAAGGCTCTTCAATTATCTTATTTCAGAATTCGATGCCAAACATTCCGGACAGGCTAGCACCAAGATTTCAGACAATAGTCGGGCAACTGCCAGGCTACTCAAAGAGGCGACAAGGATTAAGCAAGTCCTTTCCGCAAATCACGAGGCCATGGTCTCCGTAGAGTCTCTGCACGAAGATATTGACTTTCGCTTGAAACTTACCAGAGTTAAATTTGAAGAACTGACATCTGACCTAGCGCCGCTCTCAACGAAACCGGTCACTGACGCCCTCTCTAATGCAGGCTTGAATCTCGACGATATTTCGTCTTTAATACTTCATGGAGGTGCCGCACGAGTACCATTTGTGCAGAAGGCGTTACTTGAAGTCATAGAAGAGGGTAAAATCGCACGAAATGTCAACGCAGACGAGGCTGCAGTCATGGGAGCGGTCTTCCGGGGTGCAGCCCTTAGCGGATCTTTTAGAGTGAAGGAAGTGCTCCTACAGGATATCAGTACGTCCGCTTACTCATATTCCACGAGTCAAGATGCGAAGCTTCGTGGCCTCTTCAGTCAATCTTCGCCCCTGGGATCAGAGAAAAACATTACGTTCCCAAATCAGCTCGAAGATTTTGTCTTTGAAATTGCTTATGATCAGCTTGATGAACATCTGTCATCAGCTCGACTGGCGTCTGTTCACATCTCGGGCGTGTCGAATACAACAAGCAGCTTGACAAAAGAGTTCGCCTGCAATACTCCGGTCGTGACAGTCTCGGTGGTCATCGACCCCTCGGGGCTAATCCGGGTCCCAGCGTCCTTCGCGGTTTGCGAGGTCCAGGAGAAACAGGGAGTTGCAGACAAGGTCAAGGGTTGGTTCGGCGGAAAAGATAACGCTTCGTCGTCTTCTTCCGTTACTACTTCAAGTCCGGTGTCGAAAGCCAGTAGCGAGCCTACTATCAACACTGTGAAGAAGCGCAGCGACTTCCATATTGTCACTGACAATGTGCAAATTCACACTTTGGACGATGCAGAACTCAAAGATTCTTTAGCCAAGATCAAGACCTTCGAGGACTTCGATAACACTAGAATCGCAAGAGAGACCGCGCGTAACGCTCTGGAGGCATACATCTATAAGATTCGAGACTTCCTGGAGAGCGAGGGATTCCTCGAGGTTTCCAGTACGGCAGAACAAGACGAACTGAGAGAATTGACATCATCATGTAACGAGTGGATGTATGGCGAGGGTGAGAATGCGGCAATGCCCGAATTGGTAGCCAAAAAGAAAGACATGACTGCTGTCGCAGATCCGATCCGACTCCGCCAGAAGGAATTGACGACTCGTGAGGACAAAATCAACGAGCTTCAGAAACAGATTTCCTCATCGCGTACATTCCTCAGGAGTCAATTCCAGTCACTAAAGGAGTTCGCTACGAAGAAGGCTGAGCTCGAAGCGGAAAAGGCCGCCGCAGCGGACAAGCCGAAGATGGTCATCCAAGAAGAAGACGACCTCGATTCTATACAGACCGAGACATCGGAGGATGAGAAAAGCTCGCAGCAAGATTCCTTCAACGATCTGCTTGCGCCGGCATACACAGAAGAAGAACTAAAAAAACTCGAGACGAAATTAGACGAAACGGAACGCTGGCTGACTACCAAGAGTGACAAACAAAAAGAGTTAAGTAAAACTGATGATCCGGTACTTTTGACCGCCGACTTGAAGAAAAAAATAGATCAAGTCAGTGAAGACTTCATGTCCATTCTCATGAAGGCGTCCTATAGACAACAATCGAAGCCCAAAGCAAAAGCGAAATCAAAGACAGCAGCGAAGGACAAGAAGACGAAATCTTCAAGCAAATCTAAGACTTCTTCCGAGGAACCTCTGCCAACTGACACAACGTCCGACAAGAAAGAAGATGCTTCCAAGGTAGATGCCGAAGCAGCCGCTGCACCTGCAGATGCTGCGCACGTTGACATTGGAACAGAGTCTGGTGAAGCTACAGCCGCCGAACCTGAGCCGCAAGAACAGCCTGACGCCAATGCTTACACTCGAGATGAATTGTAATGCATCTAGCAAATCTTTTCACATTCGAAAACGATTCTATTGGTCCTAAATGTCGAGCTAAAAATCATGGCTAAGATCCATGGCCGTACCAAAAGACTTGATAAATAGCGTGGTTCACGTCAAGGCAGTAATCGCATTCATCGTCTGAACACTTTTCTGATTGATTCATAAGATGTATTATGATGATGCCTACGCTAGATAAAATTTCCTGTGCTTCCTGTCGTACGTTACTTGCATCTTTCCAAATTGTCGCTATATTCAATGATACCTGCTTCGTCACCAGCCCGTTCCGCGGTCATAATCGCTCGTCCAAAGCTCATTCGAGCTTCTTGTACATCGCCCTGTTTGAGATTCAAGAGACCAAGAATATTGTAATTGATTCCGGCACATTCCGTACAGTATTTCTTGGTTTTGTTCTTGGCGCTAAGACAAATGTCGAGAGATTCCTGGCTCCAGCGACGACACTCACTCTGATCTCCAAGAGCCATCACTAGCTCAGCAATGTTGGTCATGGTCGATGCGGCCTCGCAAGACTGTGCAGGAATAGCTGGATGTTGTCGTTGGAACTGCAGTACAGACATGAGCGTCGAGAGGGAGTCTTTCAAATTTCCCCGGCGGCCCCGAAACAAGGCTAGAGCTTTCACACTGTCTATAAGTTCAGGGGAGTATTTCATCGAACCATCAACCTTCAATGCAGAGCCGGCTTGATAATGCGGTAATAACGATTGCACAGCGAGATCGAAGGAGTGCTGAGCCTCCTTCAACAAGCCGAACTTCTCTTGAATCTCACCCAGACGGCGAGCCGCGGACGATTGTAGAGGCATTTTGAAGATAGTGTGTGGCAGGGCTTCTTCGTATTTCTCCATTGCCTCTTGCAATCGGCCCTGTCCCTTCTCAATATCACCAAGCATTATCAGTACTCTCGCCAGTCCTTCGTCGCAATCTGAAGTCGAGCTACGTCCTTGAGTAGGCCGCACCACTTTCACGTTGCTCGACAGGTTACTAGATTCTTCTCTTTCCACTTCCTGCTCCTTCAAATATTCTAGGACGCTCATCAGGCTCGCCTTTGCAGCGATCGGTTGATCCAGAAATTCATAATTGAAGATGGCCCCCCGAAAAGCGAATCTGGTCTTTTGTGGCCATGCTGAGGGTGTGGGGTCACTACTTTCCAGATACAGATGAGCGCCCACAAATCCTGTTCCAGCGACTGCAGCTGTGCCGATCGCGGAATAAAGCACAATTCGTACGGCAGTCCTTGTATGTACCAAGATAGCAGTACGATTCATTGATATTGTGGAGTACTATCCCGTGAACACTAAGTTCCAAGCGCTCGAGGTGACCGATTGTCAAACAGATCGAGTCGCAAGAGAAGTTGATCGCGACGTCCGGGCTTTCAATCCTACCAATGGTATAGATTAGTACGTCTTCGACTTGTGTCGATTCGTTCAATCGAGTCGACCTCGTAGACGAATTACTGGAGTAAGTGGAAGTTATCTCTTCTGGAGCTCCACAAAAGGTCGCTTCAGCATGATGGACCGCGGTCTGTATCCATCACGCACGACCATTTGTAGCAATCGAACTCAAGATCCAGTTAGCAGCAGTCGTCTTTCACCATCGAATCCAGAGGACCCTCACTGACTTTCTTTGCGAACGTTCTTGACCTCTAACGCAACTCAACATGCCAGGTAATTACACAGATAGAGACACGAGCTACTGGTTGACCCACATCAGGTATCAGTCTCGACTATCTCTGCCGAGAACGAGCTCAGACGACCCCGCTTGAAGCCCTGTCTGGCTCTGTCCTTGGAATAGAGGCAGATTATTACCTCAGAAAGCTCGTTCAACAATCCAGAGCACCGTTATTCACCCCGTGGGGTGGGGTAGCTCAATCACTCTTCAAAACACTCGAGAATGATCTAGCAATGCTTGCAGAGCTCGACATCAAGCCATTCTTTGTATTTACAGGTCTGCAAGTACTCTCACAGCATGACGTCGATCCCAATGTTCGTCTATCTAGTCGCATGCATGCACTGAACAATCTGGAGAAGAAACGCAACGATGACACCGTACAGTCCTTCGCCGCTCTGACCACGCCGTCCGACCTCACGCCCGCATTGAAAGAGTACTTGAAGTCGCATCAGATTGAGTTCTTGGTAGCTCCCTATTTTGCGGGCGCACAGATCACCTATATGCTCAGCGTGAACATGTTCGATGCGGTCTATGCTGCGGTAGACATGTTTGTCTACGGTGCTGAGAGAGTCATCACGGATATTTCCTTCTCATCAGTACCGCGTATCACTTTCTGTGACAGAGCAGTCTTACTAGGCATGCAATTGCAAGGCCTGAATGAGGATCAATTCCTAGATGCTTATTTGTTCGCTGGCAATGAATTTTGTCCTATAGTTCCGATCCTTGAGCCAAATCCGCCCTCAGAGTTCAGCGCGTACAGGATGAGGGCTGCTGCTGATGTCGTGAGGCAGAATGGTACGGGGTATCTTGCCCTGAACGGGAACCCGGTGCTGGACAATAGACCTAAATACATGGAAGAGTGGTTGAAAGCTCGAGCACTCTTTAGGCATCATCCATACCTGAACAATGAGGGGGATGTGGTGTTACTTAGGCAAGAAAAGACTCCAAACGATGTCGCGAGAGTGATCGGTGCCCGTCTCCCCCGAGAGCTGTATTTCTACCTATCTCGTGGCCTGATAGAGCCTCAGATCATCGATTCTCTGGTATCAGGAATATGGCGCGAGACTGTGCCGCTAGATGGTGGTGAAACTCGTGAGTATCGGCATCTCTTGGATGGATTACACGAAGTACGTGTACAATGCCTTGATTTATTACATGGCAGCAAACAACTACATCATTATTACGAGAAAAAGGTTGTCGCGGCTGACCGATGGTATCAGGATGACCATAGAGAAGAGATTGAGAAACTCGAGACTCCTCTATACGGAGATCTAAAAAAGTGGCGAGTGAATTCAGACTTCATAGAGACTCATTGTAAAGGCAAAAGGGATGTTTACAGTCTGCTGAACGCGCTGCAAACGGATGCGGCTGTTCAGGCCTCACTAACCTCAGATAAGCAGATCGAGACATTTGAGGACATCGAGACCAATATTTTGTATAGAGTACTACAACTTCGGGGCTATATTACAGTCGAACATACCTTGTCCGGCTGGGGCAAGGCTCTGTTGACCGGGCTTGACGGAACGGATGCATCTCTAGCGATCTCGATCTTCGTAGCCGTGGAAATGCTCAAGCTACATGCTATCAAGGCTGAAGACTTCTCCACCCGTCTGATGCAGGAAAAGCCGGAGACTGCACCTCTAGACGCGCAGTGGAAAATTATAGGACGTCTTGGAGCCTTATTGCATTTACAGCAGAATGATGCCCCGTGGCAAGGACCTTTAGATCGTGATGCTCTGATTTCATTCTCTTTGGCCAACACGACCCGAAAATACCTAGCAGGACTCTATGAGATGACGCAGCTATCACTTTTATTGCGATCGGATGCGAAACGTTCCTCTGCTTTGATCAAAGACCTTTCAAAGATGAAGAATCCATTCCGAATGCACTACGACGCAGGGCTTGCAATCTACACAAAGCGATTTCTCCTCTTGCTCTCTGAAAAGTCAGAATCGACATCTGGATCTAAATTTAGCGATCAACTGAAATTGGTATTCCCAACTTCCAAGAGCGGGCAAACAGATGTTGATGCTGTGCTTAAGCTGTGGAGCGCGTTATATCGTGCAGTCCAGACTGCTGCCAACAGTAAGCACATGGGCACCATCGAGCAAAAGAAATTTGAGCGAGCCAATGAATGGCTCGCTGGACGCACTTAATCGCATCGATTCAAAACATGAAGTTGAAACAATTTGAATGGTCGACTCTAGCTGGCATAGAGTTACATGAGCGTGCTACAGCATAGACCCATGTTTTCATTCATCTTTTTCTTTGTGCTGTACGGCCACGGTTCTGATTTTTCATCGCCACGGACCTTTTTGCACAGTCATAAAATTCTGACTGAAACTCAGCAAAGACCTTCTTGTACTGTGGTCGAGCTACCTGGTTAAAAAGGTAAGGCACTTGGGCGTTTAGAGTAAGATTGCGGTGCAGACACCTCGTGGTCTTGTTATAAGGAAACGATATAGCTTTGCCAATCCAGCTGGCACTCCAAGAACAAAAAATACAATGCGACCAATCAAATCGTATCACTTTGTCAACTTGTGCACCTCCTTCATCATCGTATTCATTACCGTGGCATCTGGTACAATTCTCGCGGCTGCTCATGAGGCTGGATCAATGTCACTAAGATCATTATTGAAGGACGACGAAATTTTCATCAAGAGACAAATCTTGGTTGACCTCGACAAGGATGATACACTGACGCGTCTCTCTGCATCACAAACACAGACGGTCGAGAGTCCATCATCAATCACAGGATTTCAGATCATCAGTCCGGGCAGACCGACTTTCGTGAGGGACAATACAGTACTAGAAAGTCGACCGACCTCGTTTGGAATAGACGAGGTGCCCAACGAGAGCATCATCAATAATGCATTTACGGCGGCAGCTGTCGCCACGGCAATTGAGAAACAAGCTTCTATGATCACCATGATTCGACCTGTTCCATTGCCAACAGAGGTCGGGCTACTCAACCGCATCATACAAGCTATTGAAGAAGCGCAAGCGACCGCGCTACCATTTGCTTTCGATGCGGCGAATCCATTCGACATAACGGGGACAAAATGAGGGAGGGAGTCGTCGTCCTACCACATATACCATTTCAAATTGTCGTAAGAACAAAAGGGGCAACTTGTTTCATAAGCAATTCATAAAAAAGTAAGAAAAGAGGATACAAAAAGACTAGATGTATGATGAGTTGAGTTGACCGGTGCTTGTTTCTTGTTTTCCCTTTAGAATCCGGGAGGTCTGACACCTTGGGGTGCTTGTTGCGGTTGCGCAAAAACGGGGCTTTGGGTTCCTGGAGCCAATAAATCATTTCCACCGGCTTGCATCTGCAATGCCTTTTCCTCCTCTTGCGCCTGTGCTTCCGTCTCGACAGCCATCATGAATGGGATTCCGAGTAAGAGTAACGAGGATGTGATTGCCCATAACGTTTTCCCGCCAAACAGGGCGACCGAGCTGACGCCGTACTTTGTCGATGCGAAGGCGTTTGAAATCTTGGCTCGCGTCGGCGGGGGCACGATGTCTCGTAGTGCGGAAATTCGCTCATATAAAGTCTCATCCAAGGGACCACCATCTTCCGTCTCGTCAATCTCTGATTCACTGTCTGATGCAGAAACGTCCGAGTACTGATCCTGTTGCAAGTCGTACTCGTCCGTCACTTCTTCCAATCTCATTCGACTCATCTTGATTTACTGCCAACTGATGAGTTACGATACTCCTTTCGCAAACGAAACAGCAGCGAGCTCACCTTTATGTTGTACACGGGGTAATGGGTACTTCTGGGAGTTGGAAGGCGTACAAGTGGGATCCGATGTCGTCGTTCGCTCCGTCAAAATTTCGAGGGGGAGTGAAAAGTGATCAGCTAGCCACACAAAGAGAAAAATTGGAAAGCGAACACTTTTTCAACAGTAATCTCTAAGACAGCAGCAGCACTCGCTAGAACTATGCAAAAAAAAAAAGAGACACACCACTTATAAAACTCTTCTCCCTCTCACTCGAAAGAATTGCTTGGATTTTTGATTTTTTTTTCTTCTCAAGCATTTACCATGATTGCATTCGCATTTCCCTTGTGTATTTCAACATCGTGCGTTTCTGCATCATAGTGACCCAATAATTTGATTTCAAAGTTGGCCACGGCAATACCAAACAGTTTCAACAGTCTCGTTTGATTGCTGTCCAAGACATCTCCTTCCTTGCACACCGTATAATCGTTCGATAGCGTGATGACTCCATTCTTCAATAATGTAGGCACTAACAAAAATGTCAGCATTACTTGGTGATTTTGTGCTAGATGGAAAGACTTACTTCCCATGCCTCGCACGGATGGTTCGAGGGTGTGTGAGAGCAAGACGTCGTCTTCTGCTGGGATTTGTCCTCCACGGGTATACACTGACCCCGCGGGCACGGTAAAAGTGACGGGCGAGATTGTTCCGGCACGAGCGAAATCGGTCTTTGAGTAGTCTGCGAACCACGTCTCTACGAGTTCCGGTGGATGCGAAGTACAGAGCAGGCCGACCGTCCCTTTCAACAGCTTTGACAACCTGTGGATATTGTCCTGATATTCTTCCGACGGAGACGTCCCGATCGCCTTGGCCATGACTTTTGTACGGCCGAGGAATATCCTACTGTCGCTCCACTGCGCCCTCACATCCTTCAAGTACGTGTTGCGCATGTTTTCCACGGAGAACACCCAGGCGTATTTATGTTCATCCAGCGACTCCCGTATCGAGCGAAACAAATTCTCCTTGCCTTCCCTGCCCTTCTTGTCTGTCTGTGTCAACGACACAATCTTCTCCCTCCTGGACTTTGGCATGATTTCGACAAAAAGTGTTTCGGGACACTCGTGAGAATGAGACTTTCGCGTACCTGAGTTAACTGCGACAAACCTTTTGGGGAAAAAGTTGCATCGAATTGGCGACTGATACGATGAAAACGTGCCCACACAAAAATTAACTCTTCAGTTTCCCCTCCAAAAAGAGGACTCGTGTCCTTGTTCACATCGTTTGATCTCTGGCTGATAGACTGAATAGTTGTGTGTGTCCTTGGAAAGTCTCAACGAAGCTCTCAATCAATTGTGAAAGAAGAAGAGGAAGAAGAAAAAAACAAAAGTGTGTAATCCTACCCAAGCATATTAATCTTCCTTCAAAACGCTCCTTGTTCCTTGGTGCCAGATGCGACGGACCAATCGTCGAAATTACTAACATACAGTGTCGTCTATGATCCATGCTTCCAATGGCTCAGGCAAGACTCTTGTTGAATATCTCCTTGCCTGAATAACCCTCAATCGTCTCCCGCATCAACGTTGTCTTCCAATCCCCCATATCTTTGAGGGTTTTTCCTCCCTTGTACTTCAGCTGCAGTAGGTCACCAATCTCATCGCAAGCGATCAGCAGCCTGTCGAGGTCGTCTTTATTGTGTGCGGCACTGACGCAGAAACGGACTCTGGACTTGACGAGAGGTGTCGCTGGGTAAGCCACAATGACTACGGCAATCTTGCGCATCAGCATTTCGTGACTGAATGCAGACATCTTGGCCGGATTGTACAGTAGCAGAGGAATGATGGGGGAGTAGTCGTGACCGTAGATGATGAAGCCTAGCTTCCTCAAGCCAAGGTGCAGGTAGATACTGTTGAATGCCAGTCGCTCCACTCGCTCTACGCCATCAAGTCCAGGTATCTCTAGCGCGATACTTCGTAGCGACGTACTGATCTGTTGAATCACAACAGGGGACATGGCCTCGGCGAACACTGAGCCAGCGTTCGAGAACTTAAGCGCCTCGATCATGTGGTGTGCCCCTGCAATATAACCTCCTGCAGCACCAAAAGATTTTGTGAACGTACCCATGAGTATGTCTACTTTCGCAGGGTCAATGCCATAGAAGTCACACACACCACGACCTCTTCTACCAAGTGCTCCGATAGAATGTGCCTCATCAATGAAAAGATAGAACTTGTACTTTTCCTTGAGTGCTATCAGGCCGGGCAGATTACACATGGTTCCCTCCATGGAATAAAGGCCTTCCACGACGACCAGAATCTTCCTCCATGGTCGATGAGTCCGGGGTTGACCTTGCGAGATGACGTCGCGAAGCAGTTTCTCTAACGCATCCATATCATTGTGACTGAAGATTCGTATCGACGCCCCGGACAGACGTGAACCCCAACGAATACTCGCATGGTTGAGTTCGTCAGATATGACCAGACAGCCCTTGCCTACAAGAGCCGAGAAGATGGTCGCATTCACACCGAAGCCCTGCGAGTAGACGGAGGAGGCAGGCTTGCCGACAAAGCGGGCGACCAATCTTTCCAGCTCTTCGTGGAGGTCCAAGGTGCCTGCCTCGGAACGAGTCGCACTGGACGAGATGCCGACCCTGCGGACGACCTCTTCTACATCGTCTGCGCACGCACCGACACTCTCGGCATACCCGAGGTAGTTGTAACTTGACATGTTCAGACACTCGGTCTGTTCTCCAGTGAACTCGAAAGTAAGGTTGTGGTCATGTGTCTCTCGGTTCAAGAGTGTGATATATCTGCCCGGCACACCTGTGGTCGGTCTGTTGAAACAATCATTGATCCTGGTCTTCAGTCGCCTGACGTAAAAGTTGTCGAAATCAGAGTTCAGCGGTGCGTAGCCATTCTGCTGTTGCAGATAGGCATACCTCTTCTGAGCAAAACGCTTTCCAAAGAAGTCTCGAATGTGACCCAAGACAATAAAAATCAAATAGGAGAGATAGGTCGTCAGGAGCCAAAAAATGGGTGGCTCCTCCTCTACGTACTTTTCGGGAGGTCCAATGGCAGTCGAGGGTATCTTATGAGAGGGATCCAAGAGCGGCGCATACTGTGAGGCCTTCTTCTCGTCGCGCTTCTTCGGTGCCGTGGTCGAGCCGTTCGTGTAGCCATTCGTATAACCATTTGTCATGTGATTCTCGTTGATAGTAGAGGAGGCAGTGGAGAACGTAGGCGTGAGCTCTGCCTGTGACAACGCCGGCTCTGCTATTCTCTGCGTGTTGTAAGGAGACGAAGGCTTCCCGGGAGAGGAGAAGAAGTTGAACTTGGAAGAAGTGCTAGATTTGGTGCTGGGATTTCGATTGAGGGACGAGTAAGGATTGTTGTCCGACATCGCAGACCGCGTCGCGACCATATTGGGTTTATATTGGTAAGCGGGTGCTGTATTCTACTGATGCACCTAGTGCCTGGAGGTCAAGCACGCTGGCCTCTCCAATCCAGTCCGATTCGCAGTTTGAATCGATTCGCCGATGTTGCTGGGAACGAATGATGGGAGGCAGGGAGAAAGGGAGCTCGCACCGCAGGTCGCGACCTGCAGCAACTGTACTCGCAAGCTACGGAAAAGGCAGGACACACCGGGCGTGGTCAATAGGTCACTCATCTTTTCAGAAAACTAACCTGCATTCTAGATGTCTTACGTCGTCATTGTCTATAGTATAATACTAGTCATGAAATTTACATGTCCATGCAAGACCACTTTTGACTAATCAGGCCTCATCAAGTGTTCTGATTCATGGGTGCACCCGGTCTACCAAAAGGCCTTCAGAGACTCGATGGTATCGACCGTTGATGCCTTGAGATCTATGTACTTGATTCCCAGGACCTTCTTGGACAGAGAATTGTCAGACTCGTACTGAATCTTGTACTTGTCAGCGCCATCTCCTCCTTGAGCAGACTTTCTCTCGGGATATTTCTCTCGAAGGACGTCAACCACCATCTGCCATGTGAAGGAATTGGCCGAGCAGAGGAAACGCTTGTTGGCAGCCTCGGGGTTCTGCATCGCCAAAATGTGCATCTTGGCAACATCCCGAACGTCAACGAAAGATTGGGTCGGCCCCGGCGCGGCGATAGTCTCTGGCTGGTTGAAGTACTTGAACAGCAAGCCCACAGATGTGTTTATGGATTCCACGTCCTTGATCTTGTGAATGGCAGGTCCAAAGACGAAGCTTGGATTGATGACAGACAGGCCAAATTGGGGCTTCTCTTCATCCTGGAATTTCCATACGTAGCGTTCGGCGGCGTTCTTCGAAGCCCGGTAGGCGGTCGTACGGTCGAAATCCTTGCTACCTTTGGTCTTCTCAATATCGTTGACGGATTTGTCATTCCAGTCGGCCTCGGTGTAGATGTAGCCGTCACCCTTTGGTGGTCCGTAAATCGCGGCTACGCTCGATGTCACCACGACATGCTTGACTTTGTGTCCATGAGTCTTGGCGGAGTGAAGCAAAGACTTCGTGCCCTGCACAGCGGGATTTATGAGATCCTTGTATGGGTCTTCCGCCCGGAAATGGAATGGCGAGGCGATGTGAAGTATGGCATCAACGTCCTTGACGGCATCATCGAAGACGCCGTCATCCTCAAGATCTCCAGCCTTGACGATCTCAAAGTCAGAGCCGTGTGACTTGAACAAGTCCTTCAGATGCTGTGATTTGTCACTTGCTGGATCTCGCGCCGTTCCGCGGACCTTGTATCCCTGCTCCAGCAGCTGCTGGGAAGCGTGTGCGGCAATGTAACCAGTTGTACCTGTGACCAGGACGAGTGAGCCTTTGGGTACGGATTGAGTCGACATCTTCAAAATTTGTTGAAAGACGGTAAGAGACAGGAGTGACGTTATAAACGGCAGATGTCGAGCAGCGGGGCCAAGAGTGGCAAACGTGCCGCTCCACAAATTGCATCAACTTTGTGCACGTGGAATCACTCTACTCAAGTAGAACGAGTAGAACACGGCAATTGCACTATCAAGGAGCAGGAGCCGGGTCGAGCGGATGACTCAAGTCTATACAGTATGCGGTGGAAGATTTGATTTGTATTGCAGATCTGCTCTGCTTTACTCTGAACGACTACGAAAGTTTGGATCTTATGTATGCTTTATGGTTTTGCTTGAAGTCAAGTCGAGCGTAGCCCTATCGACAAAGAAGCCTTGGAATATAAAGCACCTTGAAGCGCGATTTGAGCCATCCCTGTACTAACCAAATAGCGCGGACCGAGCTCACCAGACTTAGATAGAGAGGAAGCTCAAGATCCAGGATGACAAAAGTGTCGTGCACAAGTCTATCGCCGACCCGTCGTCTCAAAGGCATCATTTGGCCCCTCGTCTCCACTGCTCACTCCTGTCGGAGGACCGGCTTCGACTCGGGTCAGCCCGCAGGACGAACGCCGAACGAGGACTGAACTACTGGACGAACCAGAGACAGCTCGCTCGACCGAATCGGAAGTTTCTCCAAGAGGAAGTAGACATTCGATGCCTTTAGGACATCAGATTGCCGCGTGATATCAGCTTCCTCCAGACTAAACATATCAGTTTGGTAGCATGTTAGAATGAAATTTGTTGAGACGACAAAAATGAAGCCAAGCAGAGATGTCGAATTTCTCACGGTGGACTTTCCGCGTCAACACGTGGACACATACACGTGCGAGAAGAGGTTTGACGTCATGTCGGCTTCATCTCATCAGCACAAGAGGAAGGCAAAGTTGGTATCTTTCTACGAGTAAATAATACCTACCAAAACATAATGACAGACAACAGCCAGACACCGGGTCTTATTGCTTCGCACCTGTCGTACGCCAAAGGTGCTGCTGAGGTGAGAAGGCCCAAAGTTTGAACTCCAGACTTGGGCGCCACTCACACTATTAGGAATCTATTGGCAACTTGACCGGCTCAAAAGAATGGATCAGCTCTGGACAGAACGATCAATCCGCTGCCAAGGATGACATGCACAAGGCTTCAAATGCTTCGACTGACCCCAGTCAAAGGACTGCCACGACGTCTCTCAGTCGCGAGGGAGGTCTCGAGGCAAAGATTGGATCCGCTGTGGGCTGCCCAGGAATGGAGGAACAGGGGGAGCAGAAGCAGGCGCAGGCTCAGAAGTAAATCATGAATTTCACATCATAGCGGACATCTAGCATGAGTGCAAGAGAATGTTGAAAAGTGGCATCATCCTTACCCCACAATTGGTGTCTATCACACCATTCTCAGCCTGTAATGAGAGCTAGCAGTATCGAGATAGTCGAATAGCGTTATGTACGGCTGCCCTCGAATGTATCTGCTGCTTTCCATCCGGACGCATCACTTGTCAGGAGGTCATGACTTCCGTGTCGACGATCTCATCGAAGCCGCTTGGTAGACTTCATACTCCACTTCTTGCTGCTACTGAGGAGAAAGCTGTTGATCCACAGGGATACATTTTAGGCTCGCCGTACCCAGACATACTCTTAGATCTGCACACCTTTGACCATATCAATGCAGACATTGCTCGACGTTTGCAATGCTTACGATCCTATGGCGATCATCTGGATGCGGAGTACCCCGTAGCCTTCAATTTTGATGAGTGCTTTCGAGGTGTCTCGTACGATGCCGTTTTGTACGTTGTGGTCTTTCGATCAACTGTAGCCAAAAGCGCCGTGTCGTCTCAACTCTTTGATAGGCTGCACGCCCAGGATCGAGAATCCTACGTTGAGGCGAACCAGCGGACCGGGGGTTTGTTGAAGTATTGGTTCGGCACAATCAATTCAGACAGACGCAATTTGGCGACGTGTCTATGGGTCGATCAGGAACATGCTAAAGAGGCCAGCAAATTACCGGCTCATCAAAAGGCCATTGATGTCGTGCGTCTCGGAGTCTACGAGGACTGGAAGATTGAGCGGTATAGGCTGCACCTCGGTCCTGGTACAATCGACTTTGTACGGTTGTGATAGGCAGGGCATCTTACGAGCATATTTTCGAACCCGAAACATACATGGTATGCTACACCAGGGCGTAGCCAGAAGGCTTCTACAGCACCTTGTTGGGAAGACGCAATACACCGAACGAAATCACACATTGGCACAACAGCACTATATCGGATAGCTACGCGATCCTTCATCATCAGTATAACGGATAGGACTATGTAACTTCCAGACACTAGACATGATGTCCCTCCTATTATAGCCGCCAAGACAGGGAACCAGCAAATTTGAGGGCACAATCTCTTTTCGTGTAGGTGCGTCCTTATTTCTGGAAGTCGGTGAACAGCATCTCAGCTGTCCATGAAGAGATAGGTGCCATTCGTAGCGGTATAGTAATGAGGACATGACCAGATCAATGTGCAACCACTAGCAGGCACATCCGCCGCTCCTGCTGTCCGAAAGATTGAGGTTTATCGGATCGCTGAAATCCCCTGCGTAGTCATCTGCGGCTTCCTGTGCGAGCGCATTCTTTGCAATGACTTCGAAAGCTTGTTCAACGTTGAGAGCCTCTTTAGCACTCGTTTCAAAGTAAGGAATATTACCCTTCGACTGACAAAAGGTAGTGGCTCGTTTTTGTGAAATCTGCAGCGTTAGTCACAATCAATCCAAATCACCACAAAGATGCCCATGAACCTACCATGCGTTTGCTATCTTCCATGTCAATCTTGTTGCCTAGTACAACGAATGGAAAGTTGTCTGGATCTTTAGGTGCAGCCTGTATGAGAAACTCGTCCCGCCACGAATCGATGGCGTCAAAGGACTTTGCGTTATTGACGTCGTAAACCAATACACAGCAGTCAGCGCCGCGGTAGAATGCTACCCCGAGACTCTGGAAACGTTCTTGACCTGCAGTATCCCAAAGCTTGGCCTAGATCAGCATCGATTCCCAAATTGATCCTGAGAGGTCCACTGACCTGCATCGTGACAACTCGATCGTCAACCACAACTTCCTTTGTCAGGAAATCAGCGCCGATCGTAGCCTTGTATTGATTATTGAACTTCTTATTGACATACTGATTCATGATAGACGTCTTGCCGACACCAGAGTCGCCAAGGATGATGACCTTGAGTAATACCTTGCGCGGCATGTCGTAGAACGGAGAGGGATAGGTAGATGCGGTAGGGTCAAGATAAGGGGGCAAGGCACAGCTGGCACAGCGATGATGATGTATCTGGAAGCTTGGAGTCGCTGTGCTCGCTCATCCAGGCTGCGGACCGACCGCTCGCATCGCCAATCTTTCCGCCTCCACTCCACGTCGATTTCTCCAACGGTGCGCCTGGCTTCGTACACGCCGGACTTTTCCTGGTTCTCACTACCTGAGGCCAGAATACTGTCCCGCTTGGAAGACCATGAGCCAGGGAAGTCCACATATGACTATCGATCGCCATGTTTGGGGATAAGAGAACGAAACGGAGTCACGTTGCGAAAAACGGTTCCGTATCTAAAAGACAGGCTAAACCGAGATTGAGGCAAACCCGGCTTACCGATCTCAGCAAGGTAGTGAGCTCTCGCAAAGGGTCTACTTGTGCTTCAAGGGACGCAGAGGAAGGGGAATCATCATTTGGAAGCACAGCACACGATGAATTATTGTCGACCGGTTTGGACGGAGCTTCCGATAGCGTTGAGGATGGAGATGACAATGCGTTGACATTTGCAACAGAGAATGGACTCGATAAAGCGAGAGTTCCAGATCAGGGAGGGACACCTGCTTCTCAGCAAGACTCTACGTCTATTACGGTTGCCACCAACCCTACGGCTTTGCCTCCTAAGGACAAGACGCGTAGACACTATCAGCAATCAAAAATTAAGCTCGTTCCAGGGGTTAGCCGCTTCATATCGACAGATCCTATGGATAGTGAGGAGGAGGAATTCCGGGCAACACAGATAGCACCTCAAGGCATACAAGCAGGACCACTTCCAAGCCCAAAGCGGAGGATGAGATCTGACAGCGAAAGTGGATCAGAAGCGCAACAGAGTCCAAGCACAATGACTCCAGGTCGCAGTGCTGTTAGGAAAATCCCTTTGGACGATAGTGACGAGGAAGAACTTGTCACGCCATTGAAAAGAAGGAAGCGCTTTATGCCGCCCGTCCCGGCACCTGAGTCTAGCTCGGATAGCTCAGAGTATCCAAAATACAGCAGTCAGGATCAGGAACTAGCAAAGGAGGCCCGAGATCTCGACGACGGTCTAAGTAGGCCACTTGAAGATAGACAGCGAAACGTCCAAAAAAGTGCATATCGCAGTAATCTTGAAAAGCTGCGTAGGAAGAAAGCTGGTCTGGCCTTCGACAGTGACGAGAGCGATGATGTAGACGATGTGGACGAGGACGACGAAACAGGTGACGAAGAGCTTACAGATCCAGCTTCCAATAGCATAGAGCCTGCGCCGGAAGATTGGATCATCGACGATGAATTGGACAGACAACAAATCATAGAGAATATGCCTGAGGAATTCCAACAACCACGACAACCCCTCGAACAATTCAAGATCGCGGTGCAATGGGAGATTCTGGACCTTTTAGTGCCGCAAGGTGGGCTTGAGCCTGATCACTACTTCAAGCCTGCAATCGACTGGCTACGCGGCCGCACTGCTGGGAAATCCCAGGCCGCAATCTCTTCAATCTGGCGGCGACCATTTGTCCGTGCCTTACAGAGAGGTCCCGAACTCAATGCCCTGCAGACCGGGAATCTTGGATACTTTTGCGACGCATGTGGCAGAACTAACAGGGTGGCAACGTATATCGTCAAGTTCGAGGGTCCTCGGTACGACCACATGACGTTGGAAGATCTCGACACCGATGCCGACTCGAGCGAAGACGATCTTCTTGTAGACGAAAACGCTGCTTCTGATGTCGAGGAAGAGAAGGAAAGGAAGGAGCGCATCTTGCGTGCCGAATGGAACTTGGGGATCAATTGCTACGAACGCACTTGTGTGGCACACGAGCTATTCCATCTGAGAAAACAACTACGGGAGGAATTGCATGACAAGTTGCGCCACATGGGTTTATTCTCTGCGACCAAAATACTCGAGCGAGCCACGTTATCGACAGGCAAACGACTCGAATTGGCTAACAGCGTCACTGAGCAATTGGATGGCGTCAGGTTCCAGCAACGATTGTGGACGCGCTACAAGGCGTCGATCGAGAAGAACGAGAACTACATCGTGGACCCGAACGTTGGAAGAAGAAAAGGACGCTTTGGTCATTAACGCCGGACGTGTAGGTCATCGAGAAACTTCTAGTACATATTCAGTGTAGTCTACGCACAGTGATCAGACATTGTCGTAATACGTTATACATATATAAGAAAGGTGGCCCTGATGAGGATCTCCGAAAGCACCTTCCAACTGGCTTCCCCGGTACGCTTAGCTCGGCCTTGTGCCAGGCTCGTATCAAGCACCCTATTGGTCTCTCCCCACCCATGTCTTGGCTCGCGGCGTTCCTCTTCGTGGGCACGTGTTTCAATCCTATATCAATCACGTGAGTAGGATTGGTCTCAGCGGCAGAGCTCCTCAGTGGCAGCAGTCTGTCGCCCGAAACAAAATTTTCGAATTCGGAGGGGGACGAGTCTCACACCCAGTCTTTGATTATCCAACAGGTCAGTGCCTCTCACCGGTCGAAGAAGTGTCTGTCACGACGACGCATCTTTCGACAGGAAAGTAATAATATCGACAAGAGAACTGATTCTCGAAGATAAGAAATGGCCGCCTCCAAATCACACGTCCCGATCGTGAAGAAGCGAACCAAGACCTTCAACAGATTCCAGTCCGACAGATTCAAGACCGTCGGATCATCATGGAGGAAGCCAAAGGGTATTGACAACAGAGTGCGACGAAGATTCAAGGGATCCATGGTCATGCCATCCATCGGATTCGGATCCAACAAGAAGACGAGACACATGATGCCTTCCGGACACAAGGCCTTCCTCGTCAGGAACGTCAACGACGTCGAATTACTCCTCATGCACTCCAAGACGTACGCCGCTGAGATTGCCCACAACGTCTCGTCCAAGAAGAGAGTCGACATCATTGCTAAGGCAAAACAATTGAACGTCAAGGTATGAGAAACCACCTCGTGTCCCTTTGTGAAGCAACAACAGCAGCAGTCCTCGTCTTTGCCGACTGGGCTGTTCAGCTAAGCAAGAGCACGAAACCGGGAACGCTACTTGCACAGTGCTAACATATTCCCAGGTCACCAACGACAAGGCCAAGGTACGATCGCAGGAGTAGATATATCACTCTTTGCATGAAAGGTTGCATCATGGGGTCATTGAGTGTAGCTTAGTAGGAGGATTGGACGACATTTTTCTGCATAAAGTCTCTTTTCCGAGCGTTTCAATAAGTTTCAGCGAAATGTCATCTCTATCAGCTCTGACCCATCCTCGTCTTTCTTTTCATTTGTTATCTAGAGGACACTCTCATGAGATACTGATCTCTGACAAAACCCAAAGAGCCTACATGTACCCTCCAGATTGTCTTGACGTTTGTTCTAGAGGAAGCCTTTTCAAGAGTCAAGCTTAGGAAAAGAAGAGACGATGGCTCAGAAAGAGGGAGAGACCACTGCAAGGATCACCACCATCATGCCAGGTGGTCGGTCACTTGCGGTTTTAACAAGGCATTGGCGAAGCGCGGAATATGAATATCAATCAGGCTGATCGCAGGGCCACGAGACCGTCGTTTGCCCCAGAGAGGACGGAAACACACATGGATGGGCGTCAAACGAGATTTACTGGACACGAGATGAGAGACTGGAGGGCAAAGTCTCCCTTGAACAGTGGACTTGGGCAGGCAGGACGGGGAGATCTAGATTGGGGGGGGGGGGAAGATCTAGAACCGATTGCCTTCTCTGCTCGCGCGGATCTCGCATCTGGCAGGATTTGCGAGGCTGGGCCCCGTGGACGCTCAGTAAAGTACCGATTGTGTGGGTGCCGCTTCCCATTCCGGCCTGTTTCTTGGAAAGCCGGCGCACCTGAAGACGTAGTTCCGTTGTAGTTCGGAATTCTACCCTGGGGGGAAGGGAGGTTTTGCTTAGTTCATCAAATGTAGTTCTAAAGGGCGACGAAGGACCCGGTTTCCTACTCTTGCCGCCTAGTTGTTCCTGGTACACGCCGGTCAGCGCGAGTCCCTTCGCCCCGATCGGGCTCACGACGATGGAGGATATCGTTCGGACGGGTGTCGTCGTCACGGCCATCTTTGGTACGCTGAATTTCATCTGTTGTGGCAGCGTCATCGGCCTCACTCTCTACCACCGATATGTCAGTAAATGGAAACCGCTACAATCGCAAAGTAAGTGCAACACCATAATCTTCGCGGGGAAACTCTTTTTTTTTTTTTTTTGCTGACCTGGTGCTCCGAACAGATGTCTCTCTGATTCTATGTCTACTCTTTGCGGATATCGTGCAGGCCATGGGCTTCATGACGGGGTACCGCTGGCTGGCTCTGGGTCACGTCGAGCAGCGAAGTCCGTCTTGTTCCGCGCAGGGTTTCTTCCTCGAGATGGGAGATAGTGCCTCTTCGTTCTTTGCCTGTGCCATCGCACTGCACCTGATCCTAAACATCCTCAAGCCGTCGAATCCGAAGGTGCCCGACGTCCTCTTCCGATACTGCATAGCCGGCGTCTGGCTCACGGCGTTCCTGTTCGCCTTTGTGCCCGTCGTCATGGTCTCGAAGCACATCTATGGAGACGTGGGCATCTGGTGCTGGATCCGGCCCCAGTACGGCTGGCTCCGTCTCTTCCTCCACTCTCTCTGGCTCTTTGTCACCACACTCTTGTCAATCGTCGTCTACACGGGCCTCGGAATCTACCTGTGGCTGTACGGTACCAAACAGCGGTCTCCGGAACTGAAACGAGTGGCCAGGAGAATGTTTCTCTACCCAATCATATACACGCTCGGCACGTTGCCCCTCGCGACCGTTCGTGCGCTCAGTCTAGCCGGATACAACATCACGATGCAACAGGTCGTCGGGTGCTCTATTGCATTCTCCGCCCTCGGTGGCATCCACTGCGCAGTCTACGTTCTCACCCGCCGCGCCATGTTGAGACGCGAGCTCGACGGTATGGGATCCGGTCAAAACAACGGGGGTAGCACAAGACCGTTGCCCAATACAAACGACTCTTACCTCGGTCCCGTCACCCCGAACCATTCAAAGAGTACGGATTCATCTGCGGAAGAGATCCCTTGAATCACGAACCCTCAAAGCACGCAGTGCAGTGCAGGAGAACAAACAGGCGTAAAGTCTTTCATTCATTCATTCATTCATTTAGGTTTAGGTGTGTACACATAGCAGCGTCAGCGACATATATATATATATATATACATATTTGATTTAGAGATGGATCATTCCCTATCAATTACATGTACTTTTGTTTTATAGATGTCACTTATTTCTCTCTTTTATTGCTTCGCAACCTTTTTGCCTTGCCGCTTAAACATCTTTTTCCGTTGCGCAATCATATATGTATACAGAAAGTAGAATCCTGGAATGTAGAGGATCAATGTACCCAGGAGGATCAAGGCGTATAGGGGATTCAGCTTCCTGGCTTCATCGAGGGAGGAAAAGACGAGCCAGCACTCGCTGCCGGCTCCGAGCGGGTATAGGACATAGAACAAAGTATATCGCAGCCACATGAGGACTTCGGGCACGGTGCCTTGTAGGTTGATGGCGTAGTAGGAGTAACGGAGCACTTCCGTGATGGACCATGCCGTCACCATGCTCACAAAGGCGCCAGAGTGAGACGTGATTTGTGGAAAGAGGTAGTCGATGCCCCAGACGAGGAGCAGACGCGACACGACCTGCATGATTGTCGTGAATAGGGGGGACGGCACGAGCCCGAGGGCGACATGGACAACCTCAAGGACAGCACTCGTCTGTACCCAGAGCAAAAACGTCGACACTTCGTCGTGGGAAGTCTTGTAATCCGCGATTTGACCTATATAGACGAGCCTGATGAGGACGGACGCCCAGAGAATGGTCTCTACCGTGTTGTAGAGGATGAGATATTTCCGTACCACGGAATTATTGGATGACCTCATGATGAACGGTCCTGACCTCCCGTGCCGATGCTCCTCGTCGTCGTCGTCGTAGTCGTAGTCGTAGTCCAAGTATGAATTGAACAGAGGCTGCGTTGGGTGCTTGAAATTGTTGAGAACCAAACGCGACCCGAGCCTTTCCCTCCCGCATCACCCAAAGCATCACGTGAAAGCAAGCGCCTTCCCCCCGTTAATCTCGGGATGCACCACAATTGAGTTTCAATTTCGTCAGATTCCCACTATCAACCAGTTGTTCCCGTTCCCTGACTCTTTCTGGCCGCCTACACAAATATATTGCTGTTGAAGACGAGTGCAGATACCTCTCACTGTAAACATAGTATCCTTTTGGTCTGATCTAGGCGTGCTATAAAAGGCGTCGACGGTGCGCGAAAAAGTCAACACAGAACCCCAGATATAGATAGAATAGTAGATTGCTCGGGTCATTCTACGCAAAATCAGAGATGAAGGCCGATGCGTTGTCCCAGCTGCTGGATGTCATTCTGGACGATCTGAGCGCTCGGTTCATCATCAACTTACCGGAAGAGGAGCTGTCCTCCGTCACCCGTATCTGTTTCGGTCTGGAGCAGGCGCATTGGTTCTATGAAGATTTCTTCAGGCCGCAGTATCCCGCGCTGCCTTCCGTCAATCTCAGGGCTTTCACGGCGGCTTTGTTCTCACATTGTCCGCTACTGTGGAAATTCAGCGGGCAACATGAAGCTGCGTTCGACGATTTCTTGAAGTATAAAATTAGAGTTCCCGTCAGAGGCGCCATCATGCTGAACAAAGAGATGGACAAGGTGGGTAACCTCTGGATGCTTTGGAAGTGTAGCTTTTGTGCTGACTCAACAGTGTGTGCTTGTCAAAGGGTGGAAGGCGTCTGCAGGATGGGGATTCCCAAAGGGAAAAATCGACCAGGAGGAAGACGATGCAGATTGCGCCGTCCGTGAAGTAAATAACCCCCCAAGAACTCCGCCTGTGAAGATTGGCTGACGTTTAGGTCCGAGAGGAATGCGGCTTTGATATCTCACCGCACATCAGATCGGAGGATTTCGTCGACCTCGTTATGAAGGAACAGAGCGTCCGTCTATATGTCGTTCATGACATACCCCTAGACACAGAATTTGAGCCGCAGACAAGAAAGGAAATTAGTGTACGTATATTTGGTTTCGCTCCAATTGTGAAGCATAGCTAATGGTGATCTAGAAAATCAGTTGGTTTGCTCTGGACGATTTACCGACATTCAAGAAAGATGCCACCAAGGAGCAGACTGGTGGAAAGAACAGCAATAAGTACTACATGGTCGCGCCATTCTTGGGCCCTCTCCGAAGATGGATCAAAAGAAATCGCCCAAAGAGCAACAAGAAACGTCAAGAGAATGCTGTTACCGCAAATAAAGCGGCCGTGCCCCGCGTATCGACACCATCGAACGAGGTTGTCAAGACAAATGAGCCTACGGGAATCGATTACAACGACCGGGCCTCGGTAGAAGCGTCTTCTCAAGCCTTGAAGCTCTTACTCGGCATCGTGGATGCCCCTGCAAGTGCCGCCGAGGACAAATCAGCACCCGAATCCGCGGCCATCCATGATGAGTCCAAGTCAGGATCGATTGATCTCGAATCTTTATTCCGAAGCCCTCAGACACAAGTCAAAATTTTAAACAGCCAAGAACGAACAACACAAGGAATACACACGAACCCCAAAGTCCCGCAAAGTTTGCTCAATACCAGTATCGAGACATCGATTTTGGATCAATTGTATCCGAATAAACTCCCAGCATTCCACGGACAATCTGTGCCATCATCGAAACCACATTATGTCGACCCTGTACAGATGCACAGCGATACTCGAGGGACGCCGTTTGCTCATCACCAACGCCTCCCCCCTTGGATGGACCAACATCATCGTCCAAATATTCCCTTCCCAATGCAGCAGATGCAGCAATTCCAACATCGACCTATGCCTCCCCCCGATCTGCAACACATGCAGCAGATGGCCCAGATGCAAAGACCCCATAGAACAGATATTGCACCACCAGGACTGAATCCAGGTCACAGTCAGATATACTCATCCTTGTCAGCCTCTCCCAAAAAGACAAATCCAAACGCGCAATCTCTACTGGCGATCTTGAAGCCGAAGAGTGTGCCAACCGACTCCATGGCCACGCCTGGATCGATTCCACCACGACAACAAGTTGATCAGGTGATCAAGGGCCCTCAGCCGCTCATGGCCGGTCCTGGGTCTGCTACGAGTGTCGCGCCCGGACATCGACAGTCCCTTTTGGCTCTGCTCAAGCCTACAGGTCCGGGAACTCCGAGCGCTGCTCAGCCGCAGGGTCCTCGCGGGCCAAATCCACACGTTCAACCACTCAATATGAATCAACATCAGAGTATCTCCAATCGAGACTCGTT
Source organism: Taphrina betulina (assembly GCA_008802775.1). Taxonomy (NCBI): domain Eukaryota; kingdom Fungi; phylum Ascomycota; class Taphrinomycetes; order Taphrinales; family Taphrinaceae; genus Taphrina; species Taphrina betulina. The sequence goes on from VWSI01000002.1 coordinate 402,638, forward strand.
CCTTCTGAACTACTTGGAACAGGCCGTCAATGGCCGATAGTAAGTAGTCAAATACCAGACGATTTACGTGTAATCAGCCATACTTGCCAATTGTGACACCGTAGTTTGACGTCCTCTGTGCGTAGAAGCACCGAACATTAGGCGAGCTCCTCTGAAATACAACTATTCACATTCGGGTCCGCGCTTTGCATAATGTGTAGGCGATTGTCCCTGACGCAGGCAGGATTCATGTCGGCACAGGTAAGCTGTTTTGATCTTGCCGTTCGAGACTATGCATCTAATTCAAGAAGCTGGGACCACCCCTCATAGGACTGTTTGCACCTCGTGCGCCAATTCGATATCTAGCGCCATGTGACACTGCTCCTGAAAAGAGGAACACGACTGCCATTACAGGCATTGCAGAGTACGTGTCCTTGTTTGGACAGCACGATCAGGACTATAAGGGCAGCGAGACATTCGAAGAGGCCAAGCAGAGGCGTAGGGAAGAAAAAAAGACGAAACATCTAGAGGGCCTGAAACGAGGCTTGGAGGAGTACAATCCGAATGAAGACACGCAAGTCCGTGGCGATCCATACAAGACGCTCTTCATCTCTCGATTGTCATATGAAGTTACGGAAGATGATCTGCAACGCGAGTTTGGACGATATGGACCTATCGAACGGGTACGAATCGTGAAATCTAAAGATGATAAACCACGGGGTTATGCGTTCCTGGTCTTTGAGCGCGAAAAGGATATGAAGGCCGCGTATAAAGATACTGACGGAATGAGAATCAAGGAGAAGAGGATACTGGTCGATGTGGAGAGGGGCAGAACGGTCAAGAATTGGAAGCCGACGAGACTCGGAGGTGGTTTAGGAGGACGTCAAAAGCCAGGTAAATCGTCCTTGAGGAACGACAATTATTCCTCTGGATATCCAGCAGGACCTCCTCGCGGCTATAATGAGCGTGGACCTAGTCGACCTGTAAATGGTTACGGCGGCGGAAGGGACGAACCTCGTGACCGTAGCGGCTCGCGACCAGACAGAGGTGATATGGGATATAGCGGTCAAAGCTCGAGACCCTACGAACCTCCGGCTTACAACGATCGAAACGCAGACAGGTCCAGGTTAGGACGTTCTGGCATAGGCTTCGACAGACCTCCCGATATGCGGACTGGCCCTCCGAGATCGTATCAAGATTCACATATCGCATTCCAACCTTCTTCGCAGCCAGCGCTAGATCCGAGAGCCAGACAGCCGCCCACGACCTATGGAAACTCTAACCCACCAGCATCCGCTGCACCGAGCGCACCTTGGCTAGCGAATTCGGCATCGTCCGGCGGACGAGACAGGCCGAGTTATGATGATGACCGAGACTATAAACGTCGACGATACTAGTCGAGAAAAAATCGCGAGGTAGGTCGGTAGGTCTTTTGCCAATCATCCTTGTTGCGGTGTGTTGCTGCTCTGAGTCAGGCTACCATGATCAAGACACTTGTCGCAATCTTGTGCAGAAATTCTTGCTTTCTTTTTTGGAAGAATGAACCAAGGCTGTCCTGTTGCAATAAGAGTATAAAAAAGAGGTAAGTGTATTTATCCGTCTACCTAAAATATATATATATATATCCCCGCATCACCACAGTATGAATCATCGCGTAATGCATTCTCAATCTTATCACTCAATTTTTTGACTCAAACTTTTGAGAAGTGCAAAACCAGTTTTCGTATACTTATTGTTGTGGTGGCGATGCCTCAAGTATGATGTGCAGAGTAATGTGCGAGTCTTAATTCTTCGTGATGTCTGCCACTAATTTCGCAGCTTGTCGTTTCTTCTCTTGAGGATCAAGATCTTGTAAATGTTCTATACCGACATCAACAATCTCGAAATGGTTGGGGGGAAGAGTGGACGTTCTTACCTCTTGCAGTGAGGATTCTCTGCATCATGGCTTCGAGATCCTCGATACTTGATTCATCGATCGTGGTTTCTCTATCACTTAGATCAGTTTCCAGGAGCCGTTTATTCAATGCTTCATCTTCAGCCATGAGGTCAGCGAGTAACTCGTCCTCGCTCGGATCCACCAGAGTGTCACTCCAATCACACGCTTGAATTGACTCCTTCGCCCTCGCGATGCCCGTTGCTTCGCCAAATGTGTTGTGTCCAGTCGCGCCTAGTTCAATATACTCGAATCCTTCATCGAGACATACGTCTTCCCAACTACCGCCATTCTCTTCGGACTCGATCGCTCCGCTTTGGGTGCTGGTGCCGACTGCGAGGAGTAACGTGTCTGCGAGACATACATCACCTACACACTTCATACACTCGAGTAAGTGTGAGACTGCACTTTCTTCCGTCCTGCTCCGATCGAACGTGACCACCAAGACACCGATGGAAGCTCTCACGTCCGCCGCTTCTTCAGAGAGATACGAGTCGCTGAATTGTACCCACCCATCACCATCTTCTTCTTCCACCACTGTTACTTCGTCCACCCAGATTCCAATTTCTGCGGAATAATACTTGTTGACGAGTGACCAAGTGTGCGTCACTCCACCGTGACTAGTGGAAGAAATGTCTCGTGGTAATGAACCACTCAAAGCCTCTATGAATCTCAACTTTCCAGAGTGACGTTCACCTACCACCAATATCTTTTTGGCCGTACTCATCTTCTACCAACCCCAGAATGTGCGTGTGTAATCAATAAAACAGTGTGTGTGTGCACTTTATAAAGATGTGCAAACGAGAAAAAAAGTAGTTGTTTGAGAAAACTTTGGGCAATAAAAATTGGTTTTAATTATTTCGGGATAGTTTACAATAATGGACCACCTAGTGCTTGAACACGATTTGCTGCGTTTTTAGCAGTACCAGATTCAACCATCGTCACAAGCGCTTCGAGTAGTGCAGCATCCACATCCTACAGGTGTTTCATTAGTACCCAAGACACACACAAACAGAAATTATACGGAGGGAACGTACTTGATTTCCAGTCAATGCACTCGCTAAAGCAATTTCACTAGCTTGGGCGGCTGCAACGGTAGACAGACCAGCAATTGCAGCGTTACCCGATGGCGCTATAGCCTGATTGTTGGCTCTGATTGCCACCCCAGAAGATTGGATCGCCAACAATGAACTCTTGGTCGCCAAATAGTCAGACGTGTTTATCGTTGCGGAACCCGTGATACTTGACAACAAGGCCTGAACATTTGCAAGTTCGTGTACTTGAATATCGATATTGGCCAAAATACCGTTGGCTAGTGCAATCGTTGGAGACGAATTTTGCAATGTCGTTGTTGTTGTATATTCGGTCACATAAACAGTACTAGTAGGAACAGCAAAGACCAAGCTGCACGTCAGACCAGCAAGAATGAGTGATATGGCATGTAGAGACGGCATAATGTGCATATATCGAGTGCAGACCTTGGAATCATGTCTTATATCAGATGAATAGCGTGGTCCACAGTTGCGTCATTTGGAGGCCATGCCAAGCATTTTAAAGGGATCTGCGTCATTTTTCCGGAGCACAAAAAGTGTGGAGTATCGCAAATGAATTCATGCATCCGCTCGACGCAAATTGCATCCGTCATGCCTGACTTTAGCCAAGGGAATCTTGTCGCGCAAAGAGACGACTACTCGTAGTGCGAAGGAAATTTCGTACCCGACCGCTCGCATCGGATCTGTGTCCCGGGCTAGAAGTATGAAATGCGTTTCCCAATACACAATGCAGCATAAGACACGACATGCAGCCAATCGAATCGTTGTGAAGGTGTTTCATTTCCAGATAAATACTCGCTTGTCGTAAAAGCTACAAGTGCCGATATGATTGGCAGCCACGTCGCCACCATAGACCATGCTTTCGTGACCTTTCCATTCTTTGACAACTTGGAAATCTTGATCATCAATCACTTTAGCGCCGTCGTACATGCAGCAAGCGACAAGTTCGTTTCTGGATCTTGGTATGATTCTCCAGACGCCTCCGCCTAAATTCTCTTCCTGCACTGCTCTCCTAGTATCTCTGAGATCAAATCGACGGATGTGATCATCGTAGGAGCCCGTGAGAATGGTATTATCGCGATATGGCAAGATAGCTGTCACACCAGCCCCGTGGCTCCTCCGGTTTCTGAATGTTGGAGTAGGTTCGTCAACGTGACAAACTTCTCTCCAGTCCCAGCTGCTGAAGACTCCATCATCAGATCCAGAATAGACAAGATTGCCGTCTTCACTCCTGGCCTGTGTCCATACTTCGAGATCAGAGACAGCCCATCGAGCCAGGGGCCACAGATTCAGCGTCAAGGTCGAGACAGTCCCATCAGAATTGGATGCCAGCACACCATGAGACGATACAGAAATGCTCATAATCAACACATTTGCTTCAAACACAGTTTTCCGATCTTTCAAGATCAGCTTTGTGTCCGGCTGACTCGAGCTGGGCCACTCGTAAATAGAGAGAGAGCCTGTAGAATGTGCTACGTATAATAACGACTTGTACCATTTCATATCGAGAATAGCATCGCATTGTGTCTCACTGATCAACTCCGCACCGTCCTTCGGAGTACGATCAGCAACACAAGCGTCCGTGGATAGCCTGTAAATGCAGATTCTGCCGTGCCTCAATCTTGTCCTCTCGTCGAGCAAATAAGTACCCACGAGAAAGACGGACGCATCTTCAGGGTGGAAGAGTAGGACATCAGCAGGATACGAAGTCTGAAGATCTGCCAGGATCGAAACCGCTTGAATGGACGGTGCTCCTGCCGAAGCATCTGTCTCAAGGCCCTCTTCCATTGACAAACAAATCTAGTGCGCTTACTAACGGACTACAACATGACCTTGAAGTCGCATGAATAGATAAGCTGGATCTCGAGCTGCAAACAGAATTTTGGCCAGAATACGCCTTCTGGAGCTCCAAATTTCGAGAAGGTGGCACCCAGTATGCTGCTCTAATCCTCGACTGCTGCAACAGGATCTCTTGGGTTGCGCCGTAGCTAATTACCGACCCAACTGCGCTGAGCTTCACTAGCTTTGGAAGCCAATTCGATACATCTTAGCGCTCGGCGATAATTCAGGATGGGCGCCCTTATATCTGTTCCGATCATGGCGGTAGGGTCATGGATCGTACCTATGATTACGTCCTGTGCTTGCTCAGGAATGTTTGCACTCTTTGGCAAAGCATGTACGACGTGTCAGTCTTCGATAGCCACTAGATTGGCTTATGCGCTGCTTTTCCTCCTGAATTCGATCTTGTCCTGGATCATGATGTCCGGCTGGGCCATCAAGCAGCTCGAAAAGGTCACCCTGAACTACATGCAGCTCACATGTCAAGGTGGAAAGTGCTACGGTGTATTGGCAGTGCATCGTATCAACTTTGCGCTGGGTTTGCTTCACGTTCTTTTGGCCATCTCGTTGTATGGCGTTCAATCTACGAGGAATAAGCGCTCCATCATACAGAACGGCATGTGGGGATTCAAATTGTTTTTATGGGCTCTTCTTGTAGTCCTCACATTCTTTATACCAAATGGGTTCTTTGCCGTCTGGGCAAATTACTTCGCAAAAGCTGGGTCAGTCCTTTTCATTCTCTTTGGATTAGGCCTCTTGATCGATTTCGCTCATTCGTGGGCTGAGACCTGTCTCGAAAACTACGAAGCAACGGAATCGAAGACATGGCAAGCTCTACTAGTGGGTTCAACCGCCGGCATGTACGCTGGTGCCATCGTTCTCACCGGGCTAATGTATGGTTTCTTCGCCTCATCTGGATGCTCGATGAATCAATCGTTCATTACAGTAAACTTGATCCTCGTCATCATTTCTACCATTGCTTCAATCCATCCCTTAGTTCAGGAGTACAACCCTCGGTCTGGTCTGGCCCAAGCAGCAATGGTGTGTGTGTACACTTCGTATCTGACCATGTCGGCAGTGGCAAATGAACCAGAGAAGGGTAATAGTCACTGCAATCCACTGACGAGGGCACGCGGCACACAGACAGCGTCTATAGTATTTGGCGCCTTGTTCACCTTCTTTGCCATCACATGGTCGGCATTCCGTTCCTCTTCGGCCATCGCTTCAGTCACCGGGGCGGATCAGGGACGCATCCGTCTCGATGATTCCACCATAACGACCGAACCGTCGGAGCGTGCGCGCATGCGACAAGACGCCCTATTGGCTGCCGTGGAATCCGGAGCCATCCCGGCGTCTGCCCTGAACGAGGAGGACGATGAGGAAGCCTTCCACGGGCAAGACTCGGATGATGAACGAAGCCAGACGCAGTATGTCTACTCTCTCTTCCATGTCATCTTCTTCCTTGCAACGTGCTACACTGCAAGTCTTATCACAAGTTGGCAGGTCATAAAGATTGACGAGGCGGTCGGCGGCGATGACGACGGTGAGATGTTTGCCATAATCGGCAGGGACTTTACCGTTGTGTGGGTCAAGGTGTTGAGTTCCTGGGTTTGCCATGCCTTGTACATCCTGTCTTGCATCATGCCCGTCATTCGACGAGATGGATGAAAGCCCGGACAAGGTTACAACAGCATCAGCAGCAGCGGCGGCGGCAGCAGCATCATCGCTTTGTATGTTTCATATGGTATATTACTCTACTGCCTAATTTCAAGTATTCGAGTTGAGTTCATGCGATTCCTTTGCCCCACTTCTTGCACACACATACTCGAGCTCCGCTCAAATTTTGACATTCGAGACGCCAAAGTGGAAATACGCAATTCTTCTTGTCGGGCATCCTCACAGATGGGCCTGTAGTGACAGTCGTACCTAAATCTAGTCCAATCTCGCTTTTCGTGTTGGTCGCTAGTCTCCGATGCTGCCTGCGCGACTTGCCCTGGTACGCACCATCAGGCCGACCTACGTGTGCAACAGATGTGTATCAACACTCAGAGAACGAATCATTGCGACGCGTGCATCTGCAAAGAAGGCCACGGCGACGCCAAAGCGAAAGAGAAGAGGCAGGCTCCCGTCCGCCAGGCGTATTGACGAGAAAGCCGTCGTCGAAAAAGCTACGACAGAATCCGACGCCGCTGAAGCGACGATTCTTGAGAAGCCAAAAGGAACCATCAGGAGAAAGAAAGACTGGTCGAAACCGAGCAAGGATTCGATCGAGGACACTGGTCGCGAAATACATATATTTCAGCCCTCGAACAGCGACCAGTCGGCTGTGATAGATATCGAGCCACTGGAAAGAGTTCCTGTGCCTCACCTCGCTCATGGCCTCGACCGTGTCCTTTTCAATCCGGGAGTCTACTATCTTCAGGATCCTCGAAGTCACGTCTACAACTTTGATCCATATCTCCAGGAAATCACTCCAGTGAGGGACTTTAATTTTGATGCTTTGACGGAATACATAACGTCTTCTCGGGATCCTACATTGGACGAATTGGCGCGTGCACATGACCTGAAGATTGTTGGCTCGACGTCCAGTATGACAGGCGTCCTGTCACAGTTCCATTTCTTCATATCGAATTGGAGAGCCGTGAATCTCAAACGGCTTTCGAGCGCATTCAAGGGCAAGTCAGTCAAGTTTACAGGATCGCAACGAGCGCCCGCAGCTATATATTTGAGACACAATAAGGGCATATATGCGATCGATGCAGACAAGTCCCTCGATAGCGGTGAGACCGTGTTGTCTTTCCTCGGCAGATCAATGGAGAAGATGTTGACCCTGCCGCCAGAAGAATTCTCGAAGCTTAAAAAGGACAACAGTGCCGAAACACCTATTGAGAAGTCACGGGAAGCATATCATTATAGTAAATTGGGATCGATGTTGATGCGATCACAATTGGATTGTAATGATTCTCGGTTACCAGGTACAGGTACTTTCGACCTCAAAACTAGAGCAGTTCTGCCTGTACGAATGGATGTGAAGAATGCGCACCAAGGAGCCGGCTATCAAATCTTGCAGTCCGTCGGACTACTTGAGTCATTCGAGCGAGAATACTACGACATGATTCGCGCGGCTTTCTTGAAGTATTCTCTACAAGTCCGGATAGGTAAAATGGACGGCATCTTTGTTGCGTATCATAACACGGAGCGCATCTTTGGATTCCAGTACATTTCACTAGATGAAATGGACGATGCGATCCACGGATCAGTCGACAGGAACATTGCCCATCGTGAGTTCCTGATGAGTCTGAAACAGCTTGACAAGGTCTTGCAATTAGCGATCGAAAAGTTCCCAGACCAGTCAATGTCACTTGTGTTTGAGACGACAGAAGGAAAGTCACCTAGTATGAATGTGGTGATTGAGCCACTGACGGAGGACGAGATTAAGCGCAGACAGACTGGAGAATTACTCAAGACGCTCAAGGCTGCGCAGAAGAATGAGAGAATCAACAAGATGCCCAGCTCGACGGTCTCGACCAATTCCAAAGGGACGCTTGAGAAGATGTCCAGTACACTGGAGCAAATGATTTCGAAAAACAATAAAAAGTCTAAATCAAAGGCTACAGTGTTGGAAGAACGGACTGCACCAAAGAAAGAAGAGAAAGAAGAGAAAGAAGCAGAAGAAGAAGAAAAGGAAAAGGAAGAGCAAGCAAAGTCCGAACCAGCATCTACGCCCAAGATTGTATTTAGAATTACAGGGAAAAACACCATCAACGGTAAAGTCGTCGACGGGCCGCCCGTGCCAGGCGTTGATTCCACCTGGCACTTTCAATATTCCATCACTGAGATGTCTGACACGAACGAGGTGAATAAGATGCTGCAAGGGATGCGCGATAGACAGGTTCAGGCACTCACTGATATATTTGAGGAAGAGGACAAACCATCGCCATTCAAGAAGGATTTACAGCGGATGAGCGACCTAGGCCGTATCAAATTAGAGGAACAGAAGGTGAAACAGACGGGAAGGCCTGTCGTGTATAGGGAAAGCAGTAGTCGAGAACTCGAAGAGCAGTATCGCAAGAGTTTCAAATAAGACTCTTTTCTGTTTTCCTTTGTCGCATTTGGTACCGCATAGCGTTCCGGCAATACATATACATATAAATCAAATCACACACTTTTTGTCGGCCTTTTTCTGGGGGAGAGATGGGCGTATAATGATAATGATGGTGGAGATGCTTTATTTTTTTTTTCCCGTTCTTGTAAAAAAAAAAAAAACCTATACAACCATACTTTCTACTTTACTTCTTAAATGCTGCCTCATTGTCCTTCTGTGCAGTCTCGAAAGCCTCTTTGAACAAATTTGCATTTTCAGAGTTGGCGAATCGGATGGCCAAAGTATCGGCGGTCGCTGTCCCTTCAGAAACGTCCGCTGACGTGGCGTAGACCCAAGACCTATCTGATCCTACGTTTGGAGACAATTGCATATCGGGCGTAACTAGAAAAAAACACGTCAGTCCCAAAAACTTCTTTTGTCCACACGAAGAACGTACTGTAGTGGTTTGCACAGACTTTGAGAGTCTTGTCCCTTCGCATGACCAATCTAGTCTTTTGCGATTGCTTGTGTTTCAGGAACTTGACGTCACCCGTCCCTCGTTCTTTCCACTCGCTCGCCTCTTTGTCGAATCGGAATAGCTTGGCTCGCATCTTAAACACAGACTCTTCTGATTCCTCATTCGTCGTGACTTCGACCGCTTTCTCCAATTTAATCACTGGCTCGAAATGAACGTCTGCTTCCTCCTCATCGGCCTTGTCATCGTCATTCGTCGTCGTCGTTGTCGTAGAGATCTCTTGCTGCTAAAACAAAAAGTCAGTCCCCATTCACACAAAGATGAACAAACCCACATTTTAAGGTGTGGGGGGAAGTGTACGTACGGGAGCTGCCTCGGCGATCGATTTTGTCTCCGTCTCTGTTGTTGTCGTCGTCGAGTCTGTACCAGCAGTAGCAGCCGTCTTTGGTTCCCCGGTCACTGCCTCCTTCGCACTGCCAAACAAGGCAGCAGCCTCATCCGTGACCTTGGACGCTGCTTCAGAGATCGCAGACGTCACCTGCTCCGTCGTTGTAGCCGTAGGCTTTGTCTCTTCCGTACTCATAGCTGAACTGTAGGACGATTTGATGTGTCTAACAGCAGGCGTGTATTTTGATGACTTGAACTCTGAGCCCTTTGCCGAAAGAAACATTCACGCGGGGAGGAGCTCTTCCGAGATCTCGTACCAAACACGTATACGTAGATGTATCAATCATACAAGAAGGAAAACATGTACTACTTGTCATTCTCATTGCAAGTGACGGTCGAGCTCAATGGGTGGTCATGAAACCAAGAAACTTCACGTCTCCGTCGGACAATTGTCGCAGTTTCTGCCGTCATCTCTCGTGCTGTATCAATGAGAGCGGGTATCGTCGGTGACAACCTCATCAATTGATCCACGGATACATGACTGCTCGAGCACGATGGATTCTGAACTACATACCCAACCGTGTAGTCACTTTTGAGGATTCAGACTGTTCAATCACGAATGCTCATGACTCGATCCCCACTCGCATCATCGGGGAGACTGGACATTCGCGCATACATGACCAGACTGAAGAAGAGATAGTGGTGAGTTGTGAGATACTAGCAGATCAATGCTTGTGAATGACTAGCATAGGTATATATATATATATAATATCGAGCAGAGTAGAAAGAATGTGGCTAGAATCTGGGGACGTAGCACGTGTGAAATTGCTCGATTTATGACGTCTTTTGGCGAAGAGAAATCTCGGCGGCTCTCAAGTTGCAAGGTTGCTAAGCCTCTGCTCCTATCTTTTTATTCGTCTTCTCCACTTGGACATTTGTACTCACCGCCAATCATGTCTGGCGCATTGATGAAATATGTGTTTAAGCGCAACATGCCAGACTTGCATTTCGGAACGGACCCTTATTTCGAAGCAGACGACACAAAGAGGAAAAAGTTTAAGCAACCACCGCCGGGCTTGTCTCAGAAGGATGCCAAGATTTTGAAAAAGGTCAGACGCAAGGCGTATCGCTTGGATCAGAGTATTTCGTGTTGTTGTTGCTCCTTTAGAATCGGGCTCGCTTCCATCATCGGACTCATCCCGTTCGTCGGGGACGTGATTGACGCCTGGCTCGCTGCCCGCATAGTCAGCGCCGCAAAGTCAATCGACGGTGGACTACCGGAATCCGTGGTTGCGCAAATGTACGCCAACGTCATTGTCGATTTCGGGATCGGATTGATTCCTCTCGTGGGTGACATTGCCGATATGAGTAAGACCTTCTTCCATGGCGGCCGCGGCGGCACGCTCATGCCTCAAAGACACATTACTGACCGGGATCCAGTTTATAAATGTAATACACGGAACCTACAGCTCCTCGAGAAACACTTGCTCAAAAAGAGTGCTCAAGCGGGACATGATCACGGTCTCGATCACAGCGTGGGTCAGACGACAGCGTCTGCACAGCCCGCAGGCGGCCAACAACAACAACAAGTGAGTGGCGTATATGGCAGTACCGTACCTGGTACCGCCACCACGCACCAAACTGTCGACGCCAGCAGGCGTTGACTACAACACATACAATAAATAATAATCATACGATTTATACTACATGTTCAATGCGGTCCTATCATACATCGTCAACGATCTCGCTGCGTGTAAATGTACCACTGGTCTCGGATGAACCTCATCAGGCCATTGGAAGAGCGCTTCTCTGAACGTCTTGACGGCCTGCTGATTGGCAGATAAAGTCACGACTCGACCGTACCAGCAATTCTCGAAGCAATCTTGAGCTATAGCCGTCTTGAACTCGATGGTGAACGGTACCGTAGGCTGATACGCCACGGGATCGAATTTTTGAACAGTCAGGGGAAATCGGATATCGCTCGGCCAACTGTGGATAGAAATCTGCGAGAGCTGGTGACAAGACAGCTCACTTGGTTGAGTTGAGAACATGATCCTGGCTCTTTCTTTTTCATAAACTGATCCAAGTTCTGAGACAATCTCGAAAAACCGATGCTGCGCCACGGGAGTACAGAAGAGTGGTCTGTTTCCTCGGATGATTGGGAATATCCGATCACGCAGACACGGAACAGTAGATTCTTCTTGCATTTGGAACACCAGCGATTGATGACTCTGCGCCAATTCCGAAAGCATGACGTTTGAAATATCTGAACACAGACTGCTTTGGATCAGTACTTGAGCCAAAAACAAAAGGTGTGCACCGCTTACACAAACAAGGTCGTTAGATCTAGATGAACCGACTCGTTCGTAGACAAGTGCAACTCTTCATTACCAAAGTCATCTTTCAATTGGATTCCGACATTGAATTCAAATTGCAATGGCGGACCAATTTCCGTCATGCATGAAATATTCATGCGCTGAAGAAAATTGAACAATAGTCGAACATTGTTGAGATCCTCTTGTGATTGACATTCTTCCAAGATACGGGGAAAGTAGAGTGTACATTGCGGTGCAGCACCGATTTTGAGATTATTGCCGGCACAATCCAGTAACTTTTTTGCCGTTTCTACAATCTTGAGTTGCGCGAGACTTGATGTACTGAACAACTCGTCGTCGTCTTCCTCGTCCAAGCTGATAAAGTCCTCCTCGTCTTGTTTGCCCGAATCCACATCCATCGTCATTGCAATTGGCAAATTTGTCAATTCAGTGACGAGGGATCTATATTTCAGCGAGGTTCGAAGGATCCAGGCATGACCTTTGCGGTACACGACATCCACAACCACGGAATCCGGTTTCTTGCGTGACGACCCGTGGAACGTTGTGGCGAGACCGTAGAGTGCAGGCACCGATCGCGCCAACCGCCACATGCGAATCAGATCGGGCGTGTTCGTGGAAGCACGAATGTGAACGTCGTCCGCATTAGACAGACTCTTCACTTCCTTCTCTATACGCCTCGCAATCGTACTGATATTCTGCACTTGAACGTCCTCGATCTCTTTCAACTTGACACGAAACGCCAACACCTCTGCTTGAAGTGCTCGTATGTCTTGTAGCATCAACGACCCAATTATCTCTCTCTCAGGCTAGTTCACAGAAGATGAATTGATCGAAACAAAGACTTTGCAATTGGTGGATGATCATGTGGCGACTGATCTGGTTCACTCACTCGGCTACTACATCTCGTCATCACTTGACTCGCAGTCCTCAATACGAATTATGGTCGAGCAGTGTCGTGGATCCCAGAAAAATTGTAGTACGTACAGAGAATCGCTTATGCTATTTAATCCGTTTTGCCTGGTGTTCCACACCGGAGACCTCTTCATCAACCGATCTCTTGAGACTCGTTGATCCATTCGTGTGTATGCTAGCAGTAGCTTGCTCGTCCGGTGACTCGCAGCCACCAGGTATCTCAACATCGAGATGTTCCGAGGCATTTTCGCTCTCGCATGCTATATGCTCACCATTCTGTGCCACTTCTGGTTCTTCTATTATCTCCTCCAAATCCGAGGTAGCCGGAGACGCAATCGGACTATCTGCTGCACCTTCAGCGTCAGCAGACGGGTCCTGGCCGGCGAGCGGCAGGGACTGATTCGCCTTCGAGGATTGTCGAGCTACCACTTTGTCCATAAAGGCTCTGGAATACGCTTTGACCTTGCTCTTTTTGTGATCGGACAGCTCATTCACTTCTCTCGTAGAGCTTTTCATTTCCTTGGCGACAAGTACTCGGACAATTTCCTTCGCGCGCTTTTTGAACTGCTCCTTTCCAAGAGTCTGCTGGTATTTCGCAATCACATTAGGTACAAACTTTGCAAATAACCTTTCCAATCGCTTCTCGTCGTCTATATTGCTTCCTCGCGAGGTTGCTTTTATTGATTTCAGTTGAGACGCAGGGTCTTTGGTCGAGGCCTTGGACGTCTCCTTGTGATGCTTGCGTTTTCCTGCGGCTCGTTTTTCCTTTTCTATCTTGTGCTCTTCGTGCCGCCGCGCTCGCTCAGCTCTCTTCAGAGCTTCGGTTTCCAAACGAGCAGCCTCTTCGGCAGCGTTGCGTTCCTCTTGCGCCTTCAGTGCCGCAGCTTGTTCCTGTTGTTTTTTCGTGGCAGCATCGATGATAGCTTGAAGATCGTGATTTATAGGATCAATCTTCACAGGAGTACTCGATTGGGAAGCGTGGGAACTCCCGCTGAATCTCGCTCCTTGAGGTGTCCCAGAATTTACGAAAGGCCTGGCAGTTTCTCGGGCTCTATAGGCATGCTCCAGGCGACGCCACGGCTGATCCTGTCGATAAGTCGGATTCCGACTCTTTCTGGTAGCTGGAGGGTTGTGACTCGGCGTGCTCGTCCCCGAGCTAGGCTGCTTCGTTGTTGCTTGATTTTCTTCTCTCTTCAGGGCAGCTTCCTCGCCTTCGTCGATAGTATCAGCCTTGATTGGACGTACCCTACGCGGTATGCGGTATGCCATCTCTAAGGTAGACCAGGTCTCGAGCAGTCCTGTTGAAAGTTGCTTGACTTCGATGGTAGTGCTAGGCGCATCTATGAGAGCCTTGACGTGCGTTTCAATCTTGGAACTAGCTATCTTATTCTTCGTAAAAGTTGGCCATTTCTGTAGAATTTGCAGGATGAGAATGCTGATATCAGTATCCTCTTTCCACTTTTCCAATTTAGAGCCCAGCGTTTGATATCCGTGCAAAGCGATGATCTTGGTCTGAATCTTCTCATTTGCGTCATTGGAAATACGTTGCAAGAGCTTTTTGAGCAGCCAACGCTCCGTTGTCTGTAACAAGGTGGCCATGATTTTGGGGACATCTTTCTCAGCGATGCTACGCGGTGTAAGTTCGCTGACATATTCCTCGTCATCTTGGCCCTTCTTGCGACGCCTTGTCGACTTTGGCTTCGCGTCGTCCCAGTCTTCATCGTCGTCGAGACCGAGTGCTTCCACAACGTTCTGTGGCAATTTGTTGGCAGCTTCAGTTTGAGTCTTTCCGCCAATGTATCCCAGGCAGGTCGGTTCACCACAATAGCATGGTGTCGCTTCGCCACCATAACGATCAACATTGTAATCGAAAGTGAGTTCTTCTCCCTTCACTATCTCCTTCTTAGTGAAAATGCCCATGCGCAATTTGCTGCCGACGACCCATTTGTCAACGTAACAATTTGGTTCGCAGGAGTGATTGATAAATCTGCCGAATCCTCCTTTTTTGGTAGCATCGATATACTCGCCTTTTTGCAACATCATAAAGTAGAAGTGCTTTTCGCCTTGTTCTTCGTATTCTTTCTGTCGTTGTCGGAACCGTTTTTCGCCTATGACTTCTCCAACATACTCGTACACAAACATCTCTTTGTCGAGATCGACCAGCGCTCGTAGTCCATATCCTTTCTTGCCTGCGTGAAACACATCAACACCAGCATACTCCCTTAATTGGAATCGCTGGTTCGCGCAACGAGCACCACAATTGCATTCATCGTCCGTGCATTCGATCGATGTCAGCCTGTTAATGCAGTCGGAATTCTCGCCACAAGCAAAGTTCTCGCCGTCGGGAGCTACACATTATTAGCAAAGCGCGACAACCACGGTTGCGGCTCACCTATTTCTGGCTTGCAGTCGCAGCTCATCATTTCGTCCTGGCCAGTCTCGCCATATTCCTTCGATTGGTATGTACAGTTCTCCAATTCCTGAAATGCTAATGCAGCTTCCTCTCGAGCGCTTGGAAAGATATCCGTAGGAAATAGTATAGGCTCGTGTTTGATAGTCTTTAGCTTCGTCTTCCGAGCTAGCATAGGCTGACCAGCTTCGTCAGTCTTGACCTCTACATTGCCGCCGACGGCTTCGATAAGGTCTATCCTTGGCTCTTCCTTCGCATCAATTTTCAGAACATCCTTCTCATCCTGGTCCTGATCTAACTCATTCGGTGGGAAGAGCTGATCAAGACCGGAAAGCATGCCTGCTTCTGTCTTTACCAGAGGAGAGAGACTCCCAGCATCCATGGCATCTTGCGAATTCTCTTCTGTGCCAGACATACCCAAACAGACAGAAACGGAAGTGAAGTGCGGCCTAGATGTTATCGGCACTGTGTGGTCCAAGAAAATGGCAGGTAATAATGACAGGATTCACTCTAGCCGTACTAGGACAAGTCCATGGGGCGCAGACTCTCCAGAGAGGATTGGGTGAGATGCTAATTCGAAATTGTCGATGTACGTGCAAGGACGCAATAAATAAGAAGCGCGCTCGCTTGACTTCTCGCGAGGATGGGGCAAAATGAGGCTTTTCGAGCCAGTCCAGCGTAAGCAGCAGTTTGTCGACGTTGACGTTCCTTCGTGTCTACGTCGACAACCTCGGGGGTATCCTTGTAGATTCCGTTCCAGGAGTCGGATTTCACATCAGCCAAAGCATTTACCCTGGTTCTCGTCGTCTATTTCAATTATACGTCTGACCGTAGATCAAGGCTCGGTCCACCATCCCCGCACTGTGTATTAAGAACGATCTCTGTCTATTAGAAAGCTATCTAAGGTCGAGATATGACTTGCTGAATCGTTCGTTCCGCTACATAGAATCTACCGTGGTCGAAGCACAGTGCCGAACTTGCACACGCTATATAGACTTACCTCTCTGGCTACGAGTCTAGACAGATCCTTGCTATTCTTCCTGCCATCAGGAGAAGCGCGGAATGCTCATCTTTCCGTCATGTGCGAGACACACATTTGACCATTGCTACGTACTGTCACAGCCGTTCACGGTGTTTGGTACACTTGCCGCCGCAGAGTCACAATCTTACGACGTGGCCCCGGAGAAACGCACAAGTCGAGCCGCACAAAAAAAGACAACCTCACATGTATCACGACGGAGGATGAATACAGAGACGATAGGAAGCATATTGTCACTCTATAGACAGCTGCCAAGAGCCACGTATCGCTTGACCAAGGCTGTGGCGATCAATCTCATCGCCGATCACCTCATGGCAATACCTGAAGGGAATATGATGCAAGCATTTTCGCAGCAACGAGGAAGCAAAAGCATCGCCCTCTGGATGGCATTGAGTTCGTTAGCTTGCCTTGGTATCGCGCCTCTGAGATTGCTCAGTACAGAGACTATAGTGTTCAAGAGGTTCGATTGGCGAAGTCTGCAGCTGAACTCCAAGATGCTCCCCATTTTCGTTCCGAATCTCGTCACCAACATAACACGATGTGCTGGCTCTGTTGTGTTCAGTCGCCTGGCAGACGGAACTTGCGAGCTGATAACACGTTTTTCCCGAGGACAGCATCTCAATCATGATCGATTAGGTATCGAGATCGGCTTCCTGGCGTGCGCAACCTCTATTCTAGTCATGCTTAACGTTTTCTCGGAAATTCTCCGGATCCGAAATGATCTGCTAGTATTGAACGGTGATTCTGAACACAGCATCCTGCCGATTGATGAGACCTATGAAGGCGCTCTTCAAGAGGGCTTGGGCAACAGCGAGCATTACAGTGCTATTGACGCCTGTCGCAGATACCTCTGCATAGCTACACTACCCAGCATCATCTTCATTGCGATGGTGAAGTCTGCTACCTCGTATGTCACGCCGTGGTTGCCTTTCATCAAGAGCACGATTGACCATTTGAGATCTCGGTATAGCATCTGATATGTCAGCGGTGCGCGCGCGAATTACATGCACTTCTACGTAGCTATAGCCTTCTAATTTGTGTATCCAGAGTCTTCGGAATAATCGCATTACTAGTTACTACTGTATCATTTCTGCAATGATTACGAGCTTGTGCAAGGCCAATAGCTTGGCAGTTGAAGACAGAGTATCGCATTGACACTTGAGGTGTCAAATTCCGCCGGAGACGCCCAAATCTGAGATGGTGGTCGCGAAAACGACTCCACTTTCTTGTGGAACGCAGCGATCCGCGTCCTATAACGTTCACCAACGGGATCATCATGGTCACTGCGATTGTGGAGGAGAGCTGGGTCGATGTACAGCATAGAACGTAGACACTTCCCATTGACGCGTCTAGCTTGTATCTGACACGTCGAAGGTTCACATTATGGCTCAATACACAATTGGCTAAACGACCCGAAATCGTTCCAGCTACGGATATCGTCACTGGCCTCAGCGATGGCATTAAACTGATTCAGCTTCTCGTACTAGCATCACGATTCTCTATGAGCCGCAGCTAAGTTGGCAGGAAATCATAAGCGATGAACCGCTTGGGAAGTTCAATAAGAATCCAAGGCTGCGAGTCCAGAAGGCAGAGAACGTCAATGTTGCGCTCGACTTTATCCGTCAAAAGAACATTCCTCTTACCAACATTGGCGCAGAGGGTAGGAGGTTGAAGCCGATACCAATGCGGTTGCTGACAACGGACAGATTTGATTGATGGTAACTTGAAGCTTATGTGCGGACTACTATGGACTCTCATCTTGCGCTTCACCATAGCAGATATCAATGTTGAAGGACTGACCGCGAAGGAAGGCCTTCTCCTGTGGTGTCAACGGAAGACGGTTGACTACAACGATGTTGACGTACGGAATTTCACGAGCTCATGGACTGATGGACTTGCATTTTGTGCACTACTTCACCGCTATCGACCTGATCTATTGGACTATCATAGACTGAATAAGCAAGACCATCGCGGCAATATGAAGCTTGCTTTCGACCTTGCCGACGAACATATAGGCATATCTAAATTACTCGAGGTTGAAGACGTCTGCGATGTCGCAAAACCAGATGAGCGCTCCGTCATGACATATATTGCACAATACTTCCACGCATTCTCCCACCTCGACAAGGTTGAGACGGCAGGTCGTCGAGTAGAGAAATTTGCGGACATGATGACGTCTGTTTGGACCATGGAGAACGACTATGAGCGGCGAACGAAGGAATTATATAGGGCTGTCACTGCCCTCATCACTGATTGGAAGAAATCGAAATTCACTGGCACTTATGATGATGCCAAGCAACAGTCGGTGGTATTTGCCCAGTTCAAGAGTGGCATCAAGCGTGAGTGGATCCGTGAAAAGATGGCTTTGGAATCTTTGCTCGGGAATATACAGACAAAGCTGAAGACTTATGGGCTCAAGAACTACTCTCCCCCGGTGGGGTACTCCTTGGCCGATCTGGACGCACATTGGAAAGTGCTTCTTGCTGAAGAAGGAACCCGATCAAAGGAGATCAATTCGAAGATACGAGGGTATTACAATGTCCCGTTTGTGTGCTGAATCGTTGAGGCTGACTGATGTAGGATCAAGGAGGATCTGCGCCAGACGGTCGCTCAGCAGGCGAATGATTTTGCGAGAATGTTGCAGACTCTATCTCTTCACCTAAGCACTCTCGATGGAGATTTGCAAGACCAATTGGAGACGGCTTCACATTTGGTAGAGCACCTCGACCCATTAGAAATCGTTCTCGGCCTATTGCGAGATGCCTCTGATGCATGCGACAGGGCCAACATAGAGGAGAATGACTACACCATCTATAGTTTCGAGGACATGCAATATGAGTTTCGTCTGGCTCGTGACGCGATCGAGAAGAAGCACAAATTCATTGAGAATCAGATCATTGCACGATCGAAAAGCAACGTGACGCCAGGCCAGCTCGAGGAGATTGACAGCGTATTTAGACACTTTGACAAATCTGGGACCAACTCCCTTCAAGGCTCTTCTGAATTTCCCGCAGCCCTGGCAAGTTTAGGATTCACCTTCGACGACAATGAACTGCAGCAGATCTTGACTGAGATTGGGAAAAGCGACGGGAGCGTCGACTGGGAGTCCTTCCTGAATTTTATGATTGATGAGCTGGAGGATCAGAACACGCCAGAGCAAGTTCTGAATGCCTTCAGGGACGTTGCGGACGGGAAGGCGTACGTGACGGAACTCGATCTGCGCGAATCCTTGATCGCAGACGGGGCCGCGGAGTTCCTGATGAAGAACCTGTCACTCGTCGATTCCGAAGAGAAAGAGGACGGCTACGAAGACGAGGGAGAAGGATTCGACTATGTGAGCTACATGGCGAATCTGATTGACTTTGGCAAGTGAGGATCAAGGGAGAGGAAGACGGGAATCGTTTGGACAAGTAGCACTAGCATCTGGCGGTGACGGGCTGCGGCTTTTTGAGCACAGATCACGGCGTTTCTAGCATACATAGATTGATTTGGAACGTTTCCACCACTACTACTCCCCGTACTTGTACGTAACTTGTACGTAGAACACCGCAAGCAGCCGCGCGCGTGAGTCGGCGGAGTGAAGCGAGAGGAGGGTGACACAGATTAGGGTTGCGCCGGGTTCCCAGGTGATCCACACGAATTTCTGCAGGAATCCCGTCCACTGGCCAGGCGACCAAATACAATCCACGCCAACCAAACCCCTTCCGCCCCCCCCTACAGCGACTCACGACAGGGATCGACTTTTCGTTGGACCACTGACCTCCTCATTCTACATACAGCCACACAGACATATCCTACCATGGCTGACGAGGGGAGATTCATGGGCACAGCTGCCGAAAGGAGATCCAACTTCAAGAACAAAGGTCTCTTCCGCGGTGATGAATTGAGACGAAGGAGGGAAGAGCAGCAGGTGGAGATTAGGAAGCAGAAGCGGGAGGAGAATCTGACGAAGCGTCGTAATATGGCTACCGTCACCGCGAGTGATGATGAGGACGATGAGCAAGATATCGGCAACCTCGAGTCACAATTGACCGTCGAGCTACCGCAGATGATCCAGGGCGTTTTCTCCGACAATGTCGACGATCAGGTGCAAGCCACTACAAAGTTCAGGAAGCTGCTTTCGAAGGAGAGAAATCCTCCTATCGAGAAGGTCATCGAGTGTGGTGTCGTGGCAAGATTCGTGGAGTTCCTCAGGAGTCCTCATACTCTTGTCCAGGTCGGTCTCTCCGACGGTATCTTCAAGCGCTCTTTGCTAATCTGGTAGTTCGAGGCTGCGTGGGCTCTCACGAATATTGCGTCCGGGTCGTCACAACAAACAAAGGTTGTCATCGACGCAGGCGCAGTCCCGATCTTCGTCGAGCTGTTGTCCTCGGCAGAGGCAGATGTACGTGAGCAGGCTGTATGGGCCCTTGGAAACATCGCTGGTGACTCTGCGGAGTGTAGGGACTTTGTCCTGAACTGCGGCGCTTTGCAGCCTCTTCTCCGCCTGCTGAACGACTCGAAGAAACTCAGTATGCTACGAAATGCCACTTGGACACTTTCGAACTTCTGTCGTGGCAAGAATCCTCAGCCTGATTGGGTCATAGTCCTACCGGCACTCCCCGTGCTGGCCAAGCTTTTGTTCTCGCTGGACGACGAAGTTCTGATTGACGCATGTTGGGCCGTTTCATACCTGTCGGACGGCACGAATGTCAAGATCCAGGCCGTTATCGAAGCAGCCATACCACGAAGATTAGTCGAGTTGCTCAGACATTCGAGTACCAGTGTTCAGACTCCTGCCTTGCGAAGTGTAGGTAACATCGTCACGGGAGACGACCTGCAGACTCAGGTGATTATCAACTGCGGTGCTCTCGAGGCTCTGCTGCACCTACTTTCGTCGCCGAAGGACGCAATCAGGAAGGAGGCGTGCTGGACCATTTCCAACATCACTGCTGGAAACGCTGCTCAGATTCAGACCGTGATCGATGCCAACATCATGCCTCCTCTCATCCACTTGCTCGGCACAGCTGACTTCAAGACGAAGAAGGAGGCTTGTTGGGCAATCTCCAACGCGACCTCTGGTGGTCTCGCCAAACCGGAGCAAATCAATTATCTCGTTGCTCAAGGCACTATCAAGCCACTCTGCGATCTGCTCGATTGTTACGACAACAAGATCGTTCAGGTCTCGTTGGACGGGCTCGAGAACATTTTGAAGGTCGGCGACCTCGAGAAGAGTCAGAACGGAGGGGTTAACCGATTTGCCTTATACATTGAGGACGCTGGTGGTATGGAGAAGATCTTCAAGTGCCAGAACAATGACAATGTCGAAATCTACCAGAAAGCTTACTCGATCATGGAGAAGTACTATGGTGAGAACGAAGACGAAGGCGACGTGGCTGATCTCGCACCCGAGACAAATGATGCCGGCACTTTCTCATTCGCACAGCAACAACAAGGAGGCCAGCAATTCAACTTTGGCAACAACACTGGCATGCAGATGTAGATTGCCAACAACTGCGGGATCGATTCATCTTTATTATCTACACCGATGGCATCGATGCAGGGCGTACCGCCTGTAAAGAGTGTCACAACACAACATCATTACACCGAGCAAAGCTCATAGACGAAGGAGCATCATCATGGACTCCAATGGGGAGGTTTTTAACATTGCATTTGGCTTCAATCGGGCGTTTTCTCTCGCAATCGAGATGTAAAACCGTTGCAAGGGAACCTTTTTTTCTTTTCTTTTTTTAGCGAATTTGTTGTGTTTTTTTAATTGCTTTCTGCTTTTTGCTTTTTGGTTTTTTTCTTCTACAAAGTAGAAAGATTCTTCTTCTTGTGTTTTTGTAAAAACTCATTGCCTGTTTTGATTAAAAATGTTTCAAAGCACCTTGATTCGCCAATTTATCGGCCATTTCGTTTCCGATTTCTCCAGTATGTGCAGCAACCTTGACTAGATGTGTACCGCCCGAGCGTTGTCTTATCTTTTCGAGTGCCCATTGAATCAAGTCTTTATTCTCGACGTCTTTCCGCTGACTATTCTTCCACCCGTTCCTGGCCCACGTCTGGTGCCATTTCGTGAGACAGTCGATGGCGTATTGACTGTCCGTTTTGATTGTCACCGACTTGTCTTCAGAGACGGCATTGAGTGCTTCATTGATTGCCGTCAATTCAGCGCGTTGATTCGTCTGTCGTGGTCCTTGTAATCGAGCGGCAATGTTTCTCGCGTCGTCAGGACCGAACCAGACGCCGTACCCTGCCGTTGCACCAAACTTGCCGTTCCCGCGAGAACTCCCATCCGTATAGACTACGATTGGAGCCTCCACTGCCCTACTACTACTACTACTACTAGTCTTCACGGTATTTCCGAATGGATCGATGAATGAAGATGGGAACTCCCGCACTCGGGACGAGCCTGCAGAGTATGGCACGAAGTCGTCGAAAGCTGGCCCTATGGCTCGCTCGGCGGGCGGGTTGCAGTCATCGCAGTACGGAAGAGGATAAGCAAAGGCGCAAGGACAATCGCCCGTATTCTCCTCAAAGTACCCACACGCGTCCTCCAGCGTCGCGAAACCTTTGTACTGCGCATTTCTGAACCCGGATACTTGTTCCCGACACGCCTCCCAGTTGTCGTAAACGCCAGGCATGTTGCCTTCTACTACAGCATAAAACCTTTTCCTGCCCATCGCAAGCAAACTCCGCCGCCAAAGCGGAAAGATGGAGGGAAGCAGGACCCCCCCTTTGTATTCTTTCTTCCCCTTGGATAGGGTCAATTTTCACTTCACGAGATTGATCTGCATCTAAAATGATATACAAATGCGCGCTTAATTACTTGCGCGATTCAAATACACAGGAGGAGCTCGACCTTAGTCCACTAAAGACAACAGCTTGAAACAAGTCAAGACAGAGTGATTTAATTGTTGCACAATAAGATATGTACAGCGAAGTGAGAGAGTGAGAAGGCTACGAGTATCTGAAATCACCAGCCAAGGAGACAATTTCGCCGAACGCTCGCCGATACAAAATTGAGATCGAGCGGAGAACCGTATGAGCCCCACCAAAATGTATGATGTGGCGCATGTTGGAAACGATTACTATTGGCAATCCTAAACACCCAACTTTGATTTTGCTCTTGATACGGCCGCATACTTGAATGTCAAGGAGTGTCCGGTCAAAGACGAGATTCATCCGAGCACTCGTACTGCATTTCCAGATGGAGTCAGAAGAAAAAAAAGATTCTCCGATATTGGGACTCGAACCCAAGTCATCCGCGAACACTTGCATGTCTTGAGAGGCGGATATGATAACCCCTACACCATATCGGATTGAATGAGAGTCTGATAAGTATATACGATATATTGCCATATGTGATATCAGGTAGATGCATCTCATCAGATGCTCAGCAATATTGCATTGCATTGTCCTGCCATACTTTACGCAATGTTTGGGACATATTCAACCGCGTAGTCTGATCATATTGCGGTAGTCATGCACACTGGAATATCTCCTGGATTATTGACAATCATCATCACGACATCCCCTACACCGTCATGTCCATCACCCGAACTCGTAGAATCAGTGATCGCTTCCTTACCACCTGATTTACTTGGTATTCCTCTCATCATCAGTTTCGACGGATTCACCATCTCAAACAATGATCGGCGGGCATATGGTAGACTCAAAAGGGGCCAGATACCACAGGCTATGGCAGACGAGTACCCTGCATACATTGATAACGTCAAGGCTTTATTTCAAGGGCCGATATCCGGTGAAGTATCAGACACTAAAATGCACACGTATATCAGTAAGGCACATCAGGAAGGCGCTAGGTCCATCACATTCATAAGACACAAGTACCGTCAAGGGTTCGGATTCAGTGTCAAATCAGCCCTTGATCAATGCAAGACTCCACTCGTCCTTGTCTTACAACACGATTGGGTCTTTGCAGTTCCTGATTTACCGTTGGCGAGACTCACGCAGATCATGCAGGAGGAAGGAGAAGTCAGCTATATCTCATTCATTGCTCGACAGTCACTTCGCTATGAGCGATCGAGAGGTGAATCCCACGCCCGATACCGCGGAGTCTTTGAGGCCGCGAGAGACTTGAGGCGTGGGAGAAGCCTCGAGTCAGATTTGGTCTCTTGTTTACACTTTTTCGATCGCCCACATTTATGTAAAGCGTCTCTATACGGCGAGATATTCTCTAGTGGCTTGATCCGAAGAGGCGATTTCCTGGAAGATACGCTCGGCACGGCGTATCTGATGTCTATTGCGAACGGAAAGGACGACGAGGCATCCATCGCAGCATGGCGGAAGTTGGGTGCATGGCTTTACCATCCTGGATCTGGTGATCAAGTCGCCATCCGGCACACTGCCGGACGTACGAGTCTCACCAAATCACTGCAAGAGAAGCGAATCCAAGACTACATCAAAGTGAATCAGAGCAGAGGCACAGAGAGTGATGATGTCCTATGCTAGCTTGATCGATCTTACAATCAATGAATGTGACAAGAAAGCTATTTACAATGCGAATCTTCTATGCTCTTAATCGATATATTTCCTCGGATCATAGAACAACTTCAGCTCGGGACACCAGTCCATCAGTCGATTCATGACATCTTCTGTCCGCCAAGTGGCCGGAGGATTACCGCCAGAGTGAACTCCTAAGGGTCGCCAAGACCACTCTGACATTGCACCAAAGATATTTTCAACGCTGAATTTTGCTTGATGCTCCGTCGGCCACTTGACGCCCGGTAGCTCATGCAGATGCTTCGAAAACCAGACATCCTCAGGGTCACCGTAGTCTTCTCGAGCAATGTCGGGATTGGAGGTCAACTTGATCATGGATGATCTCTTTCTCAGGGAAAGTCCTCCATTGCCTCCCTTGGCATTTGGGCTATCTTCCCATGGGGCGCCAACCCAATCAAACCCAAGCCAATCATCAATCTTCTGCGGCGATTTCGAGCACAGCATAGAATCGGATTGGAAGAACAGAATCCATTCTCTTTCCAATGCCTCCCACAGCCATGGTTTCGTCAAGAATCTCGAGAGATATTCCTGGTCATGGATATCGAATTGATGAGGGAACAGACGCAGGTCGAGACGACCATCGGCGACATTGCGAGCAATCGCAGGCACCTGACGTAGGACCTCGATGTTTTCCGGAGAACACCAGGCAACGACTGGCCAATCTGGGGGCAGAACCGTGATGAATTGTAGAATCAGCGGTGCGAGATGAGGTAGATTCCGAGTCTCGATGATAGTCGCAACCTTCGTTTGTTCATACGGTATGACCACGTTCTGCTCATAATTAATAGCTTGTTGCGGAGACAAGACTGGCCTGGTCGTCATGCTCGCCATGACAAGCACGGCTAGCATGAACCCGCATAATACGATGAATAAATTGACACTGGCACCGGTGATTTCTGCTGCCTTTTCGTCCTCATGGTAGACTTCAGTAGATTGGTCAAGGGCTTCCTCGTCAACGCCCTCGTCAGCCGCACTGACCGGCTGGAGTATGTAGTCCTTCGGTTTCCTTCTCGCATCGTGTGGAATTTCCTTCTCGGCGTATTTCGCAAAACCCACGAATCCAAAGAAAAAGGAGATCGCGTGAAAGATACCAATAGGAAGATTATATATCACGCAAGCTAAAAACGTGACGAATGTCTGACGGAAACTTTCAGCGAGTATGTAAGTCGTTGCCGAGGTCATCTGCACCACAGCAGGGACACTGTAAGCGACAACGATAGCCGCAAATCCGTTCGCCAATAGGATGCCGGTCGGTAGACCGAAAAACAATGTAAGATCGGGTCCCTCGATTGCAATGGCTGAGACTGAGACTACCAGAAGCCATATCGGAGCGACGTTCAGAAGCAGTCTCGATGGACTCATGCTGTCCTCGCGGGCCTTCAGGACATTTTCCATCAGTACTTTGGATCCGGCCTCGGCTGCTACGGAAAAAAGTCCACAGAGAAGGGCGATCACGGTGTCGACGTTCATAGAAGCACTTGTCTTTTCAGTGAGAGTCAGCGTCACGTTCCCAGTACCTAGAATGTCGTCGCTCGACATGGTTGACTTCACTGGCGAGGTCAAATTGCTCCCCAGCGAGCGTTCAATGCCAGTCCAGGCAGCTCCGTAGAGTTGCTTTTCAGTCAATTGCGTGTCGTACCTGCCGAATTTCATCCCTCCCACGGTTGCTACGAGCAGAGCCACAACAATGACGAATAGGTAAATGAATTTGGAGACCGGTATCCTTGCACCGAGGAAACGGGACAGACCAGCAGCAGCCAGGGGCGTAGTACCATGCAGTATTGCAATTTGCCATAAGGGCAATGTGTTAGAGGCAATCGTGGTCCATAGCGGCGCAGCACCTAGAAGGGCGCCTATCGGTAACAGATATGTTGTATACGTATCCCAGGTTACGGGTGTCTCCTCAACATTCGATGACAAGGTTAATTTCGAATGAAGGTCAAATGCGCGCGTAACGAACACTACAGAAAATGCTTGCCAGGCGACTAACGTGAGAGGGTATCCGAAGTGCAGATCGATGAGTATATACCGATTTGAGAAAACCAGCATAATAGCACTCACGAGCCAGCTTCCTATTATTATGGTCGTCCGATCGGCGTCGTTCAATTTTCCTGTCCGACTCGAAGACATGGCCATGAGGGAGGGCAAGTCGCCGACTATTGCCATCGTTCTGTCGATTCGCCTGCCTCAATAGTTGTATGCAATATGGCCTCGGAGAGAATCGAGTTTGTACGAGTGTCGGTATGTCAAGGCGGAGAGGACAAATAAGGATACTGGGTCAAGTCCACCTCCACGCTGCTGTCACGTAGACCGAGTCCTCTATACGCAGACTGACAAGATACTCAACAAAAAGACGCGGTCCTCGTCGCCAAAATGAGGCGAGGCGCTGCGTCTGGCGAGACGGTGGAGGGGCCCTGTTGGTGATACGCTCGCTGGTTGTCCAGCCAAGACAATCGGGGCTCACGCTCCAGATGGAGTCCGCCGCCCAGCCGAAACTTCCCCTGCTGAACACGACGAATCTGAAACTTGACCGGATCTCCTTCTCACACGTTCGGGCTCTTTGCTCAGCAGGACATACACATGCTACCCTTGTAGCGCGGTGCTAATGCAGCACGGATCGCGCGAGCAAGTGAATTC
Source organism: Taphrina betulina (assembly GCA_008802775.1). Classification (NCBI taxonomy): domain Eukaryota; kingdom Fungi; phylum Ascomycota; class Taphrinomycetes; order Taphrinales; family Taphrinaceae; genus Taphrina; species Taphrina betulina. The sequence continues at coordinate 430,229 of VWSI01000002.1, forward strand.
TCATGTATTTTTATTGTAGCGCGCCTGGCGATGCGTTTCACACGTACCTAGCGATAGCCTGCCGCCTTGGCGGCAAGCTACCACAAAAATTGCCCCTCGCGTAGTTCAGCCGCGCCCGGAAGCGGGATCGTCCGCTACTAATATGCTACTAAACGTCCTAAACGTGGAGCAGCACTTTCAGGCTTGCGAGGTGCATGTTGAGAATCTCAAGGCCCAATTCGGGACCGGAGTCGCAGCCATCAACCCTGGTCTCGACACGGTGCAACCAGCCACTGATTAAATTGTGTTGTCTTGACGACGTAGTAACGCTCAGCAAGACAATTGCGAAATTGGCAATTTGAGTCAGATGGGCGACCCATGTATCGATTTGCTCGGTGACTTGATCGTCTTCTGAAACCAGAATGAACTCAGTAAGTCGCAAGAGCCTCTCTTCAGATCTCCAAAATCTTGAGACCGCAACGAGCTCGTCTTTGATCATACCTACCGTTACTGTCTTTAGACTTTGGAATGGACAGTCCTGTAAAGTACCAAGATAGAAATCAAACCTGAACTCGTCGTTAGTGAGTTTCAGCATGTCCCTGACTGCGTAGTGAGCTGCCATCCTTATTTGACCTTGGCCGCATGTGGCAGATATTGACGAAAGTGCCTGTACGAAGAGCAGTTTGAGCTCATCATCAACGCATTGTAGAGACTTCGAGCTCTGTTGACGAACGACATAGCTAGCACAATGGACACAGGAGTCCAGCGTAGCAAGCTCAGGCGTCGTGCTTGCACAGAGTTCTAGAAGCATGGTCTGACATTGCAGAAATCGCCGGGGCGTCGAGCAGTCAATCTTCTTTGAGGATGGAAGATGAAGGTACTCTGATAACAAGATTACCGATCCCGGTGGAGAAAACGGTATATCAGCTTCCTCAAGGCCGTCCTCGCTCTTTTGCTCCTCTTCCAGCTGCTCTCTTTCCGCTATTGCCCAATCTCCACATTCGAAGAGCAATGCTATTTCGTGGTCTGTAAATTTGCAAAATTCCAAGAGTCGTGCCTCGACCGAACGGAGCGGGTCTCTGGGCTGTGCTTTCTGAACGTTTGACTCCTCTTCTGGTCGTCTAAGTATTAAAGAAGGGTGCGTGTCTTCAAAATACGCATAGCTGCGAGGCTGTTCGCCAACCGTGCCGATAATCTCAGCAACATAAGTGCAGAAACTCTGGTATATCGCATGTCCCGTCTTTTGTTCGTCGGCTGACAGTTCTGAAGTCCGATTACAAAGATAGGCTATTGCATTGAATTCGATGCTCTCTTGAACGAAGTGCCAGTATCGAAGCAGTTCTTGGTGTGAGATGCCACGGCTTTTACACTTCTTAAGCGCTCGTAGTAAACTCTTGGTAAATTCTGCCAAGAATCTCGAGGGCTTCTTCGTTGACACCGTCCGTAGTATAGCATCCTGTGCGACTAGCAATTTCATTAACAAGTACAGATCATCTTCATATTCATCATCGTCCTCGATGTTGACATGTTCAGCAGCCTCAATGAGCTTCAGTAGCACTTCTCTTTTTGAACCGTGTATCACTACCAAATCTAATAAAGCCTCCGAGCATGCTCTGGTCTGCTTCTGACGGAGGTAGTAGAGAAGGGGATCAATCAGATCCCAGGCAATAGCTGACAAGATAGATTCCTAGAATACAAGTCAGCTCTGCAGAATCTCTTGAAGCCAACCGCAAACGTACATGCCGCGGTTCTTGGACACAAGCCAAAAAGTTTTCAAGAAAGACAAGCTGTTCTGTCACCGATCGAGCCTTACTCGATTCGAATTGAATTTCTACAAACGTTGAAACATTCAGCCAGTCTTCCGAAAGCGCATCGATCGCTGAAGATAGCTCCGCCCGGCTGTAAGCTCCTATATGAGCTGCAGGCTGCATGTGTTAAGAGCGGTATATTTGCTGAATTATCAGAGAAAGATGTTAATAGACACTCATAAATAGAGGATCCGAAGAACCGATTGACTTGGACGGGTATTATCGTGCTAGTGATTGGCACCAAACAATCAAGCAGCGCACAATCTCCCGTCGATCCGTGCTGTCTAAAACCGGAAAGGTTGCGCCACAAAGAGGTATCGAGGGGTGGAATATTTGACTTTGTCAAATATACATCGATCTACCTTTCGAGAATACCGTTTGCAGTGGAGACTCCGACAATCAGGGCTTGGGCAGACTAGCCCACCACGTTCTCAGATGACCATCTGCCAAATAAGACATACCGAAGCGCAGACAATCTCAGCAGCGAGTGTATAGAGAGAAGAGATCTATACTATATACGTACCATTTGGACCTCTGGTGCCTGCCTGCACGAGACTAATCAACTAGATCCAACAACCAGGTGGACATCTAGACATGAGATCTGGCATGCCCGGAACATGGCAATGCTCGTGGATGCTGTCTGACCGACATTTCACGGGCCAAGGATGCTGTATGCGGTCTCGAGAACATGAGGCGTACCTCAGTGCGCTCGACGATGTCGATGACATTCTGACTGGAAACAGAGTGGACGCCGTCTGGCAAAATCGCCTGTCGACGCAGAATGCGATTAGTTTGACCAAGTCCTGGGTCCTGCACCTGGCGTCTGCACCGCCGGGACGTCCAATTGCATGCACGCTCGAGCTGCCACCCGCAGGCTCGACAAGGACGACTTAGCGAGAGGCCCCACGTGAGAAGCCGAAGTGAGATTGGGCCGTTCCAGGTTGAGGCTTCTGTGTTCATTTCCATGCTTGCTTGCCGGCCGTGCCCCGGCGCTCACCCGGGTGCTAGATTCTGGAGGGAGAACACTTGCTTCCTTCTCCAGAGACACAGACGGCTCGTTCACGCAGCTGCAGAGAGCCTGGGAGCTTCGTCGGGCGTGACACTTCGACAGGTCGCATTGCCCACGCAGTCTCTCGACGATGAGCGCGTTACTCGCGCAGTCGCACTCTGAAGCTCGGGATGCTCATGTGCAGATTGGCGAGTCTCGTGCTCTTGATGTCCATCGACAGCTGTCTGACGCTTGTTATGTCCGTGCGCTGTATCCCTTTAGTAGCGACGAATTGACTTCCCTCTCCTTTGTTCAAGGAGATCTCATCAGGGTGCTTTCGAAACTTGACAGCGGGTGGTGGGATGGTCTCCTACGAGGCCGACGAGGTTGGTTCCCCAGCAATTACGTGGAAGAGGTCGAGATTGTCAGCTCTGATGACGAGGACGATCCAGGAGACATGGGGCAAAGGACAGAAACACTATCCACCGCATCTGAGAACCACGAATCCGGGCCGTCTGAGAGCGACATACACACCCGACTTGCACAAGCAACCATCGGTAGCGACGACGGCAGTGAGGAAGCTGCCTTTTGGATACCTCATGCTTCCAGCGAAGGGCGAATATATTATTTCAACACCATCACGGGTGCGACGACTTGGGATATACCGTATTTACCCCTGTCGATCGTCGGAAACTCAAGGGCAATTGCGAACCGTGTCGCCCCTCTCACAACAGGAATTCGTCCCCCTCCTGAGAATGCTAGTGCTATAGAATCTCAGAATTCTCCACACGATCCGTCGGACGAGCAATATGCGACCGGAGATGCGAAGAGCAATCCTAGTCCTCAGATATCCATACATTCCGGAGGATGGAGGGACATCAACGGACACGATATTCTTGCTGAGGAAGATTCTGGTTTCGACGAGGCTGAGGAAGAAGACGATGGTGAAATCTTACTTTTTGCTACGCCAGAGGCTAGCGCGAACGCAAATGATGACTCAGAAGCTCGTCCTTCTGCTATGCAACACGGATCCTTTACAAGAGAGCCGCGGCAGAACCACGATCTGCGTCTTGTGACAGCACCCGCCGCGTCAGGGAGTTGGCTGGCAGATCTTGACCTCACCATCATGTCGGCCCAAGCTGACGAGCTCTCGGCGGTCTACCGAGACTGGACGCGGCAAATCTCCAAGACGGTTGAATTCCTGTCTCTGCTCGTCACGACACAGAGCAAGTCCGAGTACGAAACTACTTGTGATGAACTGAAAAACATCATAAGCAGAATGTTACAAATCCTCGGACTGATTAGAGAGTATTCTACGAACGTTTTGGAATCTCCTAGCGATCCAGGCCAAGAAGTATCTAACCCTTCGCCTACTGCTCGGAAGGTACAATATCGACAGATAGTCGCAGCGACCTCGCAGGTGCTGCTATCCGCCCACATCGCCAGCGACCATTGGGCTCCACAAGACTGTGCGCAAAGGATGTTACAAGATGCCTTCAACTTAGCATCCTTGGTCGATAATCTCGTTACAGACATATGGGACACTCACTTAGATATGGTCTCTCTGAAACCCCTCGCTCTGGCGAGTCGATCTGTCGGTGGTGGCTGGCAAGGCAATGCTTTAAACGGGACATTTGATGATGCCTCGAACCCGACGTGTCTGCATGGCGGTAAAGTTAAGCTCTGTGCCTCGTCCATTTTGAATCTCGAGAACCTGGCCTCCTCAGTCAACGATCGACAGAAAGCTTGCAGAATGAGACTGCGTCAACTGGAGAAAAGCCATGACGCTCAATATTTCTCAATCATCCTTAGCGACATTCAGCACGTCACGGATGACACGATGCAGGTTTTACAATACTGCGAACAATTCGACTTGTCTGCACTCGAGCGTCGGGCAGATACAGCCTTTGAGCAATCTCCGACGGTCACAGATTTTTCGAAATCTAAGCAGTTGATCTATGACGCTGTTGGCAGCCTTGTCCTCTCCGCACAGTCGATAACGATACCCGATGGATTATTGCAAGCCAGCTCAGAACATGGCTCCTCCATAAATGAATTGAGGAAGGCCCTTTCATCCTTGGAAGCCGCTTTGCAGTCGACTATCCTCCATGCTGAATTCATGGTTCAAGAGATTGAAACCAGATCTTTCCCTCGAACGCATTCGCCAGAGGCTACACTCCACGCCAGAAGAGACGATAAGACGAGAAAGTTACTCGGAAGTGATGCACCGGACACGGCTGTACCACCGAGTCAGCCTTCAAGTATCACCAAGGACTCCTTCTCTTCCGCGAAATCTCTCGTGGCCGATGGACCGCCACAAGCCCAGATTCCCTGGTTCTTGGAGAACGAATTCGAATCCGATCTCTCATATGACTACAAGGGCAACGTTAAGGCCGGTACTCTACTGGCATTGGTTGAAAGGCTTACGCGCCATGACTTACTGGACTCAATGTATAACAACACTTTCCTTCTGACCTATCGGTCATTCACTACGGCTGAAGAGCTTTCCAATCTGTTGATCCAAAGGTTTACGATCGAGCCTCCCTCGGGATTAAGGCCTGAGCAATTGGAAATCTGGGTCGGTATCAAACAAAATCCTATCCGACTCCGAGTCTTCAATGTTTTCAAATCATGGATAGAAAATTTCTTCATGGAACCACAGGTAGAAGCGACAAGAGAGTGGCTCACGAAGATGCAGAAGTTCGCAGAAAATGTGATGGCCGAGCACATCAGCGCAACACCCATCTTGTTAAGGCTGATAGAGAAGAGGATGCACCAAGGCGGCGTTCCGTTCAGGAAGATGGTACCTAACACAACGACTACTGCACCCGCTCCAATTTTACCACGCAATTTGCGGAAGATGCGTCTATTGGACTTGGATCCTCTAGAGGTCGCCCGGCAGTTGACAATCATGGAAAGTACTCTGTACAACAGAATCAAGCCGACGGAATGTTTGGATAAATCGTGGTCCAAAGCGGACGCGGCAGAAGGAGCGGAGAACATAAAAGCCATGATTCTCAGATCAAATCAAATCACTGCTTGGGTGGCAGAGGCCATCCTGTATCAAACGGATCTCAAGAAGCGGGTCAGTCTGATCAAGCACTTTGTACATATCGCAGAAAAGTGTCGGGCACTACATAATTTCTCGACACTCACAGCAATCATATCCGGTCTCAACTCCGCCCCGATACATAGACTTCGGCGGACCTGGGACCTGCTAAATGCCCGGGTGGCAATGTCGGCGGAGGATCTGAATAGGCTCATGAATTCGTCGAAGAACTTCTCTCAATATCGCGAGGCCCTCCATCAAATGCAGCCTCCATGCGTACCATTCCTAGGCGTCTACCTCACAGACCTGACCTTCATAGAGGACGGAAATCCAGACATGTCCGTCAAGGCGCGGCATCTGATCAACATCTCCAAGCGACAGAAGACTGCTGATGTCATTCGCGACATTCAGCAGTATCAAGCGGTCCCGTACTCGTTGACGGTGGTCCCTGAAATTCAAGACTACATACGTAGCTGCATGGACATAACCCGAGATATCTCTGAGCTCTATGACATCAGTCTCGAGCGGGAACCCAGGGAGAGAGAAGACGAAAAGATTGCGAGACTCCTACAAGAGTCCGGGTTCCTCTAAACCCACGATTCTGCATGTCTCACCCTCCCGAAAACAAGAGACTCGACTCTTTTCATCATTCAATGATCGAATTGCATTACCAGATTTCCCGATCGTCTGGCGAGCATCGTAGTTTTAGAAACAAATGGTAGGCCTCGGTATCCCATTTGACGACCAATTGTAGGTAGACAAAACTCAATGAACTACTTTGTACTTTAGTCCCGTTGTACCGTCTGCTGAGCACTCTTTGATTTGAAGCTTGTAGTCGCCCCTTGATCTATTTACAAGTATCATGAACGCAACTTCTTTCAATTGAGTACAAAAGTCAATGGAGAAGGACACGCGAAAGCACAGAAACATTTATCGGCAGTTTGGTCTCCTTTTTCTGTGCGAGAATGAATCAGTCATGTACATATAAGATTTCGATATAGATAAATGATAAATGTCAGACAGAAGGTTGCATCAATCTTCAATTTCGTCTCCTTCTTCCCCCATCAATATTTCCTCGTTCGCCGTACTCTGCAGTGCCTTTCGCGGCCGTCCTTTCGCTTTCGTCCGTCCGGGAGCCTTTTTCAATGTAAGCTCGACCGGTAGTTCCTTCAATATGGCATCGTACGAGTTTCCGAGCTTGCCCTTATTGGACAATAAGAGTTCAATGTACTTTTTGTCCAATTTCTCAACTGCTATGGCGGAGACAATCTCACCTGCAAGGATACACACTCGTCTCTCCGACTCTATCATTGCAGACGTCCTGTTGTCTTCGTCTTCGGATTCTTCGTCTTCCTCGTCATCGGAAGCTAATTCTTCATCGTAAGAAAGAGTTCTGTTGTGCAATTTCGCGTAGCGTTTCATGGACTTTTGGAAAATCTTGATAATCAGTGTTTGAAGATTGATGTCGATGGGATGTCGGACAGCTTGTCCATCGAAAGACTCTATTTTGTTCAAGCAAGTAAAAATCTTTTCGAGATCGACCTCAAGCATGGCGGCAACCTCGTCTCCTTCTTCGACTTGGGCATCAAGGATGTAAAAGATGTCGTCCCGTTGAGATATAAGATCGGTCACATCTTTTGCGTCAAGCCCGAACCGAGTCTCTGTCAGCTGCGCTATCTTCCACATAAAGTAGTTGCGGAAACAATGCCCCGACAGGCTTCGAATGGACTTGTTAGGTGACACCAGCATATCCTTCAACGCGCTGTATATTGTAGTCTCGCCTAGCGACTTTTCCTCAAAAGCCAAGACGCAGTCATCCGTAGATGAGACAACCTCTAGTCTTCTCAAGTTTTGGATGACCTCGTGCTCCTCGATTTCGTCATTCAGGACATTCCGACAGACTGTCTCCTGTAGCTCTAAAAATTTGTCCTTGAGTGATGCGCTCAGACTGTCCTCTTGCATCAGAATGAGTATGACATACCCAATATCTCGGAGTAGTGTCTCTTCCTGATATCCCAAGAAGATCTTCACAATAGTGTCCAATAGACTTTCAAATTGCGTCAGCTTCCGCAAATTTGTATAGATGCCCAGGTCACAAGCTGTCAGAAGTTGCAAGCAAGTACTTATCTTCTGAGACGTAGTGAATCTGGCAAGCAGTTGTGGAAGCACCCTGATTATTTTCTCCGACACACTGGAATGGCCATCATCAGCCTTTCCTCCATGGATTTCGGCCGAAGCAACAAGCATCTCGAGCAATATCTGTTCTTCTTGATCTGTCAAAGACAAGACTGATCTCAAAAGATCACGAGGCTTGGCCGAGGCAGGAGTCGCCGTGGCGTCGTTGTCGTACAACAGATAGTCGACTATACTGTCGAAATCAACCTCCTGAAGACCTTTCAGGAAGGCGTTGGCAGCTATACTGACCCGTCCAGGATACAGACAAGCTAATTCACGGGTCATATCCAGTTTCTGCGTGTCCTTGACCTCTGCTGTGTCCTGCCTTTTGCCAATAGAATCCACAACCGAGACGATTGCTTTTAAATTGGTCCAAGTTGACTTCAAATCACCGTCGTCTTCCACATTTCCTCCCAGTTGCTCATCAATGATCTCGTTCTCTCGATCTTCAACAACACTGTGGAAAATATTGACAGCGGCATGACGGACCTTTTCATCATTGTCGAAGATGCACCCGACAATCAGATCTGTGTCTTGATCTTCTAGATATCCTTTCTGTTGCACACGGTCGAGGAGCGCGAGAGCGGCGCATCTGATATTGATTTCGGCGTCTTCGGTGGCGATCTCTAGCATTCTAGGTCTGAACCGCTCGGTAAAGTGGCGCAGACCGCCTGCATATTCATCGTAACCATATAGTTTCGTGAGGGCTTTTACGACCTCAAGTCTCGTGAGCGCATTTGTATCGGAGAGAACCCAGCCTAGATAACGGAGATACTGACCCTCGAAGAAGGTCTCAGGGAGCTTCATCATCCAGACTCCGAGCTCTCGAATACTTTCGCTTCTGATCTTGCCATCAACATCTCGGTATCTGTGTACGAAGACCGCATCGAAATAATTTGCAACGATTTCCGTGAGCTTCTCGATTTGCTCCGACTTCATGTCCATTGCCTTCTGTATTGTCTTCATCTTGGTGTTGGTCTTCTTGGATTTCTTCTCCTCTATTGCCAATTGCTTTGTGGCCGTCTCCAAGTCTTTTCGAAGTTTTGCAGATAATTCCACCATTGTAGTCATGATCGTCAAACAGATGGTGGTCGCAGTGTGTCGGAAAGAGCGCAAGGCAGACGAGCTCATCGATACGAGCCATGCCTCGATAGTAGAGGCCAACTTACCAGCCTCATCATCGTACAAGATTTGTTTATCGGCGGCATGAGTTATCAGAACGCGCCAGAATTCACTCAAATCCTTGCGAAAGGTCTTGAATGACTTGACCTTGGACACCAGAGGATAAGTGTCTATGGAGACTTTGACCACATCCTGATCCTTCCCAGTGAGATGATCTTGGAGCTGTGTCAGAGTCTCCGGAATCGTGTCTGCATCTTCGACATCGTACGCCGTTATCTCCTGTTTCGTTCCGCAACAACGTAGAACGAAGTTGATCAGGTCTCTCATGGCTTGCGTCCCATCTTCCTCGTATGACTCAAGGAAGTCTGTGATCAACGTCTCAATTGAAGTCTCAGGATCGATGATGGCTTCATATAAGAAGTTCTCAACTCTGTCAGGGTCGTCCTCTTGCTCCTCCACGGGTACCGAGGCGACCTTTTTCGTTTTTGTGGTCCTGGAGCGTTTCGAGGCCCGTTTAATGGGAGACTTCGTCTTTCCCCTCTTCGCGGTCGCCGGTCTCTTGAAGTCGTCGTCGTCGTCGTCGTCTTGCGACTCCAATTCGCTGGCGCTGCTTTCGGCAGAAGAATCGGATACGTCGACGGCAAGATTCTTGATACTACTCCTCCTGCGGGTCGACCTCCTTCTGCTCGGAGATGCCTCCATCTGCGATGCCCCAAATGGTACGAGTCGAAGCGACGCAGGATCGCGAGCGCAATATCAATCGCGCTGAGATTTCGTCGCGTCGCATTTGTCGCGTCTATGACTGGGAGGAGCTCGCTCGCTCGCTCGCTCGGCAGCCACGGTCTGTGTCTCCACATGTGATTTGGTTCGTCAGAGGCAGAACGCACCCCTTGAGCCTCTTCACAACCACACTTTTCTGAACCCTCAAGCTGAGCAGACATCTGGATATCAGTCATGGAGAACGCACTGGAACAAGCCAAGCAGTATGCCTCTGCCGGTCTCGAGAAGGCGACAGAGCTCGGTCAGCATGCCATTGATATGGTGAAGGAACAGATAGCTGAGCATCAGTCTGGAGCGAAGCCCGGCATCACCCGAAAGGCATCGACTGGACCCCTGTCGCCATCGGAGGAGAAGAAGTTGGAATCTGCGCTCGCTCAGAGACCGACTCCGCAGGAACTGCAGGAGAAGAATATCCTCAAGGATAGTAAAGTAGCGCCCTCGTACGTCCCACTCATGCGCCACAGCCAAGGGCACGCGACTGACAAGACAGCCTTCAGGCGAAACAAGAAGAATTGAAGCAGCAACAGCTCAAGGATTCACTCGATACGAAGATCGCTCTGCGCCCATCCCCTGATGAATTGACCCAGAAGAATATTCTGTTGGAGGAGCCCGGCTCGTCCAAGGATGGCGGCATTCAGGCCGGTGTTCAGGCTTTGAACATGGCAAAGACCGAGACCAGTCTCGAGACCGCCCTAGAGTCACGGCCTTCGCCGGAAGAGTTGATTCAGGAGGGCATCCTGAACAGGGATGAGAATCCTAAAGATCCAAGTACCAGACAGGCAGGATCCATTCAACCGGGTGACCATGCTCACAATATGGAGAAGACTGAGGCTTCATTGGAAGCCGCCCTTCAGCACAGACCACCTCCAAAGGAATTGATTGCAGAAGGTATTCTCGACAAAGACGAAAATCCTCAACAGGCTTAGAGAGGTCCTAGATGTGAAGAGGGGTTATGCTGCCGAATTGGTGAACACTGGAACCTTGAGTCACAGTTTATGAGATTATGCGTTATGAAATAATTCAATCAAGCCAATCGCGACGCTTCTTCGTGATTCCAAATGGAAAACCAACCCAAGTAACCTGACTCTGCCAAGTCTCCCGCTACACTTAAAACGCTCTTTTTTGACCCACGCCGAGTTCCTCTTCATGTGTTGGACGTGGACAACACAGAGTCCAGCTCCAGATTCAGGACATCCGCGTCCTCGTCGTTGTTGAGAAGCTGCTCTATCTCCTGGACGATCATCGAAGATGATTGACCTTCGTCCTCCATAACATTCTCATTTTCATCATCGTCTTGGGATCGAATCACTTTCCTCAATCCTATTCCTATCTCACTTTCACGCGGTCTGTAGTGTAAACCTTTTCTAGCATCTTCGAGAAGTTGCTCCGACAACAGAAGCGCCCGTTTGATTGTGCGATCCACGTTTGTCGAGGCCTTCAAGAGTCTCTCGCCAACCTCTTGTAGATCCTCTTCCGCATCAATCTCTTCTTCTTCCAACTCTTCGTCTTCGTCCGAGCATACATCTCGATCTGCAGCGCTGGCAGAAAAGTTTGATATGGGAAACTTGGTCATGTGGACGATTCGCTTCCTCAAGTCCTTCATCTCTGTAGCTTGCTTCAGAGTCTGCTTCTCCAGCAGATTGTTCACCGCCATGAGGCTCGTATTGCGTATTTCGAGGTCCATGATTTTCCGATTGGTTTGTGCGGGCTGTGAAAGCACGGACTCCAAGTGGTCTTGTCTTGTTGTTATTGAGTTGGTTACCGATGTGGAAGTGGAAGTGGCAGACTGCGGAGACAAAGAAAATGGTTCAGCTTCCATTGGTAGATCAACCACATGTGCGTCAGTAGTGGCCTGCGAGCCTGCTGCTGCGACAAGTTCCGGGTCGCGATCATTCAGGGAGATCGTGCTGCTCTCACCGCGCGGATATTGAACATATGGTGTGGTCTCGGATAATCTATGGACTGTTCTCGCACTTTCGGTGGCCGTCAGGGAGTTGGACGAAATCTTTCTTGGTAGTGTGGGTGCCTTTCGTAACCCGGCGCGGTGCAAGGACAAGTCGTTGTCTGCTTTCGAGCTTAGCTGTACTCTTGGTGGTCCCAAAGGAGTGGGAGAAGGATAATCCTCAACGAACGGCTCCGAGGGCTGCATCTGCAGAGTGCGCGGGGTTCTTCTAGCCGGAGATACATCTCTCGCCTTCGGAGGTCTGCTTGCCAGAAGCCTAGAATTGGACCGTATTTCCATCGCCGAGCCAGCTCTGCGTAGTTCGGGTGTAGACGCAGGGGGTCTTGATGTATTGGAGAACGAGTTGGCCGTGAAGAAGGATGGCTTGGACACCGGAGGAGTACGAGCTGCCGTTGCGGCTTCAGAAGCATGGAAGAAACGACTGTCGCTGGCGGGTGTACTAGCCTTCTGTAGATAGTTCGTGGAGGCATCCTGCACCCGGACAGTCTGCGCAGACGACGGTGGACGCCTCGTTGGAGACTGTGCTCGACGGAGCGTGACAGTTGAAGGAAGATGAGAGATGACGCGCTGCTCAGCATACCTCTTGGGATCGGTCGCGCTGCCTGTAGTACGGACAGGTCTCTTGTCTGTCATTGTCTGTCTAGTGGGACTTGTAGTGACCTGTTGCATGTCAGGTGAGTCCAGCTTTGGGCCACTCAGCAGCGTCGTTGCTCAGAGGCAGTTCTACCCATAACAAGCAGTGGCTAGAGCACGACCAGAACAAGGTCGGAGAGCCTGGACAAGGAGGGTGGAGGATATTTTGATGTGCGGGTGGTAAGCGCGATCTCTACATGAGGTGCGCGAAGGCGTTGTTCCAATTTTTGCGTGGACAAGATTCCACTGCACGCTGAATACAAGTTACACCACAGCTAGATCGGGCTTGTCTCTTGTGTTTTTGCGGGTCTTCGTGCATATCGCTCATCTGAAACTGCTGAGGTGCATCGGCTCGTGGTACTCTCATGAGTGGACTTTTCGCCGTGAACAAGCCTAGTGGTATTTCCTCCGCCGGGCTGCTCAATGACCTGCAGCATATCTTGAAGAAATCTCCGTTGTTCGAGGCAGAGATCCATGCACAACAGGCTCGGGCAAATGCTGGACGGAAAGGGCGAAAGCAGAAGATGGGAAATAAGATCAAGATGGGGCACGGAGGCACTCTGGACCCTCTTGCAAGCGGGGTCCTCGTTGTGGGCACTGGCAGGGGTACGAAAGACCTAGGCAAGTTCTTGTCCTGTAGCAAAGACTACGAGGCCATCGCTCTCTTTGGCTGCTCCACGGACACTTATGATTCCGAAGGCAAAATTGTGCACAAGCGGCCCTGGCAGCACATTACTCGCGAGATGCTAGAACAAAAGCTGTCACAATTCCGCGGAGACATCATGCAGACGCCTCCCATCTATTCTGCGCTGAAGATGCAAGGAAAACCTTTGTACGAGTACGCACGAGAAGGCAAACCCTTGCCTGCCGAAATCAAAGCGAGGCCTGCGACAGTGTCTCGTTTCGATATCACCAAGTTCACCACGGAGCACGAGTGGACGCTGCCAAAAGAGACCGCTTCTACAGAAATCATTCTGAGTGCAGAGGCTTTGGAACAATTACAGAATAGATCCGCCGAATCACCGGGGCACGCTGGCGTGAACGACCGCTCAAGCCAGGCCCCAGCTGCCCCAGCTGTCGTAAACTCGACGGACAATGCAGGGAAAATTGAAGCTTCAGCTAGTGACCTCGCTGTTCAGCCGGTGCAGAAAGCTGACAAGCAGGAACCGGAAGGAGCCCATGCCGATTCTGAAGAATCGATTGAACCACCAGCGAAGAAGATCAGGACCTCTAGTTCGGATGAAGTTGACAGCGTTCCTGTTCCTTCGACAGAGAAGCTCTTGGCAGTACACATCAACATGACGGTGTCCTCGGGGACTTATGTACGGTCGCTCATACATGATCTCGGTATTGCGCTGGGCTCGGCGGCTCATATGGTGGCCCTCGTGAGGAAGAGGGTCGGAGAATTCAAACTCGAGGAGTCTGTCCCGTGGGAAAGCTTCGAGGCTGGAACGTGGCAAGAGGCTCTCCAAAAACGTCTGGACTTTGACTCCAATGGTAATGCCTCTAAGTAAAGTGTAATGTACGTTAGCTCAATGAAGCAGTCATTCACGAAGAGAATTCACCTTCGATAGACGATCAGCAGGAAATTGACGCTGCAGAAGCTGTGCGTATCTCAAACTTGTCCCCGATTGAACAACGGGTCGGACATTTTCTACAACCTTGCAAGCCGTTCCGATATACATTGACTTATGCCCAATCCCTGGATGGCAAGATCTCCGGCCCGAATTCTAAGCCGCTGACAATATCATGTCCGGAGAGTTTCCGAGTGACCCACGAACTACGTCGACTACACGATATGATCCTGATAGGTGTCGGAACAGCGCAAAGTGACGATCCCGGACTGAATGCCCGTGATTCCCAGGGGAAGCCGTATGCTCTCACTGAACAGCCGATCCCGGTCATCATCGATCCGCATGGCAAGTTACATCTCAAACAGACATCGAAATTAATGAGCAATTTTCGTAAAAAGGTTGGCAAGCATCCTGTGCAGCTCGTTCACGAGACGCGACGCGGGCAAATGGACACGGCAGCGACCGTCATCTATCTGGACAGGGATCAATCGGAATCAGGCGACAAGATCCGCTTTGCGTGGTCAGATATATTTGATGCTCTTACACATCTGGGTCAAAGCATCATGATCGAGGGCGGTGCCACGGTGATTGCAGATGTTCTTCAACAAAAGGCTGCCGATCAAGTCATTGTGACCGTGGCGCCGACCTTTGTCGGCAACGGCACGGGTCTGAAAATAGAGGACCCGGTGAGGCTCTCTGGCGTCCGCACAGAATGCTTCGGCCGCGATTCAGTAATCGCAGGCCGTGTGCGACCAAAGTAGCGTGGCCAGACACGAGTGGAGAATTGGCAGACATGTTGCATCGGACATCTCGTAACAGTGAGAGCAATGCATCGGCCAAGGTGCTGGTGAAGCCAGCTTCACATCCCCCTACCACTACCACCACTTTTCCCAATTGAGATTCAACAGGGCGGCACAGGCAGGCTGGACGGCGTTTTACTTCTAATATTAATCTCTGATATTAATCGTTTCTGTAGCTACATTCGGAAACGCTAGCACAGCAGCAGCAGCACAGGGGGCAGCCCAACGACTGAGCTGATCAGCTTTCAGCAAATAAGACACGTGCTGCCGATCGACGAGTTAGCCGCGCCACAGAACGCCAAGCTTCCCCGGACTGCGCTTCGCCTACAATACACAGAGCGTTGTGATCGAAAGGCGGCTCGACAGGAACCTATAGAGCTTCAGAGAGTTCAATTGCAGCCCATACGATCCACAGAGACGGAGGTCAATGGTCTGCGGAGGCGGTGTAACCCAGGCCGTCCTCCACCTGGGACTGAACAGATGGGAGGTCAGCTGGTCACTTTTCTCCACCAAATTCATCCTTGCACGATTCGCGGGTGCGGGCCCTTCCCTGCCTCCGCCCCTAGGGATCTGTCATTCGCTCGTGACCTCGAGCTGCAGATGCGGGGAAGGGATGGGGCTGCCAGTCCATAAAGTATCCCCCAAGCAGGGCTGATGGATCTGCCAGTCCATAAAGTATCCCCCAAGCAGGGCTGATGGATCTGCCATAGAGAATCCCATCTCTCACGGTTCTGTCTTCATCAAGTCGAAATTCACCATGTCTTATGACGATGCGATCCGGGAGAAGACTGAGCATCTGACGCCGAACGCTCCTGCCATGGACAGCAATTATTCGAACGACCCCCAGACTCGAGATCATTATTCTGCGTCTACGAATTACGGACACGACCTCGAGTCAAACAATTTGACCCGGACGACTACGGGCATGACGTTGACTCCAGAGATGTTTGAGCGCATGTACCTCAATCCGAAGAATAACGTGTACTGTGCGCCCCTCCCCAGCGTGGGTTTTGTGAGTGCGCAAGACTGATTCTTGCTTAGTGCCGGAAATTTGAGAAAGACATTTGGAAATCCGACTCCCTTGGCGATCGTAGGGTTTCTCTTGTCCCTGACGCCGCTCTCGTGCGTTCTGATGGGATGGCGAGGGACGGGATCTCCAACAGTGCAGGTAGGCGCGTTTTACTACCTCGGTGGCATGTGTATGGTCTTGGGCGGTTTCCTCGAGTTCTTCCTGGGCAACACTTTCCCATTCGTGGTATTTGTGTCCTTTGGAGCCTTCTGGTTAAGTTTCGCAACTTTGAATTCTGCATTCTACGGCGTTCAGACGGCGTACGGAGCGACTGCAGCGGAAGGTTCAGCGACGGTCGCGTATAATTCGGGATTGGCATTCTACTTGCTGTTCTGGGGCGTCTTGTGCTTCATCTACTTCATCATCAGTCTTCGTACGAACGTGGTGTTTGCCATCATCTTCATCACGGTCGACATGGTCTTTATCCTGCTGGCTGCGGCGTACTGGCAAATCTGTAATGGCAATACCGCGGCGGCAGGAAAGATTCAAATTGCAGCAGGTGCTTTCGCATTCGTGTGTAGTATGGCTGGTTGGTACCTCCTCATCGTCATATTACTCGACTCTCTCGACTTTCCTCTCGTCTTGCCAGTCGGCGATCTCAGTAATTTCATCAAACCGAAATCCGCTCAGAAAAAGATTGCGCATGATTGAGTTGCAATTGAGCAGAACAGTATTGAATTGAATTGAATGAATGAATGAAGTGGACTAGGAAGAGCAATAGGGAATGAAATGAAATGAATGAGTAATTCGGTGACTGAGAAGATGTCACATTTTTGTGTAAAAAGATTTTTTTCAACATCACTCGTTGTTTGCTTTAATCCTTCAGGATCTCACCATTTTTTTTTTCTATTGTTGATTACATTGTACGCCGGGCCCACCTTCCTCATCATCAGAGTCATCATCTTCCCAATCACCATTATCTTGTCCTGCTTCACCGCCGAAATCATCAATATCGCCCGAC
Organism: Taphrina betulina; assembly: GCA_008802775.1. Lineage (NCBI taxonomy): Eukaryota > Fungi > Ascomycota > Taphrinomycetes > Taphrinales > Taphrinaceae > Taphrina > Taphrina betulina. The sequence goes on from VWSI01000002.1 coordinate 447,130, forward strand.
TCCACCTCAATGTCCTCTTCGATCATATCTCCTCCTCCTCCGAGCGTAGAGGCGCCATTACTTTCCACCACGTGAATTGGTTTCTGTGGCAAGAGTGTCGCAAGGGTACTGTATTCTCCCTTTTCACTCAAAAAGTTGTCATCCGGGAATTCAATCTGCACGGCGAGATAGAGATCGCCGAATCCTTCCTTGCGATGACCTATAGGCATACCCTCGCCTTTTACAACAAACACGTCATTGGGGCGTATGACTTTTCCGATGGGAGAAGTATATCGCAGTCGTCGTCCATCCAAGTGAGTCACAACGACGCGCGAGAATCCGGAAAGAGCTTCCGATAAAGTGATTCGCAAATCTGCTTTTAGATCTGAACCGAGTCGTTCGAACGTGTCGTGTGATTTCTGGATGAGTGAAATCACGACGTCGCCAGCTTCGCCACCCGGCACCTCATCAGCCTGACCTTTGAGGATGACTTGTTCTCGGTGGTGCATGCCTTTGTCGATAAAGACTTCCATGACCTTGACCTCGTCCACGACTTTCTTACCCTTACACTTCTTACAGCGGTCCTTGTCCTTGATTGTCTGACCGGAGCCCTCACACGAAGGACATTCGACTTGCTGTTGCGTGTACATGCCAGGACCCACCATCATACTCGCCGTCTTGGATCCCTTTCCGTCACATGACGGACACTTGCTTGGCTTGTGGCCCGTGCGGCAACCGGAGCCCGTACAGTGAGGACAAATCTTGTTCCTCGTCCCCTTCATCTTCGTGCTCTTCCCGCGGTAGAGATCCTCGAGCGAGACCGGGTAATCGTGTTCAACATTTTGCTTCTTGGGACTTTTTCGAAAGGGTTGTCGTCCAGGAGGACCACCCATACCACCGCCAAACATCTGCGCAAAGAGATCGTCCATGTCCATACCGCCAGGCATGCCGCCGCCATTGCCACCAGACATGCCATCTAATCCCATCTCGTCATATTGTGCACGAGTCTCTGGCTCGCGAAGGATGTCGTAGGCTTCCTGAATCTCCCTGAACCTCTGTGCGGCCTCCTCGCGCTCCGACTCTGGCTTCTTGTCCGGATGCTCTCGACGGACTAGATTATGATATGCCTTCTTGATCTCGGAAGAACCGGCCTCTGGCGAAACGCCCAGCAGGTCGTACAGCTGTGTGTCGACTACAGGAGCCATGCGATGGAACGTGCAGTGCTCAGATCTTGTTTTATGTCTATTGAACTCCTCCTGGCCAGAGATATCAGGATGCGATTCGCACTGTGAAGGACTGACCTGACGCGGACTATGCAGTCAAAATTATTTCAGCTCCGTCGTTCATGGAGTCGAGTGGCTCAAACAAAACTTGTGGACTGAGCTCCCCAAGTTGTCCGCGAGGCTGTGACGACAAAGGGAAAATCCAGGCGGCGAATCGAGAAGGGTCCGAGTGTCGCGAGCCGGCAGTCAGTGCAGAGCAGATGGCAGTTCAGAATGAGATATTTGCAATGCTACTTATAGTCATAAATCAATTATCGACGCATCCAAAGCGCTCCACCGAATTCTATTTTCATGTGCCTATGAACAGGAACCATTTCCGCAATCCCCCCAAAGAATAGATCAATCCTCTAAACATTGACTGTCTGACCTGGGTTGTGCAGCTTTGGTGCATCGTGTGCCTCAGCGAGTGGGAAGGCTGACAGCACGTTGCTGATGTCACCCCACCAGGTCTCGCCGAATTCTCGGTACCACTCGACGGTGAGCTTGAGACCCTTCTCAAAGCTCGTCTTCTGAGTCCAGCCCAGCTGCGAGATCTTTGCTGCGTCAACGGCGTATCGCATGTCGTTGAATGGTCGGTCGTGCGTGTGCTCGACCCATTTCTCCCAATCAGCTCGAGGATACTTGAACTCGTCGAGTAACAGTCCACAGAGGTCCTTGTTGGAGATCTCGTCTCGCGAACCAATGTTGTAGATCTGTCCGACAGATCCCTTGTGGAAGATGGTGTCGAAGGCATCGGCGGCATCTCCAGCGAAGAGGTATCGTCGAGTTGGGGATCCATCTCCGTGGAGGATAGCCTTTCGTCCTCTGTTGAGGAGACAGGAGAACTTTGGAATGACCTTCTCGGGGAACTGGTGAGGTCCGTAGACATTGTTCGATCGAACGATAATGATCGGAAGCTTGTACGACTTGTAGTAAGCATTGACAATCATCTCTGCGGCAGCCTTGGAGGCAGCGTATGGGTTGGTTGGTGCCAGAAGTGCGGTCTCGAGCAGATCGTCACCGTCAGCCTCGACCTCACCGTAGACCTCATCAGTGGAGATGTGGATGAATCGTTTGACACCTGCGTTCTTGGCACACTCGAGCAAGACGTGTGTTCCCAAAACGTTGTTGTTGGTGAAGGTGTACGAGTTTCCGAATGAGAGATCGACGTGAGACTGTGCAGCATAGTGCATTATTGTGTCAACATTGTTGTCCTTGAGTGCAGCAAGGGTCTGCTCCGGGTTCGTGATGTCACCCTGGACGAACTTGAAGTTTGGTTGATCATCGAGAGCTGCAGTGTTGTTTCTCGACGCGCAGTAGTCAAGTTTGTCGTACGAGATGACGTTGTACTCTGGGTATTGGAGCGTGAAGTGTCTGACGACGTAGGACGCGATGAAACCAGCACCTCCAGTGATGAGGATGTTCTTGGTGTCCTCACGAACCTATAGAGAATGTCAGTGCCGTCTCTGACGCGTCGGACACGACCCTGGGGGGGGGGGGGGGGGGCAGAACTCACAGGGAACTTTGTAGAGCCAATGTAGACTGGACCGAGATTCTTTGCAGACATGCTTGTGAAGTTTAGATGCTAGGAAGAAGGGGGAAGTGGAAGAGAGAGTGTCTTGATGTTTCTGAGAATGGAAGCCCAGCAGAGAACAGGCGGGAGGAAGTCGGTTTTGAAGGTAAGATGATCAGAGCCAAGCAGGATGCAAGGTTCACGGCTTTCGATCAGAAAGGGGAAGATTGGCGAAGATAGCAACTTGGGGCCCAGTGGCCATGAGGGCGGGCGGGACGAGCCGCGCCTCTGGCTCTGCCTTCGTCCTCGCGATTGGGTCTTCGTGCTCGGTTACACGAGAGCAGGCAGAACGCTACACCCACGGCCTCGAGGTTTAACTCCCCCATGGCAATTCCTTGCTCGAATATCGCACGCGAGGGGAAAGGACGGCACACATAGATTCTTGCACCATCGCCTGGTCACATATCGGCTAAGCCACAATAGGCTCATGGACCTTGGTAGCTAGCTGGCTCAATTCTCCGCATGAAGTGGCGGCAGCACGGTCTGCATAGTAGCAGGTCAAATGAACAAGTATACGAGCTTCAGGCCTAATTCATGTGTCTGCGGGTGTACAAGACGATCCTGTTGGAGCCGTCTGTGGTGGGGCTACCTCGTCTCGAGAACCCAGCGTGACCTGAAACCTGGCAGCTATCGTGTAGACCAAGAACATGCATATCCACAGTGCATCTCCTGACCGCGACCCAAACCTTTATTTTCCAATTGCAGCGGCCAGAGTCCGGGAAATAGCCCAGGCTCGACCGATCGGGGGTGAGCAAGGAGCAGTGGGCGCAGCTGAATTGAGTCTGTGCCAGTGGCGGCGGGCGGCTGCAGATTTCGCCCCGAATCCGTCTCCTTGCTGGCACCGGATCCCACGCCGCACGTGAGGAGCCCTTTTGCCCCCCCCCTGGTTGTTGGAAATCAATTTCAACCCATAATAGAGGCCACTGCTACGTTGCGCAAGCTCTACGCACCAAGAACACTTTCCTTCCACCACCACTCACTTCCAAACCTTTCCTAACACTCACATAATGGCTGGCGAACAGAACAGAATACTCGTCTTCGGACCACGAGGTTGGATCGGCAGCACGCTCATTGAGATGCTCAAGTCTCAGGGCAAGGAGGTCAAGGGTGCTTCTTCCAGGCTCGAGGACCGAGAGTCCGTCATGAAGGAGATCGAGGAGTACAAGCCCACGCACGCTCTGAACTGTGCCGGACAGACTGGACGACCGAACGTCGACTGGTGCGAGGACAACAAGCAGGCCACAATTCGATCGAATGTCATCGGAACCCTCAACCTCGCCGACGTGTGCTGGTTGAAGGGTGTCCACCTCACCAACTTCGCCACGGGCTGCATCTTCAAATATGACGATGCCCACCCAATGCGATCCGGCAAGTGCTTCACCGAGGAAAGCGAGGCCAACTTCGACGAGTCCTTTTACTCGAAGACCAAGGCTCAGGTCGAGAAGATCATTGCAAACTACGACAACGTCCTCAATCTGCGTTTGAGAATGCCTGTCTCCGATGACCTTAACCCACGAAACTTTGTGACCAAGATCACCAAGTACGAGCGAGTCGTCGACATTCCAAACTCCAACACTCTGCTGCACGACCTGCTCCCGGCGTCCATCGCCATGTTCGAGAACCACGTCACCGGTATCTACAACTTCACCAACCCTGGTGCCATTTCTCACAACGAGGTTCTTGCTCTTTACAAAAAGTACATTGTGCCAGACTTCACGTGGAAGAACTTCTCTCTTGAGGAGCAGGCCAAGGTCATCAAGGCCGGTCGATCCAACTGCGAGCTTGACACGACTAAGCTCGAGAACAAGCTGAAGGAGTTTGGTATCGTCATCCCAGAGGTCCACGTTGCCTATGACAACATGTTCCAGCGAATGGCGGCCAACAACGCCAAGGCACAGAAGTAGATATTGAACAGACAGCGCTGCCATATGAACAGATTAAACATATAGATACAAGCACGATTTCTCTCTCTCTCCTTCTCTGCTTGTGTCCTACTCGTGTCGATGGTGTAGCTGCAGGCGATAATTATAAATTGCCTCACAGAGGGCGGTCCAGGTGTTTAGCCAATCCCCGGGCGTCTTGTCTACCAACTCGCGGCGCATATCTGCTCTGCATCGAGATTCACGCGTCCGTCAAATGCTGAAACAGCATATATAGAATCGTTATACAGACAGATCCAGAGAATGCCAGTGCAGAAAGGTATCGTGCACGTGCAGGACGCGGTGGTTGGGAACGAAGAAATCCGAGGAAGGGGAATCCGAGTGAGTGCGGGGATTGGTCAGGTTTCGTGGAATTAAGATTGAGGCGGGCGGAGAGTGGCAGTAGAGCTCGCGCGTGCGTCGTCGTATAAGGATTATCTATTCCAATACGCAGCGCAGTCAGTCTGTTGACTCTAAAAAAAACCTTGACTTGACAACTAGCAGGTGTCAGCCGATACACCTTTGATCACAAACCTGGGAACAAGACTTGAATACAAAAGCACTCTCCATGGACAATCAACTCTTGAGACCCCGGGATATTCACACAATGATCAGTAGGTAGTCGTGTAAATTTTTATATAAAAGGCTCACGGACACGTAGTATAGCAACACCCATCAACGTTTTACCGCATCAACTCTTCTCGACTTACTCCGCTAATCTCGAGAAAAAAATATTCCATCAGCACGTTAAACACGTCGGGAGACTACTCATTCTAGCAAGCATCCTCCTCCTCCTTTTTCTCATTTTTGCGTTTTTCTGGCTTATAGGTGAGAGCGATTCTTTCTGAATGGCAGCGCACGATGCCCAAGTCTGAATTTCAATCTTCCATAAAGACGATCGGCACATCTGATTCAGGCTACGCCAAAACAAGCCAGCCACTGCCGTGCAACAAGTGGGTCTTTTTTCCCAAGTACAAGACGGAGTGGACTTTCTCTTATCGACGAGGCCCTTTTCAAGAATGTTAATGAGGCTACTTGATGTAGTAATCCAGAACAACTCTACGTCTTCTAGCCAGCCTGCCATATGCATCTGATCAATGTCTCAGCCAACGCATCACGCAGGTGCTCATTCAATCAAAAAGATATGATGACACTTTATTACATCACGGCCAACTATGTGCTCTGATGGACTTGACTCGTAAGTCTCGAAAGACTTTGTAAGAATCCGCCAGTGTCTGTGTCAATGGCGGAGTCGACTTGTCATCTGGTAACCATGGACCAGGCGCCATCGGTTTATACATGACATCTTCATCTCATCAGTTTTCCCTTGCAGTGGTGGTTATATTTCATTGATCTTACGGTGCTCAAACATCAATTCATCAACGAGTGCGCTAGCTTCATCATCGGCCAATAAAGCCTCAATGATTGGCATTTCTATAGGGGCATGATCAATGTCGAGTTTGAAGACGAAGAAGTCTTCCGGTCTGACTTTTCGTTTGATGAGGTCTATCGTGTTCAATTTGTCCCCTGGATCCATCGATAATCCAATATTGATCAAGTTGTAGGTCCCCACTAGATCCGGTGGGATCTGATTGTATGCTTCAGACGGACTCAGAGACTCTAATTCGACAGCCATGAAGAGATCGAAAGGTTGGCCGCGTTTGTGATACGTGTTGTAAAACCACTGTCCACTCGCGGCTGTTGCGTCGCCTACGCGCCAGTTTCCAAAGTAGGACGAACCGAGGTCCAGATGAATGTTGCTTGGCTTGGTCAAGATCATGCCGAGATCTCGATGTTGCTCGATCATCAGGGAAGAATGCCACGGCGGAATGCCTTGTGGTCTCCAAAGATATTGATTTTGATCTTCAATCTTCAGTGCCTGTGTGGCGTCTTCGTCGTAGGCATACGGAGCAAAGCCTTGTGGCATGATAGCTTCTTTACTCTGAGCATAGTCACCCTTCCATTCTGGCATGACCAGTCTCTCTTTACCACACCACATGTCAAACGGGTCGCGCAGCATACCCCAGAGTGGCTCGATCAATTGGACGCCTCGACCAGGAGACGGGAGAAACTTGTGAGACGATGAATCATAACAGACCTTGGTATAGTGCATTCGCGAGAAGAGCTGGTCATCCGGATGTGATTCAACGGGTAGCATTGAGTCTGGGATCCTCCACTGCACAGCGTCATCCACATGCTTGAGACTCAGTATACGGCGAATAATCTTCCGACTATTCTCCGCGTGGTGCGGCTGATAGACAGTTGCGCAGATATCATCTTGAGCCTTGTCGATAAGAGAGAACCATTCCGTCTCGTACGCGCTAGCTTCGTACTTGGAAAAGACCCACTTGCAGTACGGCGGTGGCTGGCTTGTCTTGGCATAGCCTGAATCAGATGTGCCGATCGTCTTTATCGAAGACTGAACTTTGGACTTGGCATCGTGCGCTACTTTTGAGAAAGCCTCACCCCTGCCTGTGAGCTGAAGGAACGCAAAGATGAGAAAAAGGAGGAGGATTATGCTTGCTAGGATGAGCCGACGAGACGCAGTGGGACCCATATCTCAAGGTCGACAGTCTAACAGGAGTCCAACCTTCAAAGGCCCGCAACAATGCCAAACGATGTAATTGACGTGCCGCTGTGTTGTCGATAAGAATCCTCTAGAGCCAAGAGGCTGATTGGGAGGCCGCGCTGCATATTGGAGCAGATAATACTCAAAGGACGGCGCACTGATCATGATCCACACGCGAGCTCCACTGCCACCCTTCAGCCGCCTCAATCTTAATTCATAAGGCTGACCAATCCTCGCCTTCCTTCGTTCCCAACCACCCCGGCCTACACGTGCATGATATCTTCCTTTGGGCTTGACATGCACTGGCGTTCTCTATGGTGACCGATTTCGTGTTCCCTGTATCAGCATTTAAAAGACGCGTGCATCTCGGCGCAGAGGTGTTTCGGTAGATGGAACGCCTGGGGACTGGTCAAACACTTGATACACCTGGAACGAGGGGATTCAACGCCTGGAGCTACATCAATCGGCTCGAGTAGATCTAGACCGTCTCGCGCTTGTTCGATTCGAGTGAACCCCAAACCTTGCGCGTCATACCATGTTTGGGAGCTCCATCACACGGCTGATCAACGTTCTCCACGTCTCAATTCGGCAAGAAATGATTCAATCTCAATCAAATCACAACGAGAGAGTGTATGCAGCAAGACGAAGTAATAGAACTTCTCCAATGACAATAACGAGAAAAAACGTTACTATATCTAAGCCTATAGAAAGAGAAGAAAGAAAGGAAAAAAAAAGATTTTTTTCGTATAAACATCGATGCGAGATCAAAAACAAAGTCTTCCCCATTTTTTAGTTTCCTTGCTTGCTTCTTTCCGTGATCGAGTGCAATCGTCTTCTGAACTCATGAGTCAAGTCAAGTCAGGTCGTCGTCGTCGTCGTCATTGGCGATCCAAGAGCAAGAAGACTTGCACGCGAAGCACAAAAACCAATACCGTACATCAAATCTTTTTCATATCATCAATAAGGCTTTTTGTGAACGTCCTCTTTTTTTTTTTGTGTGTTCTTAGTTCTTTTCTCTCTTTATCGTCTGTTGTGGTCGAGGGCTAGATCCGTCATCACCTTTTTCCCCGTCGACCTCCGCGGCTGTTGCGACCTCGTCGCCCACTGCTCTCATCCTCAGTGACACAATCCTCGTTTGCATCCGCGCACCGGCCGCAAGGTCTCTGTCTGTCACAACCCTTCTTTGACTTTTTACATCGGGTGCACCTCACCCCGACGCTCGGACCGCTCTTCTTCGGCTTGTCTTCCGGTAGATCGATCTCGTGGGCAGAAGAAGCCTTACACTGCATCGAGTCGTGGAAGTGAGGGAGGTTCTGAGGTCGAGGTATGTCAATCTCATCCTCGACGTCAGTCTCGTCCTTCAAATGATACTCACTTTCCACGACAGTCGAGCCGAAGCTGTCCCTGTTCTTCATCTTGAAGACCGTCTCCTCGTAACCCGGTTTCTCGGTGCTAGACAGGTTCTCCGCCGGCCGGTCCTGCGTATCGCTGACACTGGCCGGTGGACTGGAGGGATAGTCTACCTCCCGCCGGGCCGGGCCGAGAGAGCCCTTCACATCCGTACCATCGCGTAGAGCCTTCAACTGCAAGGCGGTGGTCAGGTTGGGTATCGGCGACGAGGATTCATTTGAGGGCGCCTTGTACGGACTCAGGGATGGGTCTCCCAGCCTGATTAATTGTAGGGCGACATCCTCGTCGGATATGGTGGTCGGCGCTGGCGTGGGGATCGAAACCCGACCAGGAGTCTGATGGTTCGTCCCGGTGGTCGAGCCACTGTAAGCCCTGTCGCGCGCATAGGACTTGGTCCTGGCGTGTCCAGAAGCGACGGGCACAGCAGAGGCCGGCGTCGGCAAGGGCACGAGTGGTAGGTCGGACGAAAACTTGTTTCGCTTTCGCCTTGAGCCTTCCAGGAGGTTGTCCAGGCTGATATCGCTCGTGATGTCGCTCACGCGTCGCTCGAGACCGGGGTGGACTGGAGCATCGTCCTGCGAGTCTGGCTCGGCGGACCTCTGGGGTGAGACCTGTCGCTTCTTCGAAGGGAGACCCTTCTCCGAGTTTGGCGTATTGTAGTACTCTGCAGGCGCAAGCAAGGATGGCTCCAGCATGCCCCTCAGCGGTGTCCTGGCTGAGAGAGCATCGTTAGCCGCGAGAAGAGTAGTGAGATCCAGATCCTTCGCGGGTTAGCTAGAGCGCAGCGGACAAAAAGTCGCGAGCAACTCACGACTGAGGATACTGGACTGCCTTATCGTAAAGGGTCCGGAAGAGCCTGGAAGGTGAGATTTGACTGGCAAAGAGGGGAGGGGGGAAATTGCAAGAGTGGACGGTTTTGCGGCCGTAGAAGTGCGAACGGACGTTGAAGTTGGAATTGATCAATTGAGGTTTCTAGCTAACGTGCGATTGACCTCCACCAGCTGCACCTGCCCACTGACAGCGAGCCTTCCCTCCCTCTATCCCTACCACCAACCACCCAGGCTCCCTTCCTGGCCACCTCGGCAACCGTCCGCACAGGCTCAGGACACCTGCGGGTCGCATCGAGTGAATCGAGCTCGTCCCTCGCATCTGCTGCTCGAACCCGTTGTTCTGGTTGATGAATCAGTCGCCATCTTTGTGCATGACGTTCTTGAGCGGTAGATGTCGGCAGGACGCCGTCAACGGTCCCCCTCAGTCCCTGCATTCAAGTCCTGACTCTGACTTTACAATGGTAAAGGTCGAGTAATCTCATTGTATTCATGTCACTTGAAATTCACCATCTTGCTTGAAGTGCTTCTCATCTGGAGTCGTTGATGCGCGACGGCCGTGACCGTCGACTGTCATACCGATTACAGGACGAAGAAGGTGACAAGATGACTCTAAGAATTGGTCAAATTGCCTGTCCGACGTGGTGCATGTGCAGGTGGTCAGCTTCGTTGCGTGACCGTCTTTGGTACCGTGCTGCGACTCTGGGCGTGCGAGCAGATTCGCATTTGAGACAGCGATTGGCTCCTACTATAGAGTGCTTGCCGCTGTGACGCAGCCGGCAGGACACGGCTGGCCTTGTGTTGCCGGCTCCCTTCCAGCACTGGCCGACAATGTCCACCATACGTCATTCGCACAACACTTGTCGGATGGAGGTCTTTCGTGCCGCACTTCGGCCCCTCGTGTACGTAGGCGATATACAGAGGCACGTCAACCACAAGCAGATCACATATACATATGGCACTGCGATGTCGTGCAAGGCTTAGTTTAGAGTATGGTGTCGCGTGAGCATGCAAAGCTTGCAGAATTGTCTTGAAGTCGAGTACCAAAGATCGCGCCAGCGTTGCGGTGTTTGTCCATGGTTCGCGAACCACGGATGGAATTCGCAGTCACCTTATTATGGCCCGCCGGGCAGGCACTAGTGCGAGACATCCGCGGCAATCGAGGGATCAAATGCGCCGACACCAGCATCTAGGCGGGAAGATGACTCGACCGTCCGCCGCCTGGAGAGCGCTCGGCCGGCCAAGCTATGCAAAGTGCGCCGGAAGGCAAGCAGGCTCAGACCTGTAGCAGAAGGAAGGTAGACATGGCAAAGGAAAGCGCAGGACCCCGTTCTAGAAGGAGACAAGGAGGTCGACCACATTCCCACATAGACGACAATCAACTACATTCATGGGGGCAGGGCTTGACAGATCTCCACAATTAGCGGTCGCCAACCAACGGGGCACTGTCAAACAGAAATCGGGAAAGTGCATGGACGTAAGGATCGTTGGCATCGATGGCAGCGTAGCCAACTGTCTAGTCGATCGAATTCGCGACTCCTGAGATTCCTGCGCGGCTGTGGCGCAGTCCCACGGACTGCGGCTGACATTTTCCGCCCTCGCTTCAGACAGGCAACCTGCAGGCGACGGGAATTCGAATCTCATCTCTGTCCACGGTGCTGACGGACGCATGTGTGGAGGGGAGAGCGAATTCCCAAGGGCGGCCTGATCATGAGCACCCATGCTACAGAACATTAACCATGCCGTGCCCGTGCCCCAGGTATCTTGGCATGCACGCGTTCTACGAAGGCACAAGGCAGCAAGCTGCCGTGCGTGAGCCGCACGAATGCCCCCCTGATCAGACCCAGGGGAGCGATGGTGACCGCACATATAGAACGTCAATATGCCCAGACCGCTGCAGATTGACGTGCGTCGGGAATGTGTTTGATTGCGAGGGAGGGAGAAGGGAGATCGGGGGGCAGAGGTGCGAAGGCAGCCACTGCGTATGCAGCAGACAAAGAGAGAAGACCGAGGGCGAACCTGCGAGCGACTTCCCATTCTCGAGGTGCGTCCAGCCAATGGGAGTCGCGCACGGCACCCTCCCTCCCGCCGATCAGCAACTTTGAGTTTGCCCGTGGCGCAGACGCCTCCCGCCAGGAATTTGACGGGAAGCATCCGAGGGAACAACAAATCGCCTGGCAACCAAGCAGAGGCAGCGATTTCCCTCTTCCTGCCCATACCAAGCAGCCCTGTCGGATTCCTCTCGTTGCTGCTGCTGCCTGCTCTCTGAGGCCCGTTCCTCCCCCTTCCCATTCTCTGCCTCCCTCAGTCTCCCGGAGCTGCTCGCACTCTCAATCCACCCAGCTATCTATCTCTCACCCACTCAACTCACTCACACACACACTCTCTCTACCTCTGCCTCTCGCCCTCGTCCCCGGCCTGATCACCGTCCGTCGACACTCACCTTCTCTTTCCTCGATTCTCCCCCGCGGCCTCCACGACATCCATACACACTCTCTTTATTCCGGATGGCCACCAACGTGAGACTTGTCCCCGTCCTGCCGGTGCGTGAAAAGGAGACGGGTTGCTGACCGTGGTTTCTAGTCCCGTAGAAGCGCTACCTCTCGAGCTGTGCGAGGCTCGGAGAACGCAGAGAATGCACAGCCTGCCAGGGCTCACGCCGTCTCCGGCAAGGTCTCTTTGGCACAGGCCGGTGCTGCCAACGTCTTGAAGCAGGGGGCCAAGAGGACAGCTCTCTCGGACGTCTCCAACAGGGTACCGCTCGCCGCCAGCTCGTCCGGCAAGCCGGCCAGCGCGACGGCGAAGCGGACCTCCCTCGTGCGGCCCATCCGTAGGGAGGTCTCCCAGGCTGTCATAGCCGTGATACCAGAGGACCAGGACATTGACACAGACATATCCGAAGACGATGCGGAGGCCGACATGGAGGTCGACGCCCTGGACGTCGCGACCTTGCACTCCGAGGAGTTCTCCCACGCGGTCCTCGCCGGTGCCCCCGTCATCGAACCCGTATACACGAAACAGGACAAGCTCGACCTGAAACGGGTCACGGACGAATTCGTCGACGAATGGGACGAGTGGGGTGACATCTCTATGGTCCAGGAGTACGCGGACGAGATCTTTACATACATGCACGAACTGGAGGTGAGTTATACACGGACAGGGCCACTCCCCGAGACGGAAAGGATACTAACCTCTCGTCAGAACAAGTTGATGCCGAATCCAAACTACATGCACTACCAGAACGATCTCGAGTGGAAGATGCGTGGCATCCTGATCGATTGGCTCGTCCAGGTACACGCACGGTTCCACCTCCTCCCCGAGACTCTCTTCCTCACGATCAACTACATTGATCGCTTCCTCTCCGCCAAGACCGTCTCCCTGCAGAAGTTGCAGCTCGTCGGCGCCACTGCCCTCTTCCTGGCTTCCAAGTACGAGGAGATCCAGTGTCCCTCCGTGGCCGAGATCGTGTACATGGTGGACAACGGATACGCTGCTGACGAAGTGCTCAAGGCAGAGAGATTCATGATCGGCATGCTCGACTTCGAGCTCGGTTGGCCCGGCCCCATGTCCTTCCTCCGACGCATATCCAAGGCGGACGACTACGACATCGACACGAGGACGATCGCCAAGTACATACTCGAGACCATGCTCATGTCACACCTCTTCGTCGCCTGCCCCCCGAGCTTCGCCGCCGCCATCGCCGACTACGTCTCCAGGGCCATCCTCGGCAAGGAGGAGATCTGGACCGATGCCCACGTCTACTTCTCGACGTACACAGAGAGCCAGCTCAAGCCGGCCGTGGACGTCCTGATCGCGGAGTGTCTCGAGAACGGCCGGGAGAGGCACGGCGCCATCTTTGACAAGTACTCGGACAAGAAGCACAAGAAGGTCTCCCTCTTCGTCGAGGCCTACCTCAACAGACGGACGCGTGCCACCAACGCTACCACCACCCGTTGAGATTGTCCAGCGCGGCGGCGGCGGCAGCAGCAGCAGCAGCACCACCATCACTTAACGACAGTCGACACTAGAGCGTTGCTTTTTGTCTTTTCTTTGTTCTTCGAGCTTGGTTCTACTTTTTTTTGTGAGAGACACGAGCGATCACAGACAGACATTATCTTTTCCGACGTCGTCGTCGTCCCTTTTCTACTATTCCAGTCCAAGTACTACTACTACTACTACTAAAGCATTGTAAGTCGGTGCGGCTCTGGTTGAAACCCCGCTTTTTTCCTTGGCTAATGAAACAATCTAGAATAACACTAATACATTAATTACACAAAGGGAGCCAATGAGAAGGATGGGAGTGAGAGTGAATACATGGGTGTCGTCGAGTACGAACCGAGAGAGAGGATTTTTCGAGAGTGGAAAAGTGGGATTGAGTGCGGATGAAAATATCATGATGGAGAGAAAACTCCCCCGAATGAATTGAATTCCCCTTTTTTTCCCATTTTCTTTTTTCTTCTTTTCTTCTTTTCTATTCTTCACCTTTCGAATGGTTCCCTACCTGTCTTCGTTGTTGCATACAAAATATTCCCAGAACTGATATTGAAGGATACTTACTAGTAAGGGTGGAGAGAAAAGAGAAATCACAAACGAAAAGAATCGACGCGTTTTGAAACAAGAAATTTACTTGATATTTTTTTCTTGAAAAGATTTCCTTTCTACTACACTCGATTTCGAGGTGAGAATTGACAGACTTTATGTGTGTGTGTGTGTTGTATTTGAAGAGAGAAAAGATGCTAATGCAAGAAGATTTTTTGCCACAAGTACTATATCAAGCACCAGGGAAAAAACATTGCCGGATTGCCCCTCCCCTTCCAGTCTCCTTTAGAGACACGTTAACGTATTAGGGTAAATGAAAAAAAAAAGGAGAAAAAACGGTTTACGCTTCGAAGAAAATACGCTCAAATTTAGTTGTCAAGAACACTTTGGTCTCTCAGCGACTCGCTTGCTTGACGTGCTCGGTGGCCCATCGCGCTACCTCTTTCGTCGCCTGTGAGTTTGCGGATTTCGCGCGTGCTTGTTTCAAGCATTCGGTGACCCACTCTGTTCGGAGTAATGGTTTCAATTGTCCTTTCGGGAAGGTCTCGGCGAGATCGCCGATGAGACCAATCATCGCCCTGTTTAGCGCATCCGTCTTTTCCGGGTCCTTGTGTACGACTTGTAAAAAGTCAAAGATGCCTGCGACATGAGGCCCGAGGTTGTCTGCACTCTGAGTGCCCTTCAGAGCCTGCACGATGCCGACGTAGGCCTCGACGATACCTTCACGAAGACCGTTCACGTAATCGATCTGATCGTATCCTGACTCCGCAGAGTACGTCACCCCGGAAGCTTGTCCCAGGAAACCCATGACGACGTCCAGGTACTTTGCATAGTTTTCATTGATGGCCAAGGCGATATCGCCGAAACACGAGAGGATAGCTGGCTTCACGGCGCGCTCGAGTAGCGGTGACTGCAGATTTTGAAGCAGTTGTGACATGAAATTGTCGCAGTAGGGAAGCACTTTATCTCCCAACGACCGTGAAATATCTCCTATCAGACCGATCGCGATGCCACACATAACGTGCTCCTGGTGGTTGGCCAGAGCAGCATACAGGAACGGCGCAAAGGAGTCGAGGTAGATGCCAAAGTGGCTGTCGACAGCTGAGCACAACGCGCCAATAGCCAAGAATATGTCTTCATGTACGACAGACTGTTTGGGCTGCGATTGTTCCAACTCAAGCAGGATTGTCATGATCTTGTCAGACACGGGGCGAATGTCACTACCACAACGGCGGATGATGCTAGTCAGCACGCTGAGGAGATTGGATTGTAGCTCTTCGAACTGCAACTTATCCTCTGTCGAGATGATCTGCGCTCGCATGCGTCCTGAAGATTGTATCCTGTCAAGAACGACGTTCGTAAGATTCGACACGAGAGGGAGGACGTCCTGAGCAGCATGCGCAACCATGGTAGACAGCGCCTCGTAGGCAGAA
Organism: Taphrina betulina; assembly: GCA_008802775.1. Lineage (NCBI taxonomy): Eukaryota > Fungi > Ascomycota > Taphrinomycetes > Taphrinales > Taphrinaceae > Taphrina > Taphrina betulina. Next base: position 462,641 of record VWSI01000002.1, read on the forward strand.
GTCCTCGAGTTGTTCTCGTTCGTCGCTGCATGGGCCACGCGCATCAGGGACGCAAAGCACTGCTCGTAGTAGGGCGACATGCGGGAGGTTGTGCTCTCGTCGGTCGATCCTAGCTGTTCCGACAGGTTCATAAGGGCCCAACAACAATTCGAGATGATACGAGGGTTGTCATTCAGTCCTCCCAGCAGCGCTTGCACCATGGCTGGCAATTGTGTATCGAGCGCAATGGCTCCGACAACGAGATCTGAGATCCTGCCGAGCGTCCATGCAGTGGTGTCCTTCACCTGCAGTACGGGATCGTTCATCATCGATATAAGGATCCCTAGAGCTTGAGCCACCAAAGGTTTTAGCATCTCTACTTCAGGACCTTCCAGAATCGACCCAAATGCCATAACACCAGCCTCACGTTCCTTCCAGTTCTCACTTCGCAGACTTCGCTCGATGAATCCAAGAACAGGTTGAACGATGATACCTTCGACGCACTGTGCAAAGAGCTGTAAGCAATTGCCGGCGCCCATAGAGACGTTCCATTCATCCTCCTCGGCATCCTCGTCCTGTTTACACAGTAATTGTAGCAGGACAGGCAATACCTCTGGCAGCGCGACTCTGGCAAATTGGAAGCACTCCCTCTCCGGCTTCTCGCCAAACTGCAAAGCCTCCTTGTTCTCGAGGTCGACTTCGATTTCCTCCTCGCAGACTGTGGACCAGAATTCGACAGCTTGCAGGGCAACTTTCTCGTCCTCGTTCTTCATGCCGAGGACGGTGAGGCCGAAGAGGGCCTTCTCCATGTAAAATCTCATTTTATCGTAGTAGAGCTGCATGATTCGCACGAGACAACCAAAGGAAGCTACCTGTATCTGAACATCGTTTGCTTGGGTGGCCTCGCAGACCACCTGCATGATGTAGTTTCGCTCGCCCTCGCGTTCGAAATTTTCGCGAACAAAGTCCAGAGAATCGTAAAGAGCCGATATGGCCGCGAGCCTGACTGCGCTCGAAGGTTCGTCTTTGTTGGCTCCCTTAACGACAGCTGTCAGGATCTGGTTGCTCTGGGTCGACAGCACTTCTGGATCGACGGTCTCACAGATGTATCCGATAGCCTGCAAAGAAGCCTGCTTCACATGGGCAGCATTTGCATCATTTACATTCCTGACCAATCTGTCCATGAGCTCAGGCCATTGTCCAGTTGGCAGCTCGATGGCGGCAATGGCCGCCATGAACTGCGCGGCAGACTGTCCTGCCTTGCCATCGTTCGTATTAAGGGTGTTTATCGTAGATTCCTTGATTTGTTGTTTTACTTGTATGGGAAGATTTTGCCACTTTTGTTGATATTCCTCCCTTCTCTCGAGCTCCTGAAGCATCGTCAGCTACCGTCGAATCTGATCTACGAGGGATTTGGCGTACTTTCGCAGATAAAGCGTTCTTGAGTGCTAACCCGGACGCATTTCTTATATGTGACGGAGACTGTTCATTAGCCAGCTGTTGGGACAGGAGAGTCATGTATTGATCAAAATGATCCCTTGCTGCGGACTCGAGCTGTTGAGTTGCACTGGCTCGGAGATTCGCATCTGGGGAGAGAGTGTTCGACAGTAATTGGCCTGTCAGGTAGTGTTAGACTGACCACATGCTTCACTTAAAAGGATCTCCCTACCGACATCCATCGTTGCAAGAAAACAATGGCCCACAGAGAAATAAGAAACGAGAGAACCCGGCGGAGAAGATGAAGGGCTCCCGAGGTTGCTATGTCGCGGTCGAGAGTGGACCACTTTTGAATGTTTGAGTGGTTGCTGCTGCCCGCGAAACCTCCATCTGTGTCGCCCTCTGTGCCGAGCTCCTCTTTCGTGTGTTTCAGCTGCCTGAAGTGCGCCCTCAAGCAGCCTTCGCCGTTACTTGCGGTCACTTCTCATAATGTCTAATCGCGGTGGACAGACTTCAAGGGGAGGCAGAGGTGGAAGAGGGAGAGGCGGTGCTCAGTCGGGCTCAGAGAGGCCGAAAAAGGTCAGATTCATGTCGCGCACGACGACTTGATTCAGCTTCTGACTGGTCTATAGGAGGCTATCCTCGACCTAGCCAAGTATAGAGACAAGCAAGTTCGCGTCAAGTTCACAGGAGGGCGCGAGGTTGTCGGAGTTTTGAAAGGCTATGATCAATTGATGAATCTTGTGCTAGACGACGTGAAGGAACATCTTCGAGATGAGAATGGCACCGTCTTGGACGAGACGAGGGAGCTTGGTCTCGTAGTCGTTCGGGGACCCACGTTAGTCATGATCAGCCCTGTAGAGGGCGCCGAGGAGATTGCGAATCCCTTCCTCCAAGCGGACTGAAGGAGACACCATGTCCTGTAGGTATCATGATCAAGCATGAAAAAAGGCGATGATGGACGGAAAATTGAGATGACGAATAGACAAAACTCTGCAAGACGGTGTTGGTGGTTATAGTAAGGCACAGGTTGAGGAGGAACAAAATGTAACGACGCTTCCGAGCTAGTTTTCCGAGTGTTTTTGTATTATCTACCGTGCTTTGGATGATTGGCGTGAGCTCTGAGCGAATGGAATGCCTGCTCTGCGCATTTCTTAAGCTCTTTGTATGTGATGATGATGCAGCTCTGTTCGTCGCGAGATATCAGGTTGACCCTCTCATCTAGCCCAGCGTCTAGCTTATTTAAACAAGATAGGACATGGCCCATGTCGACCACAGGCAAACCCTGCTCGTTGACCTGATGGAAGACGTAATCCCGAAACAATTTCAGCACGTACCTTTCGCCCGTTTCCGACCAAGCCGAATCATGGTCGAACTCAGGCCTCTCGTTGATGAATCCGAATTTGCAGAGCAGACGCACGAGTCGACCGTTCTCAGTCTCTTTTGCTAATTCACACTCCAGAGTGTCATTGTAACATAGACCTGCGTCGAAATTTTGCATGCTATGCTTAGCAAGAGCTGTGATGATTTCGTCCAGCGAAACGGAAGACCCTTTCTCAGGATCATGCAGAATTCTTGTAAGCAATTCGTTCAGCTCCACAGAATAACCCCTCTGCGTCAGATCGAATTTATGAGCCTCGTCAGGCCAGACGTTAGGATCGTTCAGTGCTACACCTAAGATGAGTACGGCGGCCATAGTGATGTCCATCCTCTGTTCAAAACCGAGGTCAAGGTTAGCGTCAAAAGCGACAACGTCAAGCACGCCACAACAATTGATCCGGAGCCTATTCTTCTCGGTCACCAACACTTTAGTCGAATCTAACACTCTGCATGCGAGGCCTGATGTGTGGATGGCTCTCAAGGCATTGATGAGTTGCGTGAAATAGGACCAGATAAGCTTCTCCCCAATGACAGTGTTGGCTGAAAATTTCCGAGTGTTCCGTCCATAATGATGATCGAACAAAGTGGTCGACAGAGGGTGATACTCGTGCACAAAGACAATCGAATCGTCCGCGAACGCCTTGGAGGTAAACGCTTCCTTAACCGACACTACGTTAGCACACACCAGCTTGCGCCACTTCTCAACAAGCCCGATGCTGGCTTCATTGACCAACTTGAATCCTTCGATCCTGCGCAGGGCGTAGGTGTGGCCATCCTGCCTACTGAATGCTTTGTATACCCACGAGGGGTAACCGAAAACACGATCGCCTCTCTCGGCGTGGACATCGAGGGGAACCAAAGAATGATAAGGATGTAGGCTCTGAGGTAAATTGGAGTTTGGTAGGGTCTGTAGAGTAGCGGCCTGTTTCTTTTGCAGTGTCTCTCGCAGTGTGTCATTGAGGAAGAAATCATGAGCGGTCCGTTCGTTGCGAGCCAAGCTCTTTCTGTTTGGTGGTAAGGACGAGTACAAGTGGTACTGTAGCGGCTGGTAGGCGGCTGACCGAGCCTGGAAGAAGATATCGTTACTGCTGTGCTCGTAAGGATTAATTTGTGGGGACGGAAAGGCGGACACATTGCCGAGTATGGAAGACCTCAATGCACCGGATTCCAGAGGCACGAACGGGAGGGACTGTGGGGAGGGTTTGCTTGCCTGTGTGGATGACAGAGTCGAGCCTGGCCGTATCGGCGATATGAAAGCTGGCTGCGATGAGTGGTCTTGATTCGTGGGACGCATAGCTAAAGTCGTCAGCGCAGCACCTAGACACTGAAGAGAACGTACGAGATGAGTTGCCCGTCCGGGGCACGAAAACTGGTGCCCCGATACCGATTGTTGCATTTGCCGATATCGCAGCAGGAGTAAATGCCGCCGACGAAAAGGTCGAGGTCGTCGTGCCGCCGGGAGTGAAGGTTGGTGTGTCTGGCCTCAATTTACCACCGCCGGTAGTCTCACCATGGTTGAATCGACAGCCCTTGTCTGCCCACTTGCAGAATCCATGGATCGTTATATTGCGACATAGGCCAGGATCCAAGGGGATCGTCTTGATGCCTCCGCCCGTAGATGGTCGCGAGCCCTGTTCGGAGGACATGTCGGCTCTCAGAATGACCCTGGATGACTGGCTCGTAGCTTGCCCAAGAGCGGCCACGGGAATACGAGAAACGGCTCGAGCTGAAGGAGCGACAGAGGGAGTCCCGTCAGTCAGGACTGACTACAAATATCTCGACGGAAGGCCGTCGGCGGTCTCGTTCGGCGTAGACTACTGCCCGTAGCGTTGACGTGACGTTACCCGTGCGATTGAGTCCGCGCATGGAGACGGGGCGTCTTGTGCACGTGGCATTCAGAAAGCCACCTGAAGTTGGGCAACAGATCAGAAGCAATTCAACTGCTGGCACTGGAACTGCATGCATTGGCACTCTCCTGACAACATCATAACAGAAAGGGTCGGGACTGAGTGTCACGTACATAGAATTGGTTTTGAATACGCACTGAATAGTCGAGTTGTATAGCATGTTCGCGTGTTAGTTGGACAACAGCCTCCGTTCGGACGTCGTTCTTGCGTCAGTTGTCCTAGATTGCTCACAGGCTACACACTTTGGTCTCTGCCTCATGCAGAGTCGTGGTTGAATTCAGAGGATTCGACAACGCCGAGCAGCTGAATAGCAATTCTTGAAAAATGTCGGGGGCAAGCTTTTCCACCCTTTATGAGAAGGTGAATGCCACTCCGATCAAGCGTGATCTCCTCTCCTGGTGTCCTACGATGGATCTGGTGGCCTTTATCGCGGATTCTGGCGAGATCACACTAAACAGACTCTCCGGACAACGCGTCTGGACAACCACAGTGATCCTGGCCCGGAACATGCAGGCCAGTCCGAGCAGCTTAGCTTGGAGACCTGACGGAAAAGTTCTAGCCGTCGGCCTTGACAACGGCGACTTGCAGTATCTGGATGTGAATGACGGCAAAGCTATTCATTTCCTACCTGGGGCGGCGAACACCGGTCGATCTGTCAAGATCCTTCACTGGATGGAGGGTCAAAGTAATTCGGACCCCAAAAGTCAGGTATGTCCTGCTGCTGATTTCCGACGACGAGCCAGCTAAGACTAGATAGGATCCTTTCTTCATTGATGTGAGATCACAACTACCTCTGCTCAGTCCCTTGCCGACCTCCAGCTTGTGAGAAGGCCCTTCCCCTCTGCAACAAAACTTGCTGATCTATCAAGAGAACGAGTCTATACCACGAAACATGCTGTTCAGACGCTGATACATGACCTCGAGATAGAGACAGACAAACTCAAATTTCTCGCTGTTGGAACAGAGCCAGAATCGTTCCGGCTACTCATAGGGTCCTTCCATCTAGATCTTCTTGAGCCGACACAAGAGACAGATCGCCCAATACTACATGGTTACAATAGTTCAGCGAATCTTGCTCTACATGCAACGGTGTCAGAAGAATCGACAGGGTTAAGATTGAGTCTATTTGAGATGTCCACATTCAAGGACGTTGATCCTGACATCAAGAGCCTTACCAACACGTTCAATGACTATCACGCAGTCTCCTTGTACCTGAAAGAATCTCTGGAGTGCTTATCCGAGGAACATGCTGTCTTGGACGAATCCAGATCAGAAGCCCTCCATAAATTGCAAAAGCTAGACGGGTCGACGGGACGCCCAGACCAGGAGCTGTTTGCTTTTCTTCTGACCGGTGTCCCAGCAGCTCATGTGAAGGAGTGGCTTGAAGATCATCTAAGTGATCGTCTCGTGAAACGATGGGAAAAGACTTGTCAGACTACTCTTGACAATGTGAGGGCCATCGCCTTCGAATCATGTCTGCCAGCTTGCGATCGTTTGATCATCATGGCTGTGAAGCTGCGAGAGATGTCTAAGAATGAGGTCTCGAAGTCCAAGACAGAGATCAATTCTGGTCATGTCGAGATTGTCATAAAAAGTGTGACTCTCATTATTGCGCAGCTACATTATTTGATGAGGGCCACTATAGCAGAGACCGCCTTGTTTACAAACTTTTGCAAGTGGTTATCCTTCGCCATGGCCCGACTGTCTCCGGATGACGAGCAACCGGATGCAGTGATGCCAGTCGAAACGAGTAAGATTGTGGAATATCTCGAAACTCAATATCCTGATGGCACTGTATCTCACTTTTTTGGCGAAAAGAAGGTCGACCTGGCTCCATTTCTGGAGCTCGAAAAAGGGCTCGATACCATGGATCCATTCCCAAACCTCAACGGCCCCGAATGCCCGACTCTGCAGCAGTCTAAGGGCTATCTTGACGAGGCCGCCAAACAGCTCTTTGCGAGTCCCGCTCAGCTGTTGGTGAAGAACTGGCAGTTGCACAGCACGCGTCGTCTGAGCTCTTCCCATGATGTCGTTTTTGACAGTCGATTTGTTCAAGATGAGGAGCAGTCGTCCTTGTATCTTAGTCTCAGTGAATATGACGAGACGGAATGTTGCTCCCACCTCTTCATCGTCAGAGTAACTGAGAAGGAGTTATCTCGATCCGAAGTCTGCAGAGTTGACTTTGATGTACCAGGGCTGTCACATCACAGGATAAGGGACCTCAAGTTCATCGACGATGTAGAATTACTGATATTGCTACAAAGTACAGGCTCGGATAAGAGCTCGCACATACTTGCCATTGAGTATTCCGAACTGACCTTTACCCCCTTCGACGACTTGGCAGAAGACATCTGTTCTACGACACAACGTGCAGCCAAGACCATGCCATCTAAGCACAGGATACTAGATGCTGGCATGCACCCAATTGCGTTGGTCGTCAACGGCGCTAAAGGCAGAAGGACGGGCCTTTGTCTACAAGCTGACAGACAACGATACACGATATTTGACCTCGATGACGAGGAACTTGACGACGAGTCGGAAGCCTCAGAGGTGGAAGGAGAGGACGAGATGGATGAAGACTAGCGAAGGATGTAGTCCTAGAAAAGATTACCACCACCCGGCTTTAGTCAATTTACTCTAAGCCTGTTTTCACAAATTTATTGACCTCTATTCGTATCGCTCGATTTCTGCAAAACAATCAGTGCCGAGTCGAGATGAGATAAAACCTCTTCTTGTCGTACCTCTCTACGAATGAAGCGGCCAGGTCGGCGACATCGAGTGATCGTCTGGACGATGGATCACTGGAGCCCGGTTGACTGTCGATGACACTATGACTAGACCGTGAAGTCTCGCTATTGCGCTCTGAGCGAAGATGATCCCACGAATCTGCAGGTTTCCTATCTCGCTTTCCAAAACGTTAGTCCAAGCCTCTCCAGGCAAGAGTCCCTGATGTGTAAAAAAAAACTTACCGCGCGCTGCATCGTTTTATGCGAGGATTTGCATCATGGGAATTGAAGCACTCTTTGAAATTAGTGGAGACGAGAGCAACCCCACGGGTAGCCGAACGCCGCTTGCACCTCCCACTTTGTTTCATTCTCGACGTCATGATTAATTCTTCTTCTCACATTTCATTATTTTTCTTACAGCTTTTCAGGCCAATGTCTAGAGATGATGCACCTCTTTTACCAACAACCAATACCAATACCCATGCGAATACGCCACCTGCTTACAATCCGCCATTTTGGGCAGAAGTGAAATGTTATACAAAGAATACCGTCCCATACGCCCTGCCTTTCGTCATCGCCCTCGTCCTACTCATCGTCTTTATTGTGAAAAAGACATGAACACACTCGTAAAAAGTCTCGGACGTACAGACTCACGACTGACGATCCGGCCATGCGGAGTCAAGACCATCGTATACTACAGCTTCGTATTTCAGAGCCTGCAGGCTTGCTGAAGACCCTTCAAACTCGAGCGCCATGCCAAGAGAGTCCCTGGATGGATATATCCGGCTCGACAGGCAGACGCGATCGTTGACAAAAACTTCCACCACAGATTCGTCGCAAAAGACACGGAGATTCACGTCTTTTTCCAGCAATTGGAAATGTGCGCTCCGGTCGAGTGAATTGCCGTTCTCTAGCGATGATTTAGATCTATCGAGCGTGATTCGATGAGCTTGCAAATCAACTATTATTCGTGTCGCTTCAGAGGAATCTCTGGCTTTTCGGAAGGAAAAGATGATTCGATCCACAATTGGTTCATGAAATATTGCGGATAACTCGAAAGAGCTACTAGAAACATTCGAGAAATCCCCATCGATTCGTGTCGACCCTGTTCGTAAGAGTGTACAACCCGATATAGGCTTGATACTGAGCGTAGACATTGTGCGATTTGTCTCGTCCACGATCCATTGGTCTTTTCGTAACAACGTGTCTACAAACGGCATAACCATCATCGACATTGATCTGGGCAACGCAATACAGCCTGACCAGTTTTGCTCCATCATTTCGGTATTCTTATCCTCGTCCAACCAGCCGAGCTGTACTAGTCGGTTGTCTTTGTCTCGTGCAAGGTGCATTGCATAGAGTATGTCGTGGTCGAGTGTGCCCTGAGCCTCCACGATGAATTCCGGTCCACCACTTGTCCTGTGTCGCAAATGACCACACATCCACAAAGTCCATCTTGTGGCATGGCGATCATTGCTGGCACGATCCGCCTCGACTCCCATGAAAAGAAATTGCTTGCCTCCAATTGTGTCAAAGGAGACACATTCAAAGTTGTTGCCATAAGTCAGTCTGCTAGCTTCACTGAATCTGGAAGCAGCTTTCGGCGCAAACAAGGGTCCGATTTTCTCCCAGGTCACGAGATCGAGCGACTTGTATAGTAACACGCTAGGGCCGAAATCTCTTGTACCTGATGACAGTGTCATGTACTTGGTCTGTGGTGATACGTCAAGAAGCTCGGACATTGCGGGCCAGAGTGAGACGGAGGGATCTCGCCAGCCTGTCGTCAATGGACCACTTGGAGGCGAAGACAGCAAAGGATTCGCGGGACACCTTTGCCAGCTTTGACCAAAGTCTCTCGATATCGCGAGAGACTGACTCTCACAACCTGTCTTGTAGGGCTGCTGCCAGTGAATAGGGAGAGCACGGACACTCGTGTAGAAGAGATAGAGTACCGTGAGACCGTGTTCTACGACTGCGAAGATTGATCCAGAAAAGGTCTTGAGTCTGTCATAGTTTGCATGACCTGCCTCGATCGCGTTTGGCCTGTCTTGCCAGTGTATCAGATCCTTAGAGACGCAGCAACCCCAAACATCACCGAAGGAGGTGACACTCTCCGGGGCCCACTGATAGCACAGCAGGTATTCCTCGGTCTCTGGAATATACACGCATCCACAGGGGTCATTCATGAACGAAGTTCGAGCAATGACATGACCCCTCGGCCGATGCTTGTCAAAAGTGGCATGTCTCACCATACAAGCCAATTATCAGCCCGCGCGAGGCAGCACGAAATAGTAAACAGGAAGACAATCACGGCCGCCTGGGGTGACTTGCGACTCGTCGCGGAACGAGGGGCGGCTTTGTAGAACCAGCAGCAGCAGCAGCAGCAGCAGCAGCAGCCCGACCGAGGACCTGTCAACCAGTTGGGCAATTTAGGTAAATTACCGACATTCGGGCCGTAAAGCGTAAGAGATGTTCCGAGACGACGTTGGATCTGCATCCTCGGCCGCCACGGCAACGAAGTTTGTGCAATAAGCCGAGTGTCCCACTTCGGCAGGTCGCCTCGTTACAAGAAGATTCCAAACTATTCTGTGCAACACTCCGATACAAGAGAAACTGTCTAAATTCCTCCCCATTGGTTTCCTGCACCTGGCGACAGAGCCAATCTTCATGCTCACACCGGGTCTGGCATGGCTTTCTGGAGCGGGAAAAGCTTAAACGACATCGATAAGATAGCGGGCCGCCTCACATGTGAGAGAACGTGGGGGGAAGAATGGGAATTATTCGTCTGCTTCGTACAGTAGTCAGAGTAGTCTTCCGGGGGAGCCATTCAAGCAGTGTAATAGAACAGCATCGACTTGTCTTATGCTTTCACCATTCCTACTCTGCTGTCTGGCCACGTTTTTGATCGCCTCGTCAGCGTTTGCCGCACCGCTGATTCCTGACAAGAGTTGCGTTCCTGACGCAAGCGAGGCTCCTTACAGGCTCCCATTAAGCGTCTATCAGCGTATAGTCACGGATGTCAGAGCGGCAGTGCCGCAATTGAGATTGTCCGGCTGCTCGATTGACATACTTCAGATTCTTGCTTCTTGTAGCGAAACACAACCGAGTAGGGAGGCAATCCATGACGCCCTTAGCTCGGCCCCAGAGGCATGTCAAGAAGCGATGAATTCTACAGCTGATACACTCAGAGAGTCTATGATCATATACGGCTGTGTCTCTAGACAGGATCTGACGCACGATCTTACCACGTCCGATTTGATACATCAGCTGAAAAGGAGAGCACATGCGACGCCTTCGAGTACGACCTGTTATGCTCTCATACAGGCTGCCAGACGTGCCTACGAAGATGCGCTACAGACTGGGCACGACGCATCGTCGAATCAGAAACAAGGTGCCGAGTCCACTTCAAACACAACTTCTTCGACAGGTAGCCAAGAATCTGCCAACTTGTGGCTAGCATTGCTAGCAGGAGCGTTTGCAGGACTCGCGGTGGATCTTGCCCTCTTTCCGCTAGACACGATAAAAACAAGACTGCAATCGTCAGCGGGATTTGCTGCCTCAGGCGGGTTCAAAGGACTCTACCAGGGAATTGGCTCTATCGCACTCGGCTCGGCACCGTCTTCGGCACTCTTCTTTATAGCTTACGAATTTGCAAACAATGAGTTGGGTAAACAGACCACGCGAGGCTTTACAGGACATCTGATAGCGACGACTCTCGGGGAGGTTGTAAGCTCTCTTGTGAGGGTTCCTGCGGATGTCGTCAAATCCCGCCAGCAAGTGGAAAACACAAATGATGGATTGAATGGCAAGGCTACCCTGTGGACGGCGATAGGCAAGGTCTATGAGGAAGGGTTGCGTCCCAATTCACGATCACGATTCGGTGTGTTTTACACCGGATGGCTATCTGCCATCCTGAGAGAGATTCCTTTCGGTTGCATCCAATTTCCGCTGTTTTCATACTTGAAGGAAGTTGCTAGTGCGTACAGAGCAACAGGAGAGCCGCTGGGGATGCTTCCGATAGCGGTCTGCGGCATGATAGCTGGAGCGGTCGCGGGGTCCGTGACTACACCGCTAGATGTCGTCAAGACTCGTATCATGCTGGCTGAAAAAGGAGAAAATGGAATCATTGCAGTGATGCGTGGCATTTTGAGGTCTGAAGGTCTGATTGGACTATTCAAAGGAGTCATTCCTCGAACATTATGGATCAGTCTTGGCGGCGCGATATTCCTCGGTGGCTACGATGGGTTCAAACGCATATTGGAAGCACTCGACAGCTCCGTGTAACGTCATGTACAGCTATTCGTATACGTGCGTCCGATTGTGAAACCTCGCGAAAAATGTAGCATTTTGTGGACGTGTGCCGTTTGTGGCGCGCTTGGATTTGAGCGATATCGTGCGTCGGCATTGAACTTTCTCGTATATTGAAGACTAGAGTCTGTTAGCCTCGGAAATCCTTGTCTCATCTCCTTCGACGAAAAAAGAAGAATGGTTCGCCTGATGAATATGAGCACGAGACTGAAAGCTGTCGTATCTGGAATGTTTGTGGTTTTCCTGACATTATCGTTCATGCGGAGCACGTTGAATGCATCTCTTGGCGATTACACCTTTACACAAGAGACGGAGCTAGGTCTCGATGGCGCCGGCGAGGAGAAGCAGACCGACATGACGAAAGTATCGTTCCCCGTACCCCCACTCTCTGCGATTCAGATTGCGTTGATGAAGTACAATGGGTTGGATACGTCGAAAGTGGCTACGATGACTGAGCTACGCAAGGATGCACAAATCGTGCCTCTGATCCTCCACTTTATGAGTGTCCTGGATGACGATTGGCCGTTCCGAATCTACCACTCTCGCGAGAATGCGAAATTATTTCAAGGCCGACAGTTACAAAAGTTCATTGACACGGGGAAACTCGTCCTCGTTCAACTCAACATTGAACTCGCAAGTCACAACGCCGTGAATCATTATCTCTCTCATCGCGCATTATGGGACAACTTGGCACCTGCAAAACACGTCCTCCTGTTCCAGCGCGACAGTATCCTCTGTTCCCGCTCCGACGCCCGCGTGGAAGATTTCTTCGGGTACGATTACGTCGGTGCACCGGTCCACGAACGGTTCCACGAAAACTTGGATGATAAACTCATGAATGGCGGCTTGAGTCTACGCAATCGAGAAACAATGCTTGCCGTCATCGAATCCGCCGTGCCGTTCGAATCACCCGACAACGATTTACCATTCGAAGACCAATGGTTCGTCCGAGGCATTCGCGACCGCCGTGGGAACCTTCCTTCCCGTGAACTCGCCATGGCCTTTTCAGTCGAATCAGTCTATTACCCGACCCCACTCGGCATCCATCAAGCTCAACGGTACCTCGATCAACCAGACGAAGCTCAACATATTCACGCATTGATGTATGATTGGTGCCCTGAAATGCACCTCTTGTATGGCAAAACAGGACCGGAATCGTTTGTTTGCGATCCAGAAAACGAAAAACATTACGATGAAGCTGCTTGTGAAGCAGAAAAGCAAGAAGCGGAATCAATCCTTTGATGACCCCAAAGAGAAAAAAAAAATAATTGTTGATATGTATACACACACCACACGTAGATATATATATATATTAATCATCTACAAGGCGTTACGAATCCTTTGGTTTTCCAACTTGGCTTTAATCTCACTCACTTCCCGATCGAGTTCTCCTGCAATCAGACGCTGCTTGTCCAAGCTCAACAAGACGAACCGCTCACACAAGTCGCCGTCAATCACTGATTTCGGAGGGGCGTAGTAGCCTCGATACATGAGGTGATCGCGACCGGCCAACGGTGCATCCTCCGCACGCATATGCGTCTCCAATTGTTGGAAAAACTCGACGTCTTCTTTTGCAACAAAGGGAATAAGAACGGAGATGGAGCCCATGAGTCCCGTAATCAGTAGTACGGAACGCGCACCCGTGACGAGTGTCGTCTTTTGAATCGAGGTCGGAATGTCGCCGAGATGGTAATGCGCAATCGTGTCCAATCTATGCGCTGAACCTTGAAGGTACCCTTTCTCATGAATGAGCGTGTTGCCGGTCGTGTCATTGTCGGATAATTCAGACACGTCCGCAGGACACCTGACAATCCACAAGTTTCCGTATCGATCTCCACCAGCAACAGTCTCGTAATCAACCATAGTAGTCGCCGTGGTCGCACGAGATATCGTGTCATTAGCAAAAGAAATAAGCTTGTTCTCAGTCTGCTTGTAGACTGCATAATGCACAGATTCGACATTGTCCGCTATGATGACACGATCGCCCTGAGTCTGCATGCCAATGATAGCGTTCTCTGTAATTTGAGTCTCTGATTTTCGTAAACATCGCTTCTTGCCAATATCGTACATACGCACGCTGCCGCCGAGCGCAACAAGCAGACGTCCTTGGAAGGGCAGTAGGGCAAGCGGAATCTCGCTCGTCTCGGTTCGATGGAGAAATTCTAGATTTCTACCACCATGGGTGAATTTGTACAGAAGAATATAAGCTTGTTCACAGGATTTTGGCGATAGCTGGGCGGCTTTCGCAGTCCCCACCGCGAGATATACTTCGTCGTCTCGAGCTTGGAATGGGACAACTGCTACACTGAATGCTGCCTCGTTGTCTTGTAGCTCGACTTTCGCCAAGGTCTCTTGATTTACAGGGTCAAAAACTCTGATACAAGAACCCCAACATCCGGCTTTCGCCCAGGGATGCCCAAATTCATAGGGGTCGAGCTCGACAGTGTCTCCGTTCTGTTTGCCTTCCAGTGACCTGGCTTTGTGATTAGAAGATAGTGTGTGGTGATCGGCCTCAACAATATATACATAAGGCTCTGTAGGATGCTTTGCGAACTTCCGGGGTGTATAGTCTAGTCGATGCGATTCGGCCTTCAGTTTCTCATCTAATTTGTCGAGTGTAAAAATGACGAGAGAAGCATCTTTGATCGCGACAACTCCTTCGGGACACTCTTCACTAGAGAAACTATCGGCATATTCGAGTGCCTCATAACCCAAGAGAGGCGTCAATTGCATGCTCGAGTTGTGAACATATCCTAGCCAGGGACGTGAGCTCAATGCTAAAACGGCAGACTGCTTCTGTGCCTTAACATCCACGAGCTTTACAGGTTTGGGGCCTAAGAATCGTGTCCTTGTGTCAATGAGCTGACCAGACGTCGGCTCCAGAACGGTGCGGATGTATGTTCCATTATATAGTCCAATATGCAAGTATAAGGTTGAGCTACTACCATCGTCCATGGCCATCATTGATAACGAGCTTGCCGGTGCTGTAAGAGCTTGCACACTGAGAGAATCCAGAGTTGTGTCAGGATCAAGAGATATGATACGCACAGTAGAGTCATCGCACGCAACGGCCAAGTACGGATTCCGTTGCCGTCCTTCTGGCACAGAACCAACGCTGAGTGCCGTGACGTTACCACTCATTTCTTTCTTGTCCTGATACTCGTTCAATTGTCCGTCGCTATCCAGTTCGAAATAGACCAGTTCTCCTGATGACAATGCGACTACTACTTGTCGGGCATTAGTGGTCGCCTGCACAATCGTCCGGTGCTGCGGCGCTTGCCACTCATTGACACGTTTGTCAAATTTGATGTGCCTGATACCCTTGGGGTGTACCTGAATCAAGGCGTCCTCGCCAAGCTGCTGTACTGCAAGAGTAGGTGCGGAGATTAAGAATCCAGAGTCTGTAACTTCTTCTACCGTTTCCCCAATGGAAAGTACAAGAGTGCCATCAGTGAAGGAGAGAACAATGTATGAGTCGAACTCATCCTCAGCCCGAAGCTTGGTGGTCCACACAGCAAGTGGCTTTCCCGGCAGTTCAGACGAAACATTCTCTGTTATCTCTAGACCGTGCCGTATGGTCTTTATACTTGATCTAGACCCGCGTCCGCACAGTGTATATATCTGGGGAGCGTCCTCGTTGGTCAAATTCAGTACCTTAGCATCCGTTAGAGCATTCATTGTTTCTAATTCGTCCACAAGCGTTAGGTTGGTCAACGATCTCGGGTGAAAGTACGCGGGTTCGAATTTGCCATCTTCTTCTGCCATTGTGTAGTCAAGGCTACTGAATTCGATTTCGTCGTCGTCATCGCCTAGCTTTTCAATTTGGTATACATGGAAATTGCCAAAGTCGCTCGGGATGAACAAATACCCAGACTTCAAGATGGTGAGTCCGGCCGACACGGGAACAGTGTCGAAATATTTAATCTTGATTGCGAGGACCTCGGCATCTTCATGATCTATTGTAACCTTGAACAAGTCACCGTCGTTTGTCTGCACAAGGAGAAAAAAGCCACCACGCAGGCGATGACAGACACTAGATACTATGACTCGCTTTCTGTTCGAGTCTTCGTAAGCACCGCGCCGCCGCGGTATAGGTATCCTGTGGCTCTTTCTTCCTTTGTGCTTATAGATGATAGAGTCCGGTGAGCAAACCAGCACACCACTGGGTCCGTCGTAACCCCCAGGCACAGGTATCAGATGGTTAGCTTCTCGGTCCACGAGCTCCGTCCATTCGCGAACAACATGGTTGAGCCCAAGGTCCAATTCGTAGTAAGTCAACGTCTTCTGAGTTTCACGATAAGCTTGACCCGAAGGATCTTGATCAGCATCCGAATAATTGATCTCCAAGGAAGCAAATACCGGATTATCGTAGCCGACGTCAAGGCCGACCAGATGAAATAGCAAAGACCCAGGCGACGTGGCTTCCAAGGGTGAACTGATGGTCAGATTGGCGGCGGCATCACGATTGAGAACATAGACTAATTTGTTCTTTTCAACCGCAGCGATCATCACTGTACGCCCTTTAGGATCGACAGCCATGAATTCTCCAGGAACGACTCGCCGCACGCCAGACTTCCCGAAGGTCTCTTGATGTACTTTAACGAAGCACTTTTGTTCGGGCTTGTACTCCAGCACTGATATCTTCCCAGACTCAGACCCAAGAAGTATGTAATCCTTGACCGAACCCGTGAGTCTGAAGGACGCTAAGGACCGGAGCACTCCGAACATCTCATGGGACAATATCTTCACAAATTTCCCATGATCGGTGTCGACTTTGTATATCGTCAACGCATTCGCTGTCGCTACTATAATTTCTTGTTGCTTTGATCCAGAAAATTGACCGACGATAGGATTACATACGGGCGCAGTCGGTGCTACTAAAGAGAGAGAATAGAAAGCGGAGGTACCATGCGTCGACATTGATGAACCAGCTTTTCTACAGGATTCTACACCGTACTATTCCAGCGGAGAGAACGGTCGTCCAAACCGGTATCAATAGTTGCCTGTCGCGATCGAAGACCTCAGAGTGTTGTGATCGCTCGCCAGTCGACCCACCTAAAGACTCTCTGCCTCAGAATAGTTGTCATTAGCAGAAGCAGCGCGAATGAATGCGAGGTAAGCGTGAGCTCCACCAAACTTTTTTGAAGCCACTCCCGCGAATTGCAGGCAGAGACAAGTCTAAGTACATTCGCCGGTACCGACAGTTTCATTGACATGGATCCCGAGGCTATTGCAGACTTGCAGCGACTGTATGCCAAAAAGCATAAATCTGATTCAGGGAGATCATCGAAGAGGCGGAGAATCGAGCCGCGTGCGGTAAAAATCGATGGTGGCAGCAAAGAATCCTCCTTAGGACCAGATCTTCCGGACGTTGAGAGTGCCAGCGTAGCTAGCGAGGACTCTTTCGCTGAATTTGAGGACGAAGGCGATCTTCCTTTGAGCTCGCGAACGTCGGATGAAGTCGTGGAGGTCATCTCGTTTGACGAAGGCCTGATCAATGTGCCTCGTGTGGGAGCCGTCCAGGGCTACAAGTCATTCATGTCTGGGAAGGTACCGAAGCCCGGTGCTGCCAATGTCAAGAAGGTCGCGCTGCATCCGGAAGAAGGAGAAGCGCCCAGCGATTCCGAAGACGATCTAAAGAAAGACAAAGAGCTTCAGAAACTGCTTCGCGAATCGCACCTTCTACACGAACAGGGTGGCGATTCACTCGAAACGACCGGAAAGATTCGTCAGAAAGCTATCAAAAACCAGCTGATCTTGAATGGCGCATCAAAAGAAAAACAACGGAAGATGCCTATTGGCATGAGAAAGGGTATAGAAGCTGCCGCCACAAGGAGGGAAGGTGCTGCCGACAAGTACAACAAAGATAACGGCATCATCACTGCCCGAAAGGTAGTGCCGATTGTCAAAAAGAAGAACAACAAGACCTTGCATGAATTGAACGTTGGAAAATACAAGAATGGAAAACTAACAATCTCGAGACGAGAAATTGATCGGATTAATGGTCCAAAAACCTCTTCGAAAGGAAAGAAGAAGCGAGGATTCAGAGACTTCTCAAACATCGGCTAGTGATGTGTTTCCCTTGTCAGAGAGGCATCTCCGACGCCGTTTTCTCGATTGCAGAGATGAGAATGTCAGCATGATGCCGCTCGAATGTTAATGTTGGACGTAGTCGGACTGCAGCTGTACCTGAACCACCACAAAGAATGCCGTTCTGCTTCATTGCCATCAGGAAGGCATCTCTGTCGCTTCCAGAGGGCAGATCCCACGCAATGAATGTGCCTCGATCTTTACCTCGCAACGATTGGATATGTTTTGGGTACTTTCGCTGTAGGGTCTCAAGCTTGCTGTAAAGGTACTTGCCCGTTCTCTCGGTATTTTCAACAAGGTTGTTGCTCTTTATCTCCTGCACTAAGACCTTCGCCTGCAATGTACGCACTGGGTCGCCCATCCAAGCTAGAAGAATTTAGTCGGAGCACGAGTCATTTTACTGTATATTTGACTCACTGTTGAATTGACGATATGGTAGATTGGGAATTAGAGCCTCGTCATTATAGTACCATCCAGCACTCTGGAATTTTTTACTGAAGGTCACAATGTCTGGCGGAGACGTCAATTTCCAGTGCTCGTGTGCCCAGAATTTTCCAGTGGCTCCAACTCCTGTCTGTACTTCGTCCACGATAAACAATACGTTATTTCTCTTCAGAACCTGCTGAAGACCTCTGAAAAACTCATTTGAAGCGTGATTATCACCACCCTCACTTTGGATGGGCTCGACTATACAAGCAACGACAGGGGCGTGGTGCGCTTTGATAGCACGCTCGACATCGGCAAGACAACGATCTTCCTCTGCTTTGTTTGCCTCGACATTGTCTTCGAGAGGGTATTTGAGAGATGGAAAATCTGCCTGTGGCCAATTGAATGCTGGAATGTCCAACTTGTGGATCGCTTTCGATCTTGTCGTAGTCAGAGAGCCGAATAATCTGCCATGGAATGCGTGCTTGAAGGAGAGTATGGCCAGATCTGGCGCACCAGGTGAAGCATTGTTCATGCATGATTGGAGTGCCTCTGGCGAGAAGTCTGCATTATCTCCCCTCTGTTTAGCTTGGTGATACATGAAAGCTGCTTTGTAGGCTGTCTCATTTGCGCACGATCCACACATTGCAGTGAACACCCGGTTCTGACCCGGTGGACAAGCAGATAAGAGCCCATCCTGCAGAACTTGTGCCCAATCTTTCGAGGGAAAGTTTCCCAATGCGGGTCTGTTCATCAGTGCCTTGGCAAATTCTGGAGTCTGTGCAGCCTTGAGCAGAGCTGGGTTGTTGTATCCAATGGCTATAGACGCGATTTGAGCATAAACATCGAGCAAGGTATTTCCATCAGCATCGACCATGTAATTGCCAATTGACCTATCGTAGTCCACCATCATGTTCACGGCTCTTGTGTCTTGAATCTTCCCCATCTGTTCTTTCGCTCGAAGCGCAGCAGGACCTGGTATCTTCGTCTTCACTTCTGGCTGTTTTGGCTCATTCGCGAAGTACGAGGCAGTATTCGAGACAGCAGTTGCAAAGTGCCTTGGCAGCACCGAACCGTATCGATACGAGTATGTCCTTGAAGCTCGCAACAACATAGCAGAGGCTCACAGAGGAGAGAATGGAGAAGTGGAGAGAATTGAGTTTTTTAAGGTATATGAATCATTAAGCTATGCAAGCGCCAAAGCGAGTTTGATGGTCAGCGGGCGCTTAAAACTTCAGCCACATCCAAGTTCAGCGTGCTCCGGCCACGATCAACGATACCTCGAGCTCGAGCAGAATGCACAAAAGCATCGGTCCGATATGATTTGCAACGATATCTGTATAATCCGAAACTCGTGTGACGGACCGAAGCTTCGAATGCAGCATTGCCAGAAGCTGACCCTAAGAGGCAGGTCATATTCAACGCGCCTTGTTGCGGCATAATGAGTTGCAGAGTCTTGGGACAGGTGATTCGAGACGAGGCGGGGTGCTCCTGTCGCAGCACTTGCCATGGGGATCGTCGAAATTGTATACAGCCTATGCCCAGATTGTCTGTCCAGTGACGGGATCTGTCGGCGGGATAGGAACTTTCTTGATCACCGCAGTCTTCTGTTCACATTCTTTTATAGACTGACCGTAGCACATATCCCACCTGGGTGACCCGGCGGGATAGGCTCCAACCATCTCAAATTCATCGGTCGATTCGAGAGTCAGATGTACTACACCCGCAGGAATTACAATGACGTCCCCAGGCTTCACATCGAGTGTAAGCCCTTCCTCGAAATCGTCTTCAGACTGACCGAAAGAGACGCGAGCAGACCCTTGAAAAATTCCTACGACTTCATGAGTTGTGCCTGGAAGACTTTAGTACAAGCATGTAATGCTCAAGTTGAGGTCATTTTTACTGTGGTAATGCCTAGAGAGTCAGACCACACGACTCGAACAAATTGAATACCACTGACGCCTGTTTGTACATCGGAAATCTCCAAGCTGGGTTCCAGCCATTTTTCGTGAAGGCCGACTCAATCTGCGTCGCGGAGAGCGAGCTGAAAGCCTCCGGGTAATATAACAAGGGAAGAGATGAATTGGGCGAATATATGGTCGGCTTCAGTAGATATGGTCTGGCGGACATTGGTTCAGTGGACATAGCGCTGTGTAATTCAAAGACTCGGACAAGACCTGAGGGAGATCGGGACCATTAATGGAATGCGACCTGACCGGATTGGAAAGACCTGATAGTTCGCTCACTCTCGCGTGCAAAAGAGCCAGCCCAGCCGAGCCTTCCGGCATCTCGACCGCGTCTATGGGCCCAGCCTCAGATTCCCGCCCAATCAGCACGCAATTCTCCGTCGTACCTACTTGTACTGTACACGAGGGCTACACGTGAATTTCTAGGCAGCACTGGCGCTTGGGGATTGGACCCCCCGTACTCAGGTGTGACGCAGTATTGTTGAGTCCGGCGCAGGGTGTCGTTGTGTGTGGTTGTCTAGGGGTTGAGATCCTTCTAGTCTCGTGAGCAGCAGTCGCTAGATGCAGATTGGATGGTCGTTCATCGTCATCTCCACGCTGTTTGCGGCAGGGTTCGCCAATGAGGTCAAGTTGGACTACAAGAACGCGCAGCAATGCTCAGGCATGTTCTCCCGCGCCTCGGTCGGCGGCACGGTCAATCCGTTCATCGAAGTGGTATTCGCGAAGCAGGCAGAATCGGCAGTCGTATCGATTGTGATCTTCGAGTACAAGGACGTGGATGCCATCGGCGTTGCAATAGAAGGCACATCTGAGAAGCGTCTGATATGCGACAACGAGGCATTGAGGGAAGAGCTCTGTGTCGAGGAGGACCGCGGACAATTCCTGATAGAGCCTGCGGCACGGAACAATACGAAGCTATCTATATTGACGAAAGCGATTGACGTATCGGACCCGCTGCCCTTACGGTACGACATAAAGCGCACCTCCTACTATTGCGTCTCCACGCTGTCGCAAGAGAGTGATTCGTACCGTGCCGTGATAGAATTCCGGAATAGTTATGGAGAATTGCCGGCAGGGGAGTATTTCAATCTGCCGTTCTATGGTGCCCTGGCGATCGTCTATGTTGTGATCGGTTTCCTGTGGGCTTTTCAATATGTGCAGCACAAGGCCGAGATATTGCCTGTGCAGAACTACATCACAGTCCTCATCGCATTCCTCTCTGCGGAGATGATCGTCATCTGGGGCTACTACGATTACGTCAATCTTCATGGGTACAATGTCGGCAGCACGGTGTTCATGGTCATTGTCGCATTGCTCAATGCTTTCCGAAACTCCTTCTCATTCTTCATGATTCTGATTGTAAGCATGGGGTATTCGGTTGTGCGGCCAAGTCTTGGTCCGGCAATGTTACGTGCCAGGATACTAGCCATCGCACATTTCGTTTTCGGAGTAATTTACTCCATCACAAGTATGGCCATATCAGCCGAGACAGCTTCTCCGTGGGTCTTGGTCGTCATCTTTCCCCTCTCAGCGACAATGACGGTCCTTTACTTGTGGACACTCAACTCGCTTCAAGCCACGATCAAGGAACTCGAGCAGCGAATGCAGACTCAGAAGGCCCTCATGTACAAGCGTCTATGGGGCGTCGTCATATGGTCAATCAGCGTCATGGTCGTCTTTATTGTGCTAAATACCCTCACCTTAGCCAATCGATCGCCAGACTTTTTGCCCCAGCACTGGAAGGACCGATTTGTTCTAGACGGATGGCTTAACACACTGTACCTGACCGTCTTTGGCACAATAGTTTTCTTGTGGCGACCCACTGCTGATAATAGACGGTTTGCTATGAGCGAGGAAGTTCGTCAGGATGACTTTGAAATGGATCTTAACGTATCAGACGAGGCATCCGACGACGAGCGCGAAGATGAAGCACAAAAGAAACAATATCAGGGGGTTTCAGCAAGCCAGTCAAGACCGGAGCCATCGAGAGCTGCAAGTAGCAGACCGGGGAATGCCCGACTAGACAGCAGCAAGGTGGCTGAGAATGACGACGAAAACGAAGCTCTCTTTGCGGTCGGCGATGATCCATTCGAGGAAGACGATGATGCGTGGGGTCAGGAGTCCGCTGCGGATAACACCACAAAGAGCAGTTCCAAAAAGTGATAAATATATACAGTCTACGAATCACATAGCGTCAAATCTCGCTCGACCCCCAATGTTCTTTTGCTCTTTCGTGTCGTTCCTACCGTATCATCTATGAGGACACTTTCTCCTTCAAGGACTCGACGAGACTCTTCTTCTTTTCACTCTTTGCGCCTTCATTGAGGGAGAACGGGTCCACGTCCTCATTGACCTCCTTGAAAGTCTCGTTCGCGGTGTCCACCTCCTGTCTATTCTTGTCCATCTTGTCCTCGATCTGTCTCAGACGCGTCTCGTCGGCGATGCCGAGCATTCTGATGGCGAGTAAGGCGGCATTGGTCGAGTTGCCGATAGCGACGGTGGCTACAGGCACGCCACGAGGCATCTGCACGATACTCAGGAGAGAATCGAGGCCGTTCAGACTAGTGGCGTTCACAGGCACTCCGATCACGGGGAGTGCGGACTGTGCGGCAATCATACCTGGCAAATGAGCCGCGCCGCCGGCAGCAGCAATGATGATTTGATAGCCCATCTTTTGCGCGTTTTGCGCCCATTCGCGCAATTTTTGAGGCTGTCGGTGAGCGCTGATCACTTCTTTGTGGCACCCGACGCCGAACGACTTGAGCACGTCGATGCAGGCTTGCATGCTCGGACCATCCGACGTCGAGCCCATACATACCAGGACTTTGACGGGTCGGCCGGCATTGTCAGTCTCGCCGCTGACCAGTTCTTTCAGGGAATGTTTGCATTCTGCCATCGTATTGCCTGTTATTGTTATATGTCCCATCTTGCGTTGTGGACGAGATTCCTTTTTGCCATACAAGTGAGTCGATGCACCGGCGATATCATCAGCCTTCGCGCATATTCTACTGATGTATTCCGGATCTTTGGCGCCGAGTAAGTTGTACATGATCGCGGGTCGGTTCTGTTTCGTGGGATGGGGAGGTAATTTGCGGCCAAGAATGACTCGCAGGTGAGCCTCGTATTGGGAGATTGTGCAAGCCTCGATGGTATAATGACCCGAATTGTGCGGACGAGGTGCAATCTCGTTCAACATGATGCGTCCATCTGACAGCTGGAATAGCTCAACGCCAAATATACCAGCACCAACGAACGTCTCCTTAATTGCTAATTCTGCAAGATGACGAGCTTCGTGAGCTTGATCCAACTTGATATCGGCTGGAGCGTAGACAGTCTTGCAGATGTTGTCTTCGTGTTCAGTCTCTACGCAGGGATACGAATGAACCTCGCCATCTTGCGTCCTGAGAACCATTACCGCCAATTCACGCTCGAACGGCACCAGCTTTTCCCCGTAAAGTGGTCGATTGGCTAGTACTTGTAGCGATTCCGAGATGGAGTCCTCTGATTTGACAAGGAAATTTCCACGGCCATCATATGCATCTGTTCTCGATTTCAAAAGAAATGGGTACCCGATTTTCTGGGCCAGTGTTTTCAGAGCCGACTCGGTCGATTCGACTTGATATTGCTCAGCAACCGCGTCCTGTCCCAGAATCTCCTTCAATTTCTCTTTCTGACGGAATTTATCCTTGATCAAGTCAATATCGTCAGGATCTGGACATATTCTGATTTTGCCCTCCTTCTTGATCTCCTTCAGCACGCTCGTGTTGACGTGTTCGATTTCAATAGTCAAGACATCGCACTTACTCGCAAGCTCACGAACCGCAGCCTCGTCGGTGAATTTCCCTGTAACGTGCTTCTCCGAGGCACAGATTTGTTTTGCAGGAGAGTTCACATCGGGGTCGAGAAAAATCAACTCGATGCCTAACCTGGAGGCAGGCTGCTGGAGCATGCGGCCGAGCTGGCCTCCTCCCAGAACACCTACGACTTGGTTCCTTGACATCTTGCTCTCGTGAAAAGACGGATGACGATTCGCGAACTGAGTGTCGCTTGTCTTCACGGTACTTTACTTTTTGGAGATGGCCCGATGATTAACCTCGGAGCTCCTCTACCGGGCGCTTCGGGAGTTCGCCATCTCGAGCTGCTGCACGACTCTACAGGCAGTTCTCTGTGGCACAAGGGGGGTTCAATCATGTATGGCGATTCGTCATTGGAGTCCTATAGATGTGACCAGTTCCAAAAGACCGATTTTCCTACAGGGAGAGGTCGTCCTCTTCGTTCAGAGTCGCGTCGGATTATACAACGGCAAGCACAAGGTCCCCGAATATCAAGATGGCGTCATATATTTGACAGGTAGTCGAATATGCTATGTAGACGGTGCGAAGCCTGCTTTGCGATCTTTGGCGCTCGATCTCGAGGCTATTGATCGAATTGAACACTACGTAAGAATCAACACGGACGTTTTATTAGCGAATCTGACCGTAGTCAGGCCGGTTTCCTAAAATCTAGTCCCAAGATCACGTTACGCTACAAATCGGCAGGCGAATTGCTTGCCGATGTAAGCGGAATCCTCAGTCCCCAAGCCTCCGGTGCGAAGCCTGCAAAACACCACTTAAGTGCCGACTGGGTCTGTCCGATATGTACCTTTACAAACGTCGTCCCAGCCAACTATGAGAGTGGAACACTTCTTCCTGCCTGCGTCAATTGTGGAATGAAGCCACCCAAGAACACAAAGGTTTCCTCGTCCGATCAAATCTCCCAGCCGGAACGTAGACCGTTCTCTGCACTCTCCATAAGCGCCTCGTCAGACTCAACAGAGAGCGTCCTCGAAACATCTCCGATGAAAGGCTCAACTTTTCCGTGCCCTCGGTGCACATTTGGAAATCACCCGGCTATCACAACTTGTGAGCTTTGTGGTGCCCCATTGATTTCTGGAAATCTACCCCCTGTACTAAAATCTAATCAAAATACTGACGAACGCGGCGTTCCTCTAAGTAATGTGTCCGAAATGTACTCAACTACAGATGATATGAGCTGTAAATTGTCATTCAGAGCGGCTGGGGATAAGCGTTTCCTCGAACGATTGAGACAGGCAGTAGCGGATCGAGCATGGAGGAAAATATCTGCAAGTGCCGCTGATCTAGGTGAAGAAAATTCCGTACGTCAAAAGAGAGGAGCTGGAATTGGAGGCTTGCAGAATCGTGAAGACTTGGTGCGGACTACGGATGCAAATATGATGTCTGGAGCCTTTGAGGATTTGGAAGCATTGATGGCGCGTGCGAAGGAAATGACCGCTCTTGCTGAATCATTTGCAACTAGACTGTCTAACGCGCCATCCTCAGCATCTGGAGCTCTGGACGCTCGCTCGCTCATTTCAGAGTCCAGTGCTGCTCTAGGTCTTTCATCTCCGGTCGTGACTAAGGATTCTAGTGGCAAAGCCGGCGTTTTCCACTCAGAGTTGGCACGTCAGATTGCGGACTTTTTAGAAGATGGCCGGCTCCGCGAGGAAGGCGGTGCAATGACTCTAGTCGATTTGTATGCCCTATACAATCGAGCTCGGAAAGGAACTTTCATATCTCCAGACGACCTGTGGTCTGCGTGTCAACGATTCGACGAACTCAGACTGGCGATTAGACTCCGCACCTTTCGGAGTGGCGTGGTCGTAGTCCAAGACCGTGGTCGTAGTGACACAACAACGCGTCAGATGGTCGGCTCCTGGGTCAAGGACCGCACACTCGGAGTCACCGCGCTCGATGCTGCCGAACGTTTTGGTTGGTCAGTGAGCGTTGCTGCAGAAGAGCTCGAGATGGTGGAAGAATATGGTGATCTTGCCCGGGACTCCGGTGTGGAAGGCCTCAAATTCTATGACAATCACATTTCGGCCTGGGATTGGAAAGCTTGGAGTACGTCCCTCACCAGTGTCCCTTGATGCACTTGAAAAAGCCTCCTAGTCCGACATCACCTCTGTGTTTCATCTCTCGTGGGTACGACAATAGGCAAATTCTGCAGAATATACGAGTGCGGGACACTGCACCGCTACACTACAAAATTTGTCTTGATTTTCGCAATGTCAAGCGCGTCAACCAGCCTCGTGGCTACATATGTTCTAGTGGTGCGTCCACAGGGCTTCAGGGGCCGTGGTCTAGTACTAGCCGTCAGAGACGTGTTCATGGTACACAATCTTCCTTAGGAAGCGTGTCCGAAAGGTCTTACGCCTTCATCGGCCGATGTGAATACCCGACGTGTGACACGCGGAAGAACGAAACGCGTGCAGCAATTTGACGCAAGATGCATGTGTACCAGGCGTCTCATGGTCGGTCTACGAGTAATCTGCGGCCTCGATTGCGACTGCATGTCAAAGCGCGCCATCGGCTGCCGTCATGGATGCAAGCCACAGGTTTCTACACGCAAGCTACACAGACTAAGCTTCACAAGATTGTCCACCATTCTAAATTAAGCATTTCATCCGCGGGAAGATCGAGAATTGATGCTGCCGAAGTCCGAGCTACGACGACAAGCCTTTTCATATTGGAGCAAAGGAGCTTCCTTCACTGCCCTCACACAAAGCGAAAGACTGGCGAATAGCCGGGAAATTAAAATATTCTTGCTGCCTATATCCGGGAAATTCATCGTGAGGCCGGACGGTCTGGCAAGAAGTCACGGCGATATATACCGAAACTGCGGCGCGCCCGATTTGGTTTGGATAGCCGGCTGCAGATGGTGTGGCTGAAGATCGACAGCATCGGCCTCCCTGAACTCGTTGATTGGCCAGCTGCATTGGCTTCCACAATAGCTCGTACTTGCCTCTCGTCTCTCAGCAAGAATAGCACTTATTATATGCGTCATCATATGGTCCTTCCGTACTAATAATAGAGAAATTTTCTGCACAGGTTCGTATAAGAAGAGTTCTATCGCCTACTGACTACAGCATCTCATTCAACACACACCGCAGTGCTCAGTTCGAAGATGCGTTTCGCCATCACCTCCCTGACCTGTCTGACAGCTTTGGCATCAGCCGGGCCTCTCGTCGCACGACAATTCACGAATGAGACATCCTCCACAACATCAAGATACTCTTCTTCCTCATCTGTATCATCAACTTCTTCCACATCCGCGACTCCAAGCAGCTCCTCTGTTCCAGGCTTTGGTGCCACTGGACTTCTCCCAAGCAATGGGACTACCAACATTGGACCTGAATCAATTGTTAATAACACTGAGACTAGCGCCCCATCTACAAGTCAAGTGCCTGGGTTCGGTGCAACTGGACTACTCCCGAGCAACGGAACCACCAACATCGGACCCAACTCGATTGTGAACAACACTGGAGCTGGTACCGGATCTACTGGTCAAGTACCAGGATTTGGCGCCACCGGACTACTCCCAAGCAACGGAACCAACAACATCGGGCCTGACTCAATTGTGCAGCCAGGAAAATACTCTAACGCAACTAACTCCGGTACGGCTGTCGTGGCACCGCTTCCCAAGGCGACCGTCACTGTCTACCAGGCTGAAGTACATGTCACTGTCATCGCAGGTGTCACTGTCATCGTCGATGTTTACGGTTCTCCAATCACGACCGTCATCGCTGGCAAGCCTTACACCATCAGCCCATCTCCTCAGACAACCGTCACTAAGACTGTGGGTTCGCAAGTCAGTGTAGCCGTCGGACCGGTTTCCTACACCCCAGTTCCAGCTGTGACCACGACTGTGAACGTCGGAGGAGAGCCATCCACAATTGTTTACGTCCCTGCCGCCGGACCAACCTCCACAGCTGGAGCACCTGCACCTGCAAAGACCGCTGCTCAGACTTACCAGTACACTGCGACTGCCTCTGTCTGTGAGTGTCCACTTCCAACCACAGTCACTCAGTACGTGACCGTCCAGACTTCGGCTCAAGCCGCCGCTACAGGTACTGCAACATCCGCCGCTTTGACTAACTGCGCATACCCAGCGACCGCCGCATACCCAACCATCTTCCCTGGTCTTATCCTTCCTGTCCAGTCAAGCAAGCCTGCGACCGCGTTCGGCACCCAGTACATCGCAGAGATCAACGCCAACCAGGAAGTCGTGTTCCAATTCAACGTCCAGAAGACTGGATCATGCTCCGTCGCCTTAGCTCTTCCTCCCAAGGATCAGCTCACTACTTCTTCCTGGTCCGTCTCTGGCAACGGCGACTTCTCTCTCGCCAAGTTGCCTCAGTCAGTTGATCAGTCAGTCACCTTTGCCCAACTGCCAACTGCTCTCAACTACACTAGCTTCCCTGTGACGCAGGGTGGAATCAAGACCATCGGATCTTCGTTCCAGTGCGTTGCCGGTACCACCGCAACATTTGTTCTCAAGAGCACCAACGGAGCCTCTCTCTCATTCTTCGAGGTTCGTCTTTTTCCAATTTTCCAAATTGATTTCAAAGCTAACTATTTTACAGGATTACAACTGCCCAGCTGTTGGTCTTTTGCTCGTTGAAGCCTAGATCATTGCGATAGAGATCAGAGAATGAGGATTGTGGCCTCATTTGGCGCAAACGACACGAAAATGTTTTATGAATTTACGTAGATGATACTTTTTACTGCGACTTAATTTAGACTATATCGTCTGTCAATTAAATGTCACGACGAACTTTCCAATATTTGCGTCATCGGTGAATGCTGTCAATTTGAAAAAGTGTTTGTTCGCTCGCATTGTCATGGAGCATGCATATGGGTCATTGAAAGTACCCGTGCGCCATTAGAGTGGCACTTGCGCCTTTGTAACTCTAATCGACTCTACCAAGATCGACGGACTGAAAATGGGTACCTCTGAATCCGCCACTCATATGTTGAGGCCGAACGAACAGATATGCTTGAGTAAATTCAAGCGAGACACTTCTATCTCGGCTGGCATCAATTAAGTCGCCTTCCACTCTTCTCCCTCATGTGAGACGAGACGCTTACATCCTACAGCCTTGCGTACCGGAAATTTCTTTCAATCTTGTATGCAGCGGGGGGAACAAGCTGTCTCAATCTACCCTGTCCTTCCAGACACCCTTGATGTTTCCAAACTCGTCCTTCTCTCCTGTTTCAGTCGGCGTCGTCACACCGAGACCCAATCTAGCTAGGACAGTGGAATCGAGTTTATAACGTTCCTCAATCTGCGCCTCACTGAGACCGGCTTTTCGAGCATCCAAGATACCTATGATTTCAGACATTTCCAGTGTCTTTCTCAGTGCGTTGGAATCGGGATTCTCAGAGAGCTCAGTCGTCTCTTTTGACAAGCGAGATCGAGCTTCAAACATTGCTTTCATAGGATCCGTTTGCGCAATCTTGATTGTTTTCGAAGCATCAGCGTATTGGACCGGACCGGCTTTCTTGAGCATCTGTAGGAACTGCGGATCCTGTCCGTCCATTTGAACATCTTGGTTCTTGGATTCCGCTATGTGTGGAGGAGGACGATTCTGGCGTTCCGGAGCGTGGACGGCATAGTCTCCCAGATCCTTCACAGGCCTATACGTCTTTGAAGCATCAGGCACCTTTGTCGGGTACTTTCTCGCAGCCTTCGAGACCGAATTGCCCATGGTCTGCGACCGACTGTTGGCACAGGATGTGCCTCAGATATAGTCCCTGGAAGTACTGTGAGTACGTACGTACGTCAGTCCACCCGACGAGAGCGACACGCAATCGATCTAGTGTCGTATTAGCGTCGTAAAGAAGCGGAGAAGAATTAGATTCAAATCGCCAACCAGACCTCGGCCTTCTTTCCGAAACTCGCAGTCGTTCCGGACGGGAGAAGCCTATTACTCCTGTTTCTTGCGTAATCTGCTTCCGCCTGCCCGTTTTTTTCTATCTGTGATTGAGTGTCGCTACAGGTAGGCCTCTGCCCGCAGGATCGAGGTGAAGTGGGGCTTACGATCGTAGCCGACAGAGTCGAGATCTGGGGGACAACACAGACAACCGAATACGAGCAGCGGCAGGACCATTTAGTGGCCTTTGCGACTGTGGAGCGCTTTAGCGCCATAAAAAAAGGACACACTTTGATCCTACGCGATCATGTCTTCTCCTACGACGTTTCAGGACCTGGCCATGGATCAGCGGAAGACTAGTGGAGATGTCCCTCCCGCGACTGTCGGTTCAACCATAACAGTCATTGGGAAGACCCTGTACGTAATTGCGGGACGCTTGGTTGCGACCCGTCGTATGACACCCCACATCTTTGCTCTCGATCTCGACACGTATATATGGACGAAAGTCGCAATCAACGGAGCAGCTCAACCGACTGCCAGGTACTTCCATTCCGCGAACGCATTCGGGGACTTGATTGTCATATTCGGCGGCATGAGTGTTCTGCCAGATACGGTCGACTCCTTGTGTATCCTGGACGACATTGCAATCTTTGACACGAAACGGCGTACTTGGAGTATAAATAATAAATTCACGACAGAGTCGGAACGTCGTCCGAAACCCCGCTATGCCCATCTCAGTACGATCAGTGCTGGGCGACTCATCATCGCTGGTGGTCAGGAGCTCAAGAACGATTACCTCGAAGATGCGGCGATTTTTGATCTGCATAACAGAACTTGGATTGGCACTTATCC
This sequence comes from Taphrina betulina, assembly GCA_008802775.1. Taxonomy (NCBI): domain Eukaryota; kingdom Fungi; phylum Ascomycota; class Taphrinomycetes; order Taphrinales; family Taphrinaceae; genus Taphrina; species Taphrina betulina. Next base: position 493,425 of record VWSI01000002.1, read on the forward strand.
TATATCAAAGCAGTGTGGTGCTTATCGATCCATGATGGTGTCGTCAGATCAGCCTACCTCCGGTATCTCCACTCATGACACAGAATCTTACCTTCAACGAACGGAAGATATTAAGCAGAACATTTCAGTCTCACCTATATCGACCCGTAGCCTCGACCGCCCGAAAGTACACCCCTCGACATCGAACGACACTGAGCAGAGCGGTCCTCAGGCAGCGGTGACGGCGACGGCTGCAGCGGTCGTTGAAACGTCAACATATCGCCCAGATCTGAGAAAGCGGTCAGAGGATGGGGCGCTCGATCTGCCTGATCGTGCTTCAATCATGGCACCTAGCAAACCGATATATATGTACTCTAATTTCAACTTTACGGATGTCCAGCGCGAACTACTTACGGTGGAGGCGCCGATAGACAATGGTTTACAGCTGCAAATTTGTGCTGCAGCGATGCAAGGATCACTCCTCCCGCCCGGTCTACGTTTCCCAAGCGGTACCGTCGTGGGAGACCATATGCTCGTCTATGGCACGTATCTTTCCAATAGCTCCCAAACATTTAGTATCTGGGCACTGGACTTGACAACCTATGCTTGGTCGAGGTGTGATCCGGGCGTAAAATTGGCATCCGGGTCATGGAATAAAGCAGTCTATTGCGCGTCCAAGGGTTCGTTCATCATAGTCGGGAATCACGACAGATCTCTCGTGGACGATTACAATCATCGTCAATGCAATTTCGATCACGTCACGGCGCTGGATCTTGAGATGTTTGGTATCGTCAGCTCGTCCGAGTCGAAAATGTCGCGGGTGGCCCAAGAATTGGGCCTCTCGGCCATGCGAGAGCCCTTGCTGTGTGAGACTGATATTGTCACAGCGGAGCGCACAGTCATACCGGTATCTTCCAAGATTATTGGCACGAAATGGCCCGGTTTCTTTGACATCTTGTGTGCACCGATAGGCTCCGCAAATCAGACGCCTCAGAAGAGTGCGTCTCAAAAAGCGACGGAAGATCCGAGGCCGCACTCGTTGGGATCCTCGAATACGCGTCTATCGAATCTATCGAACGCTGCGACACTCTTGAGCGATGCCATCTCTCGCTCGCGGTGTGTCTACATGCCGTACTCTCACGCCCTAGTTCACGCCTTTGTGCGTTTCCTCTACACGGACATGCTCCCCGCGGCATTTGAGCAAGCGGTTTCTCGTGTCTGTCCACTTTTATTGTTTTGCGCTTCACTGGAGGATTCCAAGACCAATTCTTATCTCATTCGACTCATGAAACTATGCAGAGACTGCCTGCACCGTTTACTATCCATAGAAAATGCAGCATATATATACGAGACTGCGACCATGAGTGGTCAGCGCGGTCTTCAAGTCAGGGCATTGACGATGATGGTTACTGCCAAGAAGGAAAACGCGATGCATGAATTAGCGAATAGCGCAGAGGCTGAGTAAAAAGAAAAAGAAAAGAAAAGACCTCTTTAGTAATGCTGTACAAATAAATCCAAGGAAGGGGCTTTTCACGCGGCTCCACTTTTTTCATTGCTTTTCCACTTCACATTCATTGTATACGTAGTAGTATCGCGGGACATACTGGTGAGGTAGTTTTGGGATGCCGAAACCGCAGTGGGCGACACAACGATGGATGTTGAGTATCGAAGCATACTGTTGGCGGTTTTTGATGGACATTGGCATGTCGTTGCACCGATTAGCGCCTCCACGTCCCATGCGAACGAGTTTTACAAAGTACATTTCCTCGACGGTTTCTACGCGTCACGCTGGCGGCAAGATCAAACTCGTCTTTTACGTCCCCGACGAGTACAACTCTACTTCTAGTGGTGGTGGTGAGAGGTGGCCGGTGGTGGTTAATTTTCATGGGGGTGGTATGACGATAGGTAAACCGGAGGATGATGCGACTTGGGCGACGGCTACAGTGACGCAGTGTCGCGTCGTCGTCGTGAGCGTAGGGTACAGACTGGCTCCGCGTCACTATTTCCCTACACCGGTCGAGGACGGCGTCGACGCGATACTGCATCTTGTCAGGAACGCCGCCGATTTACACCTCGATCCCCATCGTATCATCACCTCGGGCTTTTCCGCCGGTGGGAACCTATGTTTCACCGTCCCCCTCGCCCTCTCCTCCCCAACCCTCCTCCTCGGTCAAAGCTTAAAAGTCGAGTCGGGCGACTTTAGCATCATTGCGACGATTGCGTTTTACCCGAGCGTCAATTTCACAACGACGAGGACGCAACGGCGCGCGACGAATATTCGACAAGATAGAAACTTGGCTGAATTCTTTACAGACTTGTTTGATGCAGCGTACTTGTTTCCGGCAGATTGCGCCATGACGCACCCACTGCTATCACCCGGCGCTGCTCCAGACGCCCTGCTCCGCCTCTTACCACCCCACATCCATTTTTATACAGCCGAATGGGACGAACTTCAAGCTGAAGCAAGAGATTTCCACGACCGACTACAAAAACTCGGATGCCAATCGCGGTATAGAATGCTCGAGGGACAAGTCCACGCTTGGGATCGAGGTACAAATCCGTTGAGGGAGAATAAATTACGTGGATTGGTCTATAAGGAAGCTTGTACCGCACTCAACCGTATCCTAGAGGGAGACCCAGTCGACGAACGTCTTGGTGAGGAAAGAGTCGAGGGATTGCATGTCACTGAACAAGTCAACGATGCCATGCAAGCATACGGGCATCAAGCTTCTATCAATAAAGCCGTAGGAGCCGACACTCCAGACCGTCCTGCGACACCTAGAATCATGGATGAAGAAATCTTGATTGATCAGGTCAAATCGTAACAGTCAAAGGGAAAAGAAACTAGAAAAAGTTGAAAAGCAAAAACACTTTACTACCTCGACCTAGCAAATGGGAAAAAGAGAAATAAAAAAGGAGAGGAATAACGAAAAAAAAAAAAGCAAATAGGAAAAATGAAATCAAGTAGACACAATCGCGTTTCTCTCCGGACGTCAAACCTTGTCGCCCTCAATAAAGGAAAAGAAAGCTGCCGCTCGGTCGCTGGTCGCCTAGCTCTCGCTGTCGTGTCAATACGCTCACTGTCATTCCGTGTCATTTCTTGCCTGATCGTCTACCGGATGGCCGTCCCTGCTTGGTAGTCTTGGTCTTCTGCCGTTCTACGGCGTCCCGAATCTTCTTCACGCCACGGGATGCTCGAATCAAGGATTCCGAACCATATCCCAACGCGATCTTGTTGACACTATCGGTCCAGGAAGAGGTCGATGACAATACGTGACGTAGCGTCTTAGTCGTCCCCCGAAGTACGTCTGAGTAGTCCTCTTGTATCTTCTTGATACCCTGTGAGCCATGCTCCTTGATCGACTTGAGCTGGTGCTTCGAGGCTCGGACGACGAATGATCGGGAGTCCTCTACTTGTTTCATCAGTTCGGTCACCCGACGGGTCAGATCCACGTCCGGTGTGAGGTGGCCCAGATGGTTCAAGTCCCTGAGTTTCTCGGTAATGGCGTGCAGGAATGGGGTCTTGCTCGAGTAAACTACCACATAGGCCTCCGTGAGGTACGCCTTTGAACCTTTCATTTCTGCCGCCACGACCAACTCCCCATGAGCCTCGGATTGTGCCCAGTCCAGAGAGTAGAGGTTGTCCACCACGAGCTGCATACGTGATTGGATCAGCTTGCCATCACGTGTTACAGCAGTAATGACATCGGGCACGTCGGACTTTGCCTGCGCTCGGTACCGTAATGGCAATTCTATCAACGTGCTCGTCTCCGTGATTTGATGGAAAGCGATAGTGGATGCTGAACCGTTCGCGAAATGAGCCAGACCGTCCGTAGGAGAAGCGCCGGTGCGATAGACAGAATATGCCATTGTGAGCAGAAAAAGGGTCCACATGATGATCTGTGAGATGGCTGGATAGCCAGAGTCGGTCGGTGAGCAAGCGAACCACGTTGCATGCCGCCGTAGCTCGTTCCAAGCATCGACACAGGGCAGGAAGGCTTTGGACAGCTGATCAGACTTGAGACTCGCAAATTCTTCAAGCGTCAAAGGTCTTTGTGAATTTGTGCTTCCCGTTGGCTCTGGATCCTGACGCACAGAGATCTCGTCGGAGCTTTGAACAGAGACAGCGAGGGGTCCCGTTCTGGTTGAGAGGAGACACCTGCGCTTCTCCATGTCGATATCCGAGTCCGAGAGGCTCGATTCAAGGAGGTGTAGGAACGGAACACCAGAGGATACAAGATCATCGACGAGATGACTCGATAGGCCAGACTTTGAGGCGATGGTGTCGCCGGATAGCAAGCAGATGACTATGACTATGACGGGACGGTCAACACCATTCACCTCGTCTGCGGTGGAGATCAGTCGCAGACTGATTCGGGACTGGGGGACAAGACTGGCTGAAGAGTGGTCCTTGCTCGGGAGAACGGAGTAGCGCTCAGACGTCCATACATCCTCGGAAAAGTGCTGTAGCAGACTGTCAGCAAGCTTCTGCAAGATGGCGGCCTTGTGTTTGACCGGGCCAGAATAAAAGATGGGTAGCTCGACCGTCTCTCCGCTCTTGAGATCTAGGCATTGCAGGGGATCGTGCACAATCGGCAGGTCGTAGAGTAAATCCAAGGCCTTCGGAACGCCGTCGCATGCACGATCACCGGTCGGCTGAGTCATACGCCGGGCGGCCTGTTGCATGGAAGCAGAGGCATCATCTACGTTGGGCATCTGCAGGGTCACATCGCTGCGCGCCTGAGACTCGTCGCGACCGTCGTCAGACTCGACGTCGGTCCCGCCGGAGGTGCTTGTGAGGGAGCTGAGATCGTCGTTCTCTTGGGCATGGCTGTGCACGAATTCAAAGTCGTCCTCGCCGACAGGGTGCGCCGACTCCCGGAGCACGGAGTCCGACATGGCTGTTATCGTCAGTGGAGAGTCGACCTTGTGCGAGCGCGTGGATGTCAGCGCCTGGACCAGACGAGATCGAGCGGACGCAAGCGCTATACAAGGTGAGCTGGGGTGGGGCAGAAACCTGGGAGCAGGGAGGACGAGAAGTTGAGGCCCCAGGACGGGCGGGTAGGTGATCATGGAACGCTCCCTCAGGCTGCTTCAGACTGTGGAGTCGAACGGGCACGCACGCAAGCCCCGGCAGCCACAATCAGTCGATCTAAGATTAAGACGGGCGGGTCCCTGCCGTGCATGCGCTCTCGCTCGCTTTACCTTACCTTACCGTACCATACCCATAATTTACCCTAGCATACATTCCAGACCGTGGCTGCACAGCAGCGACAGCACGGGGGGCTGCTTGCATAACTGCTGCAATCCGAGTGTCGTCCACGGTACGACACTACTTCCCATGATGCATCACAGCCTCACCTCAGACTGGGGTTGCATGCAGCCTGCCAAGCATTCTCCCCCACCCTTCTCGTGTTGCGTCTGACGTCTACCGTTGACCGGTTTTCTGTGTACTTGCGAGCTCAGTCCAGGACCAGCCGCTTGTTCTGCAGGTAGTCGCTGTCCAACTCCATCTCGTTCAGTGGCATGTTGTCCTCGTTGCCGCTAGTCTTGGCCTTCTGCCATAGATCCGCCTTGCCAAAGAAGGACTGGCACCAGATTGCGTTTAGGAAGGTCAAGACGAGCAGCACCATCGACACACTGGCAAAGATGCCCAGGGTGATTCGGTCGTTGGCATAAATCTGCCTCTGTGACGAGCCAAAGATGCGCCAGAACTGTCCTTCAGTCAGCTCCATACCTCTTGAATGTTGTTTGAGACTCACCTGGTAGACGAAATATGCAAGGGCTGCAAACAGACAGACGTTGAACGCAAACATGAGCCACTTGAGTTCGTGTCTCACGGCGTACCCGGCTGCGACTATACCTATCAATGTGGTTGGTAGGGCGGCGACTGTGACCCAGAAAGACCTGTGTAATGTCGTCAGCTCACGTCGGAGAAGAGTAGTGTAATTCGCTAGCATACCACTGGTCAGAGTCGACGTATAGGATGAGTAGCTGGACGACAAATCCACCAAAGAAGAACCAATCGTAGGTTAAAAGCACAACAAAGATTTGGTAGGACAGGAAGTAGTTCTTGACCGTCGTTGACGCGCCAAGCTTCTGGTAGATGTCCCATCCAAAGACTCTATAGAGCTTGATCGCACAGGCAAGATATATGAGCTGTGCCAGACCGATCACGCATGGGACAGCGATCAGAAAAGGCAGCAGATGATGCCAGAAGTTGTGCCTCGCGAGCTGATAGCCCACATTATCGACATAGAGGTCCGAAGTGCTGACGAAGACATCGTTCGCAGGGTCCTAATGGTAAGTGTCAGTTGATGGGAAAATGATTGTGCTTTCCAGACAGGAGAAAGAGGTATTTACCGGTTCCTGACCGTAGATGACGTTACGTGATTCTTTGATTTGGAATGCGCTATACATGAAGAAGGCGAGGTTGAAGATGACGAGTCCAATCACCTGAATAGTATTGCGCTTTCCCACTGCCAGGAGAGCTAGCCAGATTTGAAAGACAAAGGCAAAGATGTATATCGCGAGATACGTAGGTATTGTCCTGGCAGTCGTATTCTTCAGGTTTAGCTGACGATAGAACTGGTAGAAGATGTATCCTTCGAGGGCCATATTACAGAACGCCTCGATCACTAAAATGAGAGGTCAGCTCAGAGTACCGACACACGCAATTGTTTCCTCCGCGCCCTCCACGCGCTCCTCGAGAGAGAGAAGACAAGGGGGAGGAGGAAGCCGAAGGATCAGCACGTACCTGTACATGCTATAAAGATATTTGACCATAGACCATTTGGAAACTTATTGGCGCGATGCGCTGCATTCGGACCGGCAACTGACCCACGTCGGGTTTCTGTCTGAAACGATTTGAACATATGGTCGCGAGACGAACGACTCGAACTATATGTATTCCCTCGACGATATCGTGTGGAAAAGGTACAACCCCGAGCAGACCAGGAAGCTTCAGAACAGCGGCGGCGACACCGAACGAAAAGGTGAAGAGGGAAGGGAAAAGGCCGATGAGTTATATGGCGCGACTCGTGGCGGCGGAGGTGAAGGGAGTGTGTGTGGTAGAAACTACGAGCAAGTGTGACGGTGTCGGACTTGACCAAAACTTTCTGCTCTCCGGGGTTTGTTGCGTAGCCACAGAGGCAGTTAGAGTCAGGAGGTTGGTGAAGTGTTGAAAAGGCGGGCGTGCGGTCCTGCCATCTCAGCGCATCGGCAGGGGCGCAGCCACGATTGAAATCTTCGGCAGCATCTTGCCTCCTGTCAAGAGTTGCTCCAGCCAGATGGCTTGATTATGCGCTTTTGAAAAAAAACGGTCATTACAATGCATCGATATCTACTCCCGTGTTTCCCTGCACCCTACACGCTCCCCACACGATCGCATCACCAATCGACTTTTTTTTTTTTTGCCTGGAGAGCAGCAAGGCCCTCGATAAAGGTTTTCGTCTGTTGAAGCAAGGTCCCACGAATGTTTTTTGTCATTAATTGTATAGTTGTTATTATGTCTCGTGCTGCTATGAAAAAAGCTCAAATTTTCTTTCCCAGCGACGGAGAAGATTGTAGGTATGGCGCGAAAACCTCGTGCGCCAAAATGCAGCAATATATATTCCGAGAGTGAAAAAGGATTCACGGGATGTGTGGTAAGGTGGATCTTGAATCCCACACGCTTTTTGACAGAAAATGCAGAGTACGAGCAGCTTGAGCTGCGTTTATGCAAATCGGTTCTAATGGGGTTGATCTTGTACATGCATGATCCCCGTGTTTTTCTCTTGTTCGCTTCTGCTCTGTTTCCCCTTAGCTTTCTTTTTGAGACACACGCCGTCGCTGACCCCGGAGAAATTACATCGACTAGCCCGTCCAACCGCCTATGACAGCGGCCCATTCGTCTATACAAGAACCCTCCTTTCGCTCCACTTCTGGTCCGTCTGTGGGACACTCGCAGCGACAGCCAGGTCCGTTGGTCTTGGGACGATCCCAGCCTCTATCATTCTTTGTGCCATCCGCATTCAGGGGACGCTTCGTCTGTTTACCCGGCGCATTCGCGGGGCAGTGGTGTATATCTGTATGTTGGTAGCCTATGTCCCTGAAGTAGTGGACCTGTTCTGGTTCGAGCAAAAGCCCAGCACCTAAAGAGTGAATTGGAGCATCACCCCACCTTTCTCGCCAAAAACCTCCAGTGAGGTCCATCTCCTCGAAAAAGCTCATGTATTCGGGACTCCTGAAAAAGTCGAGTCGGGCAATTTCGAAATTGGACCAGAAGTGACACATGTTATACGCCTCGCCTTCCATTGAATCGGGTGATGTCTGGTGTGATTTGTCATCGGGCTTGTGGGGGTCCAGCTGCAGGATTTCTTTTGGGAGGCCGAGCGCGGGATTTGGGCTTGTCTGGCTAGCTTCCTGAGGCTTCAGAAGCATGTTCCACATACCCGTGGAGGGCAGCTTCTTCTTGCGCTTCCACGCGGAAGCGTATCTGAACATGTTGGGCACTGTTTCGACAAGTTCCTTGATAGCGATGACAAAGCCATAGACTTTCTTCTGCTGGGCCATATATCTGAAAGGATCATACGTGATGTCGCAGAAGAATTTGACATCAGGCTCCACACGCCAGTACCAATCGTATTTGAGCAAAGCAGGGTGGTTGAAGAAGAAGCCGGAGAAGAAGCGACACATGTGATGATAGGTCTCGAGACCACCATACATGATCGCGCGATCGCCCTGCATCGCTATCGACTCCTTCAATTCGTCAACATCGTCCACCCAGTCGGGGAAACCCCAGGCGTCCGGCCCGACGAGTCCAAATTCGACTTCTGCGTTGGTCGCGTTCCTGACTCTTCTTTTGAAAGTACTGTTGAATTCATCGTTGTTGAGAAAGACGTAAGGATAGTTGAACCATTGGTTGAAATGTTCCTCGAGATAGTGCATCGACGAGAGGACGCCATCAATCTCCTTATTCCTCGCGAGCACGACAAAAGCCGCATTCTCTCGAGGGTGATCCGCCGCGGCTTTGACAGGATCTTGACAACCTTCGAGGAAGGGAGAGTCGATCGTCATGTTCAGAGGCCTTTCGACCGCAAGACCTATCGAAAAGGGACTGCGCGAGTCGGTTATGATGGCGATTGAGAAGAAGGAAAGGAGGGACGAGACGAGGAGGACCATCGGCCAAATCTTGACTCTGCCGACATGTCGTATATACACCGAGCGGGTCCAGAAGCCGCTATTTCTTATGGACGAAGGTAGACCTTGCCGAAAGGCCTTGAATTGCGCAGAGGAAACACGCTTCAACTCCGCGGGCAGGGACGACTGCTGTGGCGGCTTGAGCATCGAGCTGTTGTGAATCAAATAAGAGGGGTCTAATTTCAACGGGGCCTTGTGTTCAACGTCTGCCACATTATCGCAGGCTCGTAAGCCTTCCCGGGAAAGAGTACAAGAAGGAGGATGACTGCTGCGCCGACTCGTGGAGGAGGATCGAAGTGGCTAGGAACGAGTCGAGTGCTTCGAAGAGGAGTGGTGGGCAGGAGAGTTGAAAGGCAAGGCAAGGCAAGGCAAGGCTGGACTGGCATTGGCTGAAAAGGGAGGGATTCGGGAGTTGCGCATGACGATACGATGGCTCCCGCCGTTTCCATTACACACGTTGCAATACAAGCGAGGCTAATAGCAGTGGACAGCACTCAACTTGATACCAATCTACTTGCTACCTGGTCGGTTCGGACACCGTTTGAAGAGCTTCTATCTATGTGTTGCTATCTAGTGTTGCATGATACAGACACAGGAATGTTCCCATCGAGGCCTTCCCTGTATGGTCAGAGTCGAGACTCCCACACAGACTTTGATCGAGGTGTATTCTCCCTCGTCTAACCAATGATAGCGTGCCTGGATGGCCTCGCTACATAACTTTGTCCCGTATATACTCGCTCGCCAGGCCAGGACGGGAGGAGTTGTCGGGGAAGTGGACGAGGTCAAAGTTTGAAGGAGGGAGACAGGACCAGGCACCGACGGCTAAAGAGAACGAGCCAGCGGGCTGTCTGTCACCCACCCATCCATTCTCCCCGTTCTTTCCCCCTTCTTCTCCCTTCCTTCCTCCTCTTCCATGCCCGCCTTCCCGCGCTTTGAGGCTGATTCCTCTCGGGCCGCGCCGCGCCGCCCATCGCGAGCATAAAATGCACCTCGATGCTCAGCCTGGGGAATCGAGCTCTACCGAGGAGACAACGCGTGCATGCGGTTTGGTGATACACGCAATTCGCGCGGCGTCCATGGAACATGTAATGAGAATGCCTTGCGCTAATTCTAAATGCACTCCAATCGTCCCATGAGTCCCATTTGTCCGTTAGACCTTCAGTGCCTGGACGGTCCTGCCATACGCAGCCGCGAGCCTATCTCCTTCGCAATTCCAGCTGATGCTGTTCACCTCGCTCTCCGCTGTCCAAGCCAGAACAGGTTCCCGACACCTGGCCGAGCCCCCGGACTGTTCGGAATTGTTGCAGTCCCACAGCACGACCTGACTGTCGTCGCTGCAGGACGCTATCAAATTTCGCGAATTCGGTGCCCATTTGATTGAATTTACAGAACCAACATGTGCGTCCAGCTCAAGTATCGCCGATCCGGGCTGTCGTATATCGAGAATTTGAATCACACTTGAGTCCGTGGCAAACGTTGCAAGGAAGTTTGCGTCTCGTTCACATGCACTCAGTCTCAGTAGTGGCGCGGGACTGCCTCCAACGGGGCTAGTGCTATTACCCGGTAAGCCAGGTGATAACATCGAAGCGTTGGGACTTCGGCTGGCTACGGGTGATTCGTAGATGATGGTCGAATGCTCCAGAGCGCGAAGGTCGAAGAGTCTTACTGAACCATCGGCCCCAACGGATGCGAATGTATCTACCGATCCTGCTGTGAATGTAACGTCGAAAACTTCTTTGTCGTGAGCAATGAGCTGAGTTCGTGCCTGGGCCGTGTTTAAATCCCAAACCGTGCAAGTTGTGTCAACGCTTGCAGTAACAATCATGGAAGGCTCTGCTTTGTTCCAGTCAAAAGAGGTCAATGGCGCAGGGTGCTCTGCTTTCACCTATATCAGAATTTAGTGCGCAATATCTTACTGCTTTTGGAGTTGCATTACATTCCCGAGAAGTACTTCTTGTACAATTTTGCCAGGCGTTCTGCCATCGGTGTTGCCGACAGAGAACAGTCGTAGGTAATCGCCTGAGGTTGCGATCATGTTCGCTTCGTTCTTGTCCGCGCGAGGGGGTTCCCACATGAGTTTTGTGACGGGATATGGCAATATTGCATCAACTTCGGCGACCTTGTGAATCTCACCGTCATCGCCGTGCTGCAAGACCTGAATTCGGTTGGTCATGTCGTCACTAAAGCTGCCAATTGCTATCTTTCCCGATCCACGCGCACCCAATCGCGGCCATCTGCACCAGTCAAGCGCATATACGGGCCAGGGACACTCGATGCTGGACAATCGCTGCGAACTCGTCGACCTATATGGATTTTGAGGAGGTGCACCAAAGTTGTTCGTGTACGAAGCAGCTGAGAAGCTGTTCCGATGAGCATGCTGATTCATTGTGGGACGTCCTCCGTAAGCCATGTTGCACAAAATTCTCAAACTTCAGTCTATCGACGTGACCAATGGCCTCAGAATCTAGTACAGATGCGAGAAACGGACCATCGAACGGGCTGGGCGATGCGAGCGAAGGACCAAACTCTGTGTATGCTGAGCCTTTCGCGTTCCACAGCAGGCCAATTCGATCAATGAAACCCACTCGGCTAGTGCATCTTATCTCGATTGGGTGTTCATGTGAAACAGCTTGGTTCCCGGGCAAATGCCCTCGCCAAGAGAGCCTGTGGGTGGGAATGCTTATCAAGGGAATATGATACCTTACCAAATACTATCAGAATAAGTCTGCCGACAACTATGTGTGTGACGATGCTTGCACTGAGGAGTACCGTCCACTCTATCGTTTGCCCTTCGCCTTCTTCGCTACTCTTTTCAACGCTCTGTTCTCCTTCTTCAGCCTGGCATCTACCATTTTGTCTATCATGGTCAGTGATGGGTCGTACGTGCTTTGAAATATTCTTACATGGTCCTTTGGTGCCTGCCGGTCGGCCCTGGCCCTTGGTCTTTCCCGAGGCCACGACCACGGAAACCTTGTTCTTAGGCTTCGATTTCGAGGCACGATTGAGGAGTCTAGTGATAGATTGGGCTTTCTGCCTCTCCGTCAGATCTTCAGTTTCGTTGATGACATTGGCCTTTTGATTTATCTTGCCGAGGACACGCAATGCACGTTGTTTCTTTCGACCCTTGGCTTCTAAAATCTTCTTGATAGGACGGGCATTCATTGCCCTCATCTTGTCACGCAGTGCTTCAGATGCAGCTTTCGTTATCGGTAGGTTCGGTTTGTTGTGTACCTTTTCGTCGTCCAAGAACCACTCTGGTGCGCCCTCTTTATCGTAGAAGGCCAACCTATTGAAACCATCGTCAATTATATCACTCTTCGATCTTTCCTTGGAGGCAATTTGATGTGCTAGCGTCATGGCTTCAGCCGTGACTATGTCAATGGATGGTGCTCCCTTGGAGCGAGGATTGTCGTCTTCGGACTCGGCATCAGAATACTCAGCTCGAGGCACTTCTTCGAAAGCTGAGTCCTTGATCTTCTTCTTTTCCGTCTTCTCCTTCTTCTCCCGTTTGGGCTTTTTCGTTGGCGCTGTATCAGTCGAGTCTTCTGCCTCTTTCACACCAGATTTATCACCAGCGATTGATATGCTCTTCGACTGAGGTTCACCTTCTGAATTAGAGACGTCCAATCCTTTGAAGAGATCTTGGCCGAAGAACAATGCAGCCCTCTTCGTCAGCGCACCTGCTTTCGGAGCTTCCTCTTTCTCAAGATTGGTAGATAGCTTAAAATCGTCCTCGTCAGCACTACTGTCAGAATCCGACAGTTCCGATAGCTCTTTCACAGCAGGTACTTTATCATCGTCATCGTCGTCGTCCGACCCCGGCGCCTCGTCCTCGATACCATGCCATTCGTCATCTTGCTTGTCTTTCCTGGCTCGTTTGGCCTTGAATTTGGCATCTGCAGAAGCCTTTCTCTCTCTATACTGATCATACATGAGATCAAGCTGGTCTTCCAGCTCTACCTCCTCATCTATTCCTGATTCTTCTGCAGATTCCTCCATATCGGCTTCTCTACCTTGAGAAATTGTTCCTAGGGCTGATTTCTTCTCGATATCCTTGAGTGCAAACATCGCATCTTCGCCTTGAGCTGCCTGTTCTGCGCCGATATCCATAGCAGAAGTCATTCCCATCTGCATACGAGTAATTTCCTTGATCTTCTTCTCATTGGCTCGTCGCTTTTCTCGTTTGGCCTTTGACTTCTGAGCTTCTGTAAGCTTCTCGATTTCCTGATCCATTTGTTCTTCCTCATCGAGAGGCTCAACATCAACGACCTCTTCCTCTTCGCTCTTCTTGCCCTTTCCGATCAATTCTCGTGCCGCCAATCGCCACCGTAGAAGTGCTCGGAAGTCCTTCTTTCCAAGTACTTGTAGATCGGCGCAACATGACTTGATTTCCGAGGTCGTTATGTCCATTTTCTTAAATTGCAGATCATCTTCCCCGGAAAAGGTGAATTCGTGAGTCAGTCCCAGAATTTGGATGGGATCTTGTGCTAAAACGAATTCGGATATCGACTTGACATTGTGCTGCGTGTAATTTCCCTCTTCGTAACCCTCTCTTTGTCTCTTCCTTCTTTCGGGATGGAAGACCTTTGCTTCCTGATTTTGAGGAACGTCGGGCAAATCTTCAAACACACTTCGAGGGTCGAGCAACTTTGGGTCTAATTTCAGCGGTGCTTTGAATCCTCGACAAACGACGAAGATCTCAGCTGACACATTCCTAGATGCCTGTGGTTTTGTAGCTTCGACTTTTGTGAAGAGCTGATTGAAGGTATACAGCAGACTATTGTAATCTTTAGATCTGAAGACCTTGGTCACGAACGTGCCGCCAGGAATGAGGAATTCGCATGCTAGCTTGAGGGACATGAGCACCAATTCCGCTTGAGAATATGCATCCTGTAGCCAGGCTGTACCGACATTGGGCGCACCGTCGTGGATGACACAGTCGGCCTTCCATGTCTTCATGTGTTGACGCAACTGTGCGCGGCATTTATCGCTGTTGATATCTTCGGCAAACGTAATACAGTTGGGAATTGGGCGAATCGGGACAAGATCCACTCCGATAATAAGGGCGCCGGGTTTGCACTGCTTCGAGGCAACTTGGAGCCAACCTCCAGGAGCTGCACAAAGATCAATGACCACTTTCGATTTCTCCAAGAACCCGTATTTCTTGTTCAGCTGGATCAACTTGAAAGCTGCACGCGACCTGAATCCCTGTTCTTTCGCAAGTTTGTAGAACTTATCAAGACGCCCCTTGGCCGTCTTCTTCTGGGAACCTGCCATAAGTGAGCAGGTTTGACTGAAAAACCTCGCCTCCTAGTGTCTCAGAGAATGACCGAACGCAAGCAAATGCACAGACTGTCAAACACTCTGGAGCACTATACGGCGTATTGCCATGATACTTTTTTTGAGATTAGGCAGGAAAATCGGGAGGAGCTCGGGTCAGGTGTACAAGCCACTTTCGCCCAGGAACACTCGAGTCTATCGCAGGAATACGTCGAGGTACATTGTCACAGGCCGTTATTGCAGCCATACTGAGAGAGCTGCTTGCACGAGAGAGACCTCGACAGACGAGCGCATCTTCAGATCTTGAGACTCAATGGGTCAGAAAAGGAAGAGGGGCCAATTCAGTGCGGAAAACGCTGCCAAGAAGGAGCCAGAACAGGCGCTGTCGAAATCGGCTTTGGCGAAATCCAAGAGGCGGAAGCGCACCAGGGAGGAAGAGGTCGGAGGCGATACTCCCAAAGGCTTCATCAATCTGATCAATCACAAAAGTAGGATAGGGCAGGCCAAGAAGAATGCAGCAGAGGCAGATCAATGGAAGAAGGACGCCGCTCTAGCTATGGAGGCAGAGAAGTTGGTACCCCGAACGGGCGAGAAGATGAGCGACTTCAACCGTAGAGTCGATACGGCCTTGCCGATCAAGTACACCAAGAACAACGAGCATAAAGGACCCGAGATAGATGATTTCGCGGAGCGCAGGAGGAAGAAGCAATCTGCTCGTCAAAAGAAACAGAACGAAGAGCATCTGAATATGCTTCGCAAGAGACACGAAAGGAAGTTCGAAACCACGGACAAGGACTTCGATGATTACGAATTTGCGACACACACGAAAAGCCGGGGTCGACAGAAGTCCCCAGATCCGTGGGCAGTCCTGCTTCGCCCGGAAAGACAGTACAAGTTCAACGACACTGTTGAAGCGCCTCCCATTCTGTCTACCAAAGGCAAATTTATCAAGAAGGCGATACAGAAATAGAAAGCTATTCTGATCATTTCGGTAGAATTCATAGCGACCGTCGCAAAAATATGATTCTGTAGAAACTGTCCCGACCATCGACATGTCTCAGCAGAAGTCTATAACATCTTGACAAACAAGTCCTGAGAGTATACAGGGCCTCTCGAGGTAGATTATAGACGAGTATGTATCGGCACTAGTGATAGAACGGCACACAGATCTTGCGTAGTATCGAATAATTCATGATCAGGTTCAGTCCGGCTCCACTACCGTGCCACAGGGGAGCTCGCACCAGAACTTGGCCTGGTCAGTTGTGAGTCTTCTCGATGTCCGTGAAACGAGAGCCTTGAAGAAGCCGATGTCGACATAATTGCTATAGTGAAGCTTGCGTCTCGATGTCCAAATTGAAGCAACCAGTTTTCGAGAAGCCGGAAGAGCCAGACTTTATCAAGCGACTCAAACATGGACATCTGGAGGAGACTAAGAAAGTCGAGAGGCCTATGACAGAGGCACCGGCACGCGAAGACGATCTTCCAGCTGTAGAAAATGAGATCTCCAGGGACGATCTTGTGAAGCTTCGGTCGATGTATGGATTGAAGGACAATGAAGCTGAATCGGTCACGGAAGCGGAAGTGACCGACTTGCGCTCACCTGAGTCACGACCACTTGTCAAGAAGAATAATTTGGCGGAGCTGGGTTCAGGCAATGGATCATCTAAAAGACAGAGGAAGATACAAGATTTGCGCGCCAAACAAGAGAAAGGTCAAACGTCGCTCAATGAGATCGTTGTAGATGAAGCACGGATGGCCGGAGGTAGCTCGCAGAAGGACAACCCAAGCAAGTCTGGTGCAAAGAGGAAGAAAATGAAGATGAGCTTCGAAGACTAAGTCGGGCTTTCTTACGATGTTTCCGTCAGTGGCCTCCCCTTCATGCGCTCACATATCAGATGTGGGTATCCATAGGGTCTCGACATCATAAAGCTCTTTGGCACTCCATCCGCGGAATGAAAGCAAGGTGCAATTAGCGTCCCATGCTTGATTCCAGCCTGGACATATAAGCTGATGCAGACCAAGAGATGTGATGCTTACTATGCAAGTTCCTGGGCTTCTGAGGCGTACCACATTTTATGGTCTTGAATCTTGGATCTTCGGAAGTGGAATGCAGCTCCATGTAGCAGATCTGAGGCCGATGCTTGAAAGTACACAATTCGAGTCCGACTGACGTAACATATTCATTTACGCTCAGCACCATAGAGAACATGATACTGACTGAGCGACCTCTATCGGACCCATGCCAATCAGATGTCCTCACCGATCCATCCAGTGCGTCACGATAGGAAACCACAAACCCGTCTACACGCCTCCCGCATATAGTTGTGATACTTGCGATGCGTCTGTGGGCTTGCGGACCGTTCAGTGCTGTTGGTTCTGAAATGAGCGGCAGATCGGAGAAATGCTCTCCGAGCTCAACACCAAGACCTTTGGCCCAGGACGATCTCGTCTCTGTTCTGCTATCAGAGGTAGCCGTTGACCAGACCGTAGAGGGACTTTCGCCGCCATGAGCTCTACTTTGCTCGGTTTCGCTCGAAATTATCATAGTTGGATTTGAGACCTCATTGCGATCGTCAGATAACGCACTGGATTCTGGGAAGACTACCCGCACATATAGGACAAGAATTACCACTGAGATGAATATATTGGAACTAAGCATCGGGTTGGTGGAGATTTCCTATTCGGCCGGATTGCTGATCTATAGCTCTCGCTATGAGAGCATATGAAGTGTTGATAGGACCATTTTCAATATGCTTAAACACGTAATATCATGTGAAATAGGAGGCAATGTTGCGGAAGTCGATCTCTTTTCCGCCAATGGAATTGCGTCAAAGCAAGCATGCGGCGGAGAATCGGTGTCGGAATTTCTTGTGCGTTGCTATGCTGCGCTATACCCGGGATTTCGACCTCGAATTATCGGAGGAACTCCATCAGAACACAGTAGCAAACACAATTCACCGATGTGACGTGGTCATATAGTTCATGTGTCTGCTGTATCAAGACTGCAGACATGTGATGCTGGCTCACCAGTCTTCTACAGGTATAGATACTCCGCCAATCTTGTCTACGCCTTTTCCGGAAGACCCCCAGAAATAGAGCAATGCACGTTTGGAAGCTACGAGATCCCAAGTAGTTGTCTTTACGTATATGTCTGGCTTATCGGCATTACCTACTTGGATGAGTCACTCGGATCAGCACGGAATATTGGACCATTTACTATATCGATGTCCACACTCGAATTTCCTGTCCCAGTCTTCGTAGGAATGCCTTTGTTGGTCATCATGGTTGGTACTGATCTGGCACGGTCAGACAAGTCTCCACAGCAATTTCGAGGCCTCCTGATCTAGGAACACTTTACCTTGATATAGCATATACGAATGCCATGCGGTCCATGGCACGAATCTATCACCACTGTAGTGATGTACTCGTCAGAGTCCAACGGCCACGAATAGGCATCGCCTTTCTTATGGCCTTGCTCGCTGTGCCAATCACCCACCACCCAAGTATCTGCCGCCTTCACTTGTTTATTGTCACGGTAGAAAAATTGGATCGCGTCAACACGACTATGGCAATGAAGGTTGATCTGACCGATACGACGGTGTCTGGGACCCATGACATGCTTAGCATCGGTCCATCCGATTCCGCCGTCGCCTCCCATTGTCGTCTCGTCTTGGAAGTGGGCATACACCTCTTTTCGATCATCCTCCTGAAAATGGAGCTGGGCATTGCCGATCGAATTGTTTGTGAAGCTGCCGCGACTGCCCGTCACTGGCTCGTGCACATCAAGGACTGCGCTGTTGCACTGGTGTAGACAAGATAACAAAGCCAGCAGACAGTAAAGGACTATTGTCATCTCTTTTGTAAGAATGCCGTTCTCGCGAGTTTGTACCGATCATTGCAAAGCTACGAGGTATCTAAAACCGATGATAAGAAGTCAAGGTCAGCGGGGAAGACAAATGGCGAATTGTTATTAATTTATCCTGAAATTCAGAATGATTGATTTGAAAATTGATGTCTTTAAAGAGTGTCAGGGGCCGTCAGCTTTGCCAGTGCGATCGTCAAGACATGGTGAGGGATTCCACGCATAATCAGCACTATCAAGGCGAGAGCGAACGTTATATCATAAACTAGAGGTCACGCCTTTTCTTGGCGCCAGATGCATAACCTCCTGGTGCCTCTTCACCAAGTTACCAAGTTGATACCAAGGTGTACAACAAGTCATCAAGCCACCCGGCCATCTTCCTCGTTGCAGCACAGACCTTTGTACCGTCCCCTCCCACACTTGTCGATGCTACAAGGTCGTCGAGCCGCAAGCTTACGATTTGTTCTTCCAGTGCCGAACGATGATTTCGTGGCTGGGCTTGATCGATCACCACCCTCGCTAGATATCAGAACTGGAGTATACGTCCCACTTGAGCTGCAAGGATCTGCAACGATCTGAGGTATTGAGCAGACTCGAAGCCTGTTTGCAGCAATCTATGGACTCATGCTCGCCGTTTCTCGACTTGATATTGCTTCTGTGAGACTGGGTTAAAAAACATCTGATAGTCCTTCTAGCTGGGTCAAACTACGGCAATATATTCAATCAAATTCATCACCGCGAAAAAAGTGTATAGAGTTACATCTTATTCATACATTATCAACAATAGAATACAAACTGCCATGCTCAATTTTTTACAGTACAACACTCCCCATACGCAGAACCCGCTTTTCCTTCCCTTTGTGATCGAGCCATGAGACGAATGCCAAGATTGTGCGTGGTGTCTTGATTCCATTCTGAATGAGAATCAAACGAAACGGCGGGGAATGTTCATCACTTTCGGTCGAACTTCCCGCCCATTGCGACCCTCGGTGGCCCACCATAGAGTGCCCAGTTGAGGCGGACGTTGTGAAGTGTCCGCCTCGTTCCACGCCTTGTCGAAGAAGTGCGCCGAATCGAACCATCTGTGAATTACCGTGACCATCTTGACATTCATCGCACAACACTGCTGAGACGACTCGATATTGTGGTGCAAGCCGTCCTCCTCAGTACGCCAGCGGTGGCACGCGAATATGCGCGCCTTACATTCCAAGTATTGTGCCTCTGATAATCGGCCTTGAAAACCCGTCAGGAATCTTTGCTCTGCAACTGCCAGATGCGGGTGATTGTCGACTGGCTGGAAGGTGCTGGCATGAGCTGGGTCGTATCCGGACGGCAAATCTCGGCGTGGGATGCCAAGGTTGTCAAATGCGCTGCGTGGTGGAGCAAACGCAGGGAGGTCCGCCAGCGGGATCGCCTTGAGCGTACGGCACCAGGCTCTGGAAGCCGCAGCAGCAGTCGAGATCAGTCTCCTGCTCCTCGTCTGGCGTGGGGACGGCGTGGATCCAACCGCTGGACTGCTTGATGACCTTCTCTGGCGAGGAGGTCTACTCGCAGCTCTGGTTCGACCACCATTGTCGGCTGCAGCCTGCCTCGCCTCGAGTTCCGCATCGACGAGCGCAGGGTCTGCGCATAGTTGTAAAAGACCGCCAATGGCGGCGTGTTCTCGTGCTGTGAGACGTGTGATAATGCCTCCGATATTGTACCAGATAGACATGCTTTATAAAGATCAGGTGAGGTTCGAGGTGCAGATGTATCGATGAGTATACAGAACTGGGAGGAAGCGAGAGAACTTATAGTCGTCTGAACGGACGGTGATCGCTAGCTTCATTTCGCCATGAGGATGGTGTGCGATCACAGATCAGATCGAATGTGATGAGTTCCGACAACTGATTGGGCGCATCGTGGGCGAAATGACTGTCTCGCGTGCCATCGGAAACCGTTTGGGCGAAGGCGTCGTGGTTTGTTCCGCAGCGACTGTTCGCTCAAACGGTTTCCGATAGCACGCGAGACAGTCATTTCGCCCGCGAGCCTCGATTCAATGGTAGATGGCAAGGGTGCATTGTGTCCAACGTCTCGATGTGGCTCTTCATTTCCACATGGGCGTGCGTCGCAGATTTCCGTATCTTGACAGGCCCACTGGGCACTTTGTCACATTAGGCTCAAGACCGAGAGCTTGTTCTGGCGTAGATTGTGACTTCCTTGTAGCAGAGTAGTCCCCGTCACATAAGTGATGAATTAGAACGTTAGCAGATAGAAAGAGGATTGAGCTCGTGGACCTGGTGGATCTTCTGGAGGATCTTGTGGATCCTCTGGCGGATCTTCATTCGAATTTGATCATCCGCAGCCTAGGACGCTGATCCACCTGACCGCTGTGGGTTGAGATTGGTGCTGCTATCGTCGTCTTGTAGGCGTCTGAGGAGATTTTCCGATGTATCCGGGCTTTGGGTGTCCCGCAATGAAGTCTCGACCTGTCGCACCACTGTGAGTTCTGGTCGCTGAATGCCGGAGCTGTCCACGATCCTTCGACGCGAATAGTCTATCAAGAATCTACAGCCGAACCACCAAAGATACCATCCGATTGCGAAAGACACCGAGTGGGAGATACGTCTAGTTAGCCAAGCAAGAGGATTTGACGATGTAGCACGAAGGCCTGCTAGACTCGAGCGAACAATGTCACGCTGCGTGACACCGTCTAATAAGTGTTTCGTTTGATTGCTCCTGGACACAGTCGATGAGAATCGCGTCTCTGAGGATTCTAGAGACCTCAAATGTACCCCGATCGTGGTAGCGACTTAGAAGTGTTGGTTTCTTGAACAACAAGGCTATGATGCCAATATCTCCAGCTAGACTACACATGGTGCACAATCTCCGGTCTGCGATACGCGACGTGGACTTTCTCATAGCCCTTAGTCCCGATCTCCGTTACATGACATCCTTTCCAATCGACACGTCATCATCAGCTTGAAGAGTGGTCTAGAAGAGCTTAACAGGATGGGACCGGATCGCAGTGTCTGCGAGTACCTGATCATAAGTTCGACACCATGGAGATCTGACGGCAGGATACAGATCGGATCGGCCAGCTGATTTCATCAACGAAACGGCGCTCGACGCCGTATCGACGACTAGTTCGTTACGACGGGCGATCGACGCGTAGAACTTTCGTGGCCGCCTTGGTACTATCGGCACTCAATCAGAGCATGGGTTAGGCAAAGATGGTCAGCAACTCCAGCCGTCACCTGGCTACTGACACGCAGATCTTGGGTAGACCACAGCCCTCTTGCCAGGATATGAGATATGAGTCACGTGATCGAAAAATGTCAGTCGAGTACAGTACGAGAAATTTAAGCTGAAGATACTTCGTTTGCAAAATAACTTGCCAATTACGCCACCCCCATCAATTCGACTTTCGCACATCAGCTTCTGCGCATTTGCTACAGAACCAGATTGTGCCAGTATGCCTCGTTCAAGGGTGTCAGTCGACATCTTACAACGTGCTGTTGATGCCTACCTGGCTTATGACAACCCTCTTGATGCTGCCCATGAGTTTGGCGTGGATATAAGGACTATCAAAAGCGCGGTCGTTCGTTATGCGAAAACTGGCTCGGTCGATTACATACGTGGTACTGCAAAGCTCGGCAGAAAGCCCACTGTCGACTCGGGGTATCTGAAGGTTTGATCTCCTCTAATCAGCTATTCTTCCTGACTTTTGAGGCGCTCGAGAATGTGCTATCGAAGCACCCAACTGCCTCTCTCCATGATCTGCAATGTTGCCTATATGCTCAGACAGGGATTGAAGTTGCCAAATCTACGATCTCGAGACATATTCAACGGCAAAAATTCTTTCGAATAAAGGTAAGATATGCCGATTTTGGCCTACCGTCAAAATTACATACTACGATTGACATATCTTGACAAAATAGGCTTCACGCCAAGCTGCGCAACGCTCAGAGCTGCTTCCAGGGACGGCTGCTGAGACATCAGAAGTCGAGACTGATCGAGGATCTCTCACTGGACAATCAGATTGCGAAAATCCTCAGGAGCTGTCACAGCAACAGCGAGACACGCCCCGTGCTTCTGTTACGAGCAGACGTGAGGAGAGTGTGAGCGAGACAGCCAATCAAGTACCTGATCGGATGAACGAGATTAAGCGTGCCAACAAGTGCCAGGGTGGTACGCAGCGCTGGTGCTACAATCCCCTCCCCAGCGGTTTACACTGCCAAATTTCCCCTGCTAGTCTCGTACAATGGAGGCAAGCCATTGAACTTGGACTAGCAACACCAAGCAGTCCACCGGAAGATCTTCCAGAGATTGCAGCTGCGATACGCAAGTATCAAAGCGATGCTAATCAAAGAACAGGACGAGAAGGCTCGAGGTCTAGCACACTTACACCGAGACCTTCTCCTCCCCCTCCACCACCACCACCACCACCACCACCACCTCAGATCATTCATATCACATTGCCTCCCGCTTTGGCTCAGGGGATACGTGAGCACATTGCCCATGTTCAGAATGCGCAGAGATTGGCGCTAGAGCCACCTAGCTCGCCTCCCTGCGAATCAGAACGGGACATGGTCAACAGCTGGCTTGACTGGACTTTCGCAAGGCAATGGGGGCTTGAGGGCTACAACTTGGGGCTGATAAAACAGCGCCTTGATGTTAACGCCATTTTCTACCATGACATCAAAGATATCCTCCGCGGCAAAGACCCATTCGACTACGAAATGTTGACACACTTTGGTCTGCCGTATGGTGTCCTTAGAATGATGGAAAGGGAGCTGTACGCATGGGAAGCTTCCTTGAAAAGAGTGTAGGAGAAGCTGTGCTGTTTAACCGGGACCTTTTCTACAGATTGTATAAACGCATAATGTGGCAAAGGAATAATTTGGTCATTTCCCTTACCTCGTAGACTGCTATTAAACCAAACAACGAAAAAATTAAACGTCTTTTTTACCCGATTCCCCGACGTCGTGCTGAATGAAATTTTTTTTCTCAGAGACGGTATCAGATATCATAGGCCGCATAGTTATGCTCGTTTCCCATGTCGTCTTTCTAAAATGAATGGTTCGCGACAGTGGCAAGATTAAGAAAAGTGTTTGTGTGTGCTTCCATATACATGTTTGATGCCGTAGCTATGCACAATATTGGTACAATTAAACATCTACAAAAAAAAATATACAAGAATGTATCTCCTCCATCAGATACCTCACCTTGATCAAGAGAAACGACGAGGAATGTTCTTGGTCCTCTGCGTCGTTGTCCTGCCGTTGCGTCCCGGGGTGACTCGGTACAAAGTGACCATATTCTTAGGCCGCTGTGTTGTGTTTGAGTTGTTCCAGCTCTGGTTGAACAATTTTGAACTGTCGAACCATCGGTGGATGATTGACACGACCTTGACGTCCACAGGACAGCATTGCTGCGAGGCCTCGATCGTATGGAAGATGCCATCTTCTTCGGTCCGCCACCGATGGCATGCAAAGATCCTTGCTTTGCACTC
The DNA here is from genome assembly GCA_008802775.1 of Taphrina betulina. NCBI lineage: Eukaryota > Fungi > Ascomycota > Taphrinomycetes > Taphrinales > Taphrinaceae > Taphrina > Taphrina betulina. Next base: position 517,220 of record VWSI01000002.1, read on the forward strand.
CTTGTAACTTGCTTCCGTCAGTTTTGCGCCAAGAGCCACGACAAAGTCTCGCTCTGAGTTGGCGAGATCTGATGGGGTCGAATATGGCTGCGTCCTGCGGACCCTAGACGCATCGTAAAAGGGCGATGGGTCCGATTTGGGAATGCTTAGCGCCTCGAATACACTCTTTGGCGGAGCGAATGGCGGAATTTCGGCCAGTGGGATTGCCTTGAGCATATGACACCAATCTCGACATGCACGGGCAGCAGGCGACACTGTCTGACGACTGCTGCTCTGGGTTGTCGGTGTCGCAACGGGGGCCCGAGTTGCGTCCGCGCGCGACGAGTTCCCATGATCCGTCGCTACTCGCAGGGCCGGTGGAGACCTGCGAGATGCCCTGCGGCCAGACCTGCCGCTGTTGCGGCTGGGTCTGGAAGGTCCACCCGCCGGCTCAGCACTGGTCTCTGCTAATTTCCAGACGGTCTCGTGAAATAGTATGAGGCCTTCCACAGCCTCGTCTTCCTGGGCTGTGATCTGTCGCTCGGCCAGCGCAAGAGACATTATCGTGGTTTTCTTTTGTTATTCAGGAAGGGTCTGAAAATGTGTGTGGTTACTTGTTATAATTTGGGGGGTTTGCAGCGATGACTTTATAGGAAGCTTTGTGATCATATTCGCACTGCCGGGTTGAAAATGGCTTCCGCAGACATCCTCCTCCGATCGATTTCACTCCCATGAGGCGACGGATGGTTCATTTCGCCGGTGCTGATTGTACAGGGAGATCCGTCTTTCAATCTACGATTTCCTGAAGGGGCCTGGCCTCCGATGCCGGCGGACCTGCTGGCGGCGACCCGATTGGCCCCGGGGACGGAAGAGCAAGCAGCTTCCTGTCTGGGCGCCGTGGAGTTGTAAACTCTGAGCAGTCCATGCGCCACAGCAAGCAAGGCAGGTGATCGGCGGCAATCTTCGCTGGTACAGAAGTCTGATCTTGGCCCTTGTAGACAGTCGAGTATACACAGTAGCATAGTGTTTTCCATGGTAGACTGCGTACCAGCGTAGACAGATTTGCTTAGAAGCTGCAGTGCACCGTCGGCTTGGCCATGGCAAGTTGGCGAGGTGTCTCGGGGTGCCATCCTGTGCGAAATGAATCAGTACATAGCCATCCGCGTTTCACAATCATCGATGATTCGATGTTGGCTGCTTTGGGCTGCAGCGATGATTCTCCGCCGATCGGTGGAGCACCGGAGATTCGATTCGACCGGACCCCCTAGGCTCAAGACAGAAAGCCTTCTGTCATCGTAGATGCTATGTGTTGTCGAGACGATGTGGGTCGCAAGCTGGCTTGTAGGTCCCTGTCTGGTCTTCCGATGATGCTGCAAAGCACTTCCAGGATGCTTCAGGCGGGAGACTATCGCAGTTCGACAGTCTGCAGATATACACAGTCTGCAGTGGCGTTTCTTCATGAATAATTCTGCAGTAGGTTAATATCGGGCAAGCACGACGCTACGGTACCACTGAATCCTTCTCGATGCAAACGTCTTGGCATGGAGCTATAACGATATAAAGCTGCTTGTCGCACAGCTTCGTGTCTTTCCGCCAGCATCGGTCGGCCGCCTTTCACAAACAGCAGAGGTGATGCTTGTACTGAGCTATACCTGTTTCGACGGACAAGCTTGCGGTGACCTGTCGTGGAAATGAGCTGAGCGTGCGGCAGGTAAGTACTGACAAGTCTGGAGACCACCAGCATGACCAAGTTCCGATACCTCCAGGTAGAATGTGCAGTACACAAAATCAGTCTTTGATAGGCGACATGGGACATACGCATAGCCCTTTAGCCCCAGTATTCGTTACGTGACCTTCAGATGGTATTTGACAGCAGCCCGGATAAAGGTTTAGTGAAACTAGTCAGAGTGGTGCCCGATTGCCATTTCAACGGAACTAGCATCACAACTTCAACGTCGTCATAACTTGGACGAATAGACAGCACAATACCGACCGGAGCAGCTAGTTGATTCCATCGTGCCGCATTTATACGGCACTCGAAGTCGTGAAGAAAGTTGAATTTTTTACGACGCTTGGTATACGCGAAGAACTGTCGTAGTCGCTTTGGCAATATATCGGACACTCACTAAAGTCATGTGGTAGGCAAAGATGGTCAGCAACTTCAGCGATCACTGAGGTATTGAGACGCGAATCTCATGCAGACAGCAGTCCTGTTGCCAGAACATGAATATGAAACATACATTTCCGAGAGGCGTTCTGGAATGTTCAATTGGAAGACGTGTTTAAAGATCAGATGTCTCCTTCGCAATACACTTGTCTATCCAGTCCTCCTACGTCGTGCTGACTGAGGGTGTTCCGAATCAATGTCCGATATCCCAGGCCGCATACTTGTATCCGTCCCTCTCTCCTCAGCTTTAAGCTGACGAATGACGTGGCAGAGGAGATCGCATTTCGTCTCACATTACTCGAATATGAAGACGGCCGGCAGTGACTTCGCGACGAGCGATTATAGACAAAACAGACATATGTGAGTCTGTCGTCGTCGACTTGTGCCGCGTTTCAGGTTCGGCTACTCCGCCCTCGAGCTGCACACCAAATTTACACAATCCAACGAGCGGGGGACGGCGGTCAAGTCGATTTCACTCCCTCTCAACCTCATGCCACTACGACTCCTTCTTTCGACTTGCACCAGAGCACATTCGGTAGACTTTGTGCTTCCGATCCGCATGTCGTGCATGTATTGCGCAGCAACTTTGCCCATCCACTGGCTGATCATGGTTTCATAAGAGAAGGAGTCAGGGCTATAGAGGCTCACTCTGCCCACTCTTCCACACTGTCCTCAAGGCCTTGAAATCACGCTTGCAAGTGACTTGGATTCTGCGACTGCTTGAAGTACCGATCGCAAAGCTAAGCATCCTTTCTGATTGCAGCTGCGGCGAACTAGGATGGTGTATCGTCGAGCAATGGTCTCTCTCCAGTCTACCATTGCTAGTAGCTTTACCAGAGTCTCTATTCAGATGCCTATAACTGGGATTCAGTAAGAGTGTGGCTCTCGACAAGCTGTGCATCGAGGTGTTCGTTCTCATTACATTCACCATGGCCTGCATAGCGATATGGTGGGAGATGTTGGTCCCATGTCAGGGGTTGTCACTCTCGACCCTCGACAACCTTCTTCGCCAAGGTGGCTGATTGCTAGCATTCATGTCATACTTGCTGCAAGTTTTATCCTTTCCGAACAGCAGGCATCCTTGTTCGCGACCTAAAGGGTGACGTAACCAATCCTCATCCAAGTCCAACTCAACTCTTTTACATTCAACCATGGCCACAACTAAAGGATCACCATCATGCAACACGAGAGAAGTCATTTCGCGACCGACTTCTGAAAGGAGGTTAGATCAGACATGCAGGCACCAGCTGGACCTTGCGAATCTGACTCCAGCAGGGTAACTAGACGCAGGTCCTGAGCCCCTTTAGCTTGCATGAAACCGATGGACGGATACATCTGGATCCGGACCAGCGCTCACGGAGTGACGCAGCGGCTAGTCTGTCAGACAACGTAAAATCCCGAGCAACGCGTTGCAGCAAGCTGGACTTTTGCCGATGGTCATCAGCTGCATAGATTACTTGGGAAGAAAGTGCATTCTGGCGAGTCAAAATACAAATTTTCAATTTGTTAGTCTTGTGATGCTCGGTATCTGTCTGCCTGTACTATCTGTTGGTGAAACTAGAGTAGCCACCATAATTGCTAGAACAATGATAGCATTCAGATCGAGTAGTGATACACATTCATTCAATCTAGATTACGCTGAAGCTTTCCGCAAGAATGACAAAATATGCAAAACAAGAATATGCAGCAGTGCAACAAGATCCATGGATTGGGTCAGTGAAGAAAAAGTCTCACACAAAAAGTCTGGGCGGTATGGATCGATATTATTGGTACTTGAATGGACTGTACTCAAATAACATGCTTGCAAGACCTCGGGCTGGAAATGCTTTCCAGGTCAAGATTGTGGCATGATTGTTCAACACAATCTGTATTCCTGGCAATCAATGCTGCATTAAGTCCACTACCATCCTTTGCCAATCCGAATCCTACTCGACTACTATTCAGAGCACCAATCTGCCTGTGATCAGATCTGTGAATCCGGGGTAATGTTCAGCAAGAGATCCATCTAGTCCGACATCAACTATAAAGTCGGAGGCAATCGACGAAAAGTCCTTTCGGCTTTGTCCTATGGTCACGAGAAACACCACTGCCGTCAGTTTCCGAGTATTTACAGGTACTTGCGTTCGTCTCCAGATGTATAACATGTACTCACTGAATTACCCGGAACCCCTGATCAACCATTACAGTCACTGTCACATCGTGTCCGGGAATATGAGCAAGCTCAGATCTGACGAATAAGTGGGGCATCGTTGAACAGACTGTCTGGGTTGAGCATTCCAATCGCTAGCGGTCCTGAAACCTGCATTAGACCAAGCAGCTTCGATGTATACATCCTTCTCAGCTGTATAGTATCGTTACTCTTTCAAATGGATACCATACTCCTTCAAATATGACGACAACATCGTAATCGTATTTCAAATTACATGAACGTGACGTAAAGAAGTCTCAGTCTGAACTTTCAGTCCATTTGAGGAATACTTCCACTTTTCTGGCGCCAAGCAGGAATACGATTTTGTTCCTGGGCGGAGATCTGCTGAGGATATATAGGAACCTGTGGCATCGGCGCGGGTGTGACTATTTGACTTATACTCTCGCAGTACGAGGGCTTTCGTCCTGGACACTCCAAGTAGTCGCTGATATTCTCCGAGGTGACGCGAAGCTCCTCACGCACATGGTCAGGATCTGGGCAGGTATCGATCCAAGCGGCTTCTGCATCAACGCTTGGTTCTATGTCGCTGACGAGACGGATAGGCAAATCCAATTGTACAGTGCGACTGCGGACAATGGATTTTGGAAATGAGAGCTTGAAATTTAGTATCAGTTCGTATGTTCGCGACATCAGACAGGATGAGAAGGATGGTTGCAGGATTTTCTCAGATCGGATGTAGTGCTTGCAACGAATTGTCTTTCGTCCTGCACTGGAGGACAGTTGTTTCCAATCGGACTGAACTAGCGAGGATGGGCCCAACTGTTCTGCAGTGAATTGTGCAATCTTGCGCCGTCCTGCCACAAACTTGGCAGAGTCTATATGATTCAGCTCGGTCACCTGATGGATCTGTACCTCTGGTGTGATGCTAGTCACCTCGGGATGATGTTCAGGCTTTCCGATATAATCCAATGTTAGTGTTGCGTCTAGACAGAAACCCATAAAGTCTTGAGCGAGAAGCAATTGGTCTGGGAGCTGTAGCGTGGTATGCATTTCACCAAAAGCGAGCTGCAAAACGTCTTTGAATGTGTTGGAGAAGCGATATTCGATCGGTCGTGGTAACCATTGAGATGACGGTAATACTCGTGCATCGTGCCCAACAACGACCGGAAGCGGCGCGAAGAGGATAGGCAATCCGATGGTTTCCACAGATTCATCTCGATATTTCAAGGTAGCGCTGACCTGGTATTGGATTTTCGCATCGGAAGAATCGAAATCTACTACAGAGTCTCCTTTGGAATCCACCGCGACTATGCCCAAGGACGGCGGCAGCGTAGCGTGAGTACTGTCTTCTAGAGGACAATTCTTTAATGGCAATCTGATACTGAGACGCCATGCTTCTGCATTTAGCTTCGGCGACGTTATGACCGCCAGTGTTGATGACTTTCTCCAAAAGACCCAACTCTTCGGGGTCAAAGAATAACCCAAAAAGCCATCACCGCCCATGCCAAAGACATTTTTCGTAATGGTCATTTCCCCCTGTATAGCAAAAGATATCCCGACCACTTCAGAGTCAGGCAGAAGTATCGCACGAGAGCAAATGACATCGAGATTCGTATACCAGGCGCGCGAAGGGAGGATTTCCAGTATTTGTCCCTTCGGGGAAACGACCCTGCGAGTCCTACGATCCATAACGTCAGGACTCATCTGATATGTAACCTATCGAACCGATACAAGTCCTGCCAGGGACGCTTTGCAACGATTCAGGATGAGTCACAACTTATTTTATTTCCATCTGATGAATGAATAGCATTCGCCAATTATTCAACAACCAATCCGGCGTGCATTCGACATCGGGCACGTGGCAAACATCGCTCCGCAAGAACGCCTCGCATGGAATGGTACGGTCAGTCTTAGATGGCTCGGGGAGTCCACTTGCAACCTGCTTGGAAGTCCTTGGGACTGTTTGTAGCTAGTGCACTTACAAGACATGACTAGTATGCCAAGCAACAGCTTCACGAAGCTCAAGTTCAGCAATCTCAGCGGACCATAGAAAGCTCCTATAGGCACCGCAAGTATATCGACTGCAATGAAACCAGTACACGTTTCCTACAGTATCTACGATTCCTTACACTGTGCAGTCCGCCCGCCAAGAGAGAATTGTATTGTATAATATTGCAACGATTGAGGAAAGCATCCGGCAAGATGATAGCCCTACAGTCTAGCCATGATGTCAACAGACAGTGATATTGTGTACCGCCAATCATACAAAGATTGACTTTCGTGAGGAAATTGTTGACTCTGTTCTGAACCAAAAGACAAAAAGGATTATTTATTATGATTGGCAATTGTTCTCAAGTAAATGACTATGACTAAGGCGACCCAGTTCACTATCCTTCTCCAAGAATAAAAGACGGAGAAACCCCAACTGACAAACCAACGGGTCGGAGAGTTGACCAGTTAGATCGAGACTTTGCTGGCCAGCGAGGCCCAGAAAGCACATCGATCTGCTACCCCGTTAGTCAGTCTCAGTCCGCTCTCAAGGGAAGCAATTGGAGATCCCGAAAGTGGTATTGGAACCAGGATCGGAGCATAGACCACTGGCAGGTAGAGTGTCACCACTCCAGCAGCGTCAATCTTGGCCTGTTGATGACCATTTTGCCACTGTGGGACTGACTGAATGTAGTTGATGAATGGTGTCCCGCCAGTGAAAAACGACTCTAGGAAGTTGTCGAATGCAATCAAGAAGGAGTCATCTGTGAAGGGAAGAGACTCTGTTGCGCTTGGAAGGTATGCGGGTACGTCGAGTCCATGGTAAGAGTCTGCAACAGCGTACCTATATCGCCATGCCTGAGTATATGCATCAGCGACGATGTTGCCGGTGCAATCGAAGGTGACATCGCCGTAGATCTGCGAGGCTCGCAGAAGCTGGGTGCTATAGAGTCCACCGCTGAGCGCGGGCTCTGGGTAGTAAGTCTTGAGCATGGTGTAAATGTCCGTGCTACTCAACGTTGGGAAGAAGTTTTGCACATAGTTGGTCACATCTATGGAGGTGGTGATGTTTTGGGGTACGAAAATCACACCCTCAGCCGCATTGTTACCAGCGAGCACGCGCTGACCGTTAGTCTTCTTGGCCAACAAGGCTTCGGATGGTCTCTGCTGCGAGAAAGTGCCATCCACGACAGGCGCAAATCCCCAAGTGCCGTAGGGCGCAGTTCGTCCCACTGTGTCAGAAGCACGAGCCACGGTCTGACTATCTGCAGCTGCAAGACATGCAAACACAGAAGAGCCTGTGCAACCAGCCTCGCGGGCGAATTGTTCGTATAGATTGGTCGGAATCTGGTCGTTGTAGTTGTACTGAGATGGCAAGTAGGGCGAGGCAAGCATAGCAGAGTTGAACAACGAAGTCCCCAAAGTTCCGCCGTAGGAGATCAGGTGTTGCATGACTGATCCACCTCCAGCAGACTCTCCAAAGATGGTCACCTTGGTGGGGTCACCGCTGAAAGCGGAGATATGCTCCTGAACCCAGAGCAAAGCCTGGTGTTGATCAAGTAGACCGGCATTGCTGACCCCGTTGTCGTGGACCTCCTGAGAGGACAAGAAACCCAAAGCTCCCAATCGGTATTGGATCGACACGAAGACAAAATTCATGTTATCGTTGGCTTGGGAGAAAAAGGTCGGATCGTTCTGGCCGTTGCCCGTTCCGTAGCCACCGCCATGGATGTAGACCAGAACAGGTAGACCGGCCTTGGCGCTGACGTTCGATGGTCTCCATATATTGGCGAAGAGACAGTCCTCTGAACCAGTAATGGTTGCTGTTTGTGCAGCAACAGTGATGGAGTTTGAAGAACTCTGGAAACATACGGAGCCGTACTGGTTCGCCTGTACTACGACCGAAGCATCAAGCGAGGGCTCAGTAGGTGCCTGCCATCTCTGTGGCTTAGCGGCGTATCGGACACCGAGATAGAATTCCCAACCGGTAGTGGGATCCACATAACCCTGATATTGGGTATTTGCCGTGACGATTCGACCCTTGAGGGTGGAATTGGTGTTGCTGGAGGTCGATGGTAGCGCCGAGACCGCAACTGCCATGAGACAGACGATGTTGAGCAGTGAGTGCATCTTGCAAGAGCGAAGAAAGCTTTTCGATGTTGGTTCAAAGAGATCCCTGTGCACCAACCTGTTGTCTACACATTGTTGTTTGGCGGACATCGTCCTTTTTATAATCCATCTATCCACACTCCGCGCTGGACCTGTGGAGAACAGATTGGCGATCACACCTGAGGCGCGTTTCGGAGCACAAAGGCCGTCCGCCGCTCGGTAGTTGGACTTGTCGAATCATATTCTCTATCCATGCCGTCATGTCCGAGGCTTGCTGCCTGTTTCCTATCAGAGGAAGGAGAAATGTGTATTCCGTGCTAGATCGAGACACCGCCGCTTAAAAGATCGACAGAGTTGGAACGTTCTAGCTCGATAAACGAGCCATCGGCCCCATGTCAGGCTTGTTAAGGAGGACGGATCGCCGGCATCTTCTAGAATAGACCCGAGGTTCTCAGAATGAGGTAGGCAGATCTCGAAGAATAGCGGACATTGCCGAGGCAAATCGGGATTTCTGAAATGCCGTGAGCAAGCCTTTCCCCCCTCAGACGGAAGTGGTACGAGCTGGAGGTGGGTGGGACACGGATGTATCTCGGATGAGATAACCCGAGATGCTTGAGTTCGCCTAGCCCAGAAGGGTTCTGCCGATTCAATTGGACGTCTGCCACGAATGAACGATGCATCTTTCGGTGACGAGTGACAATGTTCGAAAATCGCAAGATCGACGCAGATCATTCGTATGTCTCCGCAGTGGCGGCGGCGGCGGCTTGTGCATCACGAGGCTTTAGACGTAATTTCCTCGTTCTTAGTCGAGATTTAATATTCTGCTTGACTACAGGAAACATTTTAAGAATTCCACACTGCTCCACCGGTCTCTGAGATTCCTCTTTAAAGGATTGATACGCATCGTAGAGTCTTTTTCGTGAGACGATTTCTGTATCGAGGTGCTTGTAACTAGCTGCAGCTGCCCTTATCTCTTGGTACACGGGCGCGATACCGATCGTGTCAGTCAAAAAGTGTCAAGATGATGGCTATCTCCGAACTTTAGCCAATTTCGGCAACGTGTTCATCTTGATGGACGCAACTGTGGAAAGTACGACTTGGGCGCAGGTCTGCTGGAAAGCCACGGCATCGTCCTTCTGGTACTGGGCCCCCGCGTTGCTCGTCCGGTGTGCCAATCAGTCGCCTGCTATACCACACATATTCCAAGATATATTGAATGTATGCGCATGTAGGCAAAGCTTTTTCTCAGAAAATGATCTGAGAACTGCCTACATGTATCAGCCTTTGAAGGTATTGATTCTAGATTCTAGCGTGATGTAAAGCGACAAGTCGTGGGGCTAGTACTTGAGAAGATCGCTTAGAGCAGTTTCTCGACGCGTGGACTTCAAGGACAAGCTGGTGGCAGTACCGCCGGTATCAATGAACCGAGGCATGTCGCAGATCATTTCTATAAACAGCCATTCTTTGCAACACCGAACACCGAATCGAGGACGGGATATCAATCTGCACGATCGGATTTATCAGCATAGGGTCGCTTCAGGTACAATGTCATGTGAGTGACTAGCCGGAATGTGGATCTTCATGTTGCTATACGATCACGTCAGAAGTGCATTCGGAAACTGTAAGGCAATTTCTGGCGTTGCGAATCAGAAAGGTATGGTCTTGAATACGATGTACATATACTTTCATACAGTATGATCGTGGCAAGTCTTCTATACTCGATTAGCCTAGCCTGCGCTTCAGAGACTGTAACTCACATTGTCAGCAGTCTTGGTGTAATGGTAAATAAATTGCTCGACATGCTCGAGGTATTCGTAGTAGACTATGTTGACATCTTTCACCGGAGCGCCACAGAGTTTGAGACTAGAAATCCAATTCCCGATGTTGAAGCCGTGCGACATAGGAGCCCACGCAGCAAGCTGCAGATCGATCTGAGATATCCTTTGAGGAGTGTAAGGGCAGTCTGTGCCGTACGAAGGGAATTTAAGGTAGGTCACATCGACCGCTGCTGCTCCGGATAGTAAAAATGCTGTATTCACAATCAGACACTGGATCAAAGTCATCCTCGCTGTGTTCTCTTCTGTAAGTCGGAGTGCTTGATTCTACGAGGCGGCGATGCCCAACATATACAAAAATTCTGCCATTCTGAGATTATCTTGTCCAAATTGTTGTTGATCCCAGATCGATCGAGGATCACCATGAGGGTTGAATGTAGTGCGCCTTGAAGTATGTCAAATCTCGTGCTAGGACGAACTATGTTTGTTCATCACCCCGCCAGATGATGGTCAACATCAGAGAGTGCAAGCAGAACTGCGCGTCTGGGTAAGTACCATAGTTTGCACTTCGAAGTGCGTCGGTGCTCTTTTCGTTCAACATTGCGATTCCTCACATCGTGTGAACGACAGACATTCCGCAGGATCCCTGGCAGATCGTAGCCCCAGATATCTGTAAACGTTCAATCAACGTTTGCATCGGAATCGATGCAGAATTTCAACATCCGACAGTGTGCTTTTAGGCTCTCGGCGCACTTCGGTCCCGTGAGTGTGATACATGGCCCAGCTAGAAAACTTGCATACTGTTCGCGAACCTTGGTTAATGACATGTTCGGTACTGGTCCTTGACGCCAATCCTCGAGACTTCTTGTGCTTTCAAAGGTGCCGATTTGAACAGTCTCGAAAGATCCACATGCTTTAATCTTGACGAGATCACAATGAACGAGCGTGAGCACACCCCTCATGTTTGTCAAGATCATGTGTTTGTCACTACTAATTTGATGTTTTAAAGCCAAATGAAACGGTGTGCGAATATGATACTTCGGCCGCGGTTTCTATCAACAAATCACCCTGGTTTCTGTCGTGAGATTGACGGCCTTTGCGTTGTTGCTGCTCAGAAGCCAGCCTTGGCCTTGATAATGAGTTGAAATGAAGCGGCAAAGCACACCCCCACAATGAGGATCTACTGCATGCAGAAATACATCTGAAGCTGGGTTGCCATAAGAGTTTGTACCTTCTGCAGTCAATTCAAATTCTGACCTGTAACGATTGAGGCGCGCATGGTAGTGGTCTAGATGTAAATCTGGGGCTATCTCGGTCTCGCAGCGCACGATGTACTAGCGCGAATATCGCTGTATCATACAGCGCAGTGTATTACTCGCCAAGTACAACTAGCCAGCGCAGATCAGTGGTAATCTTTCAGAATCATTTCCCGCATTGCCAGGCCTCAGGGGCTGCATTGGTAAGACCTGCATTGGTAAGACATTCGAAGTGAAGGTTGACAAGATTCTAGAATCTCTCGTGGAGTCAATTTAGCCGATAATGACTTATCTGCGAGAATTACCAAGCCATCTGAGATCACATCCTGTTATCGCAAGTAGCATGTAGCATATATCTACGCGCACCCTGCTCGGCATATTGCCTATTCAGAATCCCCCATACTTGAAGCCTATCACGGCAATGGTCGGGTCGTCTCTCTTGACACAGTGTATTTGAGAGTGAAATAGTCTACATGAGTACAACGGAGAAGGCTCGCGAATCGGTCTGAGGCACTGTCTCGCTGTCAAGTTGCAGAGATGCAAAATAGTTCTTGCTTGAGAGGCGGAACCTTCGCTTCTCGTGAATATCGAAGGAATTATTCCGCTTAATAAACAGTTATTCCACAGAACAAACATCAAGTCACGCCATTTGATGTTCCCGGCCATGGAAAGCACGAACACAAAAGTATCAATTGGGAAAATACCGAATGTAGGATAGATGATCAAGCTTCTGCTAGGGTATAGAGTCCTGAAACCCACGTTCAAGCACAGATCTGTTTCTGCACTCAAATATTGATGGCTCGATCAACGTTTTCAATATGCTTGGCAAAATTGTTAAAAGTCTTTCTATGGATCATGTTCGTTGCAGGCTTTGCGAGAACTTCTGGTTTCAGCTTCACAAAGCCCAAAGGAATAGCTGGACATAAGCCGATCCATGTATCACCGACGACTGAGCGTATTCGACGACCTCCTACGTATCGTGTAGGACATAGGCACCTCCCTGACGGGAGCATTCCCATACCAGTCACACTGTTGCCGAGACCAGATGATGTACGACCTATGACCGAAGACATCGGGAAACTCCGCGTCTATATCTGGTTCAGTGACAAAGCGGTTCCTGTCGGTAGTCTCGATCTTTTTCGTGTAATCTGGCAGGACTTCTTCAAAGTTGCGACTCGGACCGGTGTTGTACTGGACAAAACGCATCAGACATACAACTATCCGTGCAATACTGTTCAGCAAAGTCCAAAGTTCAATGTTGACGTCCATATCCAGGGCGACTGGGGACGGCAGGGTAGTCTATCTCCCTTGGACATCCGGCAGGCTTTGATCGTCGGACTCTGGGCTGCTTTACAATCTCTTGCTGATCATAAGAAAACACTCATCTACACAAATTGCATTCTCGGCACATCTACCACGAATGGCCCGTTCAGCTTCACTTCGGCTTGCGGTGGACACACGTGGAACAAGCTCTGCCCATGTCAGATTGCTGGTGCGACCTGTGAAGAAGTGAGATGGGCGTATGAGCTGCCAAAGGACATCCAAGCGGTGATGTACGATGATCTCGAAGACGATTTACAGCACCATATACAGATGAGTTTCAGCTCCGACGATCTGGATAAAGGCAAATCCCAATTTTGCGGATTGAGGTCTGCATTGATAAGCATCTTGGCGACCTATATATCGCATATTCCGAAGATGTCGCTTTGGTTGGGAAATCTGATGTGGATATATTGTGCAGCTTCTCTTCCACCTGCGTTGGTCAACCCAGGCAGACCGCCAGGGCATAAGAGAGTCAGTGAGGGGTCGAATTGGATGGTCCATGAAATCGAGGTGCTCCAACGAAAGACCAATGGCTCCCGGTCTCACTCAACCATACCTCAGGCTTGACACTTGAGCAGCAGACCTGTGTTGCCGACGGCCTTTGCAATTGGCAGTGTCGATTCGATGTCAAAGGATGGAACTAGATAGTAGCGATAATGTCATTTTCGTAATGTCACAAGCTAGGTTTTTTTCTTTTAATTTAGGACAAGTCATATCGAGTTTGATAGAGTGAAGAATGAATTGATCATGAAAAATATACAGACTTGTTTCAATACTATCAAACATGGTATACAATATATTTTGTGAACCTTACAATCCTAGGATTATCGACGAGACACATCCCTTGGGGCCTCACGCCGAGGTTCAGAGAAAATTTCCCAGGTTTTGTCGTGCTTGAATCACGCTGCCGGCTTCCAGTAGACATGTGCAGCATGCTTACTTTCTGCCTTTCTGCGGGAACTTCGCCGACTTGGTCTTCGTGGTGTATTTGCAGCAGCCCTTCGTGAATGAACCGACGCAAATACAAACATGGTGTCGACGCTTCCCGCGTAGACGGGCAAGCATGGCTGGTGCGTAAGCGGCGCTCGGTGAGACAAGGACGGGGACACCGAATTTAGGCGAAAGAGAGGAAACAGCCAACAAGATTAAAATTTAGCGCCCAGGTGAGCAAGCATTCTTCCCCGTCTCATCACCCACGGGGTACATACAACTACTGTCCGTCTCATCTCGTCGCACATACATTGGGCCAGTAAGCATGTCGTGCTTTCCCAAGTCTTTTGACTGTCCATCTTTCGAATTTCTAGCAAATGATGGACTCTAGATCACAGTATACTGACTTTCGCTGTCAAACTTGTGTAAAGATCTATAGGTCCTCAGACACAATCGAGGATAGTCTCGGCAGGTGTGGAGGCAAGCCCGCCATTTTGACATGTGGGTAAATTGCCACCATTGGAATATACTTGTGGAAAGAAATCAAGGGGTTCAGCCGGTTGTTTTGTGCTGCTCTAAACACTCGTGAAAGATGGTCTATGAACTCTATCTCGATCAAAACAGTGCTGTTGGCAACGACCGTAGCCACTAGGTTCACAGATCTTGACATGGGCCCGCCCAGAGTGAGGACCCGGTACATGGAATTTCTACAGGAATTCACATTCTGTGCGGCGTAGACATTGCTCCCGGTGTGGCGTAAAATCTCAAGGAGTTGCTGTGAGAAAAGGGACGCGTATATCGAGATGCCACGGCACAAGAGGTTCAAGAAGTGAGTGGAAGATTGCATGCTGACTGACGAATAGAAGCCTTCATATCATGGACCTTTTTGCTGTCATTCGTGAATTATACATGTAAGCATTCGTCTGGCGAGTCAGGTTCGAATCTTGGTATATCCGTGCACTAATACATGTTTCTATCGATCATGCTAGTGGCAGCGACCTGCTCACGTGAATACTTCGATTGGTACGCATGGGGCAACAATCTATGATTGGAAATGAGCCATATGGAAGATAGAAGCTTGAAACGCGAATCAGATCACGTCAAAGAAGCTGTCAAAAACAAGTTCTCAATAAGTCCCGCTCTCATGCCAAAACTTGATATTCCCCATGGTTTCAAGAAGATATGAGTTTGGACAGCGGAATGACAGCATAGGTCCGGGTACTGGACGAGGAACCGCGTCCCTGCCGTGTGAAAGACAAAGGGAAGCATGCCGAAGGTGTCGGCAAACACTCACAAGGTGTATAATGTGAGACACCCGAAAAATATCCGCGGACTTAGGCGAAGAGTCAAATAACCATCAACCAGTAGCAGTCGACTTGAGCTAGCCACTCATGCTGACGCCACTTGCGTAATGACCCCTTTGGACCAACATTAGAGTGAATTTGTTCCTCGGGGAAACTGCGTGGCAGCAAAATAATCATGGAAGTCGGCGTGTTGTGAGCGTGTAGGACAGGGTGCCACGATCACATCGTAGGTAGTGGACCTGAGACAGAAGACCTACGGGCAGCAGTGTATAAATACGTGGGCATCGATGCGTCGAAAAAAGCACAAGAGAAAAACACCTTACCAGCAAGCAATAAGCTCACAGTGACAACTGCCAAAGGAAGAGATGATCGCTGCATCCCTGCTCTTCCTCTCCCTTCTAGGACTCGGCCACACCGCACCTGTCACGAGTAGTCACTGCCCAGCGCCGATCACAGTCACCGTCACGGCAAAACCGTCCTCCTCTAGCCTGTCCAGCCTATCTACGAGTAGTAGCAGTACTACCTCCTCCGCGTTCCCATCATGCTCCGCAGCTGTCGCCGTCAACGACATCGCCGCCCACTGGTCCTGCCAGGCTGCTGCCGCCACAGGTGATGGCTACATCCACTCCTACGTGACGGGCAACCTCGACCCAGAGGGGTGCTCTGCTACATGCAACAGCTACAACGACTGCACCTTCTTCAATGTCTACATGGAATTCCTGAGCGACGGCTCGAAGGACGGTGTCTGCGTGATGTGGTCGCAGGTCAAGTCTATCGACACCGTTACCAACTCCTACAACAACGGGAAGCCGGTTTCATACTCTGCCGGGTACCTCGTAGCCAACAACCTTACTGTTTCATCTGCCCAGCTGCAGATCGCTCCCGATCTCTCCGGCTACTCGATCGACTGGACGAACAAGACTGCAGCCGCAAACTGCGCCGGGTACATCTCCAGCGGTATCACAAACTCGTGGGACGTGCAGGCCTGCGCGGATAAATGTACCGCGAACGAGGCATGCAGCTTCTTCAACGTCTACCAGCAGCAAATCGGCAATGACTATAACTACGTGTGCGTGCTCTGGAGCCAGCTACAGCCGTTCGCCATGTGTGGTACGAACATTTACAACAACGGATTTCCAATCACCAACTCCGCTGGGTACAGAAAGGGAACGGCCATCAAGGCGTCCTCGAGTTCTTCATCGTCATCGTCTTCGCAACTCTCTTCTTCTTCCTCATCGTCTTCCTCATATTCTTCCGCTCGATTCTCCTCCTCGTCGAGCTTCCCGAGGTCGGCCTCGACTTACTCTTCGCCTTCGATAACGTCAAGCGCTCCACTATATGTGGCATTGGGAATACCTGGTCCTTCTTCTTCTTCTTCCTCCTCCTCCTCCTCCTCCTCCTCATTCTCTTCTTCCACCTCAACTTCGACAACTGCCTCGCCCACTCCTAACAATGCGATGCTCCCGGCTCAGTGCTCGGGCGAAAACCAATTCGTTGTCGAGGTGCTCGGCGACACTGTGTCTCCACAGTGGTTGACTTTCACTCCTGGCGTAGATTCGGACCTCATACAGATTGTCTCTGCGAGGTCTTCAGCCACTGCGTTCTACTGGGACTCTGATGTTGGTCGACTCAGAACTTGTCCAGATGCAGGCGTACCTTACTACCGTCTCGCTGTGGCGGATGTACTCAATACAAACAACTTTGACTTACACTTGTCGAACGGCATCCTCTCGGGGTCTCTCATCACTGTCACCGACACCGTCACAAAATTGTCCGTGTGGTGGAAGACATTCACACCTAGTGAGCTCGGCATATCGAGTGACTTGCAATCGACTGCCGAGTGTCAAGGTGCAACACTTACTCTGTCGGTCGTCCCGATCAACGTAACATCGACCCAATCCGCCACTGTTTCGTCTGTCTCATCGTCATCTATCTCATCATCTTCTTTCTCTTCTTCCACTCACCAATCGTCGTCGTCGATCACGATTACTACCACCTCAAGTGCTTCATCAGCTGCACGTACTTCACAATCCACTTCCTATACATCGTCGAAATCCTCTGTCACCTCAACTTCGACGACTCCCTCGCCCACTTCTGGCAGTAGCTCTACGCAAGACACGACGCTGCTGGCTCAGTGCTCGAGCCAGAACCAATTCGTTGTCGAGGTGCTTGGCGACACTGTGTCTCCCCAGTGGTTGGCTTTCACTCCAGGCGTTGACGGAGATCTCATGCAAATTGCCTCTGCGAGGTCTTCCGCGACTGCGTTCTACTGGAACTCTGACGTAGGTCGACTGAGAACGTGTCCAAATGCCGGTGTACCATTCTACCGTCTCGCCACTGGGGATGTACTCAACACGGACGGCTTTGACTTACACTTGTCGACCGGCATTCTCGGGGGCTCGCTTCTCACTGCCACTGACTCTGTCACAAAGTTGCCCGTTTGGTGGAAGTCATTCACGAATAACGAGCTCGGCGTATCGAGTAATAAACTCTCGACCGCTGACGGTCAAGGTGCCACTCTCACTCTATCGGTCGTTCCTATCGTGGTATAATCAGATTTCAGCACTACTATTTTTTCATCTCTTCTTCTTTTAAAATATTCTTCTCTTCTTCAAACCACTTTATTTAGAGTATCATCACTTGTACGGACAAAGACCATTTTTGCCCACCTACTTTTTCCAATCCTGACCTAAATCTGCCAGTCGTACGAATAATAGGAGGGATCTTTCCCTTACTCAGAGAGGATTTTCACTTCTTAGAAAAAAGGATGGAATGGAGAAGAAAAGGGTGGGAAAAATGGTTTTTGATTATATTATAATAAGGGTATGGGTTTTTTTTTTTTTGCAAGTGAGTGAAACTTGCTTGATGCTTGGATTATGCAGCGTAGGCAGGCCAGACTGGGTAATCGGTCAAGTTTCCAGCACTGATGAATTGTTGGTCGAGTCCGTGTTGGCCTTGACTGATGTAATAGACTTTACTGAATCCGGCGGGGGAAGAGTAAGAGAATTCAGTGTGTGCAGGGACGAAAGCGACATCGCCGTCAAACAATGTCACCGTCTCGCTCAACATTGTGAGTGAGAGGGCACCTTCGAGGACCAAGAAGGCACAGTGTCCTTGCAACGTGTGTCTCTCGTCAGTCTGATTCTGCAACTTGCGTTGCATCGAGATGGTAGCGAGTGTGAAGTTGTACTCTCCCGAGTTGACGGGCGAGTTCAACGGTTGCACGACCTGGTAAAACGTGGAGTGGTTCGTGACGAGGTACTTGGGACCCCAATCTTTAGCTACGTAGTAGGGAGTGCTGTCATCCTCGGGGATGACACTGGCCGCTTTGTGCCAAGACGCATTGACATTCGAGGAGCCATCGACGAGGGGCAAGGTGGTGTTGAAGTCGAGTTGAGCGTAGACGTCGAGCGCTTGGAGCTCAGAGATCAAGCCGTCTGCAACACCCGACGAGGTTGATGCAGATGCATTGGCGGCATCCTGTGGGCCCAAAGCATAAGGAGCATAAGTCGAGGTATTGAAGGGACCGGAACTCAACGCGTAAAACAACGCCTCGAATCCACCAGGCACAATGACTCCCGTCAACTCCGTGTCGGGACTCAGTAGCTGAAATGTGTGGGTCGTGTTGATGGGCACGGAACCGTAATCACCAGGTCCGAGAATCCTCGACTCTGTCTCGTTTTCCTTGCTCGTCCACAATTGGTAACTGCCCTTGTAGCAGAAAAAGTTCTCGTAATGCGTCCTGTGAGTGTGGGGCAAGACACCCAGGGCGTCAGAGTTTGGAGCATTCGTCTGGATGATGGTGAAGGCGCCGCCGGAGGAGTTTCCGTTCACTGGGAACCGGTAGATCTGGGCACCGACAACGATTCCTTGTGGGGCATTGTGAGGGATGGCGTAAGGACGGACATAGGTTGGCACACTGTCCACCCAGATCGAGCTGGTCGAGACATTGGCCGAGGACACCACGGAAGCAAGGCCGCCGAGGGCGAGAGCGAGGGTTGAGAGAGACATGAGCAGGCCGGTAGGTCCAATCGAAGGAAGGAGCAGATCTCTTGCTTCTTATATCGGGAGGACCTCGAAAAGGTTCCACAGACGGTGGAAAGATGTTGGCAGCGGAGTTGGAGGCTCGGAGGTCCGGGGGGGTTCGGTCGACGCCTTGGTTTGAGCCGCATTGGCGCCCAAGATCTTCGAGGACGAGGATTAGCAGGCCTCGACCGCATGATTCTCGCTGTCATGGCCCCAATTGGCAAGAGGACGTTCGTCTTCCGAAGGTTTAACCCCGTCCGCCGGACGTCCCGAACATTATCCGTCGTATTCTCACGCCTCAAATCTGACATTCCAGGCCCAGAAGTCTCGTCCATGCTCTCTTACGTTGTAACAGAAAGGGCAGAAGACTGGACTAGCAGATGAATCTCGAATTGTCAGTATATCCTGCCGGGTATCACCAGGTCCGTTTTTCAGGTGGAAAGCTTTGGACGTCCAGCACCCGAGATCCGTCGTGGACGGATGGAAGGACGAAGGAATGAAGAAGGAAAGTGGTGGCGTAATATTCCAGATCCCAGAAATCATCCCTTCGAGTGCGTCAAACGAAGGGCATCCGATTATCATGTGAGGACGCATGCCGACTACGTCGATCAAAAACGTGCAACACGATGTGAGAGAATGCCGGATCTGTAGCATGATTTATCTGGTGAATCTCGAGTCGCTCTTTCGTATTCTAGTCCCCCGCATGGCGTAACGGCTGAACCAATGTGCTGGAACAGCGAGATTAACGCAGCGGTGCAGCCAGCCAGGGAGTGGCACAGTTTCCGAGCTGAACGATGAACGAAGCCCTTTAAGATGCTGGCGCTGTGCGGGGTAATTCTCTCGGCCTTTTTCTTTCTCCGTCGTGCGACACTATGAATGATGACCTCATGTAATCTTGCATGAGATTACTCGAGCTCAATGTCATCCATCTCATGGGAGACCACGTTGTCCAAAATGCCCATGTATAGCCCGACGCAGGAGCCATGGTAGGCCTTCGTGTGTAGAAGATATGTCCGTATAAATGGCCCCCTCGATCGAGAGACTGCCATGCAGTCACATTTCAATCGTCATATGCACAACAGATACATGTAACGGATTTCGATGTGGAGACCGCTGTCCAGTCGTTCGCGAGCTTGCCCTTGCAAGTTCTGGACCATACGCTTTCGCCAGACTAGTGCCGTGCGAGATGAGCTTTGTATAATAAGAATGCTAGTATTTCGCGCCAAAACCAATTTTTATGGATGAATCCCGCTAGCAAATATCATTGACGGCCAGCATCTCCAGACCGTCTCGGAGTACTTGATTTGCCCGACGGATCTACAAAGACTTCCGTAGAGTCGGAAGTATCGCTGACGCCGTCCTCGATATCCATGTCGAACGTAGCAGACGGGGCCAGGGTATGCTCCTCCAGGAGGGATGATTCCAGATCGGCCATGTCCGCTTCGTGTACCGCTTTGTGGTGTCTGTATTGAATGTATATATACAGACCGACAGAGATCGTGATGATCGCTCCGATGGCCAGCAGCCACGATGTCGCCTTGCTCGATTCACCCCGTTTGAGTAGCCATCCAAAGTAGACGGGCGGATACTCGGTCCAACAACTGACCAGACAACAAATGAGCCAGGTCTTGAACTCAATCGCCGCTATACTGGCCAGTAGCGGCGTCGAAAAGTGACTCGGGATCGCCGAACACCGGATCGCAAAGATCATGTACGGTCCTCCCTCCTCAATGACCCGCACGAATATGTCGTAATCCTTGTATTTGTCACGAAACTCGGTCATCTTACTAGTGAAGAGATGCCTGAAGGACAAGAAGAGAATACTCTCCCCGATCGTCGTTGAGATTATGACGATGATGACGCCGACATTGCCGTAGACGAAACCCGTCAAAAAACTGATCAATTCATGTCCGAAGAAAGGTGGTATGCTGACGATGATCAGAAGTATGGAAGGGACGAGGAAGCCACCACGACGTCGAGTGTACCGCTCCGCCAGTGGCTTTGCCCAGTCTATTATCCTCTCGTGGAATATGAGCGACAGTAAGAGGACCAGGAAGCCAGTGCCCGCAATACAGCCTATCAAGACCAACTTTTGCTGCTTCGAAAGCTTGCTGAACCGCGCGCGCAAAGACGCAAAGCTGAACATGAGACCTCTCTTGGTCTCTGTACCTGGCGAATGCTATAGATCGTGCTCCCTCAGAACCGTTAGACCGAAGTAAGATCTGCTGGCGCACGATGAATCTTCCGAAAAACCTGATTTACAAGGAGTCGGGAGCGATTCCCTGCGTAAGCTCCACGGACTCCAGGTCTAAAAACCGAGACAACGACCCTCTTGCGAGAAACAGTCGAGAAGGATAATCGATGTGGTACATGAGATGCGACGAGAGAGCGAAGCTTTATCTCGTACACGCTCGTATCGAAGCCTCGTACACGTGAAGGAAGCAGACGCGCGCGCTCTCGCGTTTCGCGCGTTGGAAATTTGACGCGCGCGCATCTGAGTGCATCTCTTCGCTGTGCAGTGGGCGCTAATTGACGTCTTCGCCTCTTCCTCGCATCTACCCAACTTTTAAAAGCCGCTACCTGCCCACAGAGGACGTTTACGACAACTTTTGTTCTTTTGGAATTGCGAGGATGAAGCGTCCTTTCGGCCTCGTCGATGACAGTAGACTGAATGCTCAGCCGGGACGGACAGAGAGGGCTCATTCATCGCTCTGTCGTCGCGGGCGATCTAAGTGTCTCGGAGATCCTCTGCTGAATCGATCCTTTGGGACACTCAGGTCGAGTCAAGAGTTGTTCCCCGGTGTCTGCTATCTCGACAGTGTTGGCGTGTCCAGCGTGGTCGACGATCGACTTCAGGTCTGGGATGGCGATATTCCCTTCGCGGTAGCTTGTGCACACACCTGTTCCCTCACGGCCGTCGGCCAGGAGAATGGCGGCATCCACGTCTTTGACCATTCTCAGCGGGCCACCGATCGGGAGGAAGGACCTTCTTTGTTCGTCTCGACCGTGCATCAGAACGCCATTTTCGACGTCGAGTGGTCCGCCGACGATCACTTGCTCGCGACGGCTTCCGGGGATCAGACCGTTTCCATACTCGACGTGCCGACTCAGGCGGTGATTGGCAGGCTCCACGGACACACCAGTTCTGTGAAGGAAATCAAATTCGATCCAACCAATCCTCATCTGTGCGTCACTGGCGGTAGGGATGGCAAGATCGCGGTCTGGGACCTCAGAGGGTCCACTGCGGCCGGTACAAAGCCCGTATCTCAAGTCGTCTCTGCTCACGGTTGTGTCAACGGTGGCACCACCGCCGCCGCCGCCGCCAGGAGGAACGCAAAGACCAATACTCCGGCAATCTCAATCACTGCACTCTTGTACAAGGCCAATGGCCATCTCGTCTCAGCTTGCGCGTCGAATCCGGTCCTCATGTCTTGGGACTTGCGGTACCTGAGGTCCGAGGTGCACGTAGGTGCCCCACTCGGTCATTTCCCGTTCCTTGATTCCTCGTGGGCTCGCCCGACACAAGCTTATGCCTCGACTCGTGTACAGGTTGGAAGGACTTGTTCCGTCAATAAGCGTGAAAGAACGCACGGCGTGACATCGCTCGCTCAGAGTCTAGACGGGCAAAGAATCTACTCTATGAATCGAAACAATAAAGTATATGAATACACAAGTTCTCATGAACAGGCAGGCCCGACGAAAATCATCGAGTCTTCCGACCTGGTAGTCAGATCTTTCTACAGTAAATGCTCAATCAGCAACGACGGCTTATTGGCATGTGGGAACGCCAATGGCAGTCCAGTCATTATCGACACGAACCGTGCTCCCGACAAGCAGCACCACCACCACCACAAGACGGCGTCCCTTGAGGAAGATCAGGAAAACTCTAGTCCAGGTGCCGAGCAGGCTGGGCTCGTTAAACTTTCGAGTGACCAACGTCCGTCTCGTACTGCGCGGCAAGTCACGGGTGGGCACCAACAGGAATGTACGGGACTCTCTTGGTCACACGACTCTTCCGTCTTTATCAGTATCGGCGACGACGCATCCACGCGCATCTGGCGTCGCAACGATACATCACCGGGACGTCATGTCGCTTCATCACATCTCTCAGGACCCTCAGCCGCCACTGCCGCCTGGCTATGAACCCTCTTCTTCTTCTTCTTTTCTTTTTTTTCTTTTCTTCTTACGACTATTCATAAAGTGGACGAGTCTTGGATTACAGTATAGCAAATGGCTCAGGCTAAAATGGTGAGGTTGAAATTGGATTTTTATTTACTATTTTTGATTTCCACTATGCCTTTACCATCCCGCCGCCAATAAAACTCTACACCCTTTGTTTCCGTGTTGCGATTGTCACGACGTCATATTCTTGTACGATACTTTCAGTAATTCTGTGGCCCATAGTAATCGCTCGTCGGTGATGCCAATCTGAAGAAGTGCCCTTTTCACCGTCAACAACCCGTGGACCGACCACGCCAAGCCACTCCCACGCATCTCACACGAATCTGAGCAAAAGATAATATGCTGCGTGATCCGCATGATCTGCTCCGAGGTGTTCAGAATGGTCGCTCGAGGTGTCCCAGAAATGTGTAGATCCAAATGTAAGAGTGTAGCGAGCATCATTCCGGTGATGGTGTTGCGATGGATCTCTTGGTCTTCCGAGTCTGATGCGACGGAAAGACCTTCCTCGTACGGCGACACCATCTCCATCGAAGCATGCACGGAATGATATGACGGCTTTGGTTGGGGACGAAGCATTGAGACATGTCCTAATTTATCCATCGTCCGTTGTAGTTCTTCGCGTAGCCGCATCACCAAGGGGACGTTGATGACCGTTTCCCGCGAGGTCAAATGAGCAGACATGTTCATGTACTCAAACACGAGGTGAAAGTCGATCGTCTTAGTGTCGGAATCTGGCTTCAGAGGTAGAAGGATATTCCATTCTGCAATGGTGAGTCTCGGCTTTTGTAAATGAACACAGCTCGACGCAGTCTCGAAATTTCTGAACGATCGCATCAACAATTGTCCTAGGGGGGTGTCAGTGATGGCAGAACGGATGCCAGCCTGAGTCAAGTAGGCCTCTTGCTTCATCATTCCCGCCACGGCTTCGGTGTGACGTTGGTAATTGTCAATGTCAGCGCCGTTCAGAATTTCATAACAGATGAGTAAGAGGATGGTGAGACAGATCTCGAGTTTGTTGGTGGTATTGGCTTTGTGATGGATCTTCGACATCAGTTGATTCAGACAGTTACTATATTGTGAAGCTGCTTCCACCCGTTCACGTATCATGAGCGCACCAATTGCATGGACGGCAGCTTCAACGGAAGGCATGCTGCCCGTCTGATACATTCGCTCGATCTTGTCATTCCAGGAGTTTGGCAACGCGAGCAGGGAGGATGACGGCAGCCAATCATTAATAAACACCTTTCGCAAGATCTCCAGACGAGGTATGCATATGTTGGCCTTTATCAAGGACTGATTCGAACTTTCTACGTCGTAGGTCTTGTCATCGTCCGGATCCAGAAGTTGTTCTTCGTGCAAGATCACAAATCTTGAATTTGAGGGTTTCACGAACGGCCTCGACGCAGTCACTATCGGAGCGGGGCTATGATCGTTCTGTATTCGCAGCTCTTCGAACTCTTCCTCCCAGGTTTTCAATGGTCCCGGGGTTGTCGCTTCCCACTCGTCAGGTGAGCTGAGCACAGTTGGAGGTGGAAGAGATGGATGCCCGAGACCGGGCAGGCTGATGGACCGAGGAAACGTCGACTGGTTGTCGAGGTCCGCCTCGTAGACGCATTCGTGCGTCCTGGTCTTGCGTTGGCACCTGACACATGCTGGACGCTCCATGGTGCACTTTACGCGGCGCTCTTTGCACGGCAGGCAGTACGGCTTCCTGACGGCGCGCCGTCTCTTGACCTGCTTGAACTCCCTGGCTCCCACATTCGTGGCATCGACAGTCGTGGCTCCTCGGAAGCCCGTCGTCGTCATCGATGGCACAGAGTCACAGCCTGTGTCTGACAGCGGTTCTGTTGGGGGAGAGAATGCCTGCCCCCTACCGACGCGGACGGAGAGCACAGGGTGCGTGCAAATGGGGCTACCCCTGCACTGTAGCCCGTAGAAACGGGGAGCGGCGTGGACACCTGCTTGGCAACGAACGGTAGGCAGTTCTCAGTGACAGAACAGGGCCGTGTAGCAAGCGAAAACCGCCCGTTGAGTCTCCTCCGCCGACCGCACATGGACGGAAGGGCCGGTCGAGCGAGTTGGAAGAAAAACCTTATCTGGGATTGGGCCCGGCCCACGGGGGGCCCAGTGCCGCACGCCCAGATCCATCTGAGCACGCACCCTCGCTGGGCTACTCGACAGAGGGTCAAGTGCTGTGTACAGCAACGTGAGGTGATGGACACGGCAGCTCCTGTGGGGCGTGAGTTCAGTCTGACTCCACCAGGATCTGGGACGGTTCCTAGGGGGCTACATAGGCGAGCCCGCACTAGATCGGATCTGAGATCGGGCTGGGCGTATGGGACTGGGTCGTGCGGCCCATCTGACAGATGACGCGCGGACGGAGCGCCGATGAACGTAGACACAGGGACCAAGGAACACGTTGGCTGTATGCGTACTATGCTGGCACCGTGCTTGATGCGTATTTGCTGGCTCAGCTAGCTAGCTGCGATGAGAATTCTGGCGGCATCTGGAGCTGGATCTCGGGTGGCTTTGTTTAAACGAAGCAGGACCTCGACTGCGAAAGTCCCTCGATATCGACCTCTTGACGATGCAAATTCCGCGTTTTGGGGTGACTTCTCTAGATCTAGATACCGATGCCCCCTTTTCTGCTTCCGGGATCGGACTTCGACGAATTTTTCGACCCACCGCCGTGTCACGCCGTGTTTCGCTAAACACGGCAAAATTCAAATTGTCGTCTTTGACGGTGGAATTCGAGAACTCCGGACTCCACGCGACACCTTCGAAGCCTAGCACTCACTGCACACCTTCTGCAAGTCCATACGCTCTGTGTCCTTGTCCGTCCTACGAAATCTGCATGCTAAAACATTTCTGAGGCAGGTACGAGTTCCTTCTGGATGCGGTAGAAGGAACAATATTATCACTAGACAATGCCTACAAACTTGTCGAGGGAATAAATGCACCTGATGTGACAGATTGGAGTCGAATGATGCATTGGGTTTGAACAGTTTCATCGGAGGCTTGGTTCAACCCGACATATACGAGCTAAATTGAGCGTTCTTGCAACTCTGCCAATTCTTCCGCGTGCAAGGACGCAGCTTGACATCCTGCGAACGCTATGTGTATATACTGGCCCCGAGGCCGACGGGTGGTGTAGTCTTTTGTCTTGCCGAGCATAGCGGCGACGCCATTTCTTGCCTGAGCTTACGCCATGTGGGCCCTGTGCAATACTCCCACAAGCTCTCGGGACTCGTGTATGCCGCGCCACAAATGCCCCCGTCCTCTATTGGCAGTCAGTCGCGCTCATTAGACATTCGTCTGTCGTCGAATCAGGCGGCGTGAGTAGCGCTTCGTATATTGTAAAGTCGAGGGATAGACCTCGTCCTTCTTCATCAATGTCGAACTTCAATTACTGCGATCCGAAGACCGGGAGCTATGGCTATGTTCCGTCTTTAGCTGCGGGCATAGTCTTTTGTGTCCTATACGGTCTGATGACCATCTATGTCACGATAAACATATTCCGGAAGAGGCTGTGGTTCATTTCCATTACGATTGGTGGTCTTCTCGAGATAATTGGCTGGATAGGACGAAGTGTTGCTCACAATAGCGTATGCGACACTGGGATGTTTACTATGCAAATCTGCTGTCTGATATTGGCGCCAGCTTTGTTTTCGGCTGCGCTGTACATTCTTCTTGGCATCATCATACAGGAAGCGCCAAAATTGTCCCCTCTCTCGGCGAAGATGTACCTCGTCGTCTTTTGTACGATGGACTTTATAAGTCTAGTATTGCAAGCCGTCGGAGGTGCCCTTGCTAGCACTGCCTCCACACAGGAGACCCTGGATGTCGGTACCTGGATCATGGTAGGAGGCATCCTGTTTCAGATTCTCGGAATGACCTGTTTCGCGTGTCTCGGAATATTATTCTATCTTGCGGCCCGCAAGGAATCGGTCTCGATCGACAGAGTCGTCCTCTCCGTCTCCATCTTCGCAACCGTGATGATCTTTCTGCGGAACATTTACAGAGCTGTGGAACTCATCCAAGGTTGGAATGGGTACGTCAACACGCACGAGAGATTCATCATCGGTCTGGACGGTGTCCCCATGGTGCTGTGCATGTTCAGCCTCTGCTATCTCATCTTCGTTGATGGCCGTAAAGAGGGCCTCCTTCATAGGAACGTCCTTCCAAAAGCTATGCACCAGGACGCGCCGTCTCCGGAGAAGGTTGATGACTTGAGTTGAGTTCTTTCCATGCTTGGCTACACTGATATATAAAATTGTGTTACTTTCTTTTCAAAGGCATCAGGCAATATTGATTTGACAATTTCATTCTTAGTCTAGAAAAGCTTGTCACCTTTGACATATGGTCCTTGGTGCATTGCGAATGCGAACGCGCGCATGTGTCTTGCTGACGTAAGCCACAGCGCGGTGCAGCTACGCGCGAAAATTCGCGTATAAACGCGAGTGCACGCGAGATCCCCCGGTGCGTAGTGGAGAGCAGAGTGGCAAAGTCCCTGATGTGATATCTCTCTGATCTCAGCTTACCCGCGCGATTCCAATCCTAGTTCTAGAAAGCAGGAGAACCCTGTCTGGACGGCGCGTTCGGTTACCTAGAATTAGCTTTTGACTTATCTTGTTGATGCCTTGATCTCTGTAGGACGAGAGTGGCAAAGGACAAAGCACTACTGCTCTAGTCGGCTTTGACATGGCCACTCCACTTGCCTTACCGGCTCATGCGGATATACTGGAATTCAGCGTGATGTACACGAGGAGTGTCAGGAAGAAGACCAAGGATTGGCACGATGGGTATCTGAAGTGGCACACCTTCAATTATCGTGCCATACTCTATGATGACCAGAGGAAAGCAGTGGCCAACGAGTTCTTTCCGAACCGGACTATCAATGCCAACAGTGATTTTGAATTCTCTAGCGCTATTGTACAAGTCGGAGATCAGCTTGGGACGTTGCAGGCCAATCTGGAACATATCTACCGTTCTCCTCATCCTCCGGCTCGTGCAGACTTGGAACGTAGTGCAGGTCGCCAAGGACAATCTTCCGCTGTCGTCTCGAGACACCCTCAACCCGTCTCCACTTCCAGATCTGGTCCGAAGCGAGTCTATCCTCAGTCCGCATCCAAATCTTCATGGTCACCGGCAAGCAATGTCCTGCCAAGTATGGTTACAAAGGCCAGTACGGTGCCCTACCAGGATAGTCCACTTCGCGCAGCGTCGGCACGGCGCTCGATAGGTATGGCTCGTCCGCAACAGTCTGGCAAGTCACTACAAAGCAGCATCCTTCTTCCGCCATCTCGACCACAAGGCTCACTTCTAAATATGCACAAAGGTGTTCAAGAGCCTGGATGGCTTGCTCGAGAGGATAAAATGGCAGCAGAAGCTGTTGCAAAGAATTCGGACATTACTTCTACAGAGACGAATCTCAGCCGCAGGCCGGCTGCGAATCACAGGCCAATAGTTAAAAGAAAAGACGCCTCAACTGCTACTAGGCAGCGCGGACAACCACTACAGACGAAAGCGGTTGTGCCGACCAGCCCCAAGAGTGACGTTATAGAAATTACGAGTAACAGTCCTGCGGATACAGGAACCTACAGCGAGCTTGGTCGGGAATCAGGGAAGCCAGAAGACTCCACCTCTGGAAAGATTTCTCTACTAGACCCAACGAGAAAACCTTTGAAGAGGAAATCGCGAACAATGTTGGCAGCTACAAAGAAATGTCCATCTTCTGCTACTATTGTCAGCAAAACACGGCTTGATGGCGAGGTAGCACAGCAATCTTTATCAATTCGTCATCATGGTAGTCAAGCAGTACCCGCCAAGGATGCGATATACGATGCCGATGCGTCAAAGTGGGTTGCCGAACATGATTGCGATCGGTCGAGAGAAGTGAGACGGCACGAGTCCTTCAATACTTTTGAAGATGACGACGACGAAGCAATAGCTCACTGTGATCAAGCAATCTCAATTCATTCTTCGCCGATCAGTGACATGGACACTGTAGTTTCTGAGGTAGAAGCCTGTATACGGTCGAAAGTGAATGACCCACATGATAGTATCGAAGAATCTCGAGAGTTGTCCTCACAGTCTACATATCCGACTGGGTTTATTGACGAGCCGCATCTTGAGGATCAGGTATTGCCACACTTTAATCCTATGGAACGAAAAGTGTACGAAACAGATGAAGATGGCTTCCTGATTCATGCACCGGAGTGTCGTCGTAAACCATTGGAGATTATCAATCCGTCGTCAGTGGCAAAGAGAAGAAAGCTTCATCACACAAAGTTTCTCATTGAGCAATACAAAATCACTGATGACGAACCACACGACAACGAAGGAATGTTTTCAAATGAGGAGGATGGCTCTGTGATTGACAAAGTGGCAGACACGACGAGACGAGTTTCTTCAAATTTGTTTGTACCGGACGACACGACGAGTTCACAAGAGTCGTCGGATGATGATCCAGGTGTTTTTACTCAAATCAGGGCTCGAGCAGCCAAGGAAATAGCAACGCGTTCGTCTCTCAATAGAATCGGACCTGCTGCTAGAATCAACAGACTCAATCCGCCACTGAAATTACTCAAGACGACGTTGTTCAAGAAAGATACAGTCGTCAAACCTAATGTACATATTACTGGGACTGAAAAAAGTGTTTCGCCGCCACCAAAAAATGTCTATTTACTCGAGGACGATAACGAGTCGTTTCCAGCGACTCCAGCAAACCTTGAAACGCACGATCTAGATGCCATATTTGACGACGACGACGACACACACTCTTTTAGTACTCTAGCGGTCTCTACTACTACTACTACCACCAACGGAGGAACGGGTAATGATCAAGCGGCGTGCAGAGGAGAAGAATATAAATTGGCGACACAAATTAATCAACGAGCACCGGATTTCATGACTGCCAAATCATACAATTCCGGTGCCATTTTGAATCTCGATCGACCATTACCT
This sequence comes from Taphrina betulina, assembly GCA_008802775.1. Taxonomy (NCBI): domain Eukaryota; kingdom Fungi; phylum Ascomycota; class Taphrinomycetes; order Taphrinales; family Taphrinaceae; genus Taphrina; species Taphrina betulina. The sequence continues at coordinate 547,375 of VWSI01000002.1, forward strand.
TCAGTCGGCATGTCTATTCGCGACCTATCAAACCTCGATTCCGCAGTAGTCCTCGAATAAGTAGTACTACTTTATGAAGTGTTGGAAAGTTTATACATACCGCCCTTCATTTCGACTAGCCCTTCTCTCATTCGAGTACCCATGAAACTCGCGAGTTGTGTCACTGTACGATCGTAATTCGGTGCAAACATACCCAACATGCTATGAATCCGATCGATTTCCAATGACCCGACATTTGTCAACATTCCCACAATGAAATTCCAAAAGACCGACATGTCATCGTCAACGGAGGATGCTTCTTCTTCTTCCACTACCTGAATTTGCTCCGTCATCATTGTCGTCGCCGCCGTCGTACTCACGGTGGACTCTACAACTGTTTCCTGAACGGAATAAAGCTCCGTGCCGTCCTCATGGTTCGACACGGAAAGAATGCCTTGGTGTACCCAAAACCCTAAATTGACTCGTGCTTCAGACGCACTCAAGCCCAATATCGTCATGACTGTCGTGAGTGAAATCTGATTGACTTTGTCGTCGAATAACTTGATCGACGACGCGTGTGCCGGCGTCACCATCATGTCGAATTGCCGGTCCTCGAGTTCGAGCAGGACTCGGACGTGACCTAGGTCCATGCAATAACTCAAGCCTCGCTGTGGTTTCAAAGCCGTATATCTCGATGCGTACGTCTTCATCATCGTCTGGATATCCGGTGGCAACAAGACACCCTTTGTCTCTATCTCTGTCGGTTTCGACGGCTCGTCATCGTCGTCGTTGTCGCCAAGGACCGCGAAATTGGGCGTGAATTGTTTAGACTTTAGAGTTGGCCAGTAAAGACGACTCACAATTGTTGCATGAATCACATTCGAGTCAAATGTTGTTGTTGCTGTATCAGAAATTTGCTCAGAATCGACAGACTTATTTGGGTCATGCACCTCCTTGTCTATTCTTCTGGAATCAGCAAGATCTTTCAGCATGACATCGCACACTGCCAACATTCCATCCCCGAACCTGACTTTTAACAATTCCAAATTTCGTAACTCGTGATCAATGTTGTAGTCGGTGATGGCGAGCAATCTGTCGCTCAAAAACGTCTGTAATTCACGTACAAAAATCTCCTTGTTTTCATAAATGCTGATCAAGCTCCCGATGATGTCTGATGCACGGTTCTTGGCATAGTCAGGCGCCGCATCGATTGGATCCGGTTCCCAATCTGGATCATCGTCGTCCGCGGGATCGTCGGGCGGCACCTCGGAAACGAGCTCGAGAGATAACGGGCTATCTACTTCGCCCAGTAATGAACTGATGATGCACCGAATCGTGTCTGTTCGTTCACGAAGGTAGCGACGGATCGGACGAGCAATCTTGTCCAACAGTACGCCCGGTGGATCCAGCAAGAGAAGGGCTTTGATTGCCGAGATATAAATTGTGATGATGTCTGGAGTATTCGCACCAGGATGGAGCAGACGGGATTGACATTGAGATCCAAAGTCAGACACCAATTTGGCTCTCGTGGCAGTAGACTTTAGACATTGTTTCAAATCTTCGAGAGCTGGTATCGAAGTAGGATAGTCGACAATGATATCGAATAATTCCGATATCCTCAAATTGGCAAGTCCTGCTCGAGCCAGGTCCTGCAATTGATTCAGATCACCTCCTAGATGAAGGTCCTGTAGAATACGATGTGGTCGAGAGGTGGACGTGTCGAGGACAGATTCGAGTTGAGTTTCCTCCCATTCCTTCGCATATCTTTCGTTCAAAGAGTCAAGAAGGCTCGATCCAAGCAGGGAAACCAATTCTCGTTCAAACATCGGACCCAGTCCGATATGAGAGACCTTTTTGGACATTTGCAAAAGCAGTTCATCCTCGTCAGCCGCCAGAACTTGACAAAGCCACTTGCGTATCGAGCCTCTCCAGACGCTTTCATCCAACTGTGCGCTCACAAGGGCCTGGAACGGCGCAGTAATATCTCCGACATCGACTTTCAAGCGCGCGAAGCACGACTCGTATCTCACGAGACCATCACTCAGATTCTGGACAATGCCAGCAAAGTTCTCGGGCGTCGGAACGACCTGCTGCAGTGCCGGCACGATTTTCATCCTGAAGGTGGTCCGAATCAAGTCCGAATAGCTAATGAGAACGAGTTCCGGAGGCAGGACTGACATTGCCAGGTCGAGATCGTGTTGTGCGCTGTCATTGACATTTGACGCCCGCAGGTAGGACTGGATGAAGTGCCATTGCCGCAGGCTGGAATGATCCACGGGATAAGTAGCATCCAGTGCGGCCTGTCTTGCCGCCTGCTTCTTGATGAGCCTCATCCGCTCTATCACCTATCCATGAAGACTTATCGCAGGAAAAGGGCAGGTCTTCGTCGCGAGAGTCTTCTATTTCTCTCGAGGCGCGTTGCCTGTCGATTGTGGAGACGCTTCCCGCCGCGTGAAGTGTTGCGGCAAGACAAGAGCGCTGTCGGTGGACCCCGCTCCTCACAGCTGTATAACAGTAGCCTGCAGACTGGCAGATTCACCGCGTCTTCGGGAAACAGGTAGATTCATAGAGTGCATAGAGTGGAACAAATAAGGATGAACGAGCTGTGGATGATCTGGCAATCTATTCTAGAAGAGCTTGACTCGCCCTTGGAAGTACTTGTCCACATTCACCTGGAAGTCCTTCTCCTTCCAGTCCCCGAGCCTCTTGTGCTTCAGCGTAGCCTCGACTCCTTCGACAAAGTCGGGGTTGTGCATAAACTCGGCGGCGATGTTGTATTCCCGCTCGAAGACTTCATCGATTGACCATTTCGCACCTTCGTCCTGAGCTCTGAGCGCGACTGCGAGAGATATTGGCGATTTCTCGCGCATCGTCTTGGCCGTCGCTGCAGCAAACTCGGACCCTTTGGCCGCAAAGGCGTCAAGACTCCCCAGAATACGGAGCAGTGCGTTGTTTTGCCTACTGAGCTTGAAACTCTCAAGTACTCTCGCATGCTGACCCAATTCGAACTCCTCAGTGATATTCTCCGTAAATTCCTCAATCGTCTTCTTGATCTGGGACAGGTCGCTCGTCTGGGACTCGCCGAGGCGTGCCTCGAGCGCAGGCAGTCGGGACGACGGGACGTAGTGCGTTCCGAGACCTGCGAGGACTACCTGCGCACCCGTGAGCCTAGCGGAGGTGCAGGCCAGGTACTTTCCCACATTTCCCAATTTCGACAGGAACTTCGAAGCGCCTACATCTGGAAAGAAACCGATGGTGGCCTCAGGCATGGCAAAGACGGTCTTCTCCGTGGCCACACGGATTGGCGAATTGATGGAGAGTCCAACGCCGCCGCCCATACAGATACCGTCGATGAAAGTCACGATCGGTTTCGGATACGTCGCAATGAGGTGATCGAGTCTGTACTCGGCGCCAAAGTAGTCCTTGCCGGCTTGGAATTCGCCCACTTTGTTCGCCGCGGCCAGGGTCGCTACATCCCCACCGGCACAGAAAGCACGGCCATTGCCTGTGATGAGTATCATCTTGGCCTCTTCCGACCTCGCATAGGACTCCAGGCGCGGGTGAATCTTTTCAATCATGGACAAGTCCAGGGAATTAAGCTTCTTCGGACGGTTCAAGATGATCTTCCGTACAGCGTTATTGGACGTGAAGAGAACATCGTCGGAAACGTAGTCCCTGAGTGTCGAGAGAGGAGAGGCCTGGTCTATCTTCGCCTTGAGCGGCATGGCGAGGTGAGTGTCGGGTAAGCGTAGGTGGATCCTGTTGACGGACCTGAGCATAGACGGGGTGCCGAGGCGACCCTGGAAAGATCTGAGCCTGGACTCTGATCGACGAGCAGACCTCCGGCAGTACAAGTCTGGCCGAGGCACACGGATGGACGAGTGAGTGAGTGAGTGAGTGAGTGAGTGAGTGAACGAACGCGAGCCCGGAGAGTTGAATTCATAAGAAAACGAGGGGCCGTTCCGGGGGATCACGTGATGAGCATCACTTCTCATCTTTCCTTCTCCTTCTCTTGGACAAGGACGGGCCACTCGTCTGACTTGGGACCGCGGGCTTCCTGACCCTTTTCTCTTTCGTGACTGGACTCTTGGTGAAACGCAGTCTCGGGCGACAGACCTTTTCACGAGAGAGAATCCTCAGAAGCGACTTGGTCTCACGCTCCTATATCGCCCCATTCACTGAGTCATGTGGAATCCAGTGTCCGCATTCTTCAATTGGCTCCTCTCATTCTTCTACTCTACCGAACTGGAGTTGACTCTGATCGGTCTGCAGAATTCAGGGAAATCCACGCTTCTGTCGGTGCTTGCGGGAGGCGAATTCTGCGAGGACACGATTCCTACGGTCGGCTTCAATATGCGCAAGGTCGTGAAGGGTCGCGTGACGATGAAGTGCTGGGACTTGGGTGGCCAACCTAGGTTCCGCGGCATGTGGGAGCGGTACTGTCGCAACGTCACGGCCATTGTCTTTCTCGTCGATTCCGCAGACCAGGCTAAACTAGATACCGCCAGCATCGAGCTACACAGTCTCGTATCCAAGGACACGCTCAAGGGCATTCCACTCCTCGTCTTGGCCAACAAGAATGATTTGCACGGCAGTCTCGGCGTCGACGACGTCATTGAGCGACTGGCACTCGGTAAAGTCGAGGGCAGGGAAGTCAGTTGTTATTCAATCAGTGTCAAGGAGAGTCGAAACCTCGATTGTGTCGTCGAGTGGCTCTTACGGAAAGGCAAGCGGTGAAAAACGAAAGAAATCATGAAGAATGACAGATGTAATGGAATTGCAATGAGCCCATGTCAGGTTCCTGGTCTACTAGATACTACCTTATAGGCAAAATACCCACGTTTTTTTTATATCAAATTCTCAACTCAACAACCTGTCCAAATGTCCTTAAAAGCCTAGCTCACTGTGAAGTTTGACGTCCACCGGCCGTGATGTGATCAGTAACGATCATATCAGACAAGTAACAAAAAACGGGGGCGAGTGGAAGGACGACCAGGACGACAGCATGAAACAAAATGAGATAGATCTTGGGGAAGAAAGAGTAGACATTAAGGACTATATTATGACTTTCATTTGATTCGTTTCTGGGCCGCTCTAGTTTTGGTGCTCAATTTCGGAGACAATCTCGTCTCCGAGATTTGGTCCGACGGTGTGCTGGTCATCCTTGGCGATGGCGATGCCGTCAGTGGCCTGGGCGATCGGCGCACGCTGCGATTGCTGCTCACCAGAGAATTGTCCGTCCTTGATGCTCGAAACGAGTGGAGCAGATGTGGTAACGCCGGACTCGGCGGTCAATGACTGGTGGTGAGATCGGGTTCCCTCGTAAATGGAGGCATTGTCGGCATTGTCATACTCGACGTCGTTCTCTGGAAGCCCGTTAATAGCGACACGGGCGAGGTTACCGTCGTATGACTTTGGTCGATACTCTTTCAGCTCCTCCTCGCAGTCTAGGAGAACCTGCTTGGCTCGCGCCTCGTGCGTGTATGAAGCTGGCGCGTCACCTGGAACAACCGGCGTGTCATCAAGGAACTCCAAGATTCGTCGTCCGTGGTCGGCGAGGATCAAATTCCTCTCGGATCGCTCGATGAGGGCGGCAAAGTGCATCAGGTAGGTCTCCTTGAGTCCGTGTCGCTGAATGTTGGTCAACTGGGCCTCAGCAACCAGGTTCTCTGCCTCGGCTCGAACGAGGGCGAGCTCGAGGTCGACGAGCTTGGGTGACTGTGGCTCCTTGTGCTTGAGCATGTGAATCTGGCTCATCAATTTCTCGCGGTGGTCTCTCGAAGGTTGAACGGAGGCCTCGGTGTTTCTGATGGACTTGAGCGTCAGCCGGGAGTCCTCGAGCTCTGCGGCGTAGTTCTCCTCAACATCGGCGATCTCGGCCATGATAACTCCAAGTTTGTCGCTGATGTCGCTGATGTGGTCATCCTCGCTGTCACCTCCCCAGGCGGAGAGCTGGTGCGCAACGGAGTGCATCGAAGCGGCGGCGCCCTCGTAAGCGGCCACAACACCATTCTCAGTCTTGATGAGCTGGTACATGGCAGTGGAGAGATCCGACTTCTTGGAGGAACCCCTCAGGGACGAGAAGGAGAACTTCTTGGCGGGGGCCGAGCTGCCGCCGAATTTGGAACTTCGCAGTGATCTGGATCTGTTCATGATTGTGAAAGTAGAGGGGAAGGAAGGTTGTGCTTGTAGAGAGAACGGGGAGATCAAGAGGATTGATGAGGGAATTGGGTGCTTTTGAAGGAGAAGAGCGCGCTGGCTGGCTGGCTGGCTGGGGGGGAACGAGGCTGGACCTTTCATTTCAGGAAATTGAGCGCGCGGCTGAAGAATACGATGACGTACTTCCCGCTCGAGATTCAGTGCGTCACGCTCCGATTCCGTGCTCAGAGACCGTCTAGCAGTAGAGTGTGTCAGTGTGCCTTGTGGTGGTGATGCAGCGTTCTGGTGCAGCTCACCGTGTTTCAGCAACGGCAGCAACAGGGGTTCTCGTGGGAGTGCGGGTTGCAGCTTAGAGAATCAGAGCCAGGAATGAGTCCGATTGATCAAGGCAGTTTTACCCATCTTGCCTCTCTAGCGGCAAGCCCCAGAAGAGACGTGACCTGTCCTCTACTGCGTGTCGTGAGGACGATTAGGCTTGAGAGACATCCCCCCCAGCAGATGCTCGTAGCCTCAGATCTGACGATAGCTTGATATTGCCGGAGCTCATTCCGCACTCCAATTTTAAGGCTGCCGACAGGTGATCCTAAGATCGAGACCTCCGCTCCTGACGTGACATTGTGTCTGGAGGCATATATGCCAGAGATGGAATGTAGGCAAGCTCACCTCCCCCTCCGAGAGAAGCCTGCTCCACCTATACCCTCCTTCCATGTGACAGAGACCTCATTTGTCCCATATCTACCGATCACAAATGCCGCTGGGCCACACGGGAGGGGCGCCGGAGGTTACCTCCATATCGTTTTCATTTCGCCCCGCTTGTCTTCACTTTTCGAGCTTCGGACCACGGGCTCAAGCACTTGCGTTCAACTGGCGCCCGAACTATCTGATACCCAGGTATACCCTTCTGTGCTTGGCAACCAGGACTAGTGGAGAGCTTGGGTGGCATCCGGGAAATCTGGGTTCATCCTTTCTCGATACCGCAAGTGATCTTGCTTCGGGTCAATAATAAGCCTCTTGTCACGCAGGAGCCTGGAGAATGCTAGATGGTCCAAATGGGGAGCAACAGCAAGGCCGCAGGCGCGATAGTATCACTACACAGGAGGTTTCCAACGGATATTATTCTGCCGCGCGAGAACAGATATCCCACATCACTGATAGATTTGTGCCAATATCTCACATTGTTGCCGCCCTAACACGAGCGTCCTACACCCATCTCCGACAGTTGCGAGAGGCCGTGACAGATGCGGCAGATCAGAAGAGGAAGCGTCGTATAGTCGACTATGCTGCAAAGTTCCGTGCGGAGTACATAAAGCTGCTGGTCCTCGTAAACTGGGCGTCGAGAGCTGATGAAGTCTCGATGGCGATCGACTTGCGCGCTTGGTTACAAGGCCAGAAAAACTGCTTCGATAATCTCTACGGAAGTCTACGTTCCGACGTGCTTCATAGTCTTCAGTCTGCCAAGATAACGGCCCCCGACATAGCCACTGCCATCGATGTTTTGACGTTGGATCCGGTCTCGAGACCAGCTACGTCCGAGCTGACGCGAAAGTTTGCAGTGAGACAGCCCCTAGGACCGACGAAGGTCTTAGAGGTCCTGAGAACGCTGAATTCTTTGATAAATCTTCGTTTACTGTTGCATGAGAATTTACCTATTCCTATGCAACATTTTACAGTTGCTTCAGGGCGGGCGACCTTCATCGTACCTGATGAATTCTCTGTCGATCTTTTTTTCGCGACGGAAGACATAAACAGCTCTACCCTACAATGGTTCATGATAGATTTCAGCTTCAATCTCAACGAGGCCGATCACATCGAGACTCCAACTTCACTGAAGCTCGAGATCGAGGCTGTGTCGAATTCTATCCTAGCGAAGGCTTTGGCCGAGGGGAAACCCTTTCATCAACTGGTCGAGCTATACAATTTCCTGCACAAATTCACGATTCAATATAAGCTCGATCGTCTCTTCAACCAATTCTCGACTATCGGCACTCGCGAGAAGGGTCGCATAGATTTGAAATATGCTTCGGCCCAGAGAATACTTGTTGTTGGATACTGGCTCCAAAAGAGGAATCGCGATAACAACAGCGTCTTGAATTCGATGACGATCACCATTGCAACAGGGAAAAGTTCCAGCACAGAACGAATGTTGGCAGGCGAGAGATCGGTATGTGATTACAGCCGGGATCAGATCGTCGTGCGGGTACGCCTTGGCGAGAACGAGACGACCCTTGACAGCCTCGATCTAACTCGGAGCAATGCAGCTACCGTTCTCGCCGCCGTTCTTGATACCCGGGTGGAGTCTATGCTTCTTCAGCTGCAGGAACACATTTCTCAGGAGAATTTCTCTTTTGTCCACAAAGACTCGACAATCAAGGATGGCAGTAGCTTGCAGGTCAGACTTGACGACACAACTTCTCTCAATATCTCGATCGACTCGTTCAATGGCAACTTCATCCTTTGCATCGAATCGATTCGTCAGGGGATTACATCACATTGGTGTACACCCCAGCTTTCTGCTCTGCAGAAAGTCTTGAATAGCGCCTCGACCGCAAATGAGCAGGCCTCCAGGATAAATGATTTCAAATTCAACTTCATCAAGACCTCTTTAGAAGCGCTAGCGGGCTCAACAGCATGGAACTGTTCCCAGTTCCCTCTGTCCTCTCTCAACTTGGATGAATTTGGACGTGCCTTCGGCTCCGGTGACATTCTGGTCTCGCCTAGCTCGTGTATTTTCCTCACCCGTCTACTAGAAGGTTGGAAGAATACCAATGGCGGGCCGACTTGGTATATTGTGATCACAATCCTACCCCACGGTTTGGCAATCTGGATAGCGGAGCTTGTGGTAAACGAGACACAAGGGAAGTGGAAGATACAGTGGGTCGAGCGTGTCGAGTGTGGTCCGCATGCTGGCATGGTCATCCAACATGGAAGCTTTGACCGTACGTCATTCGAAAGACTCTGGCGACTGGCCACAGCTAGAATCATAAGTCTCCAAATCTCCCGAGGCTTTGGCGATCGCAATATAGACCACAGATACATCAAATGCGACCAGCCGACGTGGACATCCATCGATATACCGAACATCTGCTTTGCGGCTGAGGACGTGACTCGGTCCAAAATCCCGTGGACAGAGCAGCTGGTCTCGGTCGTCCTTAGCCATCTCTGTACAGAGCCGACCGGAGGCCTCATGGTGTCTTTTCAATGTAGGAAAATTCGCGGCGAATTCGACCTCAGTCAGTGTGGTGATTTGGCTGTACAAGCGGATCCGTCCTCGCAGCATTTCCAGATCAGCTTCAGGGCTACGGTGACCCAACCTTCCAATCTGATCCTCGACATGTTCTGCATCAAGTGGCGGATGATAGAGAATACCCTCAGTCTGCTCGAGTCGGCGACTAAAGTAACCTTGCCATTTGTGAACACTACCCAGTCTCTTGGTTCAACAAGCTTCCTATATGGACCGGAGAAAACACATGTTCTTCACGTTCAGCAGGAACCAGCTCTATTGGGAGACTCAATTGACCTGCTGGTCACGCTCGGGTCGACGACGAACAGGCTCAATCCCCACGCACGGATATCTCGAAGACTGTCTCACATTGCGACGCGATTTCAGAGCGACTCGAGAATACTGTTCAAACTCCTAAGTCTCACGTATCCAGTTCTTGAGGTCCTCAATCGACTTGAGCAGGACAATTTCACATCTCCTGAATTCTATGTGATGGTGCGATCGGCCGAAGAGTATAGATTATACTACCCGGAAAAGCGCGTCGCCTTGCTTATTCGCGCTCGTCCGGCGCCGAAACGGGAAAATTTGCCAGAGCAATACAAGCATATGACAGGAGCAGTACTCTGGCACTTCACTGATGCTTCCCGATCATCCTCTACCCCTGTCTCTGGCCAGGAGAGGCTGTCCAGTTGCGACAAAATATTCCATGAGGGCTTGAAGGACATGCTTCAGACCGACAAGACCTTCCCGGAAGGTTCGGGAATCGGTTGCACCCCGGATCTCGCAGCTCAGGTGCTTGCAGAAGTCCACGCGACAATAATGAGCCACCAACGGCCTCCAGGATCGACCTCGTCACAAAGCGATCAGACTCGAGCTGGTAGCAATCGACAGGACCGACCAACTGTGCCAAGATCGAGCGGAAAGGGCAACAAGGCCATCGCATCGAGCAACGCGTCTCAGGGCTACCCAAGGGCCAAGCCCGTCATGAATGGCTCGGAGGTCATCGAAATTCTATAATTCGTTATTACCATTTGCGCACGAGCGGAAGAAAAATCTGAATCAGCTTAGAAGCGTCGGCATATGTCTTTCAAGGGCTGCATTAGTGTTCCACATATAGAGTTATACTATATAAGAAAAACAATAGTGACATTCTCCCACCGCGAAGGTGTGGTCCACGTATACTTGAGAAGGCCATGCATCTGATCGTGATTCGGCTGGCCCCACTCCTACTGGCGTTGTCTAGCTTAGCATGTATTCTTGTACTCCGACCTTCTTTCTCTCGCCTGGGCAACGATGCGTTCCCTGTCCTACCTCAGTCAGTTGTTCAGCTTGGACATACTGGATGGACAGCATCGAAAGAAGGACGCGTCGTTAGCCAGGAAGCTTAGGTGGTCGTCGCTCGAATTCTACTTCTATTACATTGTTTTCCTGATATGCGTGCCGCTCATGTTCAAGGCGGTCATCGATATCTCCGATCCGGATCATCCCAACTATCCGAAATATGAACGTTTATTGGAGCCTGGCCTCCTCAGGTCGAGGAAAGTGGATAATTCAGACGACCAGTATGCAAGCTTTCGCAACCAGATACCGACGCTCTTCTTGGTACTTGCAGGACACCAAGCTTTACGCTGGGCTTTCGACTCTCTCTTCACCGCAACGCGAAAGGAGAAGAGGATCACATATGATATGTGGTTCGGTCTGGTCTTCTTGTTTGTCATTCACGGTTTCGGTGCACTCAAATTACTCATCATTGTCTTATTCACATATGGAATAGCCCATCTAGCTAAAGGCTCTATGCTGAATCCTGCGATGACTTGGGTGACAGTAGTAGGGTTGTTGTTCTTGAACGAAAAGTATCAAGGATATAAATTCATATGGATACATCCATCTCTCGCGGCTCTCGACGCTTGGGCGGGTCTGTTGGATCGGTGGCACATTCATTTCAACATCACTGCCTTGAGACTCGTTTCCCACAATTTGGACTACTACTGGTCTCTTAAAACACCTGCAAAACGAGAGGTAAGTGTTTCGGAGCGGTGAGTTCAGGGATGACAGGACTGATATATGAAGGATGTCAGAAAAGTAACTACAGAATTGTCAGAGCGTGATCGAGTCGATGTACCTGCAAATCCAAACGACTACAACCTGTCGAATTTTCTAGCATATGTCTTTTACTCGCCACTCTACCTTGCCGGACCGATCCTGACCTTCAATAATTACATATCTCAATCAAATGCGCGTCCGACGACGATCAATCAAAGCCGGACTATGCAGTATGCGCTACGTCTGGGCATAGCAATCTTGTCAATGGAGCTGGTTTTGCACTACATCTACGTCGTGGCCATGTCGAAAGCACATGCATGGGATGGCTTGTCGCCAATGCAAATATCAATGCTGGGGTACTTCAACTTACACATCATCTGGCTTAAGCTCCTCATTCCCTGGCGATTCTTCAGATTATGGGCAATGACAGACGGCATTGAGACGACGGAGAACATGCTTCGATGTATGTCCAACAACTACTCTGCCCTCGCCTTTTGGCGGTCATGGCACAGGAGTTTCAATAGATGGATTTTGCGATACATTTATCTACCTCTCGGAGGCGCACAGTCCACAGCCGGCACTGTTGTCAACATGCTTGCCGTGTTCACCTTTGTCGCAATCTGGCACGACATTTCACTCACACTTTTGATGTGGGGCTGGCTCGTTGTCATTTTCCTTATTCCTGAAATGCTAGTGACGCAACTATGTAAACCACTACGCCAAGAGTGGTATTTCAGATATCTGTGCGGTGTTGGCGCCGTAGGCAACATACTCATGATGATGGCGGCTAATCTAGTGGGATTCTGCGTCGGCGTAGACGGTCTGAAAGAAATGATTTCTCAGATTTTCGGCAGTGCTAGTGGTTTTGCATTCTTGGCGATTGCGAGTGGAGCATTATTCGTCGGTGTACAAGTCATGTTTGAAGTTCGAGAAGATGAATCCACACGAGGCATCAATTTGAGGTGTTGAAGAAGACGAGGGAGAATTTCTGGCATCAGATTTTTCTTTTTTTTACTTTAGAGCTTCCAAAATAAGTGTTTCGACACGTCGTGCAGTTTCTGGGCGTGTCACTTGACTGGCCATGAAGTAGACGACGTTGCCTAATGGTCTCGCCAAGATACTAGTCTCGCCGTCACCCAATCTGAGTGCCTTTAAAAACTTGGTTGAAGCGAGACTCGTGTACCCGCCTGCATCAGACGTTTTCAAAGTGACGGCCAAGACTGACCCGAGACAAATGACGCCGGAAAGTGCTTCGTGGTTTGAAAGAGTAGTGACGAACGAGTTTGACCAGATACTAAACAAGCTTTCCGACTTCCAATCCTTGCGACACCCAGAAACGATCGATTGCGCTTCCGTCTGGTTCTCTTTTGGTGTAGCAGTGTAAATCTCATTCAAGCAAAGAAGAGATTTGATGGCTACTGAAGTTCCTACAGGATGCGCAGTGTAGGAGTGACCATGCAACAAGGCATCTTTTTTATCCTCTTGTAAAAAGACATTAAAGATGTTTTCCGTAGCCATCGTCGTAGCTAACGGTACCGCTCCACCAGTCAGTAATTTCGCATTGACGCTAATGTCCGGATGAATCCCTAGTAGTTCGAATGCTCGAGGCACGGATAATCTGTAGAGACCAGTAAAGACCTCGTCCGTAATCACAGGCAGGCCAGTCCATGCATCAACCTCCGCCGTGGCTGCCGGTGGACACAGGTTCGTGGACGTTCGAACGATATCGACGAGTAAGCGCTGGAATAAAGGGTCTACAAAGACCATACCTCCCGCACCAAGTAAGATTGGCTCAAACATCAGTGCACCAAATTTCTGACCTCTGTCAACTGCAGCATTCAGTCGTTTATTGATCCAAGATCGATAGAGTTCAGCGGTAGAGCTTTGCATGCGCGCTTGTAAATCAAAGATTTCCGACAAGTCATCGAATTGCTGTTCCGTGACTTGCGCAGATTCAGATTGCGGTGGGACTTGTAATCGCCACCTTCCTTGCGTCATGATGAGACTCGGAGGGTCAAAGAATAATCCTCGAGCTTGGTACCAATCCACCTCTTCATTATACACATTTGGGTCGGAAGCGTCCATGGCGCCAATCGTGTCACCATGATAACTTCCGGTGTACCCGATAATGCCCAACTTTAATGCTTCCTTGTCCTTGCCGTACCTCACTCGACTTGCTTTCAAGGCCATCTTTAGTGCGACTTCGATGCCGGTGGCGCCATTGTCACTGTAATAGACACGACTGGCCCAGCCTTTTCCAGCCGTAGTGAGCAGGGTTTCAGCCAACGCGAGCGCAGGTTCATTGACAGCACTCGGTAGAATGACGTGTCCGTACCGACTAGCTGCATAAGCTGCTTCCAAAGCCAACTCGGAATTGCCATGACCCAGTCCCTGCGTCCACCAACTCGCACTCGCATCAAAGACAGGCTTCAGTGACGTCTTTTCAGAATCAAATACGGCAAAATCGTCATTGAGTGCAGAATCGATTGTTGTGATTGTTGAAGGCGACAGATGAGAGTGTTGTGTGAATGGGTACCATAATTTCTCCAATGCTTTCTCCGGCATTTCCTCCAGTCTTTGTATACGTGCCTGATGTGCGTCTTGCAGTTCCAGCTTCAATGCTTTCATGGCAGGAGACGCCGCAATCAAATCATAATAGACTGAAAGATTCTCCGCATCTTCTTCTGGATTCTCCTGACGGGGCGGCGGAGCTGGAATCTGTATGGCAGGTACAGGTATTTTCGAAGCTAGATATGGCATGTTGCCCCAACTAGCTCGGAAGCCCACAATTGCAGCGACATCGAACCCATGTAGACGAAGACTCTCATACGCCGAGATTGTGGTTGATATTCCGCCCAAATTTGAGTCTGCCACTAGAATGACGGGAAATCGCAATGGTCTATACAAATCCATTTGAGAAGTGCCTGAGGGTGTGGGACTATGTACTCCACCGGCCGACTCGATGAAGATGGGAGTCTCTCGAGACGCATCCAACTCTTGGCTTAATTTTCTCAATATTGCTGAATCACTCGGAGGCTGCATGATTAGTCAACTCAGACTCACAATGTCACGCAGAGAGCGTGTGAGACGGATCAGCTTACATCCGGTCCAGCAGCAAGATGCGGACTACATGGAGTCTCGAACTGGTACAAGACTTTCCCAGCGACGCCAGAAAATTTATCAACGTGCAAGTAATCAGCCTCCGACAGAGGTCCGGTCGAGACTGGCTTGATGTAAGTCACTTGCGGCGCAAATGATTTCACCAAGAGCGTAGAAACAATGGTCTTGCCGACCCCTGTATTGGCTCCAAACACGGCATAGATGGGCTGCGTCAACGACGTCCGCCATGACATGAATGCAATCACGCTCCTCAGATTATCCTCCCCTAATGCTCTGTGGTGGTTGAAATTCTTATCTTGAGGCTAATTCAGATCGTGCGGCAAGTGCCGAGTAATCGGCTTCACTTTGCCTCCCACTCGACTGCAATTGGAAAACGACAAATGATGGCAGTGAACAGTATTGTATCATGATTTGACACTACATGCTATTCATTGAAGCACATATCCGTTTCTGGCTCCTGATGCGCACACTTCTAAAGGTATATAACCATGAGTGAAATTTGAGCCTCACGACAAATTGGCAGTATTCTCGAGGATCGGTGGCTGACTATGATGCGCTCAGTATGAAATTGCTCAAACGCCTGTGACGGATGCGCTTTGAGAAATTTTGTTGGTATTATGTATCGCTTGTAAAGAACGACTAATTACGTAGAGCTTGAAGACATAATTTTGTAGTATGACGTGTAGCAGACGTATATCACATTAATCAGCACCCTGCCAAGTGATTTTACTTCTCACGAGGCGCAACATTCGCAGGGTAGGCTGGGGTCTGTACAGGATACTGAGGCGGTGCAGAGTTCTCGTTGCCATAGTAGGTGGCGTTGCCAACAATAGGAGCGGCAGTGCCGTGATTGCCAGAACCAGAGTAGTCTTGCATTGGGTACTGGTTTTGAGGAGCAGAGTATTGATTGTGCTGATCGGGATACGGTTGGACCTCAGCGACGCCTGACTGTTGTGGATGTGAGAAGCCGGGTGTAGCCCATCCTATAAGAGAGGTTAGACTTCTGCCTAGGATAGTAACAAATCGTCACCTACCTGTGTATTTGACTGGCTGTTGGCCTGTTCGTGTACGTCTTCTGTTGCAACCGCAGACGAACAGCCATATTAGAAGAGCAAGGCCGACTAGGGCTCCGAGCAAGATCCAGCGGCCGTAACGGTACCATGCGGAATCGCCATCTGTGACTTGTCAACCTCTGTCTCTACTGACTGTAGCGGCGCACGCATACCACCATAACCATAGCCATAGCCATAGCCATAACCGAATTGTCGTTTCTCATGTGTGCCTCGAGTTTCGAGCACTTCTCGCTGCAAAGCGGACAAGATGGAAGATATCATAGGAACGTCTCGCGCAGTGCGATCTTGCGTCGGATTGACGTACATGTCGTGTAGAATCGAGTGCCAAGTCCTAGGCTTGGATTATGTCGTGCGAGGGTAAGGATAAGGGCGATCGGTCAAAAAGCTGTGCTCGAAGCACGTAAGTACTTGTGCCCGATTGACACTCAGGGTTGCTGTGCCACGCGCCTCGGCTCTGATCGGCCGATGAGATCATCGGCTGGCGAAGCGAAAGCACGAGCGCAGTCTAGGCCTTCCTTCCCTCGCCCCTCGCCCAGCCTACAAATCCTCCGGTAGAAGACATGCAGCACAGCGAATGAAATTGGGATGATTAAGAATAACTATGACTGTATTCTACGCCTTCTGGAAATTGATCTGCAGCCCCAAAGTGTGGTCAATGTTTGCGTAGACTTTACCCTGGATGGTCCCACGGATATCTGAGTCGGTGCTGAAGGGCAGGGACCCATTGAGAGATTCGAAGAGGTATCCGGCGGCGATACTGCTCGCGCAGACGAATTCGCTGTTGATCGAGGCACAGTTGCCCTTGGAAGATCTCAATGTGAATTTATGCTCGCCCGCAGATGACGGGGTGGCCGTGTATGTGGCGCAGCTGCCACTCTTGTACCAATGACCTGAGGAGATGAGGCAGCCGCCTCTGTCCACATTCAAGAAGCCTCTGCCAGCGAATGCATCGGTAGATGTAGGGACTGGTGGCTGAATACCGCCTGTCTTGGTGGGTCTGCCGGACGAGGACTTTGGCAGGTACAGCACGGATGAGCCACAGGTGCCGGTCTTGCCTACGATAGTCGCATGCTCGAAATTGCCATCAACGAGGGATCCTTGAACGTTGTAGAAATACCACACTTCATTCAGCGCCCCAGACTTGCAGCCAAGATACGGTTCCTGCCCAGTCTTAGCCTTGAGGGCTGACAATATCGAGGCCTTGGAGTATGTTGCGGTGTTCGAAGGAACAATTCCTGCATCAGCCAGCCATTCATGGGTAGGTAAATCCTTGAAGAGCGAAACAGCACGCGAAAAGTACGGAAGCACGCCGTCAGTCGTAGCTGTAGGAGAGTCCCCGAAACACTGAGGATCGATTGTACTGATACAAGTTCCTGCAAACCATCAGACAAGCTCAATACATCGAGGTAGAAAAATACCATGTTTGCTCCATTCGTGCTCCCAGAAGTTCTCGTCATGACCTTGATAGTCCTTGATCCATCAGCAGACGCTGGATTCGCGGCAACTCATACATACCTTCCAGTAAGTCTTCATGAAATCGAGTGTGTGTTGGCCCTCATCACCCGCGTTCTCGAGGATCTGCGTGATGTTCTTGAACACACGGCTATGATCGCAGTTGGCTTCATACGTGCCGTCGCAGTTGTCAGGCCATAAGCCATGAAGAGTCCAGGAGTCGACTGGCCCGGTGGGCGGCTTGAAAAAGATCAGCAGCGGCAGCGAATATACAAAGAGCTGCGAACATTGGTGTCCCAGAACTGGGTCTGTAGAATGAGGCCTCCTGGAGTGTTGAAGCAGCAGGTATCTTGTATCGTCGAGTTGTGACATGATAGGGGTCCGCCTCGACACGACGAAACGAGCGACGTGATAGGACCGGTATTGGTAAAGACAGTCTGCATCTTCTTAGTTTATATGAGTGAAGGTTTCTCCGTTGCTCAGGGAGCGGATGAGTCGCGTATCGAACAAGATGCGGGATCCGAGTTGCGTTGCGATGGAGCCGGTTTTTATCAGTCGATGCTCGCGCGATCTTCGGTCCGGCAAATCCGGCGATGGCGTGTCTTCAAGCACTAATTTATATGTATAAGTCGACAGGCTTCATGCATAGTGCGTAGCAAAAGTGGTGCCAGGCTTGTCGCTACGCACACTCTGTAATCTACTTATATTGAGGCGTCTACTGTCCTACAGATCTCGTCTTTTGATTTCAGCTTGAATAGTGTCATCTGACAGCAGTTCTTCTTGCTTCCGCATCATCACCTCTCGTTGGGCTTCGTACGTGATCCTCTCAGAGTCTCTCACTGCGTTTATGGCTTCAAGCTTCTGGTCCCTCAGAGTATTTGCGATATCTATGAGTGACTCGTCGGATTCAGAGGCATCCAGACGTGCCAGTTGAGACTCTACCGCCTGGCTGACTATAAAACAGACCTTCAGATTGATGAATGACCACAAGCCATGATTTTGAAGTACAGATCGCAGACTGTGTTTGTTAAAATGCAGACCATCAAAGGTCATCTTTGTCCAATCGACGCATGGCTCCCCATAGACACCGAGGAGCCAGAGGTACTCTGAGTCTTTGCTGGTAAGGACATCATCGTCCTCATCTGATCCTATGCGGAACGACGGCTCGCCGAACTGTACCAATTCTTCCTTTTGATCTGCCTCTAATGTTATGCTTCGACTTCCTCGGTTCACCTGCCAGTCTTCCACGAATCCATACTTGAACAAAAGCTCGCCGTTGCCTCTTTTGCCATAACTGAACAAGATCTCCTCTCCTTGTGAAGCCTGCCCAGAAACATGCAGTTCGAAAGCTTCATCAGTCATTTCCCAAACCGCGTTCTGATGCCCCTGATCTGGTGGTCTGAGAGAGGAGTGGTTCGCAAAGTCAATCACGGGCACCATGCATGAGTCGTCCTCATTGCTAAGCAAAGCCCTCGAGTCCACGAGCATTTCGTATCGCAGCAATTCATCCAGAGTCAACGACTGCGTGAACCCACTAGCGCGCGGCGCTGATTTTTGATATTGTAGCCAAGCAGCGAGAAATGCAAGGCGGTCTTCTGCTATACCTTCAATCGATGTGCCTTCCAGCAAACGTCTTTCTGCTGAAGTCCAGAAAATTGGTGAATCTATAGTGGCCGGCAAAGACTCTAGATAGAGTGACCAAGGACTTCCATAGCGACATGAGAATGCCATGAGCAGCACAATTGCTCGGCGGGCAGTCATACTGAATTTCTCCGAATACTCATCCATGATCGACTGAAATTCCACATTTTCTCGTGCAAAGTCAAGAATATTCGGTAGTGTCAGCAGTAAAGCCTTGGGAATGATTATTTTAGACTGTTGCGAAACATTCGAGCTTTTAGTCTGGTCCACAATCAGACTGTTACCTCTTCCTGGCAACTCGGAAACTTTAACATTGGAGATGACGGCACCTTGACTGACGGCCCAATCTACGCAATTTCGAGCTGCCGAGGAAGGTTCCTCTGCGGGCGATGTAAGCATCTTTCATCCCTCTTTCAATAAGCTTATTTGTCAAGAGCGCGGCGCCATCACGGACCCACGGCGTAGTCATCTCATCGGCTAATTTATCCTCTCGGGCTCAAGGTCACGAGACGGAAGCCACGGGTGGAATTCCTTCGGATCCTGATGCCTAATCAATCGCAGAACTCCGCAGGAGAAAAGATTGTTGGTACATATTCATGGTTACAACGCGGTATACGCCGTCTCGCGGTCCAAAGTCCTCTCCATATTTTTCTCCAGCGCATTCTCTTCTTCTGTAATTGGCCCGTCACTCTCTTGCTGAACATTCTACCCTTCGTCCCGTAACTGAGGATACACGACGATATCGGCATTTCAATTCCTATCCTTCATTCGACTCAGATATAATTAGAGGCAGGGAAAGTTATCTACGTGTGCGAGTCGAACGGGACAGGTCAAAGATAAGAGGACAGGACAAGACCTAGATGAGCTCTGACGATCGCGGCATCGCCGATGTTACACTATCACCGAACGTTACACCAACACAGTTATCAGACTCTCTTGAGACTCGGAGTGACTTCATACCAAAGGTAGAAGACGAGACGGTTTTGGTGGGCTACGATGGCGCGAAGGATCCATATAATCCTCAAAACTTCAACGTGGTGCGTAAGTGGTTCATTACGATGATCATCGTCAATGGCTCTTTCTGCGTGGCAGCAACTTCTTCTATCTATACAAGGTAACAGACCCTCTGTACGAATCTCGATACGGTTGCTGATGAGTCGCAGTACCTATATGCAGATCGTGCCAGAGTTCTCCATCAGTCAAGAGGTAGCGACTTTGGGACTTAGTCTTTTCGTTCTTGGACTCGGAACGTCTCCACTCTTCCTCGGGCCGTTATCTGAATTCTACGGCCGTCGACCAATTTACTTGGTGTCCTTTTTCTTCTTCTTCATCTGGCAAATACCCTGTGCTTTCGCAAAGAACATTGAGACGATTCTGATTGTCAGATACCTAGCTGGATTTTCCGGTTCCGCGTTTCTCAGTGTCTCTGGCGGATCAATCTCCGACTTGTTCTCGGGTCCAGACTTGACATTTCCATTGGCGATCTTCTCTGCTTCGCCGTTCCTGGGTCCCGTGATGGGTCCATTACTGGGTGACTTTATCAATCAGTACACGACTTGGCGGTGGACGTTTCGATTGACCATGATTTGGAGTTTCATCATCTGGATTCTGCTGATTTTTGCGGTGCCGGAGACATACTCGCCGGCCGTATTGAAATCCAAAGCTAAAACATTACGACGAACGACGGGCGAGGAGAAATGGAAAGCTCCGATTGAAGTCTTGGACAAATCTCTGACTCGCACGATTCTGACAAACTTGAAGCGGCCTTTTATTTTGCTGGTCGAGCCAATTATCTTGTTGCTCAACACATGGACTGCGATTCTCCTCGCCATTCTCTGTACGTTTTTTCAATGATTATTTACGGTTCATCATTAATTGGCTCAGATTTATTCTTCAGTGCGTTTCCGATTGTTTTCGAGACGAAACATGGCTTCACGTTATCTCAAGTAGGTCTCTCCTTTCTCGGTCTGGGAATCGGAGAAGTCATTGCGGTCCTCTTGATTCCAGTGTTTGCCAAGATTCAACGCGCACAGATTGCAAAACACGGAGACTCGCCAGAGATATCACTTATCCCAGCCATGGCCGGTGCGGTATTAGGACCCATCGCTTTATTCTGGTTCGCATTCACGACGACTTCGTTCTGGATCGTCCCTATTCTCGCTGGCATTCCATTCGGATGTGCCGTCGTCTTGACTTTTACTTCCGTCTTTACTTTTCTAGTCAAGAGTTATACCCCATGGGCAGCTTCCGCACTCGCTGCCAACTCGGTCGAACGATCCACCATGGCAGCCGTCTTTCGTAAGTCCTTCCGTCCGTAAGTCTTTCTGCTGTGGGGTGACTAATATATTGGTTTCAGCCTTGTTTGCAAGACAATTGTATACTAATTTAGGCACGCAATGGGCTAGTGCTTTACTTGCATTTCTCGTTCTAGCCATGACGCCTCTACCGTTCATCTTTTACCTATGTATGTCCAAGATTTTTCTCAAGCAAGCTCCTTAAGGGAAAAGAAGTTCTGACTAATTTTTGAATAGATGGAGCACGTATCAGGGCAGGTAGTAAAGTAAGTAAGATGGTTCACGGAAATCAATAATATTTTGATGAATACATTTTTATTATATTTTTTTTCACTGCCTTCTTTTTTCAGATTCGAGACGTTGGTACAGCATGTACAATGCCAATTGATTTTGTTCTTGCGTTCCTTCGACCGTGATTAATCGCTCATTGGTTCGTGCGGCATCCGGTTCATTAATCTTGATATGACTTCCTGAAAGTTGTCTGATTTCATTGATCTTACTGCCTGATTTACCAATGATGGCACCAACCATATCGTTGGGGATGTAAATCTGCTGCGTCAATTTATCTTTCGTAGCGCCTCTCGCGCCGGCTTGGCGCGGGTCGGAGGGGAGCACGATATTGTCGCTCTGGCTAGCG
Organism: Taphrina betulina; assembly: GCA_008802775.1. NCBI lineage: Eukaryota > Fungi > Ascomycota > Taphrinomycetes > Taphrinales > Taphrinaceae > Taphrina > Taphrina betulina. The sequence goes on from VWSI01000002.1 coordinate 568,993, forward strand.
TTTGGATCTTGCGCGGTGGCAGGACCGAGGAAACTGGCTGGCGCGACACCGTAGGGATTGGATGGCGTGAGCATCGTGTCGTGTGGTTTAGTCAATCTGAATGACTCTGGGTGACCGAATCGACCAAACATGGAAATCGGCACAAAGGGATTCATCATTGCGGTCGCAGCTTTCGCTTTCTGCGCAACCATGTCCTTGCAAATCTCGGCGATCGCGACCCTAATCTCGTCCGCTCGACCAGTGATGGTCAACAGACGCTCAGAGGACGCCGGTAAGCAAAACTCGGAGGCATAGATCTGTGTCGCGGAAGAGTCAATGATCTGTCGCAACCGGTACCCACCGGACCCGATGATGGCACCAAGATAGACGTGCGGCATCGCCAGACGCATCGGAAACGTGTTGGACTCTGCACTGCCGGCATTCGCGGGGTCTTCACCCAACAAGATCTTGACGATGGAGGTGTAGACGTCCGCGACATCGTCAGGGGATCCAGTCACCGTCAGGACCCGCTCGATCGCACCCCGCAATTGCTCACTGACATCCACATCGACACTATCGCTCCTTAGCGAGTTGATCGTACCGCCCGAATCGCCAATGATGACTGCAGCCTGTCGATTCGTAATGACTGCACGAAGCGTTATGTGCGACGACCTGTCCACCTTTTGACGCGAACTTTGCGGCATCTCAGCATCGTCCAAATCGCGCTTTGCCATAATCTACAACTACTACCTCAAGGAAAAGGAAAAAGGACGTGAGAGAAATCAGATGTAGACTGAAAACTGAAAAGAGAAGAGTAGTAGCAGCGGGATTCATTCGCAAGGAAATAAGCGAATCGCCGAGGACGCGGGGTCTACGTGCGAGATAATCTAGGGTTCATCCTGCAGATGAGATGAGATGGCATTTTCTTGTCACTCGGTTATTTTATAATCAACACATATATACATAAGTACACTTTCTACAGCTTGGCTTTCCCTAACGAAGCAACAAACGCCTTGGTCGCCTCACGCAAGGGCGGAAGAACGTTCGGGTCCTCGATTGTGGCGGGTATGTCCACAGGCTTATCCGGCTCGCCGTTGACGGCATTTTCGAGATACGTTCTACAAATTCTCCTCAGCGTCTTTCCCGACCGAGTCTTGGGGAGCGGGGTTCTCAGGACGACCATGCCGGACAGACTCGCAATGTTGCCAATCTCTTCACGCACGAGCTTGTTCACTGTCTCAAAGGCCGGGGCCTGACCTGAACAAACGACAAACGCGGTGGGAGTGTGGCCCTTGATCGCGTCTGGCATGCCGACGATGCAGCACTCGGAGATTCCTTGAATACTGGATATCACCGCCTCGAAGGCACCGGTCGATAGTCTGTGGGCAGCCACGTTGATGATGTCGTCTGATCGGGACAGAATGTGGACGAAGCCATCCGCGTCAATCTTTCCGGCGTCCCCTGTATCGAACCACTTGCCCTTGAATCGCCGCATGTAAGATGCCTCGAATCGGTTATTCACGTCCCTCCAGAGCTGTGAAAGCATCGATGGAGGTAGTGGAGTCTTGAGAACAATGTTGCCCTCAGATTCTCTGGGCAGCTCATTTCCGTGATCGTCAACGATCCTGAGATCGTATCCTGGGGTAATTGGGCCCGCTGATCCGGGTTTTCCGTCAGGCTTATCGTCCAAATGTTGGAGTACGCCGGTAATGGGCGATCCGGATTCGGACGACCAGTAGTTGTCCACAACTCTGAAATGCTGACCAACGTGCTTTTGCAAGACTTCGGAGTACGCAACGACGATTGACGGCTCTGACCTCTCACCAGCCAACATCAAGTTTTGCAAATGCGTCAGGTTCCTCTTCTTTATCTCCTTATGCTCCGGATCGGCACTCCTCAGCGCACGTAATGCCGTCGGAGCACAGAACATGACATTGACCTTCCATTCTTCACACAATCTCCAGACCTCTTTGCCCGCTTGCATAGGAACTTTGCCCTCAAAAAGGACAGAGGTACAGCCGCCGAGGAGAGGCGCATAGACGATGTATGTGTGACCCACTACCCAACCAATATCGGAAGCACTAATCGGCGTCAGTCTTCACAAATCGACGACACACGGAAAGAAGAACTTACCAAAACATCACTTGGCGTTCCTTTAGATTCATGAGTGTGCGAATAGAATGTTTCAGGTGCACAGCATAAGAGGTGCTGAATCTTGAGACCCCTTTCGGTGCTCCCGTCGTTCCAGATGTGTAGAGTGTGTAAATCTCGTCCTCGGCGCCGGTCGGTGTGCATTCCTTGACTGGCTGAGCGCCGTTGATGCACTCATTCCAGTCCAGATACTTACAAGGCATCTCCTCGCTGCGGATCTCGTGCTCATACGCCGGTCGTTGATACAGAATCGTATACGCCGGCTTATGTCGAGCATAATCTATGGCAGCGTTGATCAGAGGTACATACCAAGTAGTGCGTTTCTCCTCAATTCCGGCAGATGCTGTCAAGATGATTTTTGGTGTAGCAGAATCGATCCTCTTTGCCAACTCTTTCGAGGCGAAGCCTCCAAAGACCACGCTGTGTATTGCCCCAAGACGTGCACACGCAAACATTCCGACCAACGCTTCGGGAATCATCGGCATATAGATCATCACGACATCGCCCTTACCGACGCCAAGTCCCTTGAGCACACCCGCGAGCAGTTGCACCCTCTGCAAGAGGTCCGAATACGTAATCACGTCTTTCCTTCTCGTCACCGGAGAGTCCCATACGATGGCCGGCACAGAACCTAGACCTCTTGCGATATTCGCGTCCAGCGCTTCATAACACATATTCATCTCTCCCCCAGGGAACCACTGCCACTTGCCGTTGCTGCCAACTTCGAGAATCGAATCGGGCTGCTTGGTCCAATGTATCGAGTCGGCAAGTGGCTTCCAGTACGCCGTCGGGTCCTCGATGGACCGAGAGTGCAAGTGCTGCTGTGCATATCCTGCCATAATTACGGGACAGAGGTGGTGCCAGACAACAGTACCACTATACTGTACAGATGCGGTAGATGGCAATGGCGGGACCTTTTAGCGCGAAGTGGAGAAAATGGCGGGGAAGTTCTGTTGATCAGATGGACACGTGAGTGCGTACTCACTCTCATGAGATGATGCAGGTGCTCAGTAGTGTTCTGGGACAGGCTGATGTTGCGATTCATTTTACAAGTTTCCTCCTCTTGGCTACAGGATTGCCCGCGATGGTACTCACTTCCTTCGCCTTGCCTTTGCCCGTGGAAGCACTCGAGCCACTGACTATATCCTGTGCCTGCACACCTTCCTCGTCGGACGAATCGCCGGTAAGGTTGTCGTCGTCGTCATCGTCCCAGCCATGTATTTGTCTCGGTACTGTTTTGCGCACTTCGTGTCCTGGCTTGCTCGCTGACGCCATACTCCTTTCTTGCCCAACCTCGAGTTCCTCGTCCGTGCTGAGCTCGCTCTCCTCGTCCTCGTAGGCTTGCTCCAAAGCATGTCTGATATCCTCCAGGATGTTCTCGCTCTGGGCGATATACTCTTCGTCTTCAAAGACGATTTGTCTGCCACTACGACCAGGTAGCTCGGTATTCAGTATGGCCAACAACTTGTCTCTCTTCTGCTTGTGTTCTTCTCGCTCTCGCTCCGGCGCATCGCGTAGAGCTTCAGCCAATTCTTGAGCCTTCTTCAGCGTTCGGAGTCGGCGCCCGGACACGTCCTTCATGGCCTCGGTATTCGCTTTTTTATTTCCCTTCATGCGGCCGCCGGCAGCGCGCAATTGGGACCCGAATCCGCCCTTGCCTCCCAGTGTGCGTGGTGTAAGCCGCAGGTGTATATCGCCATCCTCGGAGACCTCGTCCAAGAAGTTCGTTTGGTACTCGAGGTGACATGAATCGAGCAGGCTTTCAGGTAAGCGCCCGGCGAAGGCGGCTTCAAGGTCGCAAACGCCTTCCAGACAGTCGCATACAATGTTGATGCTATTGAAAGGAGCTGGCGCCCGGACAAGAATGTTGCGAGTCATGTGCTGCTAAGGTCGTCAAGGAGGAATCCTGGAGACGTGTGGTGAAATTTGTGCGCGCAATTTCCAAGCCATCTTCTCATGAGCCGACAAAGTGATTCGATCACAAAAAAGAAAGGAGATTTACGTAGTGTCAGAAGGCAACAGTCTGATACATTCTCATGCTATGAATTTTTCTCACCGTTCCTTGTTATACAGCGTCGTCAAGTCGGATTCTTCTTCTTCGATTTGATCAGACCCGCCTCTTTTTGTATTTTCCGAATCCTGCGTCTCTCAGCATTCCTTCGTAATCTGGCCAGTTCATCCTCCAGCTTTCTTTTCATTCTCTTGTTCTTCTCCTCATCATTCGTGCGCTCCATGGAGCCGCCATCAATGTTCAGGTCGTCTTCCTCCATGGCTCTTCTTTTTTGTACGTATGCATGAATCACGTGAGGATCCTTGACAATTTCTGTCGTCGTCACCAGATTGCCATCATCATCACGCGAGACTCGTTGAATCTTCAGGACTTTGTTCAAATTTGAAGCAGACATTGCTGAATTGACAGACATCATGTCATCATCATGATCAGACTCATTGACGCTTGGAGTCTGAGGAGCCTCGCTCCGGTCCGCATAGGGACTTTGAGCCTGAAAATCGCCATTATTTTCTAGCGCCTCGCTGTCAAGTACTTGATCGTTTGTCATGCTGAGTGTCGTCCTCTGGGCATTCCAGATCCTGGCTATTTCATCTTCATACGCCTTCTGCTGCTTCGCCACATTATAAGCATGAGCGCCCTTGGGTATTGGTTTCTCGCTCTCAAGAGTATCGTTAACACTTTCTCCAGCAACCTTGAAGCCACCTTTCATCGATGTTCGGATGAAGCTGAATCCTTCGCCTCTTCCAGTCGGGTCGCCTTCACCGTAGAGCTGCAGCATTGCTTTACCTTGAGTTGCGTTGATGAAGTTCCTGGTAGCAATCCACGGTGCCAACTGTTGCTCGGACGTCATGTTGTCGTCCTGATCATCATCAGCTTCAGCCGACTTGCCAAAGCCAGAATCTTCGAGATGTCTTTGACCGACCTGCATTGCCTCGATCAAGCAGACAGTCTCAGGATCAATCATCGCCCGCGTGGCTTCCTCGCTTGGCAAGATGTCCCCCGACTTTAATTTCCAGAAATTTTGATCTTCGCCTTTTCTTTGAAACTCCATAAAGTCCTTCAGTCTCTGTCGAATCTGCAACTCGTTCTGATCTGGAAAGTGCTTAATCAGATCTTTCACCAAAAGGCGGCCTTGTTCGTTCTTTCTTATAAGACGATATGTAATCATTTTTAGGCGATTCTTGTAAGATGTCGTCACTTTCCTAGAATGCGGTCCAGGTATATCGATTACTGGAAGCGTCTGTCCGACAGTGAAGATATGTTTCATGTTTCGAAGGTAGAATTTATTGCCGAGCTTCGTAGAAGACTTGACAAGCAAGAAGTCGGTCTTTGCTGGTGCGTGCTTAAAGACAGGAGCGCGATAGAGCTTGTTATAGATGGTCTGCGTTGTCTCACCAGGTTCGACGGTACCAAAATTCCAGAAAGGACTTCGATCGGTTGCTCCTAGAATCGATGGCTCGCCGTAAGTGGCTGAGGGTCGGAATTCGTCCTCCTCGTTGCGCTTTCTATAGTAGTTGATGACTTTTGACCCCATACCTACGTTGGATAATATCGTTGGGTATTCTTCGGAATACTCTAGACACACAAAACCGGAGTTATCTGCTAAAGATATATCCTTAGTGGTCTTTAGGAGAATCTTTGGGTCTTTGACTCGATCTTTATCCTTCTTCTTCCGTGGCTTGACCCTCGAGAATCTGATCTCTTGATTTGGCTTGAACACCATGGATGGGCGATGATAGCCTCTGGCCTCCGACTTTGACAGTGTCGTCTTATAGTAAGGACTCTGAAGGCGATCCGAAAAGAAAGCATGCTCTAAAGTCAACTGTGTCAGATTGGATCGGACGCGTGATTGATGGGTCTCCTGTAGCATTGCGTAAGCTTCATCATTAGAGAAATTGTATCGCTTCGGCATCGACTGGCCCGATTTCTTTTGAATTTGCTCGACTTTGTGATGCTCTTCGCTGAGGAAGAGGATAGGATCGTTCATGTCCAGCGTGACTAGATTCGTCCGGAGTAATCCCTCGAATATATCTTCATGACTCCAAGAATGCGTATCATCGTTGACAAATTTAAGCCGCGGAGCGTTGACCTCTAGAGCTTGTGTCGATCTCGCTTCTTTGCTGACTGACCCGGACTGTTCAATTATATTTTCCCAATCAGCACATGCCATCACTAAGTCGACATCGTCCTCATCCAGACAAGGTTTACGGGAGGCCGTGTCCCGCGAATCATTCACGCCTGAAGATGGTGATAAAGAATCTTCTGTGGTGATAATACCTGAAATGCCTGTCTCGCCAAGCTTTCTCTTCCGACGCGAGGTCGACTTGAAGAGATTTGCGTGTTCGGTCTCTAGTTCGAGCTGAAGCCTACTCGGGACACACTGGCGAGATTTGCGCGTCGAAATAGGGTTGTACAGGACAGCCTTTGCACAAAAGAGATCCGAAAAGTCCAGCATAGCATTTGCCTTGAAACTGGGATAGTATTCCCGCAGAATTTCCTCCTTGGACATCCGGTCATCGGTGCCGTCCTCTTCATCATCGGCCGCATCTTCAGCATCAGGCTGCTCGACTCCAGCCATCCATCTCGCCATCGCGCCGTTCGCGCCCGCTGGAAGACCGCCGAAATCAGGTATCTTGACATCTTGCCCACGATCGCCCGGCCCAGCCTCCACATTGTTCTGTGCCTGTGCGATGAGTTCCTCGTAGCTGAAGTCTTCCACGGGATTCGTCGCTTCCTCCTCCTCGGGCAGATCCTCATCATCTTCTAGCCCATCGGAGACGAGCGAGTCGTCGTCGGCTCGACCCTGTTTGACAGACGGCTTAGACTCGGGCTGAGCAGCAGCAGCGAATATGTCGAACGGATTCGCCTCGCTGACTTCCTCCTCGTTCTGTGCATAATGTTCCGGCAGGAAGAAATGATCGGTATCGTCCTCATCACCAAAGAGGTCGATATGATCGTCTTCATCCATCGCTTGGATCTGCGATAGCGACAATAGTTGGCCTTCAAGCCGGCTGCACTACCTCCACGTGTTCAGCCTTGATCTCCGCCCGACATCTTTCACGCGTCGCAGTCGATTTCGTTGCATTTCGCCTTATAACTTGTAGTCGGCGTTTGTGCAGATGTTTCCGGTGGAGCTCTGCACTGAGCATTGCAGCGGCCCCGCTCCGTTACCGTATTGTCCTCGTACTCGTACGGGGAGTCAGACTCGTGCTGTAGCTAAGCTACTACTCGAGAAGTCCCCGTGGGTGCTGGTGATTCTGGGTCCTAAGAAAGCCTCAAGCTCGCTGTACTTGAGATGATCAAGAATCTGGCCTCCAAGCTACGTTCTCACAAGGAACATGAGGCATCTGGCGGAGGCACTGTGACCAGTGCGTCTACTCCACCTATACCAGGCAACCATCCAGGCAGGACTGCTATCTGTGGGACTGCCAGCAGCCTTGAGCAAGTACCAACTCGTTCTGATGTCTATCGACATCGTAGGCAGATTGGTGTAAATCTTGGTAAGTCGTGCTATATGGCACTGTTGAATCCCGATTGACTTGACAGGTGCCTGGCTTGTCGGGGAGAAGTGGATCTCGCATGAGCTCTATAGTTGCTGCAAGGGCGACATGTCGAGTGAGTTGTCGAGCGTAGAGAGACACATGAAGGCACATGGGCTGGAGGCGACTCAGGCAGCTTGGGAGAATCACTGGCAGTCCTGGGTGACAGAGACTGACATCAAGTACCTGGCAGATCATGGTTTCAATTCAGTACGGATTCCTCTCGGATGGTTCTCGCTCTCTGATGCGTCACTCATGGACGACACCGAATTCAGCGGCGTGAAGCAGATCTACTCGAACTGCTGGAGTGCCTACATCCAGCCATTTGTGGAGAAGTGTGCCTCGTACAACATCGGTGTCCTTCTGGACTTACATTGCGCTCCTGGGGGTCAGAACGCTGATGCGCACAGCGGAACTGATAACAAATCGACCCGTTTGTATTCCCATAGCAGTGCAAAGAAGAAGGCCTTAAAGGCTATCCGAATCCTGATCGATAGAGCATCTTCCATGGACAATGTGATTGGTATTCAAGCCCTCAACGAACCTGCTTGGGGCAAAGAACAATTCTTGGAGCCGTTCTATGAAGAATGCCTCGTGCATGCCCGGAGTAGAGGTGGTGTACCGATTTACATAGGCGATTGCTGGAATCTTCAACATTGGGCCAATTGGGTCGGCCATCGAGATGATTTTTGCGTTGTCGATCATCACTACTATTATTGCTTTTCAGCGGATAATCATGCCATGTCACCTCAAGCGATCATCACAGATATCAGAGAATCAAACGAACTAGCAAGTTGTAGTGCTCAAGCGCGAGGCAATGTGATTATCGGGGAGTGGAGTCTCGCGATGGACCCGAAATCTAAATCGCGATGTTCAGCTCACGAACTCGATGGAGCACAAAAGGCTTTTGGCCAGACGCAGCTCAATAAGTACCTGAACAATTCGGGTGGTTGTTTCTTCTGGACCTACAAATTTCAGGTTAGGAATAATAGCAACGAATGGGATGTAAGGGACATGATTGATCGTAATGCCCTACCGAGCACCATGCCGGGCCAGCAGATCATCTCCTCGGAGAACGTGTCAGGACAGTTTGCAGACTTGAGTGCCTCGAAAATAGCGAACCACTGTGACTACTGGGACAATCAAGGCGGACAATACGAGCACTGGCGGTTTGAAGATGGTTTCAAAGTTGCGTGGAACGACAGTCTCATCTTTGCTCAATCTCGATCAAGGTTGGGTTTCGTAGGCGAATGGAGCAGGAAGCGCCGTCTAGCTCACGTACGCGAAAAGGGCGATTCGAAATTGGTATGGGAGTTTGAGCACGGATTTGCGGCGGGTTTGGAAGCCTTTGCATCATGTATCTGAGTGCCCTGACATCGTGGCTGCTATTGTAGATGCATGATGGTCTTCAAGTTGTCTTCTTGCAAGCGTTGGTTATGTTTTGGGTAAATTAATTTTCAGAATGATTGCGGAAACTCAAGATGGCACTCTGCGATTTCCACCGAGCTCTTAAAATTATGTATATAGCTCTCTGGACCGTAAAGAATATATTCCTGACCATGCTTATTGGGTCGTCTGCTGCGAAGTGATGAGGATCTCATTCACTTTGCTCCTCGCCACTTTGATTCTGGCAAATGGCACAACGGGAGTAACCGTTCTCAGAGATCGTACGCCATTTCCAACGCAAATGACAACTTCCACTGTAAGAAGGAGACTGTGTATCAGAGGATGCTACCCACGAGCATGGATCGGAAACCAGACTATGACGGATATAAGACAAGCTACACGGATACAGAAGAAAACTTGTACGTGGAATGAGTTTCAGAGTCGAAAGCGCACCGATGCTGGTCCACAGAGTAACAGATGAGAGTGCTGATACACGTAGAGCGAGCGGAGTGACATCAAAGAAGGACGATTCAAGAACCATGGCGGATGTAACATGTAGTACTAATGCTATTAATCATCACGACGCGGTCCAAGTGACTCTCCTGACAGCCAGCACGAAAGAATCAAGAGGCTCCTGATGAAGTATTTCATCATGCCAGAGAATCGCTTAGCAGAGGATTTGCCACAATTCCATTTTTTGTGGAGAACTTGAACATCAACCTCCCTCTTTGCATCTTCTTCTGGATATCCTGCTTGGTGCTTGTGTTGCGCAATGAACTGAGCTTGGCATGCCGCCTCTCAGAGTCGAGCGCTTCAATGATCACGGTCGACACCCCAACAGGTTCATCTCGTTCATCAAGGAAGATCGTCGGGTTACGACCAAAGATGAACAGACTCGTGCTGTGGGCATTCTGAATCGTGTTGCTGCTATCGTGTATCCGATCATGAAAGAGAATGGTCTGCAGATCACGACGCTGGAAGAACACCCATTCAACGATTCATATGCAGGGATCAATTACGATGCCGGTGATTGCATAGGTCTCGTACTGCGGACCGCTCACGGTGGCTGGGTGCCTGAAACATTTGTCCTATCTGTGCTCCTACACGAGCTCTCGCATTGTACCAACATGCATCATGCTGGTCCTTTCTGGAAGACCTTGGGCGTCTATCGCATTCGGATGGCTCAGTTGCGGGAAAGTGGTTACACTGGGGAAGGATTTTGGAGGAAGGGCATATTGTTGGGCAGCGGGGACACCACTTCTCTCGCGTCAGTTCAAAGCGAGCTTCCCAAAGCCATTTGTGGAGGCGCCTTTAAAGGGTCCCGATTCCCGCGTCGGCGGAAGAAGAGGGCACCTGGTGGACGAGCTCAGAAGGCTGTGAAGACAGGACATCAATTGGGCGGAGACATTGAAATCAGAAAACGACTTGACGGTGGGAAATCCAAGGCGACGCCGAGAGTCGTCAAATCAAAACGAGGACAAGAATTACGCGCCACGGCTGCGGAATTGAGATTTTCTGCGCAACTTACACAGCAGTTTCCAGATAAGAAGGAAGAGGAAAGTGACAGTGATGAACTTGATTCGGACGCTGTGCCCCAGTGGAAGTATGAAGACGAGGACGAGGGTACACAAAAGCTGCTACATGATGAGATTAAGGAAGAGATGCAGATACTGAAGCAATCAAAGCTGAATTTTACACCGGTGTCCAAGAGTGCTCGTGCAGAAGACTCTGCTGCGACTACGCCCACATTGGGGGAAGTGGTCAAACAAGAGCCTGAAGTAATCGAGCTCTTTGATTCGTCAGAAGAGCTCGACACTCCTTCAGAGGTCGATGATGCACGCAGAGAACAAGATGCTGTGCCGTTCATACGGGATCCATTGTCATCGCTTGCCAGATCGATCGACGGTGAATTCTGCGCACCAGACAGCACAATATGTCAGATCTGTACGTTCGCTTCACCGCCATCAGCTGTGTTTTGTGGAGGCTGTGGAACACTGAGGAAGGCCGATCAAGGAGCTTGGATATGTCAGTCAATCGACTGCACAGCGGTCAATTATCGCAATCATCGGGACAGTTTGATTTGTAGTTTATGTGGTTGTCGAAGATCTTAGTTATGGTGCAGGCATACAATGTACTATCAGTCATATAAATCAGTCTATTGGGCACCACGTAAATATTTTGATGAGCCAATTGAAGGGATTTGAAAAATTGCGAGCTTTATTTATACGACTCGCTTCTCATTAGGTCTAGCGCTTTTCGCAAGTGCATGTTCCAATTCGACAATCTTGCTTTTCAGATCCAGATTTTCGACGTTTAATCCACTATACACCTTGTGCATTTCTTTCCTCAAAGACGTATGGTCCGCTTGCGTTACCGTCCCTACCATGATTAGTTTTTTTTGGTTAGATTTCATGAGTGACATGTTTTACCTTTCTGCATTTTTTTGAGGGACGTTTCGACATCTTCGATTCGTTTGATGTATCCCGTGATTGTGCCTGTAGATTCCTGCAGCTCTTCGACAGAGTGGAGTAGGAGACCACTGGCGTTTTGGTATTCCGTCAAGAGGTAACTATATCCCAGGGCACCGGAGACTGCGACACCGAGTAAGAATCCCGTGATGCCGCCGCGGAACCCACCGATGCTTCGCTTGACCTTGACGGTGGGAAGCGTAGGTGATTGTGTCACGACCGTCGGAGCGGGCTGTGGTGTCGAAACAATCACGGGCGTCTCCTTCACCACCACGGAAGGTTGGATCGCTTGAGCTCGCAACGTGCGAGCCGTACTGAATCCTCTTCTTGCGATCATCATCGTCCGGACCGTTCTTCTCTAATCAAACCTTATCCACCTTGGCAAGAGAAGTATTGTCGTGAGTGGGTGAGTTGCCCCGACGTCAATTTAACCCATACCCGCTGCCGTTCCGCCTCACACACACACACACTTACACACACCCATATGGAGTACCACATCTTGTCATTTTCGACCACAGTACTAGCCAACATTTTATCATGGCCATACGTCTAAAGGTACACACTCACCCTACAATTATAATTTGTGTTGTATTGATGAATTTCTTGGATAGGTGCTTGGAACGGCAACTTTACTTGGTTCGGCATCGTATGTATCTTACCAGGCTCGTCACCCGACACTGCTCGATTCCGTGCCGCGTCTTCCAACGAAACCGGTGACGCCTGAAATGACGGCGTATGATCGAAAAGAGGAACCGATGTACTTGATTCCCGAAAAGCCGAGCGCTCTGCAACGCCATATCTCGTCGTTGAGGAGACAGGCAACGTCGATACTGTATCAGGGGGATGCCCTTATGAGGAGCGCAGTGGACCATGTCGTCATGGCTGAGAATAAAGTGGAAGCGACAGTCAAGAGTCTCAGACCAACACACGAGACAGTCTTGCCCGGTGCACTCTACGTCGCAGTCAGCGGACTCACAGGCTCCATCATTGCCAGAAATCGAGCCCTCCCAATCCGTTTCATCACCCCAGTCCTCCTCTTTGTCGTCTCATCCAAAATCTTCATTCCCGAAACGGCAGCCAACGTCGGCAACCTCATTTATTCATGGGAATCTAAAGTCCCGGAAGTCAAGAAATGGCACGACTTTACACGCTCCCACGTCGCCATGGGTTTATGGAAAGCCGGTGAAGTCGTCGAGGACGCAGAACATCTGATTGATGGCGCCGTGCAGGGATCTCGCGAGGCCTTTGAGAAGAAAAGTGGAATCAAATTGCCAAAATAGACGTAGAAATGTCGTTTTGCAGCCTCTAGATGCGAAACACTCTCATTCCCAATATGTATGCTATTGCTATGCCTCCGTCATAGCCTAAAAAGAAATTAAAAAATAAAACTCCTCGCCAATGCTGTCGAATATGTTGTACCAAAATCAAAATAGTCGCGGCTTCGCTGCTCCTATGCCACTACCACCAACTCTTTTTGCGGCCATCGTACCGCTGGCTCCTCCTCGACTCCTCGAAGATGCATTTGAAGGGCCTCTCGACTTGCTTTTCTGGAACGTGTTCTTGTGAGTGACACTCTTCTTCTTTTGACTACTGCTTTTGCCGCCGGGCGGAATCGTCAATCGTTGACGCGGGGCCTCAAAATGACGGGATTCTTCTACCATGCCATCGTCGAATTCGTCAAAATAGTTCTCTTCGTCATCTTCCGCCTCTTGATTGAAATACGGCTCCTGGTAGTTGGGTCGGGTAGACGACGATCTCCGGCTACCGGACTTCGCCTGCGGGCCGGGTCTCGACGCAGATGCTTCAGAGGAAAGGTCGTTTGAAGACGGTACCACAATGATCCCTAGGTCATCAATTTCCCTCTGAAACTTGTTGGTGATTTCAAGTACAGGAAAGCCATAAGCCTCTACTGATTGCTTTCTGATGTCCCTGATGTCTTTCATGGCACCTACACTGAGAGGTAAATGTACAGCAATGTCCATCAGAACTTGATCAGAAAATGTCGAATCGACTTGTCTGTGGCCATTCTTTCGTTGTAGCTCATTGCGGACGTCTTTGAGCTCTTTCCAACACCGATTGAAACGGTCCATCTCGAGAGGATTGAACTTCCGTTTATATGTCAATTCCATGATCTGCTCGTTGGAATCTCGCCCTCGGCGAGCTTTGGTTGCCGGAGGAGGCATTCCTCCCGAACGGTCCGGACCTGTGCTAGAATCGGCTGATCGATGTCTGAATTGCTGCAGGTTCCTTGGAAAGTGGGGAGGAGGGTCCGAAATCACGTCCGCGGTGTGATTGCTCTCGTCCAGATCGAAAAAGTTTTCATCGTCGTCCACGATCATGTCATCAAGTGCCCCTGCATGGCTCTGTCGAGAATCGCCTCTAGAGATGCCAGGTCTCTTGGTACGCGGGCTCTGCATCCTGAGATTGACTGTTACTTTGCCATTGATGACCGAATTAGACTTCGATCCCGGAATTGTATATGTACTAGTAAAACCCATGGCATTTGCAACATGTTTATCGGTAAGAATACCTTGAGAGACGAGGTGCTGGAATAGCTTTGTAGTGTTTGCGATATCCCACCGAGCATCAGACTTAAGGCCTCCGAAGTCGTCAATCCGATCCCAACCTCTTTCGGTCAGTCGCGCAGCTTTACTGCCTCGAGCAATCGAGACTAGGTCGTTGATTGTCGCTCGTCTGTCTTTCTCAGTGTCGCCGCTCTCGGCCACAGCCCTCGTGATCTTGACAGCAACTTTTGCAGCCGACGAGACGTCCTGTTCGGTATAGATCTGTTCTGATCGACAATTATCACACGTCTTGTTGCAATTTTTGGCATCAAAGTGCTCGTTAAAGAAGCCCAAGACTTGCACTCTGCGGCAGTCCGCCTTGTTATCAGCATAATCGACCACTCTTTGGATACCGTCTTTCTGCACTTTCTTCTGCTCCCACGGAATAGGGGTACCTTCGTCTTTGTCAATCATTTTTTCAAGCTGAGCTTTGTCGGCGAAGCTCCAGAAAAGGTAGCACATAGCCTTTTCACCATCCCTGCCTGCCCTGCCAGTCTCTTGATAATAACCTTCGAGTGATTTGGGTAAGCTCATGTGGATCACGAAACGCACGTCAGGCTTGTCAATGCCCATGCCAAATGCAATAGTCGCGACGATCACTTGAATCTGACCTGCTTGCCACATGCGCTGGATTGCGGCTCTCTCGTCCTTCTTCATTCCCGCGTGGTAAAAACCGGCTTTCGGCCCCAACTCTGTTGCCATAGCCTCGCACTTAGCACGAGACAGACAATAGATGATACCAATTTGGTTCCTGTGAGTCTTATTAAGAAGATCCTTGATCTTGTCGTTGCTGCCCTTGTTGCGAGGATAGACGTAATAGTGCAGGTTAGGACGATTGAAGCTTTGCTTGAAGCAAGCCGGATTCTTCAAACCTAGATGATTTTTCACGTCAACCTGGACTTTGTCGTTTGCCGTGGCTGTCAGAGCGATTACAGGCACACCATCAAACGAACGTCGGAAATCGCCCAATTTTTTGTAGTCTGGCCGGAAGTCGTGACCCCACTGAGAGACACAATGTGCCTCATCGATCACGATTCTTGCCAGCCTATCTTCATCCCATAGTTTCTTGAAGATACTGATGATAGCCCCACTCTTTGCAAGCATTTCAGGCGCCACGTAGATACAGTCGATCTGTCCTCTCAAGACGTCTTTAAGCATCGCACTACGTTCAGCAGCTGTCTTGTCAGAATTGAAGGCACTAGCTCGTATCTTAATAGCCTCTAAATGATCAACTTGATCTTGCATGAGACTGACTAGCGGTGAGACAACGACTGTCAGGCCGCGAGTGGTGCCACTGCCGATGATACTGGGCAGTTGATAGCACAAAGATTTTCCACCTCCAGTGGGCATTAGCACAAAAGCGTCCTGACCTGAAAGAGTAGCGTTAATCGCCTCCAATTGATTCGGTCGAAAAGATCGCAATTGGAAGGTTTCTTGCAAAGCTCTAGCTACGTCTCTAGACCATGGATGAGACATGCCGTCTAAAGACATGAGATCTGCTTGGGAAAGTGGCGCATGGTCTTTCGCGCTTGTCGGCACTTGAGTCTGAGCAATACGTTGGCTTGCAGGAGGCCTCGAGCTCTGATAGTTTTGTATCGGGGAAGCAGAAACAAAGTTAGTGGGAGTGTGACTCAGTGCAGAACCAATTCGAGGATTTGATCGATTGGTATTGTGCTCAAATGCGCCGGCACGATGATCATCGTGTGAGACTTCCTGACTGGCCCTCATGAAAGAGTCTAACGGACCTTTTCTCGAATTTGAAGGCATCTTCGATCGAGCGGGCCGAGAAACACTTGATTCTTGGTTATCCCTGCCTGCACCATGACTCAATTCCTCGTAGCGAGCTCGTTGCTTCACTGCATCTAGATCATTGGCATAATCAAAACTATCGGAAAAGTCATCCTCGTCGAATTCCACAGGTTCGCCCATATTATTAGTCACTTCCATATCGTCGTCATCATCGTCGTCGTCGTCGTCGTCGCTCAAGAGCTCAATGACCTGGTGCGGCAGTTCACGTAGTCGGGGAGACAGGAGATTTCTATCTCCGGAAGAGCTTCCATTGAAGCTCTGATCGTCTTGTGATCGGCTGTGGCTTCGCGATTCTGTCATCACTTTGTCGGTACGAGGTGGATACATTGCATTGAGTGTCTTGAAAGGCTGGGGTGCTGATCGTGTCTCTTGAGCTGCATGATTCTTCATGATGGCTCGATTAGATGGTGTCATCTGCCTTTGTACCTGTGGGACATCCTGGTGTACTTGGGCCAACTGATTGTTCTCATTCAGTCTCTCCCATCCGCCGCTACCTTCGGAAAGCTTAGTGCCCACTAAAGGTCTCGAAGCACTGGACCTAAGTCCAACAGAGCCTGCGCGAACTTGTGGTAACGACTCTTGATCCGACAAAGCCATGTTTTCAATCTGTTCCTTTAGTAGTTGTTGTTCTTTTCTAATCTCTTCGGATGGCAGAATGCCGTTCAGCGCGTCGTCCATAATCTTCTGACCCAGTGCCTTTAACTTAGATTCTAAAGAAGCTCTATCAATCGACAGTAATGCCAATTGCTGCTCGATCTCTACTCTGCGTCGTTTGTTCGCCTTTGCCTCGTTACAATGAGGGCCGCGGCTCTCATCCTCATATATCTCGGTCATTTCAGCCTTAAGCTTGATGTGTTCGGCCTTCAGGTTGGACATCAGGTCATATTTACCAATCTGGGATGTGCGAAGAGTTGTCGGACTACTTGCAGAGTCCCTATTCCGTGACGGAGTCACTTGGTTAGGGGGAGGTCGGAGTTCGTCAAGTGGCTCACGCCTAGCAGTATGGCAGATATCTGCCCGAACACTGCGGTACTCTGCATGATCAAAGTGCTTCAGTGGCGTGTCTTCCCTCACCACGGTAGTCAAGGGGCTGTGCTGCCTATTCGGCGAGGGCGATTGCGGACGCTTAATCCGCTGAGCTGGATGACCGTCCAGTATCGGAGAATTCGGGACTACTGGACAGCTTACTTCGTCGAGATCTGGATCTCGAAAGTACGGGGAGTGTTTTACAGGACTAGCTGCAAAGGCTTGCTGAGCATCATCCTTGTTGATCGAGTCGTCTAATATAGTCATATAAGCGTCCACGTCACCATCTTCGAACTCGTCGACATCGGAATCATCTATCTCTTGTACATTGCGGCGTTTCGCGGCAGAATGAGGTTTGCGTGGTGATGTTGGCGGCCTCTTCATCGAACCCTGGACCGATATTGTCGAAGAGCCACTGGACGCCGACAAGTCGACCGTCTCCATCTGACTCGGCCTTGGGAGTTTCGTCGTGGGCGTGACGTAGGTTGGGCTCTCGTTGCTGCATCCTACATGGTCCACTCTCACATCTCGCGGCCTTGTCGGGCTCTTCGCAGGAAGAGGTGGATGTTTTTGCGCACTTCTTGGCTTAGTTGAAAGCAATGACGGCATGCCTTTGCAGAGGTAGCTGGGCAGAGACTCCTCGAGATCGATCTGACCAAAGAAAACCTCTCTAAATAGGTCAATATTCGTCCTCGTAAGCCTATAATTCGCGCTCACGTAGGCAGTCTACCGACGACAGAGCACGTCGAAGGCCGTTCCCGTCTGAGCCAGTCCAATTGCTCAGGCAGGTTGGTGAGCATGGAGCATCCTCGTGGAGCGAGCTATTACGCGCTAGAAACACGTCAAGCCAATTCTTGAGGTGGAGGCGACTTTTTCGTGTCAAATACGAATTTGTGATCACAAAAGTTCGAGTTCGAAAATCTACCACGAGAACTTCTCTCACAACTCCTTTTTCGCATTAACTTTGATTATTCATTAGATAAGGTGCAGATGTGTAGTGCTGAACTCTGTGTAAATATCTACAAGGCTAGGAATAGAAGACACAAGAACAGAGAAAAATGGCAGCGCTGGAACCAAGGCTCGAAAGATAGTCTACTTTGTCATCGGTCAAGATCATTCAAGGTCTGTTTGGCACTGCGAGACACGCCTAAATGAATGTCAGCTTGCGTCAGACCCATATTTGAATTTAAACTTACGGCTATCACACATGCAGCAACTATTGTTGCTACGAGATACGTCTCGAGCCATCTCCTCCTCTGGATGGCTTTGATGGCGGGATCTTCGATGACCTTCTCTCTCTCAAAGACTTTGGACCTTGGAAGTAGGGACTGCTTGATGTTTTTGAAATTGATGCCTCCTATAGTGCTGCTATCGCCGAAGTCGATATCGGCCGTGCCCAAGTTGAAGGATTTGTCGTCTTCCAGCAACTCCCATGGGTATAATTGCCGAGCAGCTCGTCCGTAGACTTGGAAGCACAAGTCTTTCATGGCAGAATAGAATTGCATGCACCCAAACCAAGTGAAGGGGATCCCGAAGCATCTCCAGCCTCGACCTGCTTTCAGCAGGATGCAGAGCAAGTAGACCATGAGACCCAGCATAAAATCTGTAAACCCAACGCAGAGCCAAAATACCTTTTTCTCGTGATTGATGTTGGCACTCGCCATTTTCGAGAAGTTAGGGAAAGAAGACTTCTGGAGGGTCGCAAAAACGTGTTCTTTCGCTTCTTCGAAGAGATCTGGATGGGTCGTCTTTTTCGATTCTTCACGGATCCTCTTCTGAATGGCGCCAGTCACGTTCAGCTCAGCAGGGCCACCAGGCACGAAGAAGGCATTGACAACGCGCTCAACCTCGGACCGGAACGGCTGATCTTGGTAGTTCATGTCCTGAATGTCGGCGGAAGTGGCGGCTCCATTCTCTACCAAGGTATCTAGAGGTCGAGCGCGGTCGCGATCGCCGGAAATCACAGCCGTTCCAATGATAGGCGGCGCAACGACGGGCGAGTGTCGCAGTTCCTCTTTCTCGGATGGGTCAAATTCGTGATTTGGCATCGGGGAGCGTTCGGACAGCGCGGGGCTATTGAGCAATCCTTGTTTGTCATTGCGCTCCTCCACGAGAGTGCTGAGATTCGACTGTGCCGTCCGTCGAGAACTCTGCGAGTCCGACCGGCCACGAAGGGAGGGAGTTGCGACAGTACGCCTTGGCGGCGGTCTGGGCACTTTGTCCTTCTGCTCCTCGGCGAGTCGAGCGAATCGTCGCTCATACGAAGAGATCCAATTGTAGAATTGGAGATTCTCGGCCGAATGTTCTTTGTAGACTAGATAATCCTGAAACTCCTTGAGGGAACATGGAGGACAAGTCTTTGGCGCAGGTCAGCAATCGACATCTCGTGGACGTTGGGAGCATCACAAACCTGGTCTCCGAGAATTGCAGCCAGGGACAGGTCGGTTTTTCTGCCGCTCTCGACATCCTTCTTGACGGCGGCCATTGGGAGCGAACGAGACTGCGGAACAGCAGGCAAAGCGCAAATGCTTCGACCGAGACGAGCTCGAGGCCGAGAGAACGATGATCGAGGTGAAAATGCGGGAAAAGTCTGGATCGCGAAACAGCCCAGATCGCCACGTGGCTTGTCTCAGAGCGGCTTGGAAAGGGATTCTCGTACACGGATACGGTTCTTCCACTCTCTCTTTCACTATGAAGACATCACGGGAAGAACGGCAGAGGGAGTGCGCTGGGCCCAGAGTGGTTGGACAACGGCGTTGGGATCAGCGGTAGCGGAATTGATTACAAGCTTTGCTGTGTCAGTTGTGGCGATACGTTATCGACAAGCGAGTCAGGCGCACGAGTTCAGACAGAGCTCACGCGCTTATCGCGGTTGGCCGTCAAAAAAGGGACTCGCCTGAAGGTGCGAGTGCTTCAGCTTCCCACCTATGATCGTGCAGACTGCCAATTGCGAACGGCAAGAGCGAAGCGAGATATGAAATGCGCACGATCTTCCTCTCCCTTCCCAAGCCGCACTTCCTGCCACTCGTGCTTCATGCTCAAAACGGGTCAGTCCACGTGGTCAGCACTGGAATGGGGGCCAGCGCTGGCTACAAATTTCCGAGTTCCGGTATGTTCTCTGCACTCTCGATCTCAATTGTATGGCGGTTCTCACGATGCTCGGCCGGGTCGGGAAGGTGGTCTTCAATGATTGCAATCGCTATGCTCCTCGAGGCTATGGTATCAAAGTAGGGTAATGCTATGTAGTGGTAGTCTTCAGACTCATCTTGATGTTCATGGCCGCCAATTCTGCGCTGAGGTATCTGAAGACAAAGGGAATGGCAACTTTGGCGACGTTATCACCTCCGGTGTATTTCCGATCGTTTACAGTCCATACAGTGTCTCCATATTCCAATCCATCGGCTGGCTTGGCACAGTTGAGACACTTGCTCGCCGTCTCGCCGTCCTCAGGCGAAGTGATCTGTAGGATTGACAGGATAGAACCACACGATCGACAGATCCAACTAACGTCATAGTCCGAACAATTGTTCAGACGGTCCTGAAGGATGAACGCTGTGCCGTGGGCGATGATAGAATCACGCTCCATCTCGCCGAACCTAATTCCACCTCCACGTTTACGTCCTTTGACAGGCTGATGCGTGAGGGGGTTCACGGGGCCGGTGGTCCGCACTTGGACCTTATCACTGACCATATGTCTCAGACGTTGGTAATAGACGCATCCGATGTAGATGTCTGCTTTAAACTCTTGGCCAGTCACTCCAGAGTACATAGGCTCGTTTCCGTGGTAATTGAATCCCTGTTCGGCCAATTGCTCTCCGAAGAAATCCGCTGCGGTCGCTTGTTCTGAATATGTGAACGGTGTAGCGTCCTGAGCGTGTCCACGAAGAGCACCAGCTTTGCCCGCTATCGACTCGACAAACATGCCGATTGTCATTCGAGAGGGGAAAGCGTGAGGGTTGATGATGACATCTGGTTGCATGCCGCTTTCACTAAAAGGCATATCGATCGACGGCCACTTCTGCGAACAGACACCCTTCTGTCCATGACGGGACGAGAACTTGTCTCCAATGATGGGCGATCGTGTAACTCGAAGCTGATACTGTACTGTCTGACATTCGGAGTCGCCCGCATCGTTACCGAGAACCCTCACTTCGTCGACGATCGCGGTCTCTGAGCCATGATACTCCACGACGGTACACTTTCCAGTTATGTCGTCAAAATATGCAGCCATGGGATCTCCATCTGTAAGCTTCGTTCCGATAAAGGCCAAGCCATCGTCGTCTAGATGATTTTCACAGCGTCTGGGCCTCTGAGAATTTCCATAACCAAAGTGTAGGTGATTAGACTCGCCCTTCCTCATCTTGTCCTTTAAATTGACTTTCTCGCTCTTGTAGATCGTACCGTAACCGAAACCTCGCTCATGGGAACTTTTGTTCAATATCATGGCGTCCTCCATATCGTAGCCGGTATAAGAGATGACAGCAACTATTGCATTCGTGCCATTAGGGAAGTTATCAATTCCATAAGTATCATGGAGAGCGGGACGCACGATGGGCGTTTGTCCGGTCTGAATTCGATACAACTTGTTGTCAGTTCGATGTCGCAAAGCTGATGACGGAGTGCCCATAGTCTGCTTGCCCATCTGGCATTGATACATATTACGGGGACTCTGATTAAAATCGGAGAAGGGCGTCAAATTCGCAACGATTGACAGCATGTTGGTAGGTGCATGTTCAATATGGGTCGTTATCTTATCCATGATCTCATCCGGCATGCAGGCAATATCCATGTAGACCTGTTCGAATGATCCCACCAAGTCTTCGTCTTTACGCTTCTTGTGCTGACCTTTTTCGTCCGCCTTATGAAGATATTTGACTGGTCTCATCATTCTGGCGATGCCACCGAAAATATAAAGACCGGGATGTTGTCCACCTTTAGATGGTGGCACCAAGCCTATTTCTAGGTCAAGTGGAATGCGATAGTCGTGGAATTCAGCCAAGTTGTCATTTCCACTCGAGTCTTTCGTCCCCCTTATTTTGCGAGTTACTTTCCATTTCCGGAGATCCCGAGCAATTGACGCGGCAAATTTGTGTGTGCAGGAGCCAATGATACGCCCGTCCAGCTGGATCGTACTCTTTCCAGTGCCTCCACTCGAAATATGCTCAGCATCGTCGATGCCTAAAAGCAGGAGCAGATCGGTGATTCTCGAGGTATCGTTCGCAGTGATAGGAGAAGTGACAACATCACATTTATGTGCTAAATGGTTGAGAAGTCCGCAAGGAGAGCCATCAGGAGTATGAACCGGACACAGGAATCCCCAAGCCTCAGGAAGCAGCTTTCTTACAGTGGTTGTTTTGAGCTCGGCGAAGAACGAACCTCTGTGAACCATTCTGAAATGCGAGAGATAACGATAGAAGTTCAACTTTTCTGCAACAACCACGTAACCCGTAGTTTGTTGCAGATCGAGCCCAGTGTTTGAAACAAGATTACCGGTAGACAGGAAGTAGGCAAGTTTTGAGCCAATATCAGTATTGACCCTTGAAAGTGTCTTCGTGAGATAAGATTTCTTCACGAAGTCGACTTGGGACGAAGATGCCGGACGCCTGAGATCGACTCCGATCTGCGCGCGAATCCCTTTCAGCACGTCTTCAAGCTTCTCTTTGATGATCTGTCCATATAAGAAGCCACCGAGCATGATCTCCTGATGCGCAGGTGAATCAGGATTGTCAGGAGCACAGTCACCAGCAACCAGACCGTAGAGTTTTCTGACCATGAAGATCAGCATTCTAAACTTATCTTTGTTGTCTTTGAGATGCACAAGAACAATACGGCTGAGAACCCTGCGACCTATCACGATATCTGCCTCGTCCTCTGGCGCGTTCATAACAATTCTGAACTTGGATCCTAGATACTCTAGAGTCTGGTCTTGAGAATGTAAAGCGTATTGTTTGAAACTTCGAAGGAGTAGTTCAACTCGATCAGTGAGGAATGTATTGGTAACATCCGAACCCACCAGGGCGTCAAAGATATCCCGATCGGAACAGGTCATGAGAGCCTTCAAAACCATGACGATGGGGACTAAATATTCGTTTTTTTGCCAAGAGAATCGCAATATACAATTTCCATCGAAGAGATAGTGGACAGTATTCGTTTGCGAAGTCTGATCCGGACGGACGCAACGTATCTGCGTACCAAACTCAGTATAAGAAGCACCACGATTTTGGAAACTGTTTCGCACGAGCGCTATAACATGATTCCGGCGAGGCAATATCAGCATTCGAATGAGTTTCTCGTTTCCGTTCACGATGAAGTAGCCTCCCATCTCTTCAGTCTCCTCCTTCGCACGCATCAGGTCGTAAGGCGACAAATTGTGAAGATGACATCGAGACGACTTAACCATAACGGGCAGCTGGCCTGCTTCCACCGTGTGTGTCTCCCAATGCTTGTCGTCATTGACCTTGTATCGAAGCTGGAAGAACATGCGAGCTCTGTAAGTCACCAATCGTTCACGGGCTTCTGTCGGAAATATCTTTCGGTTGAGAGATGTCTTGTCGCGTCGATCAATCTCCGGCATAGCGCAGCTGACATCCTCGATGCGCATCGTGAGTTTGTTCCCAAGTCCGTTATTCTTGCTTTCATCCTTTCGATCGAAAACGACTGTCTGGCCAATATCTTTGCATGCGAGATCCAAAAGCCCACCTTCAAATAGCGCATTGAAAGACTCAATATGTGGTCGCGTAGCCTTCATCAACTCCGGATAAGCTGATTTGTCCTTTGGAGGGTTTGTGAACAACTTTTGCCTTTTGAGGGTATTGAACGAAGTCTGAGGCCTCGACAAGGCATCATGAGCGCTGCCCATCCTATCTCGACACCCTCCGTGGTCTGTAAACAACACAACTACAACGCTTCGGGAATCTAGCAGTTGTGAAGGGTACAAAATGGTGTTCAGCCATATCGGGTACCTGAGACGCTTATGAATGAGAAGGCGCCGCGCCGCCCCGCGCCGCCCACGATCGGATCGAGAGTTGAGCTTCCCGGTGATTGGAGGGAAACTCTAGCTCGCAGTGCACAATCCGGGAAGCTCAAGCAAAGTACCTAGACAAGCGTGGTAGACGTCTTGTTTACGCCTGACATGCTCGCGACGGTAGCACTTGTACTGAACACAATTGACGCCCCTGCTATCGCCTTGCGTGAGAGCTTGAGGCTTCCTTCCAAATCAGTCTGAGGGTCCTTTGTAGGTCACACGCGGTCGACCCTTTGTTGAGATGTGCCATTATGACCACTCATCATGATCGCTACTGAGAGACCGTACTGCTCCCCGTCTCTTATACCTCATGTAATTGCACGGATGCCCAAGAGAGTCTATCCTGGAAGAGTTCCGCACTTCAATACAGTCACTGCCTACAAGCGTTCAGCTGATCATCCCCTTTTCAAGGACACGTTTCTCTGTAGAGACGAGCCACGCTTTCCCCTACAATAGTCTTGGACTTATAAGTAAGCTGTCAAAGAACCGCAGTCCTTCCTCTCCTGTCATGCTCCGTGAGGTGTACTATGTACCAGCCAAGTCGACAGCACCACGAACGCAAGCTACTCCACCAGTCAACTGTCAAGTACGCCGACCCACGCTCTCTGTGGTAAAGGAGGATACCTTTTTGAACAGTCTCAGGGCTTTCTTTACCATCAAATCAGTCAAGAATAGCAGGAGCAAGATGGCTTCGAATGTGAGAGCTTCAAAATTGGAAGCAGAAGCTAGAACCTCTTCAGGCAATAGAATCAGTGCTCCAACATCCTTCATACACATCGGTCATGCTGGTGATGAAAGCGAAGCTTATGCTCTCCTTTCGGTACCCGAAAATCGTTCTAGTGGCAAATGGGACACAGCGGCAGTTCAACAAGGAGCTGCACGTAGGCCCTATACACGAAGCCAAGTTCCACAGGATACTTTCGTG
Organism: Taphrina betulina; assembly: GCA_008802775.1. Lineage (NCBI taxonomy): Eukaryota > Fungi > Ascomycota > Taphrinomycetes > Taphrinales > Taphrinaceae > Taphrina > Taphrina betulina. The sequence goes on from VWSI01000002.1 coordinate 593,875, forward strand.
CATCGTCCACACGCCCTGATGGACACACGACTTAGGCTGCCAAGCGATTTCACGCCATCACTGACCACTATCGAGCGTGTAGCCTCCACCAGAGTATATTTCGAAACATATTTCAACAACATTTTAAAGAAACCCTCCCGAAGAGTCGACCGTCAGGTTGAGCTAGAGGAGCTTCTGAGTCGTTGTACTACAGAAGGAGATCGAGCTTTGCTTCAAGCTGATTGGACGCGTCTTGAAAGCGAACACCTGCGAGACTTACGAATCAAGATCGGTCCGTCATCATTTAAAAGACTGAAGACTATTGGTCACGGTGCCTTCGGAGTAGTTCAGCTCGTACAGGAGAGAACGTCTGGTAAAATATACGCTATGAAGTGCCTGAAAAAGGTTGATATGCTGCGCAAAGGACAAGAAGGTCATGTACGTGCCGAAAGAGATATTCTGGCTCGAGCATCGGATACTGGGCGGTATATCGCGAAGCTCGAATATTCCTTTCAAGATTCAGACTTTCTATATCTCGTCATGGAATATATGCCTGGGGGTGATCTATTGCAACTACTCATTGATCAAGACGTATTTGACGAAGCTTTTGCTCGCTTTTATCTTGCTCAAATGATCAATGCCATCGAAGAAGCTCACGAGCTTGGATATATACACCGCGATATAAAACCTGACAACTTTTTATTCAACGCAGATGGCCATATACGCCTCTCTGATTTTGGATTGTCCACCGATCTAAGTTGGGAACACGACACGCAGTTTTTCGAACAGCAACGGAACGATCTCCTTCGAAGGACAGGCATCGATGTGATCCAGGGCGATACAATCGATAGAAGGAAGGGCACCCGCCTCGGTCAGATGCTTGACGAGGAGGAGACTGCACCAAGCACGCATCAGATGACTTGGAGAAACAATCGTCGCAGAGGTCTGGCCTACTCACTTGTTGGCACGAATTCTTATATGGCACCCGAAGTCATCAGCGGAGAAGGTTATGGATTTTCCTGCGATTGGTGGTCTTTGGGAGTGATTCTATTCGAGATGCTCTACGGATTTCCTCCTTTCGTTGCAGCAACACGTCATGCGACTAGGATGAAGATTATGAACTACCGACAACATTTACAATTCCCAAGCTATCCACAAGTTTCATCTGAAGCAAAGTCCCTGATGAAAAGCCTGTTATGTGACCGTGATGAGCGTCTTGGAAGCAAGGTCACTGTCGCCAAAGGTGGCAGACGGAAGCGGACATTGAGTTCGGTGGGAAAGAGAACAGAAGCTGTGGACATCAAAAATCACCCCTGGTTCCATGGAATTGACTTTGAGACTCTGCACATGCAGCAACCACCATTTCAACCATGTCTGACTGATCCTACAGACACGAGATATTTCGAGAAACTCTCCACAGATGATGTGTTGAGACCAGAAGGTGCAGGTCATGGTGCAGAGCGAGCACGAGATATCCTACTGAGAGATAAAGTGCACGGACCTGCCTTGCTCAACATCAGGAAAGACATGGCTTTCAAAGGCTACACATACCGCGGCAAGAAACGGATCAGTGAGAAGCAAATCGGCAAGCTCATAGATGACATGGAAGGTGTTGAATTCTTTGATCCTGCGCCAAAGCTGACTGCTTCTGAGTCTGGCCGAGCAATGTCGTTTTAGCTAACCGCCAATGCTATGGACGTATTGACCACAAGGCAACCTTGCTTGCTCTTCTGCAAATCGAGGTATGCGATCGCAATTCGTCGTAGTAATCAGATCATCCGTAGGTCCAGTAATATTATAATTTTGACGGCTTTTCCAGTGCTGATTTGTCGACTTGACTACTATGTTTCGTCAAGTCTCTCCAAAATTGCGTGGTCTCATGGACGTAGAAACAATCGTCCTTCGTTTTCAGGTTACTGAACATACGACCGTTCTTGTCCACAGTCAAGTCCTGTGTCTCCAACTCGGTCGTGGTCTCCCTGCCGAACCAGGTCAATCGAGAGAACTGCACTCTGTCCTTTCCGACTGAATTGAGGTACTTTCCGGCAATAACGTAAGGTTTGAGAACCCACTGGATGACACCGGTACTCAAAGCCGACGTTCCCAGTGCGATACCCACCATGACCGCTCTCACTGCCGGCTCAATTTCAGAATCTATGATGAAAAAGACGGGTGAGATGAGTGTGGAGAGGGCTAGACTCGACAGACTAAAGTACTTGATATTCCGTACCGTCTTCTTCAAGGGTGCCACGTACCCAGTCGACGACACTGCCGTTATGCCAGGATCCGCATTGAACTCTGTTTGGCTATGTAAGTGAGATACATGCGTTGATCCCACGGCACGCAGACTCTGATTATTTCTTGACAATGAAAATATAGATCTAGGTGTATTCTGCAGTGCTCGATACACTGCCGTACGATAAAGTGTCATATCGATGCAGACAGAGGAGATGGTCCAAAAAAAAGTGATGATTACACAACATAGATTTCAGTCATCGCGAACTAAAAGTAGAAGATGAAAGTTGGCTGTAGACTCACGTGCCGCCACCAGTTTTGCCGTTGTAACAATTAAGTTCAGGATAGATAGCGCTGGATGTGATCAAAACTTCTGACTTGACCATGGTGAAGAAGGACAAGGCAACGGCAGCTGCTGCCAAGAAACAAAGGGCGTTGTTGAAGACTGCTAAAAAGGGAAATAAGAAGAACAAGAAGCTCAATTCACAGATCGAGGCGGAGGATGTAGATCAGGACATTGATTCAATCCTGGCCGAGTATGAAGCAAAGCAACAGCAGAGGTTGGTGATTACAGAAGTCGCGAGTGATCCGCCTACGACGAGAATCAATGCTTCGTTGACGCCAAATCCACTGAAAGCAGAATTGTTCCTTTTTGGCGGGGAGTACTTTGACGGCAACCTTGCGTCATTCTTCAACGAACTATACATCTACTCTGTAAACAAGAATTCTTGGACTAAGAATACGTCGCCGAATTCCCCACTGCCCAGATCTTCTCATCAGACAGTCATCCATAAAGATCAGCTGTGGCTTTTCGGTGGCGAATTCTCAAGTCCCAAGCAGAATACATTCTATCACTATGGTGATTTCTGGAACCTCGATTGCACGACAAGAGCGTGGACAAAGATTGATACGAAGCCTTGTCCTTCGGCTAGATCAGGACATCGCTTGGCATCTGTAGGTAAGTATATTTTGTTGTTTGGCGGGTTCCAAGATACAAGTCAAGAGACAAAATATCTTGGGGATCTGTGGGCCTTTGATACAGAAGAGTATGAGTGGATCGAGATCAAGCCTCCTGCAGTCGGTCAGAAGCCCGAGTCTAGGAGTGGTTGTACGTTCGCGAACTCGGGCAAAGACGAAGCCCTTCTGTTTGGAGGATATGTAACGAAGAAGATCAGCGGGAAGCTGTTCAAGGGCACTATATTGAATGATTACTGGACCCTGAAGATGAATGGAGAGCCCAAGATGTGGACATGGTCTAAAAGAAAGCGGCCGGCGTCACCCCCCTCACAACGTATCGGAGCAGCCACGGCTCTTCACAGAAACAGGCTCATCTTGTTCGGTGGAGTATTCGATACGAAGGAAGGCGAGGAGACTCTCGAGTCGACGTTCTTCAATGATCTGCATTGTCTCTCGATCGAGGCATCTAGGTGGTTCCCCTTGAAAGTCAGGCCACCACGGAAAGCACCCAAGAAGGTGATCATCGACAGGAGGCGCGACAAGGACGACCGTGTTGACGATCTGATTGCGAACGAAAGAATGCTACAAGCCAAAATGGGAGAACAGGTGCCAGGTGAAGACAGTGTGATGGCAGACGAGCAAGCGGATACGGTGATGGAAGACGCAGCGCAAGAGATCGGGAATATCAAGCTGAACGAGATCGAGCTCACGATGACGATGCCACACCCCCGATTCAACGCCAATCTGGCAGTCTCTGGAGATCAACTCTTCATATTCGGAGGAGTATTTGAAGCTGGAGAAAAGGAGTACTCCCTCAACGACATGCACACCATCGACCTGGCCAAGCTCGATGGAGTGCGGCAACTGTTCGGATCGGTCATCGCTCCGATCGAAGAGAGCGAGTCAGAGGAGGACTCGGAGGACGAATCGGACGATGAGCCGGAAGAGAAATCAGTCTTCTACGAAAACATCCCCGAAGAGCCAAAAGAGGAAGAGAAGGTGGAGGACGACTCGGACGTGCCCGCAGATCCTCGGCCGAGGCCGAAGCCGTTCGAGGACCTGAAGGCGTACTTCAACCGCTGCTGTGTCGGCTGGCAGAACTACCTCCGGCCCTGGAACCAGACGGCGGGGGACAAGGAGCTGCGGACGAAGGCGTTCGATCGCGCAGAAGCCTACTGGTGGATCCTGAGGGAGGAGATCAGAATAGAAGAGGACAACATGGAAGAGACGATGAGCGGCATAGGGGAGGTCATCGAGGTGGCAGAGGAATCTCAGGACAAAGGAGTGGTGGGCAGACGCAGGTGATTCAAGCTAGTCATCTCTCTCACAAGCAGTGAGTACATAGGAGTACAGGAGGGAATCCTGAAAAAGCTTAAGGGATGACTGTGGCTTCGGCAGATCGGCGCGGCTCGGGATTGCGCCCGCTTCTCAGTTCTCTGTTGATGCTCTTGATCTTGCTGAGCTTGGGTTGGATGAGCTTCTTCTCCTTCCCCCACTGCCATTCTCTCGCTGTCGTGATGCAGGGCTTCTGCTTCCACTTCTTCTTCTTCTGCTCCCTCTGTCTCTGCCTGCTGCATCTGTGCTCCGCTGCCAACAGCACGGTCTACTTCATCCGTCACGGGGAGAAGCCCTCCGAGGGCAATGGTCTCGACGCTCAGGGGGTGCAGCGCGCACAGTGCCTCAGGACGGTCTTTGGCAAATCTTCGCAGTACGACATAGGCTACATCATCGCTGAGCAGCCAAAGGCGAGCGGGGCCCGCGCACGTCCCTATGAGACGGTCGAACCCCTGGCGCAGGATCTGGGGTTGACTGTCGACACAAGCTGTAGCAAGACGGACAGCAAGTGTGTCAAGAAACTGGTGAAGAAGTATGCGGGGTCTGGGAATATCCTGATATGCTGGGAGCATAACCAGCTGACCAACATCGTGGAAGCTCTTGGGGACGAGAAGGCTCCCGAATATCCTGATGACTCCTTCGACATCATCTGGACCGATCCGAGCCCATACAGCTCAGTGACGGAGATGACGAGTGAATGTTGCCCTGGACTCGATAGTTGCTAGAGTCTGTCTCAAGAATAATAATGATGATGAAACTGTACATATACTTTTCCTGTAGCTGAGCGCCTCGTGAGCAAAGTCAGACCAAAATCTCGTTCTGACTCCGCGCTTAAGCCGCAACTCCGTCACATTACTCCTTTCCTTCCATTCGACGTCAGACTTACGGCATCTTGCAAATCATCGAGACGGCCGAAGCACACTGGAGCTGCATCCGCTCAACTCGGATTCTGGGGTGTCAATGCCGCGCGAGGACTCGTTCGACGATATCGAAGGGCGCGATACATTACACGACTCGACCGCGCCGTTACTCCACAACGAGCCTATTGATACTGTAGAGAACAGACGGTCGCATCATGAGGCCGAATTCACTGTGCGAGCCATAGCGGCTGGTCTAGCCATCGGCACGTTGGTCTGCATATCGAATTGCTACTTTGGTCTACAAACAGGATGGATTTCCATGATGTCTCTGCCGGCCTCTTTACTGGGATTTGGTATATTCAAGGTATTCGAGGGACACCTGACGCCAAAGTTCAGTCGTGTCGAGAATGTCTTGGTGCAGACCATCGCAGTCGCAAGTGGGACGATGCCCCTGGCGGCTGGTCTGGTCGGCGTCATACCTGCACTCGAGAAGTTGTTGGAAGAGGAGGAGGGAGGGCCGCTTGACCTATCGACTGGCAAGTTGATCCTCTGGTCCGCCGGTGTAGCATTCTTTGGGGTCTTTTTTGCCGTTCCCTTACGGAAACAGGTCCTGATCAAGGAGAAGTTGAAGTTTCCATCCGGTACGGCGACTGCGGAGATGATTACCATCTTGCACAAGAAAGCCTCGACTGAGTCGACCACCGGAGATCGGTATAAGGATACGACTCAAGAATTACCCTATCAGACAAAGATCAAGTACTTGGCCTGGTCGTTTCTGGCATCGGCAGTGACCACGATCCTAACATTCTTTTTCCCAGCATTCAGAAAACTGGCAATTTTTGACTGGATCACACTCTACCAATTTTCTCTGAAGGAAACTTGGTTATTGTCTTTTCAGCCATCTCTCGCTTACATGGGACAAGGTATCATCATGGGATTGAACACGACTTTGTCCATGCTACTCGGAGCGATCATCGGCTGGTTCATCCTGTCCCCTATTGCAAAACACAATGGATGGGCACCCGGAGATGTAGGGGATTACAATGATGGTGCGAGAGGCTGGCTGATTTGGATTTCCCTGGCCATCATGCTGAGTGACTCTATCGTTTCTCTACTAGTCGTCACAGTACGCTGGGGTCTCGAAAAGTATTCAGCTGGTGGACTCGAGTCCACCACCGATGGAGAGGAAGAGTACGAGGCTCCTCCGTCCGCATTGGTTCCGATGAAGTGGACACTTATCGGCCTGGCACTCTCCACGGTCCTCTGCATCTCATCGATTGCCATCGTCTTTCCCCAAGTACCCATTTACTTATCCCTCATCTCAATCTGTCTCGCTCTATTCCTCAGCGTGCTCGGCGTCAGGGCACTGGGTGAAACTGATCTGAATCCGGTCTCTGGCATTGGAAAAATCTCTCAACTCTTGTTTGCATTCTTGCTCAAACAGGGTTCACCCAATGCCATCATCATCAATCTCGTCGCCGGTGGCGTGGCTGAAGCCGGGGCACAACAGGCGGGAGATTTGATGCAAGATTTGAAGACTGGTCATTTACTAGGTGCGTCGCCGCGCATACAGACGTATGGACAATTGATCGGGTCCGTCTACTCCGTCGTGATTTCGACACTCGTGTATAAACTATACACAAACTTGTATCGCATTCCAGGCGACTTTTTCGCCATTCCAACGGCGTATCAATGGATCGATTGTTCACGCCTCGTGAACGGATCAGGACTCCCACCACACGTCCAAGGGCCCGCCCTCATCCTCGGCGCCGTTTTCGGTCTCGTCAGTCTCATCAAATCAAGCACTACTACTACAACGGCAGTGCCGTGGTGGCGAAAGTACTTGCCCTCAGGACTGGCTGTTGCTGTAGGCATGTACAATACGCTCGACTTTACACTCGCTCGAGTCGTTGGAGGTGTCGCCGGGTCCCTCTGGATACGATACTGCGAGACGCAACAGATACCACAATCAAAAGTCCTAGCTGTCATTGTCGCAAGTGGATTCATCCTCGGTGAAGGCGTCCTCGGATCATCCTTCATGCTCATTTTCTCATTCATCAAAAGACCAACTTGACATGCATTTTTTTTATAGTTTTATGTCTACGATCTATTGATTCATGATTTCGGATTTCCTGACTTTCGACCATGGCACAGTCTTTAATCCAACGTCATTCTCAATCTGTTGAATCGTATCTGCATCGATGAATTCATCCGTAGCTAATTTCGTAATGGCAGCCTTCAAACGACCCTGAAGACCTTCTGGATTCCTGATGTTTTCAATCTTTGCGGCGTGCGATGCCTTGAGCGCATCTATTTCGTTTTGATTTGATTCAATCTTGCTCTTGAGTGATTCTTCCGTCACGTCAGAAGGCAATAATTTAGGCGCCGTGATTTTCGAGGTCGAGTAGGCTGAAAATATCTGTTCCAACCAATCTTGATGCTGAATGAATCGAGCACGAGAGATGTCGATCGGATGCAGTGAATCAAATTCATCCCCCGTGGATTCTTCGTACGTGTCAGCCAGGACTTCGCCGCGTTGCAGCCGGGAGGCGACTTCTGCCGGTAATGGCGGTACCGTCGAGGGCGTGTTGCCGGGATACGCACGTTTCTGTGGAACTTGTGAGACGGGCGTGGAGTAGCCGGGGAGTGCGGACATGGAATTCTGAGAGTGGTGATTTGTCGGAGCAGGTCGTTGTTGCGGCGTCTGGCTTCTGATCTGCCTCTGCTGGTTCTGTATCTGTTGAGCTTGCATGGCAGCAGCAGCTTGAGCCTGTTGAGCCTGCTGCATCTGTTGCAATTGTTGCATCTGGTGCATTTGATATTGTTGTTGCATCTGTTGTTGGTGATTCGGCATTTGCGCTCCACCAGTGATGGCTTGAAAAAGGTTGAACGGCTTCGTCGTCAACGCAGGCAGTGGGTATTTGCGAATAGGCTGCGGACGCGCTTGCATCGGGTTCGCCTGCACCCGTGTCTCTTCTCCCGTCCTGCTGTAAAATAGTAACCACAGAGAAGAAGCGACATCGTTCGGGTTCTTGCCCGCGAGTCTGAAACGTCGTCGAGATCTCGAGGTTATTTGTTCCTGACCCGGGATGAAGCCGTACTTGTGCTCCCAGATCTCAATCATCTTGCCGCCGGCATTCATCGTATACGGCTGCTCGCCGTCCATGTACATGTAGCCATCGGGCGGTGCGGGCGTCCTTCGGTGGGTCAGTCAAGATCTCCACACGCGGACGCGACAGACGAAGCTCCGAACCCAACATAGTCTTACCCATTCTGAATATACACAAGGAAAATGGACCCATCCGCAGGCTTGTCGATGTAGGACCATTGGAAATTGGCAGTCGTCGCGAGATTAGAGGCCTTGTTAAGCATGTCGCCGACCGACTCGAGCGGGAGCTGATTCACGGTAGGATACTGAAGCGTCGCCTTGCACCACATCGTCTGCTGCATCGACTGAGCCATGGCGACGTGACGTGAAGCCGAGCGTGACAAGAACCGCGTTGTGAGCAGTATATAGACAGAGCCGTTCTATTGTCTCGCCCGCAACTCAGAAATTACAAGCACGTGAAAGTTCACGACTTCAGTGCGGATGCCCAAGTCTCGCAGATTGTGAAGGAGAGATATGTCTACAGAGAGGTACATTTTGTGCATAGAAGTGACTTCTAGCTTATATGCTTGCGTGGAATGTCTTGAGCTTGTCTCGTGATCGTGCGAATATTGGTCTATAATCTCTATCAAAGCTCGTCTTTGCTCCACTTCTTCGACAGGACTGCTTTCAACTCTTTGCTGACCTTTGATCCTGCGCGCAGCTCTGGCAGGACTACCGTCCACTCGATGAAGGCCCTGCCCTTGGATGAGGCCGCGTGTCCTTGCTCCTCGTCCCATGCAGGCATACCTTCGTCCTCCACTGTCTGCACCTGGCCAGGCTGTGTAGTCTCTCCCTCTTGTCTGTGGATGGTGAGGACCGTGCCGTCGAGCCGCTCGATGTCCCGCTTGAAGCCCCCGAGCAGGGCCTCGCTCAAAGAGATGACCTCGGTCCTGTAAAGATCGTCCCTTCTCCGTCTCCAACCCTTGTGATTAGATTTCTGCTCCCTGATTGTGAGGATGAGATCGCCGGTCTCTATGTCTGGGCTCTCCTCGGCTTCACCTTCAAAGACGACTTGCTTGTTGCGTGGGAAACCCGCAGGTACCTCCACCAGGTAGGACTCTTTATCTCTCACCACCTTGGACCCCCCGCACTTTTTACACTTGTGGGTGATGACCCGTCCTTGACCTCCGCACTTTTCGCACTGCATCTGCATCTGCTGATACATGCCAGGTGCAATCTGATGCCTGACCAGTCGGACACCCTGACCCGCGCACGCATCACAGACATGTAGCTCGTGGTCTGGATCACTGCCTGAACCGCTACACTCGTCACAGACAATCTGCTTGTCCACCTGAACGTTAAAAGACGCACCGGTGTAGATCTGGCCCAGATCGACCTCTATGACACTTTCGAGATTCGGTCCTCGGCGCACCTGTTGGCCACGATGGCCGCCGAAGAATTGCGAGAAGACGTCGAAGGGATCATGGTGGCCGCCACCGCCGGCCTCCCGCTTGAGACCTTCTTCCCCATACTTGTCGTACGTCGCCCGTTTCTTCTTGTCAATCAGTACCTCGTAGGCCTCTGCAACCTTCACAAACTGATCCTTGGCCGTCTCATCGCCAGGATTTCTATCCGGATGGTGCTTCTTCGAGAGAGCCCTATATGCCTTCTTGATCTCCCTCTCCGTTGGCTTGGCAGACTTCTTGAGGCCGAGTACCTCGTAGTAGTCTGAAGCTGCAAGCACACACGATGCTAGCAGAAACACAAACGCAGCTAACCGCACAAGCAACAACATCAGCGGGAAACAAGAGAATGTGCCAGACTTGTGGAACACGTATTAACAACGCGTGTTGAATGCAAGAATAGGGGCTTCGCGTCTACCTGCCTCTTCCCCTGAAACACGAAAGTTGCATTAAAACCTGAAGAAGCGTGAGCTAGGTTGCTGTCATCCGTGCCGGCACGGGTAGAGATTGTCGGCCCGGTCTAGGCCGTATGTGTGGGCCCTTTAACCGAGACGCCCATCTGCAGGCAGGAGCGGGAAACACCACAGCGCGAATCTCCCCACGGCGAAACAAAAAACAGCCTCCCGAACAGATTGCCGAGTCGATCTGCTTTCTTTCATATGTCACAATACACGGCGCCCTCCATATGCTTGTTCTTCGGCACACACGTCTTTGTGCTTCTCCAAGTAAGCCCGGTCGCAGGACTTCGCTTGTCGGTCTGCGACCGGGAAGGCCGGTGATCCGGGAGCTTTCAGGATGTGCCTTTAAGAGGGGTGCCAGCCTCCACAATTTAAGGCCTTCCAAGAATTAAAGGTGGTTGCATCAAATAAGGGACCTTCGCGCACACGGCGCCCGTCATATAAACGGCCCCAGGCTCTATCCTCGACGTCGTCCTCTCCCAAACGTCGCCTGCAATAGGATCTCCCTGCTTCGTCCTACACTCCTGCTGCTGGTCCGGCCATCATCTGCATTGAAATGCCATCAAATATCCTTTCAGTCGTGCTGCCGAACCCATCGCTGTCACTTCCATTCGACTCTGCTCCCTGTCTGAATCAGTCCGAGGACTCGAATGCTCTGCCCGTGGTCGACACGTACGAGGTCCTCGCCTTGGTCAGGTTACATCTACAAAAGCCGACAAAGGTCATGGCCATCAGCGCGAAGTTCTCATCTCAACAATTTTTACGCGATCACGAGGAAGAGCGCACAGGGTCCGTGGAATTCTTCAGTCAGAGCGTCTTGTTGCTCGCACAGGACGCGAGAGCTCTTGGCGATCAGACTCGCCTGAGCGCGGGCACGCATCAGTTCGAGGCCAAGTTCATCTTGCCGTCATGGCTGCCAGCCTCTTTCAGCTCGAGCTCTAACAGGCTGTCGCACAGGATCGTGGCACAAATGGAAATCGCGAGCACATCCTATCTTTCCTTCAACCTGAAGAGGAATGTACGCACTGCGATGCAGGAGCTGGTCGTTATTCGAGAACCACCGATCATCTTGAATAGCTTGAGGTATTGGAGTGGACGACGAAGATCGGCAGCTACCTCCTTGGCCATCAAGACCACTCGTTTCGCTCGAATTGACGGCAAACTCAAGCTTTCGATGCGGGTCAAGTCACTGGAGAAATTGGAGTCTTGCAAGGTGGACGTAGTGCAGGAGGAGACCTGCACGACTGAACCTCAGAGTGACAGTTACTGGCACGAACTCCCAGGTTGTTGTGCAGCGGAAAGCGAGCCACTGGTCGTGACACCTTTCTTGGGTGCCCACGATATGCAAAGCGGAAGCTTCAGGAGGCGAAAGTTCCCCATGCCAACTATCTCGACCGACTTTCCTGAGCCGGAGAACCCAGAGGACAATACTGAAGACTCTGCAACGCTGAGCACCCTGTCGCTCCAATTTCCCCTGGTTGGTTCGGAACTGCTACCTCGTTACGAGTCGCCACTGGTATCTATCGTTCACAAGCTCAGGATTCGACTTCGGTTCCAAAGCCTTGACGTCAAGGAGATTGTGGTCAATATCCCAGTCACCCTCTTCGAGGGCTCAGCCAGCTGCGATGACATACCTCCATACTACGACGATATATACGCTGATCATTCTGGCCGCAGATCGAGAGCCGATTCAGTTGCTACTCTTCCCCTCTACACACCGAAGGGCGTCTCATCATATGCAGCGCACGAGATTGTCGACGCGAGTCCTGCGGTTTTCGAGAGCCAGACAGATCACCCGCAGGGTCTCCTAGAGCCTCGTGGCACAGACCGACCGGACTATTTCGAGAACTGGCTTGCGAACGACAGGAACATGGCTCCACCCGCCGTGATCCTTGTATCATGAGTAACTCCCGTATACACGATCGGAGGCTTTTCAAATTCACTTCTATATATAGTGTTTCCATATGTATGTCAGCGATCTGGTTAGGCATATTTACATAGCGATGGCATTGTCTGTCGACTAATTTTAAGGCTGGGGGCGTAGCATTAGGCAATTTGAGACAAAGTTCTAAAAGTCAAGCATTTGAAAGGGCTCCGAAGTGACATGGCTCATGCTCTCACGCGACTTCCATCTGCTTCATATCGCGACAACTTCCATCCGTCTTTCTACCGAGCCACGTGTCAGATCATAACAAGCGAACCAAAATGGGCTCCGCCTGTTCTGGCGCGAGCCGCAGCTCCAGCCAGAGCGATAAGCTTCTCTTAGCCAGCCTTTCTCTACTTCCTTTCCAGTAACAGCTGCGAGAATGGTACACTCGACATTCGGGTCCAAGATCGTCCTGACGGCTGCCGGGTTCCTCCTTGGCTGTCTTTTGATGAACTTTGTCGTCGATCATGGCACTTTGTGGTAAGCGCGCTCGAGGAACCCAGGAGGTTTGACCGTCTCTGGACACACGTTCACTGTCTCCGTGTTGCGCTCTTGCGTTCGCTACGACCGGCATTCTCCTGAGAGATGTATATTCGAACCTCATGCTGATCTGACCAGGCAAGCTCCGACTCCCGCCAGTTTCGATGTCGCTGAGGCACACTACACCAATCTTTCCAAATTACCGCACATCATTACTGGTACTATAGGCTTCGCTTTCCTGTCCGGTTTGATCGGACATATCATCAAGTTGCACAAAGGTAAGCCCGACAAGACAAGCACTTTCAAATGAAGTTAGACTGACCCGTTCGTCTAGGCAACCAGAGCAACACCTTGTTCGATGGTGGCAGTCTTGTGCTTTTCATGGCTTCCTTCCTGCTGACCTCAAGTAATCTGTACAAGGGCATTCTGACGGTCGCTGCCGGCGCGTACGGAGAGGTAAACAGGGAGGATACCCTGCGTGTCATCGCCGCATCGAATGTGATCCTCGCATGCGTCTTATTCGGTGTCATTGTGCTGCAAGTAGGACAGGGCTACGCAGAACAGGCTGCCGTGAGGGAGATGCTGGAATTTCAAGCTGCGGAGGTCGCGGAGAAGAAGGGGCAGTGAGCGGGTCAAAGAACTATAAAAAAAAGAAAACAAGGGAGAGACGGAGAAAGTTAGGCACGGCCTTCTAGAAAGCATATAATACGCATACAAAATGCAGCGGTGCAGAACTGGTAATCGCGTCTCAATGAGGTGATACAAATACGATGCCGTTGAAAAGCGCGATGCAGAACGTGATTTTGAGTTTCAGCTGAGCCGCATGAGGGTGAATCGCGCCTTACGTACTCACGGGCCAGATTTCCCTCCCAAATTCTCTTGCTGCGTCCTGACATCAGACTTGTCTTCCCACTCCCTTGACCTTTACTCAAGACCTCTGCAAGTTTCATCATGGTGGCTTCCATTCAGGTCAAGAACCTCAACTTCAGTCACGCGCCGGAGCTGCCTCTGTCGCTCTCGTCCATCAATCTCGAGCTCCCTCCAGGATCTCTGACACTGCTCGTCGGCGCGAACGGAGCCGGCAAGTCGACTCTCTTACGACTCCTTGCCGGAAAGAGGATAGCACCAGTGGACACCATCAAGATCAACGACGTCGATCCGTTCAGGGAGCAGATCAATTGTATCACGTACCTTGGTACCGAATGGGCCAACAACCCTGTGGTGAGAAATGACATCAAGGTCAGTCACTTGCTGGCCAGTATCGGCGCGGACTCCTACCCCGAACGCCGCGATCAGCTGCTCAAGATTCTGGACGTCGACCTGACCTGGCGAATGAACCAGGTATCGGACGGTGAGCGTAGGCGGGTCCAATTGACGATGGGATTGATGCGCGAGTGGACAATCTTGCTGCTGGACGAAGTCACCGTCGATCTCGATGTGCTTGCTCGCAGCGACCTGCTGGACTTTTTGAAGCGGGAGACGATCGAGAGGAACTGCACGATCGTATATGCGACGCACATCTTTGACGGACTCGCGAACTGGCCCACACACCTATTGCACATGTCCCTCGGCCGAATCCTGGAGACTGGCTCGCCCGCGTACTTTCTCTCCACGTTGCCGGAGAGTACCGACCTGAACACTGCCAACTCCCGCTTGCTGCAGCTCTGTCTGGCGTGGCTGACAAAGGACAAGGAAGAGCGAGGAAAGCGCGGGGAGGAGAAGAGGCTGACGTGGGACATGGTCTCCGATGACGACAAGGCTGGCGGACTCAGGGCAGCGAACGACACCGTGTTCACCCAGTACTTCAGAGAGACGAGGGGGCACCGCGGCTGAATGCCGTACGGCGAGAAGAAGCAAGTGAGAAACAAAAAAAAGCTGGAAATCTCAACGATCCAGTGTATGAAGCAAGCTGAAGCGGGCAAGACCCGGCAAGCACGACTAATGAGCATCGGCGTCCACATTGTACAACCCCCCCCCCGTCACCCCTTCCACCAACGGGGAAGCAAATTAAACCACCCATAAAAAGATAGACAGAACACAATGAATCATCCATTGTATTAATGCACCCCTGCACCATAGTGACCGCGAGGTAGACAGTCCGACCCTGTGCATGTTCAATGAGCATCAGGGCAGAGAGAGGGAAGAGAGCGAAATAAGCTTTTTAAGCCACGGACGGCGCCGGAGCTTCGATGCACGTGTAGACAATTGATCACCTGCAAGGGGGAGGGAGAGCAGAAAGGGTCGAGGATTGCGAGAGATTCTACGCCAACGCACGCAGTAGTCGGCGGGTATATGGACGTGATGATGTGCACGACACAGTCACGCGGACACGGACGGTGATTTGCCCGCAGCGTCCGGGCCAGAGTCTTTTGCGGCACGGACTGGCAGGGTTACTTCCTGCCATGAGCGTCGCGTCAGCATAGATGTATATATAGCTGGGGCCTGCTTGGCGCCGCCCTGCCGCACGCCGCTGCTCCCCCCCCCGTTCTTCGCAGGCGACCTTCTAGTCTCTCTCCCCTTGCCTTTCCCTTCGCTCGTTGCATTTCCCCTCCCCCCCCCCCCCCCCCCCCCCCACCCCACCCCCCCCCCCCCCCCCCCCCCCCCCCCCCCCCCCCCCCCCCCCCCCCCCCCCCCCCCCCCCCCCCCCCCCC